>CP110844.1:23596958-24846958 GCA_028411795.1 Euphorbia peplus
TGTGTTAAGGAGACTGAAAGGATCTCGAGTATTTGGTGAATTTGTGTTAAGGAGACCGAAAGGATCTCGAGTATTTGGTGAATTTGTGTTAAGGAGACCGAAAGGATCTCGAGTATTTCCTGTTCGGTAATTTATTCTAATAATGTTTCTGTTTTAATTGTATTGCTCAGCATGTTCGGTAATTTATTCTAATTATGTTTCTGTTTCAATTGTATTGTTCAGTTTAATTTATATACAAGAAGATACCCTCGCTTCGGTTCAGAAATCTTGATATATAAATAATGTAATTAATAAATGAATCCAAAACTCACCATAATAGAATACTGGCTCTAAAAATGCCAAGATCTTATATCTCATCCGTAATTGTATTTTTTTTCTTTAGTTTAGTAGACTTCTATACCTTTTCATGCATCTATCAAATTCATTGCAATTGATAAGCAAAAATAAGAAATTCATTTCATAGATACGTCAGCCAATTAAAAGTCAATTTACAAACACTAATACACCACTTCTACAATAAAAATAGCAGCAACTTGTAAATTATAATAAAAGTAACCAAAACTACAAAAAGCTAAAATCTATCTTCAGTCATGAAATATGTAACGGGCTAAAATCAAAATCTTCAATGTCTTGAATAAACTTTCTGATCAGCACTTCAATACTCTGTCATGTTTAACTCCCAAATCTTCATATTTCTTAACAACCCTTGCCTCAGTTCCTACAGTTACTCTAGTTTAGTCTTCTCTAGCATATGAAGAATGCTCCTTCAACTACTCGTGTCATATGTAACCCAAATTACTCTAGTCAATGACACACCTAACCATGAGAATAATTGACAGTTGAACTAAAATTAGTAAAATAATTAAATATACAATCAGGATAAATAATGTGAAAATCTGAATTATATAGTATATGTGATGTTTTCCTTGCAAAGGATACAATGAAAAAAATCAAAATTTGCACAAAAAACACAATGAAATTTCTAAACTGCAGGTACACAAATTAAAAGTAAATGACTTAACATTCATTTGGTTTTAAACAAAAAACAATTCATCTTTATTGTGCTCCTTTCGGTTTTTAGAGATAGTTCTACAACTGAATGCTTTCGCATTATTTAGCTCTTTGTTTCCGATTGTTTTGTTTTTCTCTGTATTCTTCTCTTTTTTATTAATATATTTTCTCTGGTTAGGGTGTTTTGGAGCTCTCTGTGGCTAGTGCAACCTAGTTGGGATTAGCACAAGTTCTCCTTGCTCGCTAACCAGCCTTATTCAGAAAAAAATATTACTTTAATCAACCTTAAACAACCATCTCTTAGAAGTAAGACTTAAGAGAAACAAATAAGCACTGAAATTTTGTACAGAGTTGATGATCAAGCAACACCATTTTCTGCAACACCAAAAACAATTATAAGGATCATCAGTACAGGAATTATTTACACAGCAATGAGACTAATTATTATAATTAATACTTTTTACCTGCATATATTCTGTTGTAGGGCATCACCTTAGATTTTTCATAAGTGTCTCTAACCTTGAACAGCTTTTGAACAACCAAACTCATCTCCATCCGATCTATAGGCGAATCCATGGAGCAAGCTACTCCAATTTCAACCATGCTACTTATCCACTCTTCCATTTTTTCAGCTTGTTCCACTGATCTTCTCTGATCCGTCCCTTCATTGTTATCGTCTCTAACAACTGTAGGATCCACAATCTCCATAACATTTTTATCTGATAAAGCTTCCATGGCGAACTTATGGAGATTCAACCCTTTCTCAAACATACTATCAGTAGGTCTCTTGCCTGTCATTAATTCCAATAACAGAATTCCATAGCTATAGGCATCTCCTTCTCTTGATACTTCTGCTCCTAAACCATACTCTATGGACCAAAATAATTATATTAATGAAACAACATACAATATTATATAACTTCATAAGATTGGAATAATTAATTACCTGGTGCAGCATATCCAATAGTTCCCTTTACTCCGATTGAACTGCTTTCATTTGTGTTTGTGGTTTCTTGAAGAAGAATTCTAGCCAGCCCGAAATCTCCAACATGTCCGGTCATCTCATTATCAAGAAGAACATTGCTTGGTTTCAGGTCGCAGTGAACGATCGGTTCCTGACATTGGTGATGAAGATAATCAAGTGCACATGCCACATCGATTGCAACGTTGAGTCTGCTATGGAAGTTCAGATTCTGATAGTTTTCATTAGCTTCTTGTTGATCTGGGTACATCCATTTTTCTAAGCTCCCATTTGGCATATATTCATATACTAGAGCTTTGAAATCATTTCCTTGGAAATCAATGCTCGAGCAAGAAGTTATAATCCTTACAAGATTTCTATGTCGGATATTTCTCAGAGCATCACATTCAGCAACAAAACTTCTTGATGCACCTCGACGTTGAAGGTTGAGTACTTTGATTGCCACGAACTCTCCATTTTGACCAATAGTACCTCTATACACAGAGCCAAAACTACCGACACCAATCAAATTGGATGGCGAGAAGCCATCAGTTGCTTTAAGAATTTGTTCATAAGAGACTTGAGGATATGTTTCTTTCAAAGAAGTTACCAAAAGTCGGTCTCTTCTTTTCTTCCGTAACCAACAAAACAGGAGGGTTAGTCCAAGAAAAAGGCAGCAGCCTGTAATGATTGCTGACAGGACCACAGAAGAAATTTTCTGCTTCTTTATTTTCCCAGCGGGGCATCTAGGCAAGAGCAACTCAGGTATGCCTCCGCAAAGTCTATCATTTCCAGCAACGGACATACCACTACTGTTTCCGAAAATCCCTTCCGTTGGGACCTCACCATCGAAACTGTTAAACGACAAATTCAAATATAATAGCTTAATTCTTTCCAGATAACCTGGAATTTGACCTGTTAGATTGTTATAGGAAAGGTCAATGAATTGAATACCCATCAAAGAACTGAGAGTTGAAGGAATGGATCCTTGAAAAGAATTATGCTGCATTGATAACCGCTCAAGGCTGATTAATCTTCCAAGGGTAGTTGGAATCTCACCCGATATATTGTTCCAGGAGACATCCAAATCCCCTAAACTTTGTAGGTTTCCAACATCTGAAGGTAAGGAACCGGTAAGTTGATTGTGAGATAAATTCAATACAATTGACAAAGAGGGAATATTAAAAACTTGTTCGGGTATGTTGCCGTTAAGATTATTAAGAGAAAGTTCCAAATGTAATAAGTATTTCAACTTGTCGAGGCTACTCGGAATATGTCCTTGCAATCTGTTATCATTTAAGAAAAGCCTCGTCAACCAAGTGATGTTTCCTATAGAAGAAGGAATATTTCCAGACAACATGTTGGAAGCAAGTGTGAAAAACCGTAACTGTTGAAGTCCGCCGATAGAACTTGGTATTGGTCCACTAAGTTGATTGAAAGACATATCCAGGCCAACCAAGTTAACTAAGTTGCCTATACCTGAAGGAATGCTTCCAGATAAATGGTTAAGTCCAACTGCAAGATCTTCCATCTGGGTTGAAAGATTGGCAATCTCAACTGGCAATAACCCTCCGAATCCGTTCCTGTGTAGTCCTAATCTCCTCAGATTACTGCAGTTGACCAAAGAAGTAACAAAATCCATGTCATTAGGTCCTCCAGTTCCGAGATTATTGTAATACAAATTCAAATATGCAAGATTTTGTAAACTTCCAAAATCCTGAGGTACTTTTCCTGTGAAATTGTTATCCCCCAACTCAATAGTTACAAGTTGAGTAGCATTAGGTAATGATACTGGAATACTTCCCGTAAATTGATTCCCCATGGCTTCAAGACGTTGAAGGCGAGGGAACAAAACCCCCATATCCGGTGGAAGGTTTCCTTGGATTCTACGATTATAACCAACAGAAAAAATTGTAATGGAAGATAAATTATACACAGATGAAGGAACAATACCATGGAGATAATTATCACCGATAGCTAGTATAGTTAAGCTCCTCAATCGACCAAAAGAATCTGGAATACTTCCCTCAAGAAAATTTGCTGTTGCTGATATAGACTCTAGGGAACTAAGATTACCGATGGAATGAGGGATCTGTCCTTGCAATGAATTATCATGGATAGCAAGAATTTGAAGCTTGGACAAGTCAGCAATTTCTGCAGCAATTTCGCCTCGTATATCATTGAAACCAAGATGAAGAACTTGGAGATTCTTGCAATGGGACAAGTTTGCTGGAATTTGACCTGTAACAGAATTATTTGTGAGTCTCAACTGTTGCAACCTGAATAATCTACCAATTTGTTCGGGAATTTGGCCTCGAATAAAATTGTAGGAGAGTCTTATCTCTCTTAGAAAGCTCAGGTTTCCAATGAACGGAGAGATGGAGCCAACTAAGGCTTTGGAGGTTAGATTGATGGATGTCACCCTCGTGTGGCGGCGGCTGCAAGTGATGCCGGACCATTCGCAGAAACGTAGAGAATGGTTCCATGACTTCAACACTCCTGAAGGGTCCTCAGTAATTTTAGACTTGATAGCCAGCAATGCTTCATAGTCAGTATCATTTCCACTCCTGGCCATGGCAGAACTAGAGATAAAATGAATCATCAGAAGCATCAAACTCATATTCTGAACAAAGTTTCGGACAGGCAAACTCATTTTCTAGGAGCTATATTTTTTTGAATGATGGCAAGTATACTTTGCTAATAAAATTTATAAACTTTAGCATATATCATGCAAAAATTGAAAAATCCAACACATTCATGAAGTTAGTGGGCCCAATATTACAAAATTACTGCATATGAACATAAGAAACAATTATTTTTGACTTTTCACAAACTAATCCATTATTGATTGAATTATTGTTTTGACCACAAAACATGATTTTGATGTGGTAACGTTTTCAACAAAAAATTAATACACTTGACCAAAAGCTTTGATCGTATTTGGCTAAATCAATAAATGACTTGAGTTTAAGCACGACCGAAAGAATGTGAATACACTAGTTATAAGTTCGTGACAGGATTATGAACATATTCATGAACAAACTGTATTGTTAGGTAAATGAACATGCTCAATTTAATTTTTCGAATTTTTTATTTTTGTGATCATTTAGATGGTTTTTAATGAGAAGAGAGAAAGTTAAAGTTTAAAGAGAGAAAGATTAAAAAACGATGATTTTCACAAAACTGAAAATGTGGTTCCATGGAATTTTTCAGTTTAAGGTCGTTAACCATGAGTTTAGGGTCAAACTAAAATGTCATTTGTTTAGAAAAATGTAAAACCTCAATTCTCGCTTTGGAAAAAACTAAACCACATTACTTTCTCTGAAAATGAGTGAAATCACATGATTTTTTTTTAACTTTACCCTTATTTATATATAACAATTACCTGTAGATATATTCCATTTAGTAAGTTAGTCTTCGTAATAAACGAGCAATAAGCGAACGACAATTAATAAGGGATCACAAGTAAAGTTCATGTAATGTTGATAACTTTACGAAAAATCTCTTCATTCCTTGAGCTTCTTTGAGTCATTGCGAACCTACAAAACAAAGTTGGCGAAGTGATCGCCAGTAGACTCTCCGACGTTCAAATCAGTAACGGGAAGACTTAGAACGTAAGAAAATATTCGAATTGTGATTGTACTTTTAAGGTTCAACTCTCATGCTATAAGAAGAACCTATTGAGTACAAACTAAACTAAACTAAGCTTATAAAAAAAATGATCTTAATAATCACTCTTGCACGAGAGACACCAAGTAGAAACAATAATTTCAGTATGTGAACTGATAGAACATGTACAATTTAACACTTCATTATACCATATGATATATAAATGCTACCTAACTAAGAAACTATTCCATAATTTAAAATTTTGTACATACTTGTTGATAACAATTATACTATTTCCATTTGCCTTATTCCCAGTTCAACCAACAAAATAGATGATCAGGCGACGCCGTTTTCTGCCACCAAAATCAATTGCAAAGAATCAATATCAGTATTATAAGTATTATTTACACAACAATGACACTAATTACTATAACTAATAATACTTTCTACCTGCATATATTCGGTTGCCGGGCATCAGCCTAGATTTTTCATAAGCATCTCTAACCTTGAACATCTTTTGAACAACCAAACTCATCTCCATCCGATCTATAGGCGAATCCATGGAGCAGGTTACTCCAATCTCAACCATGCCACATATCCACTCTTCCATTTTTTCAGCATGTTCCACTGATCTTCTCTGATCCGTCCCTTCATTGTTATCATATCTGACAATTGTAGGATCCACAATCTCCATAACATTTTGATCAGATAGAGCTTCCACGGCAAACTTATGGAGATTTAACCCATTCTCAAACATACTATCAGTAGGTCTCTTGCCTGTCATTAATTCCAATAACAGAATTCCGTAGCTATAGGCATCTCCTTCTCTTGATACTTCTGCTCCTAAACCATACTCTATGGAAGAAAAGAATCATATTAAACATGCACATTTTGTTAATAAAACATCATACATTATCATAAGATTGGCGAAATTAGTTACCTGGCGCAGCATATCCAATAGTTCCCTTTAATCCGAGTGTACTGCTTTCATTTGTGTTTGTGGTTTCTTGAAGAAGAATTCTAGCCAGCCCGAAATCTCCAACATGTCCAGACATCTCATTATCAAGAAGAACATTGCTTGGTTTCAGGTCGCAGTGAATGATCGGTTCCTTGCATTGGTGATGAAGATAATCAAGTGCACATGCCACATCGATTGCAATGTTGAGCCTGCTATTAAAGTTAAGATTCTGGCTGATTTCAGTAGCTTCTTGATGATCCGAGTACAGCCATTTTTCTAAACTCCCATTTGGCATATATTCATATACTAGAGCTTTGAAATCATTTCCTTGAAAATCGATACTCGAGCAAGAAGTTATTATCCTTACAAGGTTTCTATGTCGGATATTTCTCAATGCATCACATTCAGCAAGAAACTTCTGGATGCACCTTGACGTTGAAGGTTAAGTACTTTGATTGCCGCAAACTCTCCATTTTGACCAATAGTACCTTTATACACAGAGCCAAAACTACCAACACCAATCAGATTAGATGCCGAGAAGCCATCAGTTGCCTTAAGAATTTGTTCATAAGAGACTTGAGGATATGGTTCTTTCAAAGAAGTTACTGAAAGTCGGTCTCTTCTTTTCTTTCGTAACCAACAAAACAGGAGGGTTAGTCCAAGAAAAAGGCAGCAGCCTGTAATGATTGCAGACAGGACCACAGAAGAAAATTTCTGCTTCTTTGTTTTTCCAGCGGGACATCTAGGCAAGACTAGCTCAGGTATGCCTCCACAAAGTCTATCATTTCCACCAACAGACACAGCACTAATGTTTCCGAAAACTCCTTTCGTTGGGACCTCACCATCGAAACTGTTAAATGACAAATTCAAATATAATAACTTAATTCTTTCCAGATAACCTGGAATAGGACCTGTTAGGTTGTTATGGGAAAGGTCAATAAATTGAATACCCTTCAAAGAACTAAAAGATGAAGGAAGGGATCCTCGAAAAGAATTGTGCTGCATAGATAACCGCTCAAGGCTGATTAATCTTCCAAGGCTAGCCGGAATTCCACCTGATAAGTTGTTCCAAGAGACATCAAAATTTCCTAAACTTTGTAGGTCTCCAACATCTGAAGGTAAGGAACCGGTAAGTTGATTGTGAGATAAATTTAATGAAATTGACAAAGAGGGAATATTAAAAACTTGTTCTGGTATGCTGCCATTTAGATTATTAAGAGAAAGTTCCAACTGTAATAAGTTTTTCAACTTGTTGAGACTACTCGGAATAGATCCTTGCAATCTGTTATCATTCAAGAACAGCCTACTCAACCAAGTGATATTTCCTATAGAAGGAGGAATATTTTCAGACAGCATGTTGGAAGCAAGTGTGAAATACCGTAATTCTTGAAGTTGGCCGATAGAACTTGGTATTGGTCCAGTAAGTTGATTGAAAGACAGATCCAGGCTAGCCAAGTTAACCAAATTGCCTATACCTGAAGGAATGCTTCCAGATAAATGGTTAAGTCCAACTGCAAGATCAGCCATCTGAGTTGAAAGATTGGCAATCTCAACTGGCAATAACCCTCCGAATCTGTTATTTTGTACTCCTAATCTCCTCAGCTTACTGCAGTTAACCAAAGAAGCAACAAAATCCATGTCATTAAGTCCTCCAGTTCCGAGATTATTGTAAAACAAGCCCAAAATTGAGAGGTTCTGTAAACTTCCAAAATTCTGAGGTACTTTTCCACTGAAATTGTTATCCCACAACGCAATTTTTTCGAGTTGCGTAGCATTAGGTAACGATACTGGAATATGTCCCCCAAACTGATTACCCATGACTTCAAGAAGTTGTAGGTGAGGGAACAAAACCCCCAAATTTGATGGAAGGTTTCCTTGGATTCTACCATTAGAACCAACAGAAAAAATTGTAATGGAAGATAAATTATACACAGATGAAGGAACAATACCATGGAGATAATTATCACCGATAGCAAGTATAGTTAAGCTCCTCAATTGACCAAAAGAATCTGGAATACTTCCCTCAAGAAAATTTGTCCTTGCAGATATAGCCTCGAGGGAACTAAGATTACCAATGGAGCGAGGAATTTTTCCTTGTAATGAATTATCATTGATGCCAAGAATTTGAAGCTTAGACAAGTCACCAAGTTGTGCAGGAATTTCACCTTGTATATCATTGAAACCAAGATGAAGAACTTGGAGATTCTTGCAATGGGACAAGTTTGATGGAATTTGACCTGTAATTGAATTATTTGTGAGTCTCAACTGTTGCAACCTGAATAATCTACCAATTTGTTCGGGAATTTGGCCCCGAATAGAATTGTTGGAGAGTCTTATCTCTCTCAGAAAGCTCAGGTTTCCAATGAAAGGAGAGATGGAGCCAACCAACACTTTGGAGGCTAGATTGATAGTTGTGACCCTCGTGTGGCGGTGGCTGCAAGTGATGCCGGGCCACTCGCAGAAACGTAGAGAATGGTTCCATGATTTCAACACTCCTGAAGGGTCCTTGGTAATTTTAGATTTGATGGCCAACAATGCTTCATAGTCAGTATGATTTCCACTCATGGCCATGGCAGAATAGAAAACATATATAATCAGAAGCAAACTCATATTTTGAACAATGTGCAAACTCATTTTCAAGGAACTATGTTTTTTGTAAGATAGGGATGAGACAAGTATATTTTGCTAAGAAAATTTAAACACTTTAGCATTCATGCTCATGCAAAAACTGAAAAAAGCCAACACAGGATGCCATCAAAGCATGAAGTCAGTGGGGCCAATATTACCAAATTTACAAATAAGATAGACTAAAAGATTTGTCAACAGTTTACCAAAAATAAAATAAAAAGATTTGTCAACAAACTTCATATAATGCAGAAAATTGTCTACACATAGACAAAGTGCTTGAGATTGATGACTTTTCACAAACCAATTCATTATTGATTAAATTACTGTTGTGACCACAAAACTTGTTTATGACCTGGTAGAGTTTTCAACAAAAATCAATACACTTGACCAATAGTTGTAAGTGGATGGTTCTTTGGCTCGATAAATATCGATTGTATTTGGCTCAATCTATAGAAATGTCGAGTTTGAGCACGACCAAAAGATCGTGAATACACTTGGTTATAAGTTCGTGACAAGATTATGAACATGTTCATGACAAACTGGATTACAAGGTTAATGAAAATGGTGTTTTATAAAGTTAGGGGCAAACTTTAATTTTGACTGTAGATTTCAAAATTCAGATTAAGTCGTTTTATACTAGCAATGTTATTTATATCTAACAATTACCTGTACATATATTTGATTTAGTAATAAGTTAGTCTCTGTAAAATGAACGGCTTGTGAGCAACTTTTGGAAGTTCGTGAACATGCTTATGAACATAATTTATAAATTGATCACAAGCAAAGTTTATGCACGGTATATATATCTGAATTTAGTAATAAAGTAGTCTTCTTGTACGTAACAAACGAGCAATAAAAAGTAAATTGTGAAGTTAGTGAACATGCTCGTAAACATCATTAATGAGTTGATTTGCAAGCATAGTTCATGCCACAATTAATGAGCTAAGCTCATGACCATGATTAACGAACTCATAAGTTAGTAATTTCCTCAATGACAACGAGATGCTCGTGAACATAATTTTGAGCTCGAAAACTCGAAATCCGTCTAGTATCAGGCCTAGTGACCAATAATGATTGCCACTTGTCCACATTTATTTATCAACACCAAATATCATTCATAAAATGTTGTACTTCTCATTTTTCATTAGTGGAGTACATTGTCTCAAAACTAACGGTAGAGCAGAAGTTCCCATGTTATTGCTTGTGAACGATTACTTATGTCTTAGAAAAGAAAAACAGAAAATATATATTATCCAGTAGAAGTTTATTTTGTTATTATTATACTTATATTCAACGCCGGCTAGATTTATTTTGAAAAAGACTATGATTTAGATTACATGATTGATGATCACACTTATAGCTATTATTTTTAAGATAGACTTCATATAAAAGTCATATATAATATATGGTGGTTATTATTATTATTATTACATGTCAACCATAAATGCCTTTATTTTGTCTGGTTCATATTTTATGTTTCTCATTAACGTGCCTATGCGGCAGCCGATAAATTAACAAATTGAGTTTTCTTATTGTTTTTTATAAACATTATAAAAAAGTTGACATTTTTCTTTCTATGTTAATATTCTACTAATATTTCCTTATATTACACATAATTGATCTTGATGATTTGCTTTATTATTCAAATCAAAGTTTAGGTTTACTAATTCAAAGAATGGAGCTTCCATATGTAACATATATCTTCTCAAGTTAAATGTACTGATGACACTCAAATTTTGTCTACACTATATTTTTCACAAAATTTCAGTTTTGTATTATAAAAAGTAACTTGCAATTTTTAACTTGTATCCTGCTAGGATGACATAATATATAACCATGCCTTCAAGCATGTAAAGATCTAAACCACTTCCCATTAATTAGTTCTACTTCTACTAATCTCAATTTAGCAATAGGAGCACCATAAACTTCATTTTCTTTTTGTTTATAACCACTCTCAGACTTTACCATTGCTAACATAATTATCTCAACAAAAATATTCGCTTAAATGCGATTTTACATAATCAACGATGAATTATGCTAATGATACCACATCACTTGGAGAGATCACCATTAATTAAGGAGAAGCCCAATGTAAAATAAACTCAGGCACTTTAAGTTGGAAAACGTTCAAAAGTTGTTGAAAATTGTCGAAATCGCACATTCAATATCTATAAGTTTAGTGAAATGACTGACTTACTTCACATTCAACTAATAGTAAGAGGCAGAAGTTCATGTCCAACAAATGCTCCTAACTAAGTTTTTAACATTTTATAAGAAGTGTAAGTATATCATTAATATAAACAAATGTTAGAATATTGTGTTTAACATTTTCAACTTGGAGTTGTTTTGGACTTCGATAACAAGCGAGAAGGAAAAATAAGAACAGGACAAGTTGTCAACATATGTGGACGAGCCATCCTCGTGATCTCTGAGATAGAGGTTCTATGTGCATATGAACTGGCTAAGGTTTCTTAAGTAATTAATGAATGGATGTTACTCTAAGTTGTACGTCATTTTGTGATTAAATATATGTCGGAGATTCTTGAACCGAATCAAATATTCGAAAAAAAAATTCAGAATTGTATTGAATCGTTGACTTTTACTTTAGAAGCGGACAAGATTGTACCATTGACTTTTTTCAATACGGTTCTGGAGATTTGCAAATGTCTAATATTACTAGGTAAATGTAGTGGAGATTATAGAACCAGACCAAACACCTGAATAAAAGGATCTCGTTTAAAACTTGTAACATCCATAACACGTGGCTTCTTGCATGGAGGGCTATGTCGTCTCTCTTGCTTGATACGATTGTGGGCATCTGTGATTGTCTCTCATGAATCGCATTTACATCTGAATTTTGACAACAAACCCTAGCTGGTACGCCGCCAAAATGTGATGTGTTTCCATGGAAGTGATCTTATCTAATCACAGAAGATCGGTTAGGGTTAGTTTCCATATCTATTCATACATAAATCTTATTAATTGCTCCATTTCTCATCATGCTTTCTATTTCATTTGCTTCTTTTCAGCTCCTTAATTACCTCAGTTTTCACCGTTAATGTCTAGGGATTCGATGCCATCGTCAAGATTATCGCTTTCTCTTTTATAGTTATACTTTCTCTTTGATGCGTGGGATCCATTCTTTATCATAAACATTACATTAACCTATTATCTCATATTTAAATCAGTAACATCAAGTCCAACTTTGATGGAGTAGATTATTAGATATGATGTTCAGATACTTTGAAATCAAATATGCCATCACTTTGAGGTTTTGGTTGGCTCTACTGTTTTTTTCTTCTTCTAGATATCATGTTTATTTACTTTGGAATTAAATATGCCAACAACGCTTTCCTTTAGATGTGAAGATCATGTCTATAGCATACAGTGTCTAGACATCAATTTGGTCTATTCATTAAAGGCTCAAGCTAAGATTCTGCTCGTGAGACTCGAGGGCTACTTTCAAGAAAATCGGAGTTGTCATGATGATTATATCGGCTAACACTTCTCAAACTCATAATCCTTCAAATTTCCTATATTTTTTTTCTTTACCTTCTAGCACAGTTGAAGCCTTAATCACTATGGTGGTCCAATGGCAGAGAAAGGAAGCTTATGATCTGGGGCTCATTGGTTGACACATCCAAAACGTTTAGTCTTGAGCTTTTTATTCATGCTTTAATGAAATTTGTATAGTTTTTTTTTACTGATTTTTTTCTATGGTAAAATATAATTCTCTCCTTTGTTTCACAGGCACATCTCTTTTAAATTCCAAGTCAATCATGTTGGTTCTTCTTTACTCGCGAAAAATTTGTAACTGAATATGAATTGAGTTTTTTCTTAAATGTATCTAATTATTATTCCTCATGAATATATTATCTTTCCATATGTTTTAATATTTAATTTGCATTCTTTAATGAACACACGGCTAACTGATTTTTTGAATTTCCGAAGCAACACGAGGGTATCTTCTAGTTATATCAATGAAGTTTATCTTCTTTCCTACTTCTTCCTCCCTTCTCTACTATTTTCTCCCTTAATCTCTATTTCTCTCTTCTATCCTATTCTTTTGGTCTTCTTAATTCTACTTCTATCCTATTCTTTAACTATCAGAAATCGTATTCATTACATAATACTTGAGCAAGGGTATGAAGCTGTTATTTGTAAATCCAGTATTTAATTGATGTGTAACTACAATCAATTATCACTTTTCAATGCAAGTTTCAATTTGTTTGACAAATCTTTTGACGTTTGGTCTTGCTTCGATCATCAACAATAAATGCAGCTTTCATGCAATGCTCATACCATTTGTGATAGTGAGCTGAGACCCCTGGGAACAGGGCTATATCCGGTTATTTGCATCATTAATCACAAGTGATAACTTCAGTTGAATGTTATATTTTGTGTTTTCTTTTGTTTTAGTTTTCTTACCGTCTCTTATGCTACAGCTGCTCGCCTGATGCTGTTTTGGTATTTGAGGGAAGAGTGGCAGTGGTACGCGTTGTACAACACATACCAAAAGGGGCTGAGGTAAGACGATATTTCCTTATACTTATGCTAGAAATTGACTGAAGAACATGTGTAGTTTTTGTCATGGTTAATTGTGACAATATGTAAAGCGACTAATCTATTTGTTGGCTCAAAGTCTCCACACTTATTGTGCTCTTGGAGCTCTTTGACAGTTTGTTAGGATAAGGATTGCGTGTGCTCTTCCTATTGACTTAAACGCAAGTCCCAAGAATTCTCAATTTCTTTAGGACTTTGGGAAGGGTATCAATTGCAAAATATGGATTTGATGTGAACCCTGTATATAAGAATTGATTGAAGATTAATACTTGTGGCTTACTAGACCATACGTGTTAGGATACATTGGTGTCAAGGAAGGGATTTTGCAGTTCAATCCCTATAAAGGCATGTCAAGCATATTCTATCACGTGAAGAGCAGAGCATGGTTTCAACCACTGGTCCACATGGAGGTAGACCGTTGGTGGATGTTATCACATCATGATATTACCTATATTCCTTTGTTTTTGTTAGGATTTTCCTAGCTTCATATGGACATTCTCAACGGAAATATGGTGTTGCTTGAGACTTTTGTTGTCTTGTCACTTATATTACAACATATGATGTTGCTCATTCTTGTCTTTCTTAATTTTAAAGTATTATGTTTTCTTATTTTGTTCAAGGTATTTATTAGTTACATAGAAACTGCTGGAAGCACTATGACACGGCAAAGAACTCTCGAGCAACAGTATTTTTTCACTTGTTCGTGTCCCCGATGCAGTAAAATGGTAATTCTTTTTTGAGTTTAGAATAATCTAACTTACATTTTCTTATCCGTTGATTAATAATTTGTGTTTTCTAATTGAAGGGTAAAAGATATGATATCCAGGAAAGTGCCATTTTGGAAGGATACAGTTGTGTAGATGATGAATGCAATGGTTTCTTGCTTCGGGATTCTGGTATGTGATTCAGTTGTAGTCTAGTCAATCAGATGGTTTGCCCAAATTCTTTCTGATTTTGTCTTTAAAATATGCAGGTGATCAAGGATTTGTCTGTCAACGTTGTGGCCGTCTTAGAAGCAAGGAAGAGCTAAAAAAATTTAGCAGCCGAGATAAGAGCAACGTTGGCAAAGACCTCCAATTCAATGTCCTCCAGTAGTATCCTTTCTTGTTGTTTGTGTTGAGAATCTCTTCTATCCTTTTGAAGTTACAAAGAGAGGATAAGTTATGCTTCTGTTGGAGAACATCGAGCCATAGATCAAACATACATAACATTTAAACAATATATTTCTTCCTTAACCGAAGCTTTAGATAAGCAGGAAGCCATTTCTACCTAAAAGAGTATTGAGAAACTTCAGAGGAAACTGTGCATCCCTTCGTGATTAGCTGATACAAACTCGAGAAAAGCTTTTAAAGGTAGCATTATAGGTGCATTTATATTTTAAAATTTGTTTTCTTACTTAATTGTTGACCAACTGTAATGATACATGAATCATTTGCTGTTTGTAGATGTTGATGGAGGTAGAAGACTGGAGAGAAGCTCTGTCATATTGCAAACTGACCATACATGTGTATCAATGTATGTAATGAGTGCACAATTTCAAAACTGGTACATGGTGCTTCAGTTTCAGGGTGTCACAATCATGTCGTAGTCGTGTTGTGATTACATATGATATATATGCTGCTGATGTTTGAATAGCTTTCTGTTTCGTTGCAGTATTATACTTGGGGAAAACTCGAGTGGTGAGTGTTTTTCTTTATGAAAATTCAGTTGATTTGTCTCCGATGTTGGATTTTATTTTTCACTTATTAACTTTCGATTATTCGATGTTTTGCCAATATTATTAGCATTTTCACTACTCTCTACTTCAAATTAACTGATGTCCTTACCATGACCCTGACCCTGACCCCTTAAAATCACACATGGAACAAAAAAGCAATCATAAAGGAACTCATGTTGAAGTTGGAGGAAGCTCGTGCTGAAGCTTGCTACAAACGTTTACCAAAAGGCGATGACTAGAATACATATAATTATATTGAAGATATCTGCTTGGTATATCATCGTTAACATCTTCTACTCTGTTATAATTTCCTTAAGGCAGGTCCAGTAAAAGCCTAACTGTTGTTTTCAGGTGCAGGTGAGAAGGAGGGTGCCAGTTTACGAAAATCCAACACGGTTCATTGAACCCTTTTCTACAGAAGTACAGTCATCAAGTGGGCGACGCATAAACTTCATATTTCGATCAGGACCAAGAAGAATTTCTTCTATTCCATTTGCCTGCAGGAGAAATTCTTTGATGCAAATTTTATTCGTCATTTTTTCTACCTTTTTCTCCCTGCTGTTTATCAATCTTACTGTTCCAATATTTGTTTCCTGTATTGGCACTTACTGCAAAATGATAAGCTGTTATGGATCTTGCTAAAAGTCGCAGTTAAAAGGGGTTGCAAAGGATCTGTGACCTCCGAGTCAGAAGTTATGTTGGAGATATTTGATTACAAAATCTCTAAAATTCAATCTTGAGAATTTGTTAGGTCGGTGACATAAAATAAGAATAAATTTGTTTTGTTTAAAATTTGAATATGTTGATTAGTTAAGAGTGTATGTGATTATGTCAAGTTGGGTATGGGTGAAGGAAATTCTGAAAATTGAGGCTCTCTAGTTTTTCCCCTATTATGAGCCGTTTTTTCATGGGAAAATTGAAATATTTTGGGATCAGGTATGGGTCCTTTTGGCGTAGAGACAAGGAATGGCATCAGTTTAAGGTTAGGCAACTATTTGCGTCGGTTAAGGAAAATGAACCAAGCATTTGAGATGTTGGCCTCGGCTTTTGGTAAACCAACTTATGGCGTCTGCAACAGAAAACAATCGAGGCACGGGTTCACTTTTGGCATCGGCTGTTGAGAAGGAGTGAGGCACCACAGACACTTCTGGCGTTGATTTTCGGAGCAGCTGAGGCAAATAGGGTCCTAGGGTTAGGGTTAAAAGATAGGGTTAGGGTTCGATTGGCATCGGCTTCTTACAAGTCCCGAGCGAGAAGTTCGCCATTTGCATCGACTGATGAAAGAGCCGAGGCACCAGGGTTAGTTATGGCAGTCAGGGTTTGAAGCAAAGGGTTAGGGTTTAGGGGTCAGTAAAACTTTTGGCGTCGAAGGAAGATGGACCGAAGCAAATAGGGTACTATTTGCGTCGCCTTTCTGCTGGAATCGAAGCAAGGTCTATTGGCATCGACAGCTTGAACGAGCCGAGGCACCAGGGTTAGGGTCACTAACACTTTTGGCGTCGACTGAAGGATGGCCGAAGCAAATAGGGACCTATTTCGTCGCCTTTTTGCTTGACTCGAAGCAAGAAGGTTGCTAGTGGCATCGCCTGCTTGAATGAGCCGAGGCAACAGGATAAGGGCTGAAATGAGGGTCAGGGTTAGGGTTAGGGTTATTGGCGTCGCCTTTTTGTGCGACTCGAGGCAAGAAGTTCGCTACTGGCATCGCCACCTTGAAAGAGCCGAGGCAACAGGGTGAGGGCTGAAATTAGGGTCAGGGTTTGAGGCAAATAGGGTCCTATTGGCGTCGCCTTTTTGTAGGAATCGAAGCAAGAAAGTTGCTACTGGCATCGACTCCTTGAAAGAGCCGAGGCACCAGAGTTACTTATGGCCTCGCGTTTTCAGAAGAACCGAGGCAACAATCTACTTTTGGCATCGGGTGTTGGACTGGTCCGAGGCAAAAGATATACTTTTGGCGTCAGTTATCACCTCTGAAGCAAATAAGGTTAGGGTTAGGTTACCAAATAGGGTTAGTGTTTTTGGCATCGTTTTGTGAGGCCCGAAGCAAGAAGTCGTTATTGGCATCGCCAGCTTGAAAGAGCCGAGGCACCAGGGTTACTTTTGCATCAATTTCGGTTAGCCGAGGCAAAAGATGTTGCTATTTGCATCGGCTCATTAAGAAGCCTGAAGCAGGAAGGGTGCTCTGCTTCGGGCACCACTGAAGAGATGTCACATGGCTTCCACTCAATTTAAATACTAAAACGCTTCTAACAAATAGGTTAACAAGGTGTATTTATAAAACATAATGAATGATAAAAGCACTAGTAACACAGAATGTGGACTGTGCCAACAAAATTCTTGGGATTCCAATTCAAATCCCTTTCATGTTCAATTTACCTTCCAAATAAAGAGAACTTGAGCTTGTCTGTATGTTTAATAAGCTTTTTATAGAAGTACCATATGAAGAAGTTTACAAAATATCTCTAACATACTTTCTAGTGTACATTCTTAAATAAATTAGAGTTCAATATCTAAAGAACAAAGCCAAATATTTCAATAATAAAATGCAGTAAAAACAAAATCATCTAAATTGACCAAAGTACATGGTTTAGAGGCCATATAAGGTCGGCTAAGCATGGAGTAGAGCATGCAGAACCAACTCCAGATCATCAAAACTGTAAACAAAGGCACAACCAACAAACAATGATATCATTTAATATGTAGCCAAAGAATTCTTTACATGTACTTAATATAAAATGCATAGGCATAAAACAACAAAATCTCTGCTAGGAAACACATTCAAAATGTAACAAGCAATGCCTTAACAATGCTAAATTTTACAAAACTTATATAGGAATAGTAGCAACAGTAATTGCATCATGAATCGACTAGGAGAAATCTATGATGTTGAGTCATGGAATGGAACCAATGCAATGTAAAAATATGATTCTTATAAAATAATTAGATTAACAATTTGATGAATTCATATATTCTAATTGTAAGCTCAAAAAACCTCTAAAGCATTCTAAGGCTCTTGATCTTTCAATGTTCGGCCTACTAGACCCTTGATCTTTCATTTGAACACTTGTCATTCGTTAATTGACATGTGCCCTGCTAGACCTATATCTTCCTCACAACTATCATGTAACAGAGCATATATATATATATATATATATATATATAGGAAGGGTCCATAAAAACAGACATTAACCAATGTTTAGTCTAGGCTTGTTGCAATATAATGGATAAGTATTGAGAAACTCCAAATGTATGAAATAGAAATGCAAAGAAGAAGAGGAAACTTACAACATGATATTGTAGTAAAGGTATGGAATGCATAATTTGACATACACAGTTGCCAGTTAGTAAACAAACATAGAACTCCTTGGGTTTCCGGCGAATTCACTTTGTTTATCCTTTATGTAATAGGAGGAATCATAAGGACTCATATTACCCAACTCCAGATCTGATTAGCACATAAGCTGCAAAAGAACCAAGGCTCTCCACATTGGAATGATCAAAACCATTTGCAAGTAGAGAGCAAGTAAAAATATTTGGTAACTAATTAACTCTTGACTCAATGTGAACCTAAAAGCATTTGCATGAGTGTGGTCTCCATTGACACATGAGAAAGTTGCTCTGCTTGGATCTTTAACAGAGCCATGTTCCATTGTTCCTAGTTCTCTACGCAAAAATTAAAAGGAAAAAGAAAAGAATAGCAAGTTAAATCACTCATTAACATGTAGCGTTACAATTTGGACATTACGAATATAACTGAACTTAGATAATCAAACCAAACTATTATAAGAGTTATTCCATAGGAGCAAATCTAAACATCCCATATAACTTAGCAACATAATCAGTTGTTCATACTGGGAATTGAAAAGGATAAGTGTTTAACCTTCTACTTTGACATCTCCTAACGAAACAGTTGAATTAATCTAAGAATTAGTTCAACATTGGACCCGTAAATTGTAAATAAATAGATATCAGGGTTGTCCTTGATGAGGAATTCCCCAACAACCTCTAGGTGACCTCCCAAATACACATATTCTAGAGCGCTCAACCTAAGTCCTCTAATGAGATGACACGGCGCCATTTTCCATGGATAAAGTGCATAGCCATTTAGGACATACCTAAACTTGATCAACATATTTTTGAAACAAGAAGAAGACAATCTGTGTAAAAGAAATAAAATGTTGCAGCAATCAAACCCTAGAGAAATCCAATTCACTAATATTGACATGGAAACCAAAAAATCAAGATTGCATTTGAAACCTTGCTTAAGCGAACCCTAATCTCATGAAGTATGCAAAAAAAGAAGAAAAACTCACTTGATAAATGAGGCATATACGCAGACACCATCAACGGAGGATATGAAACGTTGTCAAATAATTAGTAGCAACTAATTAGGGCTTTCGCCTGGAAATTACTATTAGGGGTTTTGTCTCAACATCTAACATTTGAGGCATAAATTTGGGGAAAAACCAAAATTCTAGAGGGAAAATAATTGGATATAGGCGCTTAAGTGAAAAACAAATTCCCTTTCTATATTATTATTTTTTTTGGCTTTTTTATCTTTTTATTTATAATAATATAATAGTAAGGGTTTTTATTGTTAAGAATGAATTAATATGGAGAATTGTTTAAGTTAGAACGAATTAGTAAGTAAAATCTTTAGTAAAATTTATCAGTTATTTATTTTAGTTGTTAATAATTTAATAACAAAATTTACTCTTCCTATTGTATCCTTTTAAATTTTAATAAGGGCAATTTTTCCATTATTAAATTTTGTTTAAGAGAACCCCTTTTTCTTATAGTGCAAATGCGTGGGTTATGTTTAGATGGATAATAATTTATAATGAAGTTTCTATAACTGAATGCTATTAGCCCAAATGATTGATTAAGATCTCAATATATTAAAGTGAAAAGATAAAAGATTTAATTAACAACAATTCAAAAAATCATTGAAAACAAAGTATATTTTTTCTGTTCTCGTAAAACATATTTTTCTTGTTCATCTGTCACTTTTGCAACTATTGATCATCATCAAGATTAGGCAGGCTACTGCAAAATGTGATTTCTTGTTTTCCTCCTCCCTAGCTATAATGAATGAATGTGCCTAGTAATAAGATTTGAATTCAGAAATTCATGTTGATATCATCAATGAATTTAAGAAAAAAAAAGCTGTCACGTAAGCAAAGGTACGTATATAATGATTGTTGGAATGAAAAAACTCAGAAAAGCTAATAAGAAAACAGTGTTGTTCCAGATGCCAGAACTGTCAAACTTAATCAGCAATATAATTCAACTTGCATGCTTCAACATCAACTTGATTATATTATTTTTCCTGGGACACTAAATTATTTGCTATTTCCATGAAATGGTTCTCTTACATACAATGTCAAAACTCTTTATTGGTGGTGGGAAAAGAATAGCAGAGATATTTATAAAATTACAACAAATTAGGAAAAATGATTTATTAGTCCATAATTTTTGCCAAAACTAATTGTTTGCTCTTCATATTTTGAAAAATTCACTACAAGGTCTCAATCTTTGGGCATAATTAACTCTTTAGTCCTTTTTATCTCTTATTTAGATTTTAAACATAATATATTTTAACTTTCAAGACATACATACTGCAAAACAAAATGATCTTGTGATTCTGTTATGTCATGTATGTTTGTCCATGCCGAAATATAAAAGTTATAAATCTAAAAAAATGGACATAATGATCAAAGAGTTAATTATAACGAAATATGAGAAAATTGTAGTGAGTTTTTCAAAATATGAGGACGAAATAGTGAGTTTTGTCAAAATTCGAGAACTAATAAATCATTTGCCCATAAAATTATTAGCGGAGATATTGTGGTTTGTTTTTAGGGTAAAGGTACAAAAATGATCCTAACATTTTATGGGAAGTATTAATTTGACTTCGATGTATAAAATGCTACCAATATAACCTCAACATCATTCAAATATTGTTAATTTGACTCCAAAGAAACTTGTCACATAAGAATCGAAAACTGTTATTTCTTGCCATGTCAGCACCACCTTACTACCTACTTAAAATTAAAATTAAAATTAAAATTATCACGTAGTTGTTAGAGAAAAATATTATGGTTGTTTTGATACTCCTAAAAAACGTGAGAATCATTTGGATACATGGTAAATTACACCAGCGGTACCTGAACTATACCTACTTTCCCAAAGTGGTGCCCAAACAAAATTTTGTCTCAAACTGGTACCCAAAGTAAACGTGACCTCCCATCCAAGTCCAAATCACCGGGTGGTGACCGGTCAACTCCATTTTGACCAAGTTTGACCAGGTCAAACCCACTTTGAAATTTTCCTTCCACCTGAAATGACTTCTTTACCCCTACTCCATTTTCCCTTCATTTCTTCCAATTCCCAACTCCCAAAAAAAAACATTGTTATAGCAAATATTATTTTAATTAAACTTTTAGTCTCCCTCTGTATAAAACTTTTGTCTCTCTCTCCATCTTATTTCTCTCTCTCTCCTTCTTCAACAGGCAAATTTTTTTTCCCAAATCCTATAAACCCTAAATCAGTTAGCTACAAATTTGAAGCTAAATCACTCCATACCTGAAATCGAGTTGAGTAACAATGGCTAGTCGAAGGGCGCCGGGATCGTTGGGATTTTCGTTGCAGAAACCAAGAAGAAGTGAGATATGTGATTGTGGGTTTGAAGCAGCTGTAAGGACCTCATGGACGAATGAAAACCCTGGTAGAAGGTTTCACAATTGCAGATATAACGAGGTAAGTTATACTCTTTGATTTTCAAATCAATTTCAGTCGGTTTTGAAAGATCCAATCGTTTTTTCATTTCAAAACAGAGATGGATGTAATTACTTTCAGTGGATCGATGACTCACTAGACGACAGATCAATGTCTATTGTGCTTGGACTGTTGAGAAAACTTGATAGAATCGAGAAAGAATGTGCAAGATTGAGAGATATTGAAAGGATATGTGAATTGCAGAAGCAGACTGAAATTAAAGGCGAAATAGAGGTTGAATCAAACCATATCAGTCTTATGAGGATAACAAATTTTGAAAGGAGAAGCGGCACTAAGGATCTAGTGGTTTTTACCTGTATTTGTATCATTGTCTTTTTTTTGTGGGCTGTATTTAGGTTCTTGAATGGGATTTTTGTAATAGTCTGGGTACCTGATCGGGATAGTTTGAATAGTTTGGGTACCTGTTTGGGACTTATGTAATAGTTTTGGGTACCTGTATGGGATAAATGTTGCTTGAGTGTAACCCTCTTCTGCATTATTAATATAATTAAAAACTTTCTGTCTACATTCTCCATTCCCAGGTTGAACAATAAAATTAAAAAAATAAAATTTCTCTGCACAATAATAACAACATGTATGAGAAAGTTGAATGGAAGTAATTTCATTTTGGATATCTGTGTCAATATGTCCAAAAAAACAACTGTTACAAGGCAAAATACATACATGCCCAAAACCAAATGGTGCCAAAATACCTACATGCACCTAAAATCCTACATGCCCAAAACCAAAGGTGCCAAAATACATACATTCACCAATCATCCATAGAAAAAAAAACCATGTGTTCTCTAAATTGTTACCCAAAAAATATCCCTACATGCACCAAATGGCAAAACTATATCCTATCAACGCCACACTGGTCTTCCCCCACTTGTCCCTCTTCCTATTGGCCCTCTCCCTCTTGGATTTCTTCCCCTTCCTCTTGAAGTACTGCCTCCCATAACTGTGGATGTGGATGTGCTTGGTTGACTTTCTGTTTGTGTGCTTCCTTGGACAGAATTTGTGGTTCTTCTCCTCTTTGGCTAGTATTGGATAAATGAAAAAGGAAGCTTAGGAAACAAGAGATAACACAATGAAAAAAAACAATTAAACCAAAAGAATCAAACCTGTGGGCCTGTTGTATTTGGTACTTGTGATGTGCATGTCCTTTTGTTGTGAGACAGTCCTCCACACCTCTCACATGACATCTGAACACCATGTTTCCCTAACCTTCCTCTGGTTGCAGCAGCTTCCAATTCTTCTGGCTCCTTCCTTCTTGACTTAATTCTTCTACCTTTTTTGGTTCTTGAAGGGACTGGTGCAACAACTGGTGTTAGATCTTCAGGTTCTGGCCATTGATCTTTGCCGTTAGTTGGTTCAATGGCAAAGCTGTACACCTTCAGATAAGTCTCAACAGAATAACAGTCTGCAAGGTAAGTTTCCACAACATCATTCTGCTCTATGATTGCAGCAATCCCATGAGAACAAGGGATTCCAGTCAACTGCCATCTTCTGCAAGTACAAGTTCTGGCTGCCAAATCTACAATGTACTGATGGCCAAGTCCTGAAACTTGAGCTCTAGGGCTAAGACTGAAATGAGCTTCAAAATGTTTAGCAAACTCCTTATTCGCCTCCAACTTCTTCAAGATCTTGGGACACCATCTTTTGTTTCTCTTCTTCATTATGTCAGCCTTTGATTTCATCCTTTTCATCAACCTGAGACAAAGAATGACACATATAGCAACATAAATATATCCACAATGGCAGCAACAATGACACAAATGGCAGCATATTTACATTCACTAAAGCATATAAGAGCATTTAATGACATATAAGGCAGTAACATGAATTGCATCAACAATGGCACAAAAGGCAGCATATACCATCCACTAAAGCATATAAGAGCATACCTGAGTTTGATCATCTCATACATTGTGATGATCTCTTTGTCCCTGGCATCCAAAATGTATCTATTGAAGCGTTCACAAAGATTGTTGAAGAGCATATCACACTTGGCATCAATGAAAAAAAGAAGTGAAACCCACTAACCTGGCAACATCACATATGGAATATGTGACATCTTTGAAAGTTCCAAAAAAAAGTGGTCCAAAGATTCTTTAACAGTGAGAATGGACACTTTAATGGTCAACTGTGCATGATACCCCCAAAATATTCCAAAGTCAGTTTCCTATATAAAGTGGATTTGGGAAAAAAAAGGGGAAAAAGAACAACAGAGACGTTTTCACAGAAAGAGAGAGAATAAAGGAGAGAGAGATAGATAGAGAAATCATATTCTTACCCAGATGTTGTTTTTCTTGTACCAGTGTCGTTACTATTATATTTCTTCGTTCGTTTTTCTTCTACCCAGAGGCCTTTTTTCTTCTACTCAAGGAACAATTTTGTTCTTTTCTCTTATTCCATTTCTTCGATATTCCATCTATTACTGCTCTTCAATTTGAATGAAAATAGATATAAAGAGTTAGGTTTTCAATTTGAAAAGGAACGAGTGTGGAGATTTTTTGTGAAACATACAGATTGAAACTATGGGTAAGAGATAGAGAGGAGAGAGAGAGTACAATGAGAGAGAGAAGTATGCATGAAGAGTCACAGTGTTTTTTTTTGTCAGAGTTTGGGAGTTGGGAATTGGAAGAAATGGGAAAAGGGAGCAAGGGTAAAGAAGTCATTTCAGGTGGAAGGAAAATTTTAAAGTGGGTTTGACCAGGTCAAACTTGGTCAAAATGGCGTTGACCGGTCACCACCCGGTGGAGGTCACGTTTACTTTCGGTACCAATTTGGGACAAAATTTTATTTGGGCACCACTTTGGGAAAGTGAATATAGTTCAGGTACCGCTGGTGTAATTTACCCTTTGGATACATCCTCAAGATATTAGGGTGATTTTGATACATTTACTCACTATTCAAACTAAAAAGTGTTCCAAATTCTTAAATCACCAAAAACATTGATACATTTATTATCATACGACTTAAGTACAAGACACTACAACCTTAGTAGGAGGTCGTACAGTTCATATACTATCCCGTACCATATCTAAATTTGGATCTGATACGGGCTTTGGAGTAGGCTGTATGGTTGAAGTAGGGTCGGTGCCTTATCCACAGATTCAAGTATGTTAGATTTGTAGTGACATCATGTATGCAGCTAAGGATAGAGGCCGTACGTAAATCACCAACACTTTTGGTGGAGATCTTACGATTTGGATATGAGCGTATATGGCTTGGATGGAAGTCGTATGGTATTTGTGTGAAAGAGAAATTTGACACGAGATTGAAGGTGTCAATCTTGTGTCATCCAGATGCGGGATGAGTGAGTTAGGACTCTGGAGAGTCGTTTCATCCTCTCGTGAGTACTGCTACTTACTTCAGTTGGCAGTTTGAGGAGCCTAAATAACTTTAATTATAGAGTACGAAAAATGGTGCTTACAAGTACTATGACTCTGAAAGAAGTTAGGTCGTCATAGCAGGGAGTTGCGCCATAAGGCGAACAATACATGTCCACTTAATTAGGCCTTTGGACTGCCGTCCAGCAGTAGTTAGGGAACATGTAGAGGTGGAAAGAAGGAGTCAAAGAAGTCATCCTCAAGGGGTTATAAGCCAGACGATGTCTGTAACTACTATAAAGAGAAAGCACATTGAAAAAATAATTGTCCAAATAAGAAGAAGCAAACAAAAAAATAGCCAGGTTCCTTTGATGTAACAAATGGTGACACCAGTTATATTACTCTTTTTTCTAATGGACATACTCATCGATATGATGTGTGGGTTCTTGATTCGGGAGCATCTTATCATATTTATTCAAGAAGAGAGTGGTTTTAGACTTATAAGCATGTAGATGAGGGTAGCTTCTCAATGGCTAATAGTTTTGTCTACTAAGCGGTTAGAAAAAGCTCAATCAAGTTAAGGACACATGATGGTAAGTTCTGCACATTAAATGAAGTCAGGCATGTTCTGCCGATGACGAAGAGTTTGATATATGTGAGACTACTAGACAATATGGGTTTCAGTTTGTTGGGAAAAGATGGAGTTTTACGTGTTTGTAAGGATTATGGTGTGATTCTGAAAGGTTTCAAGTATGATACTTTTGTTGGAAATTGAAGATTTACGACGTTCGTAGCGGAATTAAAAATTTTCAATTTCTTAAACCAAGATCCGTTAGCTTATTGAATAACAATTAAGAAGATTAGTTAGATAAAATACCTCTAGGAGATTACTATCTAACGTTGTTGTCGCGCCCACAAGTCTTCTTTATTTTAATCTCGCGAGTGCCCAAAGTAGAACACCTCTAGCGTTAAGTCCACACGAGCAAGAACGAATAAAACGGTAAATCGAAACCCCAATTTTGATCTAGGAATTTCGGCTTCTCTAGAGAGAATTAGATGTGTGTGTCAAATACCTCATAGGAGGTTGTATTTATAGTGTTCAGAATTGTCTCTCCTAAATAAGAATCCTATTCCCAAAAGGACTAGGCCAACTCTTATTTAATTAATAAAAACAATTCTATTCATACTAGTATTCCTATTTAATTAAACTAGTAATTTATATAAATCCATATTTATATAAATTACTCAATTTAACTAAATAATAATCTCAATTATTATACTACTAGGATTTAATTAATTAACATTATAACACATTATAATTTAATTCAATTAAACTATATATACATATTTCGGCCAACATTACCAAATACACATATTTGGTATATTTACCAATTTACCATTTTATCCTTCAATACTCTTAGTGTGTGACCCACTAGGTCCTTACCACAACCGGTCGTATATTAATCTAATCTCTATTAATTAATATAACATAGAAGAGCGTCGACTCAAATATGGAGATACTCTTCTAACCCGGAGTCATAAGGAGTCAAGATTAACAGTTGACTTCTTTTACCTGTCAGTGATAGTTGCAATATAATTCGGTCCCTCATCAATATTATCTTTAATGAATCGTGATCACGGAAAAGTCAATCATATAATTCATTATTAATTTACTTGTGCTCAAATAAATATTCTCCATAAATTGAAAACCATTTCCAATTTATCATATTACCTCGCGCAAGGATTTAGAACTATTTATTCACAAGCGGCCCAAGATAAATCTTCTCTAATACAGAAGTGATAATATCCTCAATCTAACATTAACTGCTTTGCAATTACTTTATGTGTTACCCAATGTCTACCCGAAGGACACCCAAATACTGGATCGTACAGATAGTAGAATCAAAGTAACACACTCCATAATTCAAAATCACATGAATGAGTATTTGAGTTCTAGGACTACTTTATATCTATTACCACATATGAGTTAAAGCTAGTTGACATTTATGTATTTGTTCCATACTAGTAACTCAAAGCGGGGTCTCCAATATATATAACATCATTATACATATCCATATAATTATCCAGATATCTCGTATAATCTAAGTTCGTGAGATCAACTTCTTATTCATGAATAAGGGATATATTATATGCAAGTCTCAACAGTATATATATTAATCCAATAATACAATACTCGACTTGGGATATTTTAAGTTTATTTAATCATTAAAGTATGTCTCACTTCATCTTATATGAACACTTTAAGATTATCAATATAAACTATGGATTTCTTTTAACTAATAATTACAACGTAATATATATAAGATAAAAGATAAAAGCCTTTCATAAAATCAATAGTTTATACATTCTTTATTCTAAATAAAATATCCTAAACGACAATTGTCTTTAGGACACAAGCTACAACACTCCCACTTGGACTTAAGACCAATTGTTCTTAAACATTATTCCATAATTATTCATGTGCCGATCATGGACCGCTTGCACCAACGCCTTGGTCAACGGATCTGAAATGTTGTCCTCAGTAGGTACTCTCTCCATTTTTATATTTCCCTTAGCCACGGATTCCCTTAACATATGAAAACGCTTTTCATAATGTTTGGATGATTGATGAGACTGTGGATCCTTAGCTTGTGCGATTGCACCATTACTGTCACAGTAAAGAGTAATCGGGTTCACAATGTCAGGAACCACACCAAGTTCTCCAACAAACTTCTTAATCCATACAGCTTCTCTAGCCGCTTCCCAAGCTGCTATATACTCTGATTCAGTTGTGGATGTGGCTGTTACAGTTTGCTTGGAACTCTTCCAACTAACTGCTCCACCATTCACAATAAACACGAATCCAGATTGAGACTTGAAGTCATCGACATCAGTCTCATAGCTGGCATCTGTGTATCCCTCCACTCTCAATTCTCCACCTCCATATACTAGAAACATCTCTTTAGTTCTTCTTAAGTACTTCAAGATGTTCTTGACAGCAGTCCAGTGACGTTCACCTGGATTAGCTTGAAATCGACTAGTCATGCTCAAAGCAAAAGCTACGTCGGGTCTAGTACAAAGCATAGCATACATGATAGAACCAATCGCATTGGCATATGGCTTACCGGCCATCTTCATTCTATCTTCTTCGGTTACAGGGCACATCTTTTTGCTCAATTGATGTTCCCTTTTACAGACAACTATTGGCAAGTTACCCCTTTTCGAATTTTCCATGCTAAAACGCCTAAGTACTTTATCTAGATATGTAGACTGAGATAATCCTATCATTCTATTAGGTCTATCCCTATAGATCCTAATCCCCAAAATATAGGACGCTTCTCCCAAATCTTTCATTGAGAATACACTCGATAACCAAACCTTCACTTGTTGTAGGGCAGGTACGTTATTCCCCATGAGTAATATGTCATCGACATACAATATGAGAAATACTACCGTGCTCCCACTATTCTTCTTGTAAACACAAGGTTCATCATAGTTTTGTTCAAAACCATATCCCTTAACAGCTTCATCAAAGCGTTTATTCCAACTTCTAGATGCTTGCTTGAGTCCATATATGGATCTCTGAAGTTTACAAACTTGCTTTGTATCCTTCGATGTAAAACCTTCAGGTTGCATCATATACACATCCTCTTCTAAATGTCCATTTAGAAAAGCAGTTTTAACATCCATCTGCCAAATCTCATAATCATAATGAGCGGCAATTGCAAGCATTATCCTTATGGACTTTATCATGGCCACAGGTGAAAAGGTTTCATCATAATCAATTCCTTGTTTCTGAGTATATCCTTTTGCTACCAAACGTGCCTTGTAGGTAACTACTTTACCATCCATGTCTCTCTTCTTCTTGAAGATCCATCTACATCCGACATATCTCATATCTTCGGATGAGTCAACCAAAGTCCAAACTTTGTTTTCATACATGGAGTCCATTTCGGATTGCATGGCTTGTTTCCATTTAGCGGAATCGGGACTATTGATTGCTTCCTTGTAGTTCCTAGGTTCATCATTATCTACAACGAGTGTTTCCTCGCCTTCGTCCACGAGATATCCATATCTCTCGGGACCTTGGCGCACCCTTATAGACCTACGGGGTTCTAATGTCACTTGTTCCTGAGATTGATATTCAGGTTGAGCTCCCACTGTTTATGCCACTTGTTCAGTTTCTTCTTCACTACTGGTTCGAACTTCCTCAAGTTCAATCACAGAATTGGTGTCTTTCTTCTCAAGAAATTCCTTTTCTAGAAAACCAGCATGCCTAGATACAATTACCTTTTGATCATCTGGATGATAAAAGTAATATCCCTTAGTTTCCTTAGGGTATCCAATAAAGAAACACTTATCAGATTTGGGATCTAGCTTATCTGATACGATACGTTTCACGTATGTTGAACAGCCCCAAACTTTCATAAATGATAATTTAGGTTTACCTCCTATGAACAATTCATAAGGAGTAGAAGTAGAAGATTTGGTTGGGACTCTATTTAGGATAAAGAGTGCGGTTACTAGGGCATAACCCCAAAATGATTTAGGTAGTGTTGCGAAACCCATCATGGATCGCACCATATCTAATAGGGTGCGATTCCTCCTTTCAGATACACCATTGTGTTGTGGCGTATATGGAGGTGTCCATTGTGAGACTATTCCATTCTCCTTTAGATAATTCAAAAACTCACCAGACAAATATTCTCCTCCACGATCAGATCGTAGGATCTTTATTTGTTTACCAGTTTGTTTCTCAACTTCCATCCGATATTCTTTGAACCTTTCAAACAATTCAGATTTATGCTTCATTAAATAAATATATCCATATCTAGATAGATCATCTATAAAACTAATGAAGTAGTTGAATCCTCCTCTTGCGGGTGTAGACATGGGACCACATACATCTGTATGTACAAGTCCTAAGATTTATGTATATCTTTCTCCTTTACTGTTAAAGGGTGTCTTTGCCATTTTACCTTTTAAACAAGACTCACACGCTTCTAATGATTCAAAATCAAAAGTATCTAAGAGTCCATCTGAATGTAACTTAGATAAACGTTGCTCATTTATATGACCCAAACGACAATGCCACAAGTAGGTCTTATCAATTTCATTATCTAACCTTGGTTTCTTTGTTGTTACGTTTAAAGAAGTAATTTCATTATTCAGGATGTAAATTCCATTCATAACAGAACCAGAAAAATAATGAATTCCATTTAAACTAACGTTGCAACTTTTATTCTTAATTGAAATATCAAAACCAACATTATCCAAACAACCAATCGAAATTATGTTTGAGGACATAGCAGGATCAAACAAACAGTTTGTTAATTCTAAAACTAATCCAGAAGATAATGTAAGGAAGTAGTCTCCAACTGCTACTGCGGCAACTCTAGATCCGTTACCCACACGCAGTCCAACTTCTCCCTTCTTCAAGTTCCTAATCCCCTTTAGTCCCTGCACATTGTTACAAATGTGAGAACCACAACCGGTATCTAATACCCAGTTGTTGAAATTTTGAACTGAATGTATTTCAATATGAAAAATACCTGAAGTTGAAGCTTCACCAAGCTTCTTCTTCTTGAGTGACTCAAGGTAAACCTTGCAATTCCTCCTCTAATGCCCCTCCTTTCCACAGTGGTAACATTCTCCCTTAGGTTTATGAACCTTCACTTGTTTACCTTTGTCAAGGTGGGATTCATCACTTCCCTTGGCTTTCTTGTTGGAACCTTTCTTGGGTCCCTTCCACTTCCTCTTATTTGCTCGGTCGACTACCATAGCCGAGACCTCTTGTTTGATGCCAACATTTGGCTCAAAGGTCTTGAGCATATTCAGAAGTTCAGCCAAGTTGACTTCCAGATTATTCATCTTGAAATTAATCACAAATGGTGAATAACTCTTAGGAAGTGATTGTAGAACTAAGTCTACACTTAATTCTACATCCATGTTGAATCCTAGATCAGCAAGTTTCTTGATGGATCCCATCATCTTGACAACGTGTTCTGTCACAGAGGTCCCTTCTGTCATCTTAGAGCGAAAGAGTTTCTCAGATATCTCATATCTTTCACTCCTTTTCTGTTTCTCAAACAGCTCCTTCAGACGAACAATTATGGATCTAGCATCCATATTGTCATGTTGCTTTTGCAACTCAGGGGACATAGAGGCCAGCATAACACATGATGCCATATCACTATCTCTCTTGTGAGCAAGATAGTCCTCCACTAATTCTATGGCAGCACCTTCATCTGGTTCATTGGGTATATCACTATCAAGGACATACTCAATCTTCTCAGCTCTCAAAACAATTTTGAGACTTCGAAACCAGTCAGTAAAGTTTGAACCAACGAGTTTGTTATCAGTGAGAATCGAGCGGAGATCAAATTTCGACATAATTAATCAGATGTATTATATTCTATAACCTGAGATATAAAGAGTACTAGTGTTAACTATTGATTTAATTTATTATATAAGACTTAAAATATAATAAATACTCCCACTAAAATTAACAACCCTTATAAGTTAATTATATTTCAATAGTGGGCTAGGATCCCTATCTAATAAGATTCACCCTGACTTTGGCCAATCATGACTCTTATTTCGAATCGGGTAGATTCTTGCAATCAATTATATCAAATATAATTCCTAGGAGATTAGGTTATTAACCACATTAATAACTAATACAATTAATTGTATTAATCCTAACCTTTTGCCTATCAGATATTACATGACAAGTTTTTCGCATCCGGTCATACTAATTCCAATTTAAGTTTATAACCTATTATTCATGAAATCTTATTTCAAGTAATCCAAGTGTTTTAAGAAAAGTTTCAGGTTTGACTTTGGCCAATGCCCTAAAACATTTATAGAAACCTGCTTGAATTACTAATAATAGGAGGCAACTGATATAACTTAATTTTTAATCATCAAGGGTTTTTAAGTCTCATCAATCGATTTATTAAGTTTGTTCTAATCTACATAATCCTAATATGCTAGACTCGAAGCAAACATTGATAATTATGGAAGCAACCTAATTGACTATCAAGTGTCCATCTATTCCACAATTTCCAAACATACCAAGACAACACAATTATTCACCAATTAACTTTAATCTTGGTCAATTATCAATTGCAAATTATATCAAATATAATCAATTGAAAATTCATATTTTGACATTAAGACTAATTAGATATATCAAATATATATAATCATTAAACCATTTAAATCTTAATCAAAATCTTGAATTTAAATATTCGGTACTAATTTAAAGCGTTAAACGATTTAATTTTCAAAGGATATCCAATATCGTTAAATACTAAACAATTTAGTATTTTAATTAAATTTAAAACACATTAATTTTCTGGAATTTTAAAATAAAAACGGAGTCGAAAAATTCCGAACCATTCGGATCGGGCCGTCGAAGACGGCCCGTTGGCGGTGGCAGGCTGCCATCGCAAGGCAGCAAGCTACCTGCTGCCATGCGACAGCAGGTATGCTGCCATGGAACCACCGTTGCGGTGGTTCCGTCTCCCACAGAATCCAAATTTTTTTTTTTTCTTTTTATTATAAAATTACAAATCAAATCCTATTTGATTTCCAGAATTAAATTTAATACCAAAACTTTATTTTAACATCAAAATCATATAAATTATATTTATTTAGTTTAATCAAATTAAACCTGATTTCGACATTCAAATAATCAAAACAACCGCGATTAGACGTTCTATATCATGATATAGTTGTTATTCAATAATCAAGTAACCTGGCTCTGATACCATGTTGGAAATTGAAGATTTACGACGTTCGTAGCGGAATTAAATTTTTTCAATTTCTTAAACCAAGATCCGTTAGCTTATTGAATAACAATTAAGAAGATTAGTTAGATAAAATACCTCTAGGAGATTACTATCTAACGTTGTTGTCGCGCCCACAAGTCTTCTTTATTTTAATCTCGCGAGTGCCCAAAGTAGAACACCTCTAGCGTTAAGTCCACACGAGCAAGAACGAATAAAACGGTAAATCGAAACTCCAATTTTGATCTAGGAATTTCGGCTTCTCTAGAGAGAATTAGATGTGTGTGTCAAATACCTCATAGGAGGTTGTATTTATAGTGTTCAGAATTGTCTCTCCTAAATAAGAATCCTATTCCCAAAAGGACTAGGCCAACTCTTATTTAATTAATAAAAACAATTCTATTCATACTAGTATTCGTATTTAATTAAACTAGTAATTTATATAAATCCATATTTATATAAATTACTCAATTTAACTAAATAATAATCTCAATTATTATCCTAGTAGGATTTAATTAATTAACATTATAACACATTATAATTTAATTCAATTAAACTATATATACATATTTCGGCCAACATTACCAAATACACATATTTGGTATATTTACCAATTTACCATTTTATCCTTCAATACTCTTAGTGTGTGACCCACTAGGTCCTTACCACAACCGGTCGTATATTAATCTAATCTCTATTAATTAATATAACATAGAAGAGCGTCGACTCAAATATGGAGATACTCTTCTAACCCGGAGTCATAAGGAGTCAAGATTAACAGTTGACTTCTTTTACCTGTCAGTGATAGTTGCAATATAATTCAGTCCCTCATCAATATTATCTTTAATGAATCGTGATCACGGAAAAGTCAATCATATAATTCATTATTAATTTACTTGTGCTCAAATAAATATTCTCCATAAATTGAAAACCATTTCCAATTTATCATATTACCTCGCGCAAGGATTTAGAACTATTTATTCACAAGCGGCCCAAGATAAATCTTCTCTAATACAGAAGTGATGATATCCTCAATCTAACTTTAACTGCTTTGCAATTACTTTATGTGTTACCCAATGTCTACCCGAAGGACACCCAAATACTGGATCGTACAGATAGTAGAATCAAAGTAACACACTCCATAATTCAAAATCACATGAATGAGTATTTGAGTTCTAGGACTACTTTATATCTATTACCACATATGAGTTAAAGCTAGTTGACATTTATGTATTTGTTCCATACTAGTAACTCAAAGCGGGGTCTCCAATATATATAACATCATTATACATATCCATATAATTATCCAGATATCTCGTATAATCTAAGTTCGTGAGATCAACTTCTTATTCATGAATAAGGGATATATTATATGCAAGTCTCAACAGTATATATATTAATCCAATAATACAATACTCGACTTGGGATATTTTAAGTTTATTTAATCATTAAAGTATGTCTCACTTCATCTTGTATGAACACTTTAAGATTATCAATATAAACTATGGATTTCTTTTAACTAATAATTACAACGTAATATATATAAGATAAAAGATAAAAGCCTTTCATAAAATCAATAGTTTATACATTCTTTATTCTAAATAAAATATCCTAAACGACAATTGTCTTTAGGACACAAGCTACAACAAGTTTGTACTTCTTACAAGGTTCCACAATTAGAGGTTCAGTTGATGTTGCATCGTCAAAGGTTCACCAGAAAGATATGACAAGGCTACGACATATAACACTTGGTCAAATGGGTGATCAGATGATGATTTTCTTTATCGAATGTGGTGATGCAGATTCGATTAGATGATGATCTTCTTTATCGTCATAAGAATCGAGAATGATCTCATGTTTTTCTTGAATCAGATTCATCGAATGTGATGCAATCGATCACTCCACCATAAGAGGATCTTCTCTATATAATGTCATGGTTAAAGATTGCCGTCTTCTCCTTAACGAGCTTCTATGTTGCTCTATTTATTTTGTTTGTTGTTCGGTAAACAATGTTACTCAATGTAACATTATTTGTTCTCAGGAAAAGAACTTATATGTATCTCCTAACTTAATTTGTAATACGTGCTTCTTATTATATTTCGTAAAAGAAAAAAAAAACTCTAATTTAATATTTCTAAACCCCACTTAACATAACTAACACTAATCAATCCAAATTGTACGATACTAATTTGAATTAATTACATCACATAAAATAATTGTATTTTAATCAATAAAATTTTAAAAATAAAAGGGCAAATTTCAAAAAAAAATCTTGTGGTTTCATGCTTTTGCAAATACAACTCTGTGGTTTGTTTTTTGTCAATTTGAGGATTGTGGTTTCAACCTTTTTCAATTCAAGGATTAACACCTAATTGCAAGTGTAAAATCGTCCTGGCGACAACACCTCCTTAAATACCATTCCTCCCTCCGCTCCGACCACCGCCATCTCCGGCACCATCTCCCTCCACAAACAAGATTCAAACTTTATTGACAGAAACCCAATTCAGAATCCTAAATTCTATCCCAATTTGACAAACAAGATTCAAATTTTATACATCCCATCCCCAATAATCAATCAACCAAACAGAAACCCAATTCAGAACCCTAAATTTTATGGCAATGTGACAAAAAAATTCAAACTTTATCCACAATAATTACAAACAATAGCAATAATGTCCAATTGGGGGGTAAAATAACACCTTATAAACCACAAATTAGAAAAAAAAAATCATACGGATCCACCCTTTTGAATGTCCAATGAAACCCCAAAACAAAAAAACCAAACATAAAATTTCAAGTAGATATGATAATCCCAGGAAAGATTCTGGCGGGAAAACCGAAGGCGCCGAGGGCTTCATAGGCGAAGGAGGGTGAGGCGGCGGCTGTTGGTGTGCCCTAGTTCTAGGCATAGTTATTTGTTGATGTTTTGTACTTTTGTTGATTGTACTATACATTTGTTTTATGGAATAAAAGGCATTGATTCATTCAGTCAATATATCTTGTATTATATGAACTGTATGAAGTATCCATTGATTGTATATCATAAATTACCAGAAGCTAGTTCTACTCATGGGAATGAATAGAACGTAAAGCTTTTACAAACAGGATATGTACACGTGTACAGGATATGTTTGTAGGTACGTATGACCAATACGGGACTTGGTCGATCCGCTTTAGAAGGCACATGGTGGGAGTGTCATTGCCCTTCTATAAATGTAGATCTCTTTTATCTGTCGACCTGATTTCAATATAATATTGAATGAGGAATCTGATTAGATTTGACATACGCCTAACAGGTCTGTAAAAGGATGCCAAATACGGGTATGATTGGTCTAGTCAGTGAACTGATTCATACTGATAGTTGAAGTGAAGGGATTACCACTCACTCCCAAGTGAGATGATATCATTAGGCCACTCGATGAGTTGAACTGAGAAATGTGTGGCCACACTCAGATAAGCTGGTTACTTATCTGTTCTTCAGTTAACTCTAGATCGAGAAATATCTCAAGCTTTAGAGGATGACATCCACCATGCCTCATGCTTGATATATCGATATGCATGGTAAGAGATATTAGAGAATACTACAGGGTATCTATCTGTATGAGATGGACTAACACTGTAATCAATTGGTGACTGATATGGTCTAGGCAACTCTCTATCAGTCGTTGAGCTAATTGATTATGGCCCACAGGATCGTGCACACTAGACACTGAGACTTGTACTCGGAGAACTAATACATGTAGTGTATTTGGGATGAACTTATTATTAGTTGTTAACTAATAATGTTAATTGATTAATTGTTCTAATTGGAACAAGTTAATTGATTGTATGGAGGGATTAATTATTCAATCGGGTTAATTAATTAAGCGATTGATTAATTAGATTTTCTTTAGGGGTTGGTGTGTGATTAATTATAACCTAATTGATGTTAATTGAATCTATTGTATTCTATTGTGGTACAATCAGATTAATTAAATTAATACAGGTACTGAAACTGTAATTAGTCGACACACTATAAATTAATCCTAATCGATTGAAACCCTAGACTTTCTGACACAGAAAAATCACAGAACCCTAATTCCCTCCTGACTGATTTCGGCCGAACTCCCTAGAGTGATCCCGGAGTCTCCGTTCATCGTTCTTCGTGCCTTTTGCGAGTACCTGTTCACTGTAGGTGTCGTGCACGTGATTTTGGCGGAACCTCCGATCGTGCGGTTCGTCCATCTCTCTCAGAGGGATTCCATGTGAGTGACTAAAGTAGTTTATCACGTTAATTAAACATAAATAACATTGAGGCAATGATAAAGATCAAGTGAAATCTGATCAATGATTTTAAATATCGTTTTTCTCGCTTCCGCTGCGCGACTCTGATCGTTGATCAGATTCCAACAGTGGCATCAGAGCCGTTGGTTGAATCATTGATTAATGTTATTTTAGTTAAATCGGGTTTTTGCTATTTTTCCCGATATAGGATTTTAATCGGATCATATGGCATGTGTTTAGATCGATGGTTTTGTTTTTTCCGATGCTTTGTGGTTGCTGATTTATTTTTCTGATTTTATTTAATTATAAAAAAAAAAAAAAAAAAAAAATATATTTTTGGATTTCTAGGGTTTGGGGGCGGTGGCCGGAACCACCGCCCCCGGTGGCGCTGGCGGCGGCCGACCGCTGGCCAGCAGCCCTTTTCGGGGCTGCTGGCTGGTGGCCGGCGTCGCCAGCCAAAGGGAACTGCAGTAATGCAGTTCCCGGCCACCAAGGGGAGCTGCAACAAAGCAGCTCCCCGCTGCCGGCAGCAGTCCCATGAGGGACTGCTGACCTCGACTGGCGGTGGCCAGGCGAGGGCGGCGCCCCGCAAGGGGCGGCCGCCGGCCGCCGCCGGTCAGGTTGAGCAGTCCCTCATGGGACTGCTGCAACCATGGCAGCAGCCACCAGGCGGACTGCCCAGCAGTCCGCCACGGGTTCGGGGCGACCCGAACCCGCCCCGGACGCCCCTGAAACCCTAATTTTTCAAAATTGGTCTCGGGGCACGGGTCGGAGCGGGAAACGGGTCGGGTCCGGTGTATTTGGGGCATTTTAATTTTTATTCCGTGTATTTTAAAACTTGTTTTTACTAAAAATTAATTTGGCCCAAATACAATTAATTAATTAATTAGCTTAGGTTAAATTAATTAAATTGAAAAGTTTATGTTGTGCCATGCATTTGTATATCTTAGATTTATTTTCGACGATATTAAATCGAATATGGTATGATGATAAAATTAATTTAATGGATCGAGACACCGGTGGCATTAAATGTGTTTTATTTTTCTATTGAGTAATTCCCAAATTTCAGTGGGAGCAATGATTTAATCATTGGGCCTTCACGGGCTAATTTACTGGTTTAGAAAAACTGAAACGATTTTATCAAATTGGGTTGGCTTAATTTAATTAAAATGTGAATTAGGATTACCATAGTCATGCATTTATTTTATTCTGTATAACGTTCTTTTGCAGCAACTTGATATAGAATCTTATGGGCTTTTAATTGAAGTATGGAATGTAAATTTTGGATTTTAAATTTTCATTACTTTTGCTTAGACAAATTGTATAGGTTTTTATTTGATGTAATCATAAGAAGACCGAAGAGAAGTTCCTGATGAGCCCAAGCCCATGGAGGAAGCCCGAAGATTTCATTTCTGTATTTTCAATTAATAGTCCTATAGGATGTATTAGAAAAGCCCATAGGATCTCTATTTTATTTTTGCATTTTATATCTTATATAATATGTAATATGGACTGTTAAAACGAATCTAATAAGTTGCATCGCTATTGATCACCAGATCAATTCTTTTTCACATGTTAAGCCGATCACCCAATGTAATCTGTTAAAACAAAATATCGGGTATTTTATAAATGCTTTACCTAAACCTCACCTCTTCCTCCCAGGTGGTACTACAGTATATATCATGCCCTAGCAGAATATATTGTAGTAACTGGTGGGCCGTTGAGGGTTAAGATACTCTTTGAGAGTGTGGTTAACGGAGATTGTAGGTTTTACTCGAAGAAGGAACATCATTAAGCTTGTTGCGGGTTCCTAAGCATGGATAGGTAAAGTGTCAATAGACCTATCAAACCAAGAGTTCTCTAGGTGGGAGAATTGAGTAGGTTGCTCTACCAAATACGCTAATATGAGATACAAGCCCTAGCTTGATCAATTATTAATGGGATTGTGGATCTTGGTATAACGAAGTCAATAAAATCACCAAAAGAAATTAATTTAACAGATATTAATTTGTTTATTGACATTAAAGTCCTTTATTCTAATTCTCTCTCTCTTTCTGCAGAATCTACTTAAAACTTAAACTCGATTAAGAAAAGAGATGGCAACTAACAATCCTCTCAAACCACTATTGGAAAAGGAGAAGCTAACAGGGACAAACTTCCTAGATTGGGCTAGGGCGGTGCAAATCGTCCTAAGGCACGAGGCTAGGGAGTATGTGCTGACTACTCCCATTCCAGATGCTCCTGGTGCACGTGCCACTGCTGCTGTCACACAAGCTTATGAAAAGCATGTGAAGGACGACAGGGAGGTGGCATGTATAATGCTTGGTACAATGACTGCTGAACTTCAGAAGCAGTTCATGGATCAGGGGGCCCGTCAAATGATGACCAATCTGAGAACTATGTTCGAGGATCAGGCTCGTCAGGAGAGGTACTTGACCACCAAAGCATTGAGCAACACTGTAATGCAACCTGGGACTTCTGTTAGCGCACATGTGCTAAAGATGAAGGGCTTTATTGACAGGTTGGCTAGTCTCAACTCAGCTGTGTTGGAGACTACTGCAGTGGACATGATCCTCAGTTCACTCCCTCCTTCCTTTGACTCATTTATCCTGAACTACAATATGCAGGGTCAGGATAGAACAGTCATGGAGTTGCATGGCCTGCTAAAACAGGCTGAGCAGACTATGACTAAGGGCAGGAAGGTGGAGGTGAATGTGGTGAGCAGTGGTAAGGCTAATGGGCCTAAGAACAAGAATGTGTTCAAGAACAAGGGTAGGAAGCCCGCTGGCAAAGGCAAGAAGAAAGCCTTCAAGCCACACCCATTAGACCTATGCCACGAGTGTGGTGAGAAGGGGCACTGGAAGAGTGCATGTCCTAAGCTAAGGGGAAATGTGAAGAACAAGCAGGCTGCTGGATCTTCAGGTATTTATGTTGTTGAGATTAACCTTACTATTTCCTCATCTTGGGTTTTAGACACAGGATGTGGTTCTCACATTTGTTCAAATGTGCAGGGGCTCAGAAATAGGAGGAGCTTGAGTTCAGGTGATGTGGATCTCCGCGTCGGAAATGGTGCCAGGGTGCATGCATTAGATGTAGGAGATTATTACTTGTGTTTGCCTACTGGGCTAGAACTCATTTTGAGAAATTGTTACCATGTACCTGCAATGCGCAGGAATATTATTTCAGTTTCTTGTCTGGATGATTTGGGATTTTCTTTTAATATTATGCATGGAACTTTTAGTATCTTATGTGGTGATATTTTATATGGAACAGGCGTTCTTCAGAACGGGTTGTATGTCTTAGATTTATCCAACCAATCTCATGTATACAATGTAAATAAAAGGATTAAGATAAGTGATTATAATAATCCTACATATGTCTGGCATTGCCGTCTTGGGCACATAAACGAGAGACGTATCGCTGAGCTCCACTCAAGTGGAATTTTAGGATCTTTTGATCTACAGGCTCTAGATACTTGTGAATCTTGTTTACGTGGCAAGATGACAAAAGCACCTTTCAAGAAGACTGGTGAAAGGTCAACTGAGCTATTGGGGCTTATACATTCAGATGTATGTGGACCAATGAGCACACAAGCTAGACAAGGTTTTCAGTATTTCATTACTTTCACAGATGACTATAGCCGTTTCGGCTATGTGTATTTGATGAGACACAAATCTGAGACACTTCAAAAGTTCAAGGATTTTAAGAATGAAGTTGAAAACCAGCTTGGTAAGAAGATTAAAGCACTCCGGTCTGATAGAGGGGGTGAGTATCTGAGCCAAGAGTTTGACGAATTCTTGAGTGAGTGTGGGATAGTATCCCAACTTACTCCTCCTGGTACACCTCAATGGAATGGGGTTTCAGAGAGGAGAAACAGGACCTTGTTAGACATGGTCCGCTCAATGATGAGTCAGGCTAATCTCCCTATATCCTTTTGGGGATATGCTTTAGAGACTGCTGCTTACATTCTAAACAATACACCCAGCAAGGCAGTTAAGGGAACACCATACGAGCTATGGAAGGGCAGGAAACCCTGTGTGTCCTTTATGAAGATCTGGGGCTGTGATGCTCATGTCAAGAAATTGATTAGTAGCAAACTAGAGTCCAGAACTGTCAAATGCCAGTTTGTAGGTTACCCTAAGGAAACTAAGGGTTACTATTTCTACAATCCATTAGAGAACAAAGTTTTTGTTGCTCGAACTGGAGTCTTTTTGGAAAAGGATTTCATTTCCAAGAAAGACAGTGGGAGCAGTATTGAACTTGGAGAAGTTCAAGAACCGCAAACTCCTGCAGCGACTGCTGAGGAAGCTGAGACAATTGTTCCTGATGTTCAGGTTGATGAACAGGTAGAACATATTGTACGGGAACCTAGAAGGTCTGGTAGGTCACGTCAAGGGCCTGAGAGGTATGGATACCTGGTCACCCAAGACGAAGAGATCATGGTTGTGGAACAAGATGATCCAAAATCCTACAAGGAGGCTATTGAAGGACCACAATCAGATAAATGGCGTGGAGCCATGGAATCTGAAATGCAATCTATGTATGACAATGAGGTCTGGCGGTTGGTTGATCCCTTCCCTGGAGTCAAAGTTGTGGAGAGCATGTGGCTTTTCAAACTAAAGGCTGACAACACCTTCAAGGGGCGTCTGGTGGCAAAAGGATTCAGGCAAATTCATGGAATTGATTATGATGAAACCTTCTCACCAGTAGCTATGCTCAAATCCATAAGGATATTGCTTGCTATAGCGGCATGGTACGACTATGAGATATGGCAAATGGATGTCAAGACCGCTTTCTTGAATGGAGAGCTAGAGGAGGATGTCTATATGGCTCAACCTGAAGGTTTTGTGAATCCGGAATATCCTAACCGAATATGCAAGCTTCAAAAGTCCATCTATGGACTTAAGCAAGCATCTAGGTCTTGGAACAAGAAGTTCAATGAATCCATAAAGGAATTTGGATTCATTCAGAACCTCGATGAGCCCTGTGTGTATCGTAAGAATAGTGGGAGCTCGGACACTTTCCTAGTGCTCTATGTCGATGACATTTTATTGATAGGAGGAAACATTTCAGAGCTGCAAGCCACAAAGCAGTGGCTGAACAAATGTTTTGCAATGAAGGACCTTGGGGAGGCTGAGACTATCTTGGGGATCAGAATCCACAGAGATAGGGCACAACGCATGCTGGGGCTTTCTCAGGCAAAGTACATAGACAAAATCCTTAAGAGGTTCAACATGTCCAACTCAAAGAAGGGATTCATCCCTATGGCACATGGTTTGAAACTGTCTAAGAAGGAACACAGTCCTAAGACTGAGAAGGAGAGGCGCAAGGTCTCCAAGTACCCTTATGCTTCTGCTATAGGGTCGATTATGTATGCTATGCTATGTACTAGGCCTGATGTTGCTTTTGCCCTCAGTATGACTAGCCGGTTCCAGTCTTGCTTCGGTGAGAAACACTGGAAGGCAGTCAAGGCAATTCTAAAGTACTTGAGACGTACTAGAGATCTTTTCTTGGTTTATGGTGGCGATGATGAGTTGGTTGTGTCCAGTTACACTGACTCAGGATTCCAGACTGATCAAGACGAACAACAATCCCAATCTGGTTTTGTGTTCCTCTTGAATGGCGGTGCCATTAGTTGGAAGTCCACTAAACAGCCAACTGTTGCAGATTCTACAGCGGAAGCTGAGTACATTGCTGCTTGTGAGGCTTCTAAGGAAGCGGTCTGGATGAGGAAGTTCATTTCTGATCTTGGAGTAGTACCTTCTATCCAGGATTCAGTTGTGCTCTTCTGTGACAACAATGGGGCCATGATACAAGCTAAGGAGCCCCAGTCTACAAAGAAGAACCAGCATGTACTCAGGAAGTTTCACCTTATTCGGGAGATTATCCAAAGAGGTGATGTTAGACTACAGAGAGTGGATACAGATAACAATGTTGCTGATCCGATGACGAAGGCTCTTGCTGAACGCAAGAACAATGCTCATGCTAGATCTATAGGGATTAGGGCTATGCCTGCTTGGACCTAGGTCAAGTGGGAGATTGTTGGTGTGCCCTAGTTCTAGGCATAGTTATTTGTTGATGTTTTGTACTTTTGTTGATTGTACTATACATTTGTTTTATGGAATAAAAGGCATTGATTCATTCAGTCAATATATCTTGTATTATATGAACTGTATGAAGTATCCATTGATTGTATATCATAAATTACCAGAAGCTAGTTCTACTCATGGGAATGAATAGAACGTAAAGCTTTTACAAACAGGATATGTACACGTGTACAGGATATGTTTGTAGGTACGTATGACCAATACGGGACTTGGTCGATCCGCTTTAGAAGGCACATGGTGGGAGTGTCATTGCCCTTCTATAAATGTAGATCTCTTTTATCTGTCGACCTGATTTCAATATATTATTGAATGAGGAATCTGATTAGATTTGACATACGCCTAACAGGTCTGTAAAAGGATGCCAAATACGGGTATGATTGGTCTAGTCAGTGAACTGATTCATACTGATAGTTGAAGTGAAGGGATTACCACTCACTCCCAAGTGAGATGATATCATTAGGCCACTCGATGAGTTGAACTGAGAAATGTGTGGCCACACTCAGATAAGCTGGTTACTTATCTGTTCTTCAGTTAACTCTAGATCGAGAAATATCTCAAGCTTTAGAGGATGACATCCACCATGCCTCATGCTTGATATATCGATATGCATGGTAAGAGATATTAGAGAATACTACAGGGTATCTATCTGTATGAGATGGACTAACACTGTAATCAATTGGTGACTGATATGGTCTAGGCAACTCTCTATCAGTCGTTGAGCTAATTGATTATGGCCCACAGGATCGTGCACACTAGACACTGAGACTTGTACTCGGAGAACTAATACATGTAGTGTATTTGGGATGAACTTATTATTAGTTGTTAACTAATAATGTTAATTGATTAATTGTTCTAATTGGAACAAGTTAATTGATTGTATGGAGGGATTAATTATTCAATCGGGTTAATTAATTAAGCGATTGATTAATTAGATTTTCTTTAGGGGTTGGTGTGTGATTAATTATAACCTAATTGATGTTAATTGAATCTATTGTATTCTATTGTGGTACAATCAGATTAATTAAATTAATACAGGTACTGAAACTGTAATTAGTCGACACACTATAAATTAATCCTAATCGATTGAAACCCTAGACTTTCTGACACAAAAAAATCACAGAACCCTAATTCCCTCCTGACTGATTTCGGCCGAACTCCCTAGAGTGATCCCGGAGTCTCCGTTCATCGTTCTTCGTGCCTTTTGCGAGTACCTGTTCACTGTAGGTGTCGTGCACGTGATTTTGGCGGAACCTCCGATCGTGCGGTTCGTCCATCTCTCTCAGAGGGATTCCATGTGAGTGACTAAAGTAGTTTATCACGTTAATTAAACATAAATAACATTGAGGCAATGATAAAGATCAAGTGAAATCTGATCAATGATTTTAAATATCGTTTTTCTCGCTTCCGCTGCGCGACTCTGATCGTTGATCAGATTCCAACAGCGGCGAGGAGGAGGGAAAGTAGGAGTGGGACATCGGCGGAAGACATGGGGGCGGAGATGGCGGTGGTCGGAGTGGAGGGAAGAAGGGAATTTAAGGAGGTGTTGCCGTTGGGACGATTTTACCCTGCAATTAGGTGTTAATCCTTGAATTGAAAAAGAGTTGAAACCACTCCTTCGGGTTATAATGTATTTTTGTAAGTTCTTTTGCGGGAATGAGAGCTTACATTGGGGATGAGTGAGGAGGAGGGATTCTGGGGGAATTTTCCGGATTATAATGTATTTTTGTAAGCTCTTTTGCGGAAAAGAGAGCTTACGTCGAGGATGAATGAGGAGGAGGGTTTTTGGGGGAATTCTCCGGATTATAATGTTTTTGTGTAAGCTCTTTTGCGGAAAGGAGAGCTTACGTCGGGGATGAGTGAGAATGAGGGATTCTGGGGAATTCTCCGGATTATAATGTTTTTGTGTAAGCTCTTTTGCGGAGAGGAGAGCTTACATCGGGGATTTTGGGAGTTGGAAATGAGTGAAAGGAGGGATTCTGGGGGAATCCTCCAAGCGTTTTAGGAGATATCTTGGTGTAAGCTCTTTTGCGAAGAGGAAAGCTTATGTTGAGTGAAAGGATGGATTATGGGGGAATCCTCCAGGTGTTTTTTAGGAAAATTATTGGTGTAAGCTCTTTTGTGAAGAGGAGAGCCTACGTTGGGAGTTGGAAGTAAAGAGAAACGAGATTCAGGGTTCTCGGGGCGATTGGATGCCCCTAGGTTTTGGATGTCCTATGCCGGACATCATAGCGGGAGCAAGGTTGGACCGGTTAGTGGTGACGAGGGGTGAAGTCTTCATCCCGAGCAACTTCTAATATTGGCTTTTTGGGTTCTGAAAGGTTATTAACATCATCTGATAGATGTCGCGCCTAGACTAGTTTTATGTGACAAAGGTCCGACTCGCCATTGGTTTTCACGACTCCTATGAGAATCCTGCGCAAACAAAGACATGTATCCTTTCTCAGGGTGAGATGGCCAATGGGAAATAAACATTTTTATGACAGCCGGTCATGCTACATGATTGCAAGTGATCGTCATGCTACATAATTGCAAGTGATCGAGGGGAATGCTTTATTTTATGAATGCATGTAGGTTCACACTTCTGAACTTCGACTGAGTAACACACAATGCATGCGACTGGATGTGCAGACACGTGACTTATATGTGAATGAGGGAGTGCCCTATTGGGTGGACTCGTGTGAGTGGGTTTTGTCCAAATGACAACCTATAATGACTTAAAACTCATAGTGTGTGCGACTCAATGTATAGGCATGTGGCTCGTGCGTGCACGAGGGGGATGTTCTACTCATGTAATATTTTTTACGGATTTCGGCTAAATGGCCTAGGGTGTCTAACGTGTGCGTGCAACTAGACCTATGGATATGTGATTGTGTGTAAACTAGGGGGTGTCTCATTTCATGGACTCGTGTATGGCTGGTTGTGTAGACACGTGATTGGGTGACCTAAATGACTCTGATTGGACGACTCCGAGGTTTCGGCTAAATGCGAGGTGGTTTTATGAGGGTTTAAGCGCATTCTGAGATATCTTAAAGGAACTTCAGAAGCTGGTTTGTGGTATCCTTGTAGTACACATTTTACTCATGTAGGATACACAGACTCTGAATATGGTAGAGACAAATTGAAGAGAGTCAGCACTTCTAGTGGTTGTCATTTTCTAGGGGAGTGCTTAGTCTCCTGGCATAATAAGAAGCAAACTTCTGTGGCATTTTCAACTGCTAAATCTGAGTAAGTTGCTGCTGGAAGCTGTATTTCCCAAATGCTCTGGATCAAGCAACAACTTGCTTACTATGAAATTAATCCTGAATTGTATTTGCAAAACATGAAATGACAGGAATTCTTTTTGAAATTTTCCCAAAATAAAACGCATTAGTAAATGATGAACGTTAATTAGTGTAATTAATTCACTTCACATTTGTATATATAAGAAAATCAAAGTAATTTTAGTTGATTGGATAATTTAGTAATTATTTGATTGAAGGTAGGGAAAGATAAAATGATAGGAAGGATTGAAAATGAGGAAATGAAGTGAAGAAGGGCAGGAAGGTAAATAAATAATTAGAGTAAGGAGACAGAACAGAAGGGTGGTAATTGATTGGGGGGAGAGATAGAAGAGTTTGATCTCCGTTGAGTTCACATTGTAACTCGCGCCACAGAGTGGGTCCCACAAAGCATGGCGGGAAATGCGTGACGTGCGGGAAACATATATATGTACTTACCCACACCAGATATTCGCCCATACTCTCAACAATCTCTCGTCTCGTCACCCCCTTTTTTTAGCCGTTGGATTTCTCTGATCGATTCTAACGTGGCGGGTCCCACCTACCCCTCTGACATTTTTTTAAAATAAGGACATAAACCTTTCACGAGCGTGTTATTTCTCTGGGGTCCACCTTCTTCCACTCCTTTACTGCCACGTTTCTTTTCTAATGCCTGTTGTTTCCTTTAATCATGTCACGTGGCACTCTTAATATCATATTAATTCAAGGGTTTAATTAGTGTTACTGCCACGTGCGAGTTGAGAAAATCCTTGGGATTGACATGGTTCTTTGTGTTTACTCAAACTTTCTTTACATTCTTGCCCTTCAATCATACTGAAACCAAATCCAACCATTGGTAAGAAAGAGGCAGTGTTGTTTTTCTACTGCTTGCTATGCTAGCTAACTTGCCCAACATTCCATTATACATGTACAATCACTATTTAGTGAGGGGAATAAGTTTTAGGGTTAATTTTATAAAGATTTTATTTGATTGCAAATGTATCCTTTTAAGCATGAAAAGAGATTAGATGAACAAATGTATCCTCTCTGATCATGCATGTGTCTTAAATTCAGATCACGCTTCTTCCACAATCCCGATTATTACAAATTGAGAAACAAAAACATCAATTTCTTTTTTTTTAATAAAAAAACATTAAAGAGTGATATACTTACTTGTATTCATTCTTTCTTCTCTCCCTTCCTTCATAGTTACTCATCATCACTTGAATTCACTTCACTTCCCCCACCTCCTCCTAAAAAATTACAACATTATACACATATCCTTAAACACCCTTTGTGTCTTTCTGTCTGTCTGTTCGTTCAGACATGGACCTAACTCTTGTACCATACCAACACCAACATCAACACCAATGTTCCAAATCTCAACCTCCCTTCTTTAACAACCTCAAGTATAAAGAATGTCTCAAAAACCACGCCGCCTCCCTCGGCGGCCACGCCCACGACGGTTGCGGCGAGTTCATGCCTCCTTCCGATCACTCCTTCACCTGCGCCGCCTGCGGCTGCCACCGCAATTTCCACCGCCGCGAAGGTTCTTCTTCCCTCCCTCACCACCTCCTCCTCCCCCCTCCCCCACCTCCGCAGATTTTCCTCTACAATGCCGGTGCTGCTCCGCTCAAGAAACGTCCGGATCACGACTTCGAGGATGATGACGGCGCTGATGACGACGATGATCATGACCGGAGGTCGGAGACGCCGGAGAGAGAGGAGGTGAATATGAATGTTGAGTTTGGAGGGAGGTCGGCGGCGGATGTGGCGGCGGCGATGGCGAAGAGTAAGAGGTTTAGGACGAAGTTCACGGCGGAGCAGAAGGAGAAGATGCTGGCGTTTGCGGAGAAGATAGGGTGGAGGATTAGTAAGCATGATGACGTGGCACTTAATCAGTTCTGTAATGAGATTGGTGTTAAACGGAATGTTCTTAAGGTTTGGATGCATAATAACAAGAATGCTCATCGCCGGCGTGATGCTACTCCGCCGTCGTCTGCGGTGGCTGCTCCTCCTCCGTCTGTTGGGCCACCTCCTCAAAGTGTGCATGGGAGTCTAGCTGCTGTTAATTAACCTCTTATTACTCTTTCTTAAATCAAAATTAGATATGGATCGTTAATTAATTATGTGAATTAATCTATGGCTTGTTTAAATAACTACTAGGGTTTCTTAATTAAGTATGCTAATCCACATGTATTAGTTAGTTAATTACATTAATGGAAAATATTTCGTTTTTTATGACTGTATATTAGTCGTATTAAAGAAATGAGATGGAGACATAATGGTTAGAGTCGGTAATATTTGAAATCAGTCTGTCATGAAAAATACACATCAAAATAATGCTTTTTTTACATTATGTTGTTATAATAATGTTGAGGTATTGATGTCTTAGAGAAAGTAATATTCTTTGCTAAATAGGATTTGGATAATCTATAATATGAAAAGGCCAAAAGGAGGGTTATGGATTTTCACGTGACGGTTCTCATACACGTTTTGACAAGTGTGGATTGATCTCCGTCCCTAAAAGGCCTTTGTAAAAACATCATAACAAATTTCCCCTAACCGAATAATTAAACGTAATAAATAATGTATTATTATTTTTTAAAAGTTAAAAATGAACTTTTTATTATTATTTAATTATTTTTAGTAAGTTTGTTAATTTAAAAATTGATTGTGTTAACTTGACTGCCTCTTGGTATCATAAGTTGGTACATGTAGTTTAGTGTACCATTAACAATTTACATATCTGAATACATCAATTTTGTAATTCTTACTTGTTTGTTATTTTTAGACATTTACAAAAAGTCATTTGTAACTTTTGAAAATTAAGAAGATCAATTAAAATTTTAGAATAATTTCTCTTTTTTATCATATTTAATGAGAACTAAATTCATAGATACATGTCTTAAATAACTGCTAATATAAAACATATTGAATATATATAAACGATTAAGTCCTTAAATTTCTAAAGTTTAAGCATTTAAATGATTTAATTCATGATTTTTACTTTTTATGCATCAAATTCTCACAATTTATGTAATAATTAAAATTAATTTGAGTGGTTAATAAATTCTTACAATTTGTGTATTAATTAGTGCTTAACGTACACATAAAATTTTTAATTAAAAAATGATCTAGCTATGTGGTGTCTAATTAGTCTCAAAATGAGTCACGGGATAAATCATCAATATGTTAAAAAAAGAAGAAGATAAATCATCAATATTCAGGGCCTAATAGTATTTAATTATAAATTTATTACGGATATGTACAAAGTGGAAATGGGCAATGAGTTATGGAGCAATTAATAGGAGATTATTTAGAATTGAAATTTAGGAAACGTAGTTCATTGGACTGCCAAAAACGGCATGGGTCACCTAATTAGACTGCATCATTAGTAGCTTTCATGATCCGCTGGAAGGCAAATATGAAAGACCTGTAAAAATTGGTCTTTGAACAAGATTTTCTAGAGGACCAAAATGTCTTACAACTTATTCTTGAAAAGCATATGTATTAAGAGGCTTCAAGCGGACAAAAGTTTACAGGGAAGAATTTATTACATCCGGGATAACATCGACGAAAAACAGACTAACATAGGAATGTAAAGGCCATGCAAATGCATCGGCCAATCCATTAGTTAAATAACGAACGAAACATATCGGAAAGCTTTTGTTAATAGTCAATAGGAGCTTGTACTGAGAGATGATATCGCCAAATTCACTAACATTTTGCTTGCACTATGGATAACCTATATAATTGATAATGAATTTGATTCCAACACGATCCTATCAATTTCTTGCTCAACTAGCTAGTGAAGCGCATTAAACATGGCTAAAGCTTCACCTTCTTGAACCTTTAGAACTCCATCGACAAATACTAACCCGAGCACCAACGAAAGAATTAATTGGTTTCCTAGCATAATATGGCAGTTGCTCCCGCCTTTTAAACATTCGTGAAGAAGCCTGCGTGTCATTGCAACATATTGATCCTCGTGATGACCGGTGCCATAGCGTATGACCCAATGTAGGGGCAACAACAATCTAGGTTCCAACTTTCAGAGCTCTAGCAGTAACCCAATTGAACAAACATTCCCATCCACGAATAAAAATTTGACGGGATCTAGTAATTTCATTGCTACATAATTGATCATTACGAGCCTTCCACCAACTCCACAGTATCATGAGAAATTTACCACTGATTTCATTGGGGGAAGACGAAAGAATAGTAAAGAACAACGAATGAAATCTATCTGCTTGAAGGACTAAAGATTCAATCAAGTTCAACAATCCCGCTTCTCTCCGGACATCATGTACAAGAGCACACGATAATCAAATGTGCCACATATCTTTATATCCCGAATTACACATAACACATTTAGAATTAACTTCCATTCCTCTATATAAGAGATTTGACCAAATATGAAGGCAATTTCGACTACTCTCCAACTAAAATAACGAATCTTAGATGGAACCTCCATACTGTTGGAAATTGAAGATTTACGACGTTCGTAGCGGAATTAAAATTTTTCAATTTCTTAAACCAAGATCCGTTAGCTTATTGAATAACAATTAAGAAGATTAGTTAGATAAAATACCTCTAGGAGATTACTATCTAACGTTGTTGTCGCGCCCACAAGTCTTCTTTATTTTAATCTCGCGAGTGCCCAAAGTAGAACACCTCTAGCGTTAAGTCCACACGAGCAAGAACGAATAAAACGGTAAATCAAAACCTCAATATTGGTCTAGGAATTTCGGCTTCTCTAGAGAGAATTAGATGTGTGTATCAAATACCCCATAGGGGGTTGTATTTATAGTGTTTAGAATTGTCTTTCCTAAATAAGAATTCTATTCCCAAAAGGACTAGACCAACTCTTATTTAATTAATAAAACAATTCTACTCATACTAGTATTCCTATCTAGTTAAACTAATAATTTATATAAATCCATATTTATTAAATTACTCAATTAACTAAATAATAATCTCAATTATTATACTAGTAGGATTTAATTAATTAACATTATAACACATTATAATTTAATTCAATTAAACTATATATATCAACACTATATATACATATTTCGACCAATATTACCAAATACACATATTTGGTATATTTACCAATTTACCATTTTATCCTTCAATACTCTTAGTGTGTGACCCACTAGGTCCTTACCACAACCGGTCGTATATTAATCTAATCTCTATTAATTAATATAACATAGAAGAGCGTCGACTCAAATATGGAGATACTCTTCTAACCCGGAGTCATAAGGAGTCAAGATTAACAGTTGACTTCTTTTACCTGTCAGTGATAGTTGCAATATAATTCGGTCCCTCATCAATATTATCTTTAATGAATCCTGATCACGGAAAAGTCAATCATATAATTCATTATTAATTTACTTGTGCTCAAATAAATATTCTCCATAAATTGAAAACCATTTCCAATTTATCATATTACCTCGCGCAAGGATTTAGAACTATTTATTCACAAGAGGCCCAAGATAAATCTTCTCTAATACAGAAGTGATGATATCCTCAATCTAACATTAACTGCTTTGCAATTACTTTATGTGTTACCCAATGTCTACCCGAAGGACACCCGAATACTGGATCGTACAGATAGTAGAATCAAAGTAACACATTCCATAATTCAAAGTCACATGAATGAGTATTTGAGTTCTATGACTACTTTATATCTATTACCACATATGAGTTAAAGCTAGTTGACATTTATGTATTTATTCCATACTAGTAACTCAAAGCGGGGTCTCCAATATATATAACATCATTATACATATCCATATAATTATCCAGATATCTCGTATAATCTAAGTTCGTGAGATCAACTTCTTATTCATGAATAAGGGATATATTATATGCAAGTCTCAACAGTATATATATTAATCCAATAATACAATACTCGACTTGGGATATTTTAAGTTTATTTAATCATTAAAGTATGTCTCACTTCATCTTGTATGAACACTTTAAGATTATCAATATAAACTATGGATTTCTTTTAACTAATAATTACAACGTAATATATATAAGATAAAAGATAAAAGCCTTTCATAAAATCAATAGTTTATACATTCTTTATTCTAAATAAAATATCTTAAACGGCAATTGTCTTTAAGACACAAACTACAACACTCCCACTTGGACTTAAGACCAATTGTTCTTAAACATTATTCCATAATTATTCATGTGCCGATCATGGACCGCTTGCACCAACGCCTTGGTCAACGGATCTGAAATGTTGTCCTCAGTAGGTACTCTCTCCATTTTTATATCTCCCTTAGCCACGGATTCCCTTAACATATGAAAACGCTTTTCATAATGTTTGGATGATTGATGAGACTGTGGATCCTTAGCTTGTGCGATTGCACCATTACTGTCACAGTAAAGAGTAATCGGGTTCACAATGTCAGGAACCACACCAAGTTCTCCAACGAACTTCTTAATCCATATAGCTTCTCTAGCCGCTTCCCAAGCTGCTATATACTCTGATTCAGTTGTGGATGTGGCTGTTACAGTTTGCTTGGAACTCTTCCAACTAACTGCTCCACCATTCACAATAAACACGAATCCAGATTGAGACTTGAAGTCATCGACATCAGTCTCATAGCTGGCATCTGTGTATCCCTCCACTCTCAATTCTCCACCTCCATATACTAGAAACATCTCTTTAGTTCTTCTTAAGTACTTCAAGATGTTCTTGACAGCAGTCCAGTGACGTTCACCTGGATTAGCTTGAAATCGACTAGTCATGCTCAAAGCAAAAGCTACGTCGGGTCTAGTACAAAGCATAACATACATGATAGAAACAATCGCATTGGCATATGGCTTACCGGCCATCTTCATTCTATCTTCTTCGGTTACAGGGCACATCTTCTTGCTCAATTGATGTTCCCTTTTACAGACAACCATTGGCAAGTTACCCCTTTTCGAATTTTCCATGCTAAAACGCCTAAGTACTTTATCTAGATATGTAGACTGAGATAATCCTATCATTCTATTAGGTCTATCCCTATAGATCCTAATCCCCAAAATATAGGACGCTTCTCCCAAATCTTTCATTGAGAATACACTTGATAACCAAACCTTCACTTGTTGTAGGGCAGGTACGTCATTCCCCATGAGTAATATGTCATCGACATACAATATGAGAAATACTACCGTGCTCCCACTATTCTTCTTGTAAACACAAGGTTCATCATAGTTTTGTTCAAAACCATATCCCTTAACAGCTTCATCAAAGCGTTTATTCCAACTTCCAGATGCTTGCTTGACTCCATATATGGATCTCTGAAGTTTACAAACTTGCTTTGTATCCTTCGATGTAAAACCTTCAGGTTGCATCATATACACATCCTCTTCTAAATGTCCATTTAGAAAAGCAGTTTTAACATCCATCTGCCAAATCTCATAATCATAATGAGCGGCAATTGCAAGCATTATCTTTATAGACTTTATCATGGCTACAGGTGAAAAGGTTTCCTCATAATCAATTCCTTGTTTCTGAGTATATCCTTTTGCTACCAAACGTGCCTTGTAGGTAACTACTTTACCATCCATGTCTCTCTTCTTCTTGAAGATCCATCTACATCCGACATATCTCATATCTTCGGATGAGTCAACCAAAGTCCAAACTTTGTTTTCATACATGGAGTCCATTTCGGATTGCATGGCTTGTTTCCATTTAGCGGAATCGGGACTATTGATTGCTTCCTTGTAGTTCCTAGGTTCATCATTATCTACAACGAGTGTTTCCTCGCCTTCGTCCACGAGATATCCATATCTCTCGGGACCTTGGCGCACCCTTATAGACCTACGGGGTTCTAATGTCACTTGTTCCTGAGATTGATATTCAGGTTGAGCTCCCACTGTTTCTGCCACTTGTTCAGTTTCTTCTTCACTACTGGTTCGAACTTCCTCAAGTTCAATCACAGAATTGGTGTCTTTCTTCTCAAGAAATTCCTTTTCTAGAAAACCAGCATGCCTAGATACAATTACCTTTTGATCATCTGGATGATAAAAGTAATATCCCTTAGTTTCCTTAGGGTATCCAATAAAGAAACACTTATCAGATTTGGGATCTAGCTTATCTGATACGATACGTTTCACGTATGCTGAACAACCCCAAACTTTCATAAATGATAATTTAGGTTTACCTCCTATGAACAATTCATAAGGAGTAGAAGTAGCAGATTTGGTTGGGACTCTATTTAGGATAAAGAGGGCGGTTTCTAGGGCATAACCCCAAAATGATTTAGGTAGTGTTGCGAAACCCATCATGGACCGCACCATATCTAATAGGGTGCGATTCCTCCTTTCAGATACACCATTGTGTTGTGGCGTATATGGAGGTGTCCATTGTGAGACTATTCCATTCTCCTTTAGATAATTCAAAAACTCACCAGACAAATATTCTCCTCCACGATCAGATCGTAGGATCTTTATTTGTTTACCAGTTTGTTTCTCAACTTCCATCCGATATTCTTTGAACCTTTCAAACGATTCGGATTTATGCTTCATTAAATAAATATATCCATATCTAGATAGATCATCTATAAAACTAATGAAGTAGTTGAATCCTCCTCTTGCGGGTGTAGACATGGGACCACATACATCTGTATGTATTAGTCCTAAGATTTCTGTAGATCTTTCTCCTTTACTGTTAAAGGGTGTGTTTGCCATTTTACCTTTTAAACAAGACTCACACGCTTCTAATGATTCAAAATCAAAAGTATCTAAGAGTCCATCTGAATGTAACTTAGATAAACGTTGCTCATTTATATGACCCAAACGACAATGCCACAAGTAGGTCTTATCAATTTCATTATCTAACCTTGGTTTCTTTGTTGTTACGTTTAAAGAAGTAATTTCATTATTCAAGATATAAATTCCATTCATAACAGAACCAGAAAAATAATGAATTCCATTTAAACTAACGTTGCAACTTTTATTCTTAATTGAAATATCAAAACCAACATTATCCAAACAACCAATCGAAATTATGTTTGAGGACATAGCAGGAACAAACAAACAATTTGTTAATTCTAAAACTAATCCAGAAGATAATGTAAGGAAGTAGTCTCCAACTGCTACTGCGGCAACTCTAGATCCGTTACCCACACGCAGTCCAACTTCTCCCTTCTTCAAGTTCCTAATCCCCTTTAGTCCCTGCACATTGTTACAAATGTGAGAACCACAACCAGTATCTAATACCCAGTTGTTGGAATTTTGAACTGAATGTATTTCAATATGAAAAATACCTGAAGTTGAAGCTTCACCAAGCTTCTTCTTCTTGAGTGACTCAAGGTAAACCTTGCAATTCCTCCTCCAATGCCCCTCCTTTCCACAGTGGTGACATTCTCCCTTAGGTTTATGAACCTTCACTTGTTTACCTTTGTCAAGGTGGGATTCATCACTTCCCTTGGCTTTCTTATAAGAACCTTTCTTAGGTCCCTTCCACTTCCTCTTATTTGCTCGGTCGACTACCATAGCCGAGACCTCTTGTTTGATGCCAACATTTGGCTCAAAGGTCTTGAGCATATTCAGAAGTTCAGCCAAGTTGACTTCCAGATTATTCATCTTGAAATTAATCACAAATGGTGAATAACTCTTAGGAAGTGATTGTAGAACTAAGTCTACACTTAATTCTACATCCATGTTGAATCCTAGATCAGCAAGTTTCTTGATGCATCCCATCATCTTGACAACGTGTTCTGTCACAGAGGTCCCTTCTGTCATCTTAGAGCGAAAGAGTTTCTCAGATATCTCATATCTTTCACTCCTTTTCTGTTTCTCAAACAGTTCCTTCAGACGAACAATTATGGATCTAACATCCATATTGTCATGTTGCTTTTGCAACTCAGGGGATATAGAGGCCAGCATAACACATGATGCCATATCACTATCTCTTTTGTGAGCAAGATAGTCCTCCACTAATTCTATGGCAGCACCTTCATCTGGTTCATTGGGTATATAACTATCAAGGACATACTCAATCTTCTCAGCTCTCAAAACAATTTTGAGACTTCGAAACCAGTCAGTGAAGTTTGAACCAACGAGTTTGTTATCAGTGAGAATCGAGCGGAGATCAAATTTCGACATAATTAATCAGATGTATTATATTCTATAACCTGAGATATAAAGAGTACTAGTGTTAACTATTGATTTAATTTATTATATAAGATTTAAAATATAATAAATACTCCCACTAAAATTAACAACCCTTATAAGTTAATTATATTTCAATAGTGGGCTAGGATCCCTATCTAATAAGATTCACCCTGACTTTGGCCAATCATGACTCTTATTTCGAATCGGGTAGATTCTTACAATCAATTATATCAAATATAATTCCTAGGAGATTAGGTTATTAACCACATTAATAACTAATACAATTAATTGTATTAATCCTAACATTTTGCCTATCAGATATTACATGACAAGTTTTTCGCATCCGGTCATACTAATTCCAATTTAAGTTTATAACCTATTATTCATGAAATCTTATTTCAAGTAATCCAAGTGTTTTAAGAAAAGTTTCAGGTTTGACTTTGGCCAATGCCCTAAAACATTTATAGAAACCTGCTTGAATTACTAATAATAGGAGGCAACTGATATAACTTAATTTTTAATCATCAAGGGTTCTTAAGTCTCATCAATCGATTTATTAAGTTTGTTCTAATCTACATAATCCTAATATGCTAGACTCGAAGCAAACATTGATAATTATGGAAGCAACCTAATTGACTATCAAGTGTCCATCTATTCCACAATTACTAAACATACCAAGACAACACAATTATTCACCAATTAACTTTAATCTTGGTCAATTATCAATTGCAAATTATATCAAATATAATCAATTGAAAATTCATATTTTGACATTAAGACTAATTAGATATATCAAATATATATAATCATTAAACCATTTAACTCTTAATCAAAATCTTGAATTTAAATATTCGGTATTAATTTAAAGCGTTAAACAATTTAATTTTCAAAGGATATCTAATATCGTTAAATACCAAACGATTCAGTATTTTAATTAAATCTAAAACCTTTGATTTTTCTGGAATTTTAAAAACAAAAACGGAGTCGAAAAAATCCCGAACCATTCGGGTCGGGCCGTCGGAGACGGCCCGTTAGCGGTGGCAGGCTGCCATCGCAAGGCAGCAAGCTACCTGCTGCCTTGCGACAGCAGGTATGCTGCTGCCTACGGGCAGCAGCCCATGGAACCACCGTTGCGGTGGTTCCGTCTCCCACAGAATCCAAAATTTTTTTTTTTTTTTTTTGTTTTATTATAAAAGTACAAAATCAAATCCTATTTGATTTTCAGAAATTAGAATTAATACCAAAACTTTATTTCAATATCGAAATCATATAAATCTTATTTATCTAGTTTAATCAAATTAAACCTGATTTCAACATTCAAATAACTAAAACAACCGCGATAAGACGTTCTGTATCATGATATATTTGTTATTCAATAATCAAGTAACGATATCCATACACCATAACTTTCGCGATTCCCCCTCAATCTGTAAATGATCATTATCGCCACTACTTCAATCTGTATATGATAAGCACTCTTTACTGAATACAAACCATTTTGAGGTCTCATGCCAAACTGATGAGTACTTAAAATTCATTATTGATTTGACTATTTTATGAGCATTTTACTTGTTTTGTTATATTACCTCTATAGGAGCTAATATGGAAAAAGGAAGCATTTGAGACTGTTTTGGAGCAGTTTTACTAAAGTTGCGAATTCAGTGCAGAATTGAGTTAGTCTTGCCAAATACTAAGTACCTAACGAACATAAATATTCCCAAATAGATCCGAATGATATTAACTTGTCCAACAAGTATCCAACAGTATCAAGGAGTCTCCAGCCCTCTAATTTCATGGAGAAGGAAGAAGTTTTATCAGATTATAGGATTTTATTATTTAATTCCTTATTTTCTACACCAAAACGTTATTTAAAGAGCCTTTGTATTTCAATTTTATTATGGAGTCTTTAGGTCTAGATTGAGTTTTATCATCAACATTTTTATTAGTTCTTTAGTTTAGTTTTTAGATTTGTTCATAGTCGTGATCGGCTAAGTTTGTTATTCGATTAAGGAATTAATTCAAAGGTGGATTTTCTTTCATCTATTGTGAGATTGTTAATGTTCTTAATGTTTTTGTGTTGTTCATGTTTTCATTGAGATTAAGAGATGTTCATCTCATTGTCGTTAAATCAAATATGTAATTTGGCCAATTATTTCATTAGGTTTAATAACAAATTACTAGTTAGAATTTAGGATCTGTAATCATTCGAATGTTCTAGCACAAGTAGTGAATGAAAGAATGATTGTCTGAATCGGAGTCGCTGAGAAATCGATTAACTTAGGTTGGGTTCTTCTAATTCTTAATGCTTTCGACAGATTAAATTCAGCCGCTGAGGAAGAATTGTCTGTTTGATTAGAGATTAATTGGTTGTCTTACTTGATTAGTCTAATAATACAGAAGAATAAGGTTGGGAGTTCTGAGCCGACAACTATAACCAATCCAATTCATAACTTTAAGATTTATCGTTTCTATCAATGTCAATAGAGTTTGAGAATCTTGCCTGCGAAATTCCTTAGCTGAAGTTTGAGTCTCTGTTTGTTTTAATCTAGTTTTAGTTTGATGTGATTTTATTTATTTTCCAAACCAATCTTCAAATCCCCCCATTTACTTAACTTGTTTTCTTGATTATCAATCTAGTTGAATTAGTACTAATCTCTTGGGTTCGACCCTGCTTACCCTGTTTACAGTTTATTTGTTGCAGAGAAAGTTAGGAATTTATTTTTAGTGGTTCTGACACCCATCACAAACATTCGATGAGGTATTCCGATTCATTGGAATTTTACAAATAGCTTGAACATCTCGAGGGTAGAAAGATTTCATTTAGAAGCTCCACATCCAATTTGCAGAGTTATCAATAAATAAGTCCTTCACCCGAAGATCCTTCAGTCCAGAAACTACAAGTGTAACAATATGCTTGCTATTATATGCTTTCAACCATAGATCCGTCCACACTTTGACCAGATTACTATCTCCATTTTTCCAATTATAGCCTTCTTGAAAAACAAGTTGGAACTCCAAACTCTCTTCCAAATAAAACTAGGGGAGTTTCCATACAACAACAACAACAAAGCCTTAATCCTGAAATGATTCGGGGTCAACTAACATGAACCATCATAATGAACCATGAAAATCAAGTTGCGTAAGCGACATAAATTCTTTCCCTCCACTTCATCCTATCCACTGCTATTTTTTTTCTAAGTCCTCATTAGACTCATATAACTCTCAATCACTTTCTTCTCCATTTGCCACTTTTCAAGCCATCTAACCGACGCATCACTTGTCTTTCTTTTTTTACCTTGACAAGTTTCCATGAGAAGGAAATTCATTTATGTTGAAAAAAATGGCATATAGCATAAAGTTTGTGCATGTGCTTGTGCCTTTAGGGACATTAATCACAAGAACGCCTTCACCCCTTCAATATTTAAAATCACCACACTAATTAGAAATTTATGTCGTTACCGGATTATGATCACATTTTATGCAGAATCAAAGTTAAGTGTCATACATTGGCTAGTTATATATGTAATGAAACATTTATAAATGTGAAAATTCTCTCCATTAAAGGTGCATTTCGTGATGAGTTAGGTGCAATCTAAGATGTTATCAGACCCTACTAGTCCAATGTTGAGAAGCTCATTATTGACGCCACCCACAAATGTCTAGTCCTGCAAAATTTATGCTCTAGATGTAAATTCCTAGGTGTGAGAAGGGTATTAAGTATCTCAAATTAGCTAGTTATATGGATAATAGAACATTTATAGATACGTGTGGAAATACTCTCCCTTAAAGGTGTTTTTTGGAGATGAGTTAAACTCAATCTAAAATGAAGGAGATCATGCCAAATGTTATATTGACAACTTAAGTCCAACTTGACATTGTTGTAGAGAGAAGCAGTGGAAGATACCATAACACCTTCACTAAAAAACCATTTTCTTTTTGACTCAAGTATTCCCTTCATGCTTGTAATGCGATATACAACATTTTGAACACTCATTTGAGTCTTCATACTCAATATTCATGGCATATTATCAGTTCTTCTTAGGCTCAAAACCGTTATAGCTCCTAAACTTGTCTATTTTTTTCACTTAGCTCTTTCATTTCAAGGGACAACATATTACCTCCAACATTTGTTCCTTCTTTTTATCACTTAGCCTCCCAACTCATTAAATATTACATATTTTTCCCTTTTTATGTTGACGTGGCATGACATGTCATAAATTTACAAAAACTACATATATAACGTGTCATTATGTCACGTAGAAAAGGGCTCAGGTGTTATAATGGGCTTATTCTGAGACAAGCCCCTTAAAGTGTGACAAGAGAAGGAGGTGGGGGCATTTTTATAATTAAATGGGGGAATGTGGCAAACTTGTAAATAAATGAAAAATATTCATACGCATGAAATATAGGGAAGGAAGAGGAGGTGATGTCAGTGCTAATGTCATCGCTGGAGAGAGAAAAAGTTTTGATTCTTTTCTTTAAAATACATTTTCCCACTCTTCTCGAACACATCTTTCGAAAAAATTATACCACTGAACTCGTATTAATTAGGCTGTCATTTTGAGATCCATTGCTATTATTTATAAATGATTTTTAATTTTTTTTTATTTTTCTAGGGTTGTTCCAAATGAAATATTTTGTTGTTCCATATGCTATATTGTTTCAACAGAATACTCTCTTGTTCCAAATTAATATTATGTTGTTCCAAATGAAATATTCGGTTGTTCCAAATGGAATATTCTGTTGTTCCATATGCTATATTATTTCAACAGAATACTCTGTTGTTCCAAATGAAATATTTTGTTGTTCCATATGCTATATTGCTTCAACAGAATATTGTGTTGTTCCAAATGAAATATTATGTTGTCCATATAAACTTTCTGTTGTTCCATATGCTATATTATTTCGACAGAATAATACTGTGTTGTTCCAACTGAATTAATTGGTTGCTCCAAATGGATTATGAAATTGTTCCATATGAACATTCTGTTGTTCCATATGAACTTTTTCTCTTGTTCTATTTGCTAATAATTTAATACTTTAGATTGAATAGAGGTCTGTAATATTTGTACTGTACCAATTACTTACAAAAGCAACTCCAATTGTGCATAAGTCATCTAGAAAGGGATTGATATTCTGGATAAAATTAAGATTTCAACGTAAATTGATTATGTACTAAAGACAATCAAAGTACATAGACACCAACTTTAATTATCGACAATATTCCCATGTACCCTCGGAAATAACAACACCAGCATGAAAACCATGTACTTCACCATATAAAAAATCAATTGATACAATAGAATACACAAGGATACAAAAGGGGAGCCTAAGCCAATAGAACAACCGAAGTTGTATTGGTGATCAAATGGTGTCCAAATCATATAAAGATAATGGATATACTAATCCCACAACCATGGGAAGTGAAGAACAATGGCTCAAACGAAAAGATTTCTAAATTATTTGCTTCTAATCCTTCACTTTTCATCATACAATTCACGTCATCAACACAAACCAAACCTTCCAAGATGGACACCTTCTTTTCTCCAAAAATGGAAGGTTCGTGTTTGGGTTCTTCACTACCAGCAGATCAATTCATAGATATAATGGAATATGGTTCAACAAAATTCCAGAACTTTTTGTAGTGTGGCTAGCAAAAACTCGAGAGTTTTTCAAAAAAAATTTGTACAGTGGCTATATGTCTTTGGAGTATGTGATATTCGAAAAGTTTTCAACAAAATCATATGTGTTTAGTTTTAGGGTCATACTGTTGGAAATTGTGAGCGCCAAGAAGAACAATGGCTTCCATGAAAAGGATCCTTCATTGAGCTTGTCAAAACATGTAAGTAATGGAACTCATAGACAACCGACGCCGGAGGTAATTAGGTTTTCAACTGGAGAGGTGGAAGAGATCAGAGAAGGCAGGAGGTTAGGTTGGTGAGAGTGTTGAAAATAGATTTCATCGGTACTGTACTAGAGAAGAAGGAGATCCTTTATTTACTCTCCTCAATTTTGGTTGTATTTACAAAATTGTCACCGCCTGTCATATTGTCACACAATAAGGAGGCTGTCTCACGATAATGATAAATGGGGTGTCTCCCCTGAACCTGACTCATGTCACGTAAGCCCAAAGCGGGAAAGTATGTTACATTTGATGAGTTGAGGGAGCTAAGTGAAAACAAATTAAAAGTTAAAGGGGTAAATAGCACCGTTGGTACCTAAACTATACCTCTTTTCTCATATTGGTACCTACCAACTATTTTTCCTAATCCGAGTACTCAAGCTATCGATGACCGTCTAAATTGGTACATAGAGACCTCCTATAGCCAGTTTCACCTAAGTCAACGCCGGTCAACAAAAGTCAACACCGGTTCGCCCAATTTTGACCTGGTCAGACCAAAACTAAAAAAAAACCCTAAAATGGAAAAGTCCATTTTACCCTCAAAATCATCTCCTTCATCTTCTTCCTCCCAAAACCAACTTCCAACTCCTCTTCTTTCCCTCTCTTTTCACCATAACTTTTTTTCTTCTTCTTCTTTTTCTTTATTGTTTTTCCTTCTTCCCCATTTTTTTAAACAAATAAAAAAAAATCCGAAGGCGACCCGCCAAAATCTGGAATTCCAAATTCAGCCTTGGCCGGAATCTGGATTTCCCAGATTCCGGTGGGTCGCCGCTGGGATCTGGAAATCCCAGCGTCGCCGTCGGTCTGGAAACGACCGGCGGCGCTGGGATTTCCAGATCCCAGCGCGACGGGAACTGGAAATCCAGTTCTCGTCGCCTCTGATTCTCCATACTCCGGTGGGTTGACCCACCGGATTTTTAGTTTGTTTTTTTTTGAAAAAAAAAGAAAAAGAAGGAAGAAAAAAATAGGAGGAAGAATGAGAGAAAAAGATGAGAGAAAAAGTTTAATGGAGGAAGAAGATGAAGGAGGAGAAAGTAAGTTGAATGGTGGAAGAGGAAAGTTTAAGGGAGGAAAAAGATGAAGGAGGAGAGAGGAGGATGAAGATGATTTTGAGGGTAAAATTGACTTTTCTATTTTTAGGTTTTTTTTAGTTTTGGTCGGACCAAGTTAAAGTTGGACGAACCGGCGTTGACTTAGGTGAAACTGGCTATAGGAGGTCACTAGGTACCAATTTAGACGGTCATCGATAGTTTGAATACTCGGATTAGGAAAAATAGTTGGTAAGTACCAATATGAGAAAATGAGTATAGTTTGGGTACCGGCGGTGCTATTTACCCAAAGTTAAAGTGGTTGATAGAAAATCGTAAGTGAAAAAATTAGAGAAATTCAATGGCTGATATACATAGTAAGCCTTCTTTTTAATGTCATTCCCTTTATCCAGTGTATAAAAAAGGATCTCCAGCAGTAAAAATCAGTATCTAAAAAAATGCATTTCTTTCGGAAAAAAAATAAAAATAAAAATGCATTGAATAAGTAAACACTCGATGAAATCCGAAACAACATATAAGAATACACAATCTTAAAGTGGGGGACGCGTTTGGTAATATCTGTTTGTTTATGCTAATTTAAAGATAGCCCAAGGCCCAACTAAATGACAGATCCATAGAAATCTCCATTAGTAACAAGAAAAAAGTTGGACATCCTTCAACTTTATAGACGATCTATTGAGTCCCTTAACTATCAAAATGTGACCTATTAAGTCTATCAACTATCAAAATGTGGACATATTGAGTTCTTATTCGATAACATGACACTGAGTTGGCAAATGTGAAGAATAGTAGTTTTAATGTTAACTCAGTGTTACGTCATCAAATAAGGACTTAATAGGTCTATATTTTGATAGTTGAAAGACTTAATAAGTTGTCCCCAAAATTAAGGAACTAAAATGACCTTTTTGAAATTTTTTAAAGACCTGCATATGCTTTAAGCCTTCATTTTATTCCTTCAGTCTTAGAAAATAATTACTTTTAAAATATCACTTATTTTATTGTTAATCAGGTTACTTAAAAGTACTTAAGTAGCCCATTAATCAAAGATGATACAAGTGAATCACAATGGTTGATCATATAAACATAAACTCATATTAATTTACCATATTGCCATGATAAAAAAAATAAAATAAATGTTAGAAACATTATCACCAATGGTAATTAACATTATTTAAGTCATTGAGAAATTATAAATCATAGAAATAAAATAACAATAAAAAGAAATACAGATAAATTGACAATTTGGAATGTTGTATGCAGTAAATTTGAAAGAGCAAAGAAGAAGACAAAAGAATGAAATCCACATAAACAAACATGAGGCCATCAAATTATTATATCTGTTTAATACAAAACTAATGAACCATATTATCAGTTAGAAGCATTGTGAGGGTGAGGGTGAGCATTGATGGCATCCACAACAGCCCCTCATGTTCAACCTTCATATTCCTTGTTAGTGAGCACCAAAAACAGCAGCCTCTTTAGCAGAAAACAACAAAGACTAAAGAAGAGATCATGGAGGTATGGTGTATTGGCATCATCAGAGAAAAAAGAAAGAGCAGCTCCGGCTCCCGGTGTGGACACTAGAATCCATTGGGATGATCCTGATGAAGGCTGGGTTGGGGGAACTGACTCCAACTCTGCACAACAACAACTACCAAAACAAGAACCCAATTTTGGTCACAACTTTGCTGATTTGCTCAATGAAGCTTCTGGCTCTCATTACCAGTAATATTTTACACACTTTAAACCATATCTATTATTGCTATTTCACTTTAATTATAAGATCTTTTGTAGTCTCCTCTCATTACCAGTAACAGATGTGGCATATCAATAGGAGATTTGAACAAATTAAAATATATATTAAGCTAGTTCATATGCTAGTCAATCATTATATGCAACTTCAATGGACTAATAAGTTACTTTAAACAAATTCAGACCGTCATTTTATAACAAAACGACTTCTGCGTTCAGAGAAGGTAATCAACGTTTTTTTTTTATACCAAGATTATTTTAATACTGTTAAGAAAAAGCTGATTAATAATATTTTAATACCAAGCTTATTGATTTAAATGTTCAGTGATATTAATTTATTGGTTAGGTATACTACGTCATCCGTACACCCAATAATAAAATCTCTAACATATAGAAATGTAGGGATAAAAAATATTTATAACAGTTTTAGCAATCAAAAGCCTTTTTTGAGTTCAGTTTCGAGTAATTGGAAGCATAGTGTCAATTATTAATTAAAGACTCACATTCTGTTCTTTTTAACTTATATTCAGTAACATTTAGTTCAGTTAAGTAAATTCACTTCAATTCAATTCAGTTTCATAGCATTACTTTAAAGTCCAGTGCAATAAAAAGAACATGGTCTTAATACATCATCCGTCTTGGAACTTTTCCGAAAACATTGAGGCTAGGAACTATATTAATGACATTTGATGGTGCAGATTCTTAGGAGTAGGAGTGGATGCAGACATGGAAGAGATAAAAGCAGCATACAGAAGACTAACAAAAGAATACCATCCAGACACTACTTCTCTTCCATTAAAAACTGCTTCGGAGAAATTCATGAAACTGAGAAAAGTGTACGATGTTTTAAGCAGCGATGAGAAGAGAAAGTTCTACGATTGGACACTGGCTCAAGAAGCCGCCAGTCGTCAAGCAGAGAAAATGAGAATGAAATTAGAAGATCCATATCAGCAAGATATTGACAATTTTGAATCAGTTCCTGATATGGTTGATAGGCTTGGTGGCAGAAACATGGAGCTAAGTGATCAAGCTCTTTCTGCTCTTACTATTGATGCTTTCATTATTGTTTTTGCTATTGCTACTTTCATTTATGTCTCCTTTTTTAAACAATCTTATTGATTCATTACACAAACCTTTGTAATTTTACTGTATAGATTGGCTGATTAGGGTGTCAAAACAAAAGATATATAAATAGTTAATTAATGCTACAGATTCAGCTGTGATGTGTCCATCTGTATTTTTATTTCTATCATTGTTTCACTCACCCTTATATCCCTTTCTCATATTCATATTTTTCTTATACATATGTTAATTTCTCTTCTTCATCAGTTAATCATTTTAAATCTAACTCGTAGGTATGAACGTAAATAATTGACATATGTATAGTTAATGCTTCATAATCTACACATGTATGTTACCACAAAAAATTATGTATAATGTGTATGTTAACCTTCGTTACATTGACGATCTCAAATAACTTTGTCTTAGGCTAATGGTTAAAGACTCTATTTATGATGACCTATGTCATGAGTTCGAATCACATCAGAGTCGGATTTTCTTTTTGTTATTTATTGTAAACGCAATTGCGCCATTTTCTTAAAAAATAAAAGTCTTTATTTGAGTTAGACCATGAACTAATCTCATAAAAATCGAAAAAACATTTTTCTTAACTTTTATGAGCTGACATTGTCTCTTTCCGGTCAATCTTTGGTTGGGTATCACCTTGATTGGTCAGCTAGGATCTTCAGTAAGCTTTCTTTCATCATTGTAGATACGAGATTCGATTCTTTACGAGTTTTAGTAAGAAAATAGCTCTAGCTAGGTTTCATAGTATTACCAGTATGTTTAGTCTCTAAGAGCTTCTTGCGAGAAATTAGTAAGAAAATGGTGAATTTTTTTTTAACAATTTAAAATAGAAACAATTTTTACATCAAATGCAACCATCACTAGCATAGTTAAAAGAATTCGAAAATATTTGAATAATATGGGTAATTTATGTTAGAATTTGTACATTTGAACACTTCTACAGAAAATCTAAGATCGCACAAATTGTTTATAATATATTTGGTCTTTAATTTTGAGCCCCATCGGGTACTACCTTTCTTGACCTTGTTTAAAGATGGACCTAGTTACGAAATTTGTTGGTACTTGATAGTATTTTATCTTAATTTCTATAGATATTAGATCCGTTCACGGATTCAAGTATCTATTTGGTCAGTTCACTGTATAAAAATAGTATGAATTAATTGAAATCGATGAAAAGATTAATTATGAAACTAAATATTATAATTAAATATTCAATTTTCCATGTATCTATCTTTTAAATTCTATTATGAAAAACTTCTTATATATTGGTGGATTTGAAATTAATTTAATTTTTTAAATCGGGGAAACTACTGCTGTCCGACAGTCCGAGCTCATGTAAACTAACAAGGGAATGAGTTAGACTTCAATTAAGTATTTTTGGACTTATGTTTGTGGGCTCCGGCCCAAGCTTGTGGCCCATCAAGAGGTTTACGTGATACTATGAAAAGAATCAAGTCATGCCGTTTTTGTCTAGACTTATTTGTGAAAACAATTTTTATAATTTTAAGGTACATTATAAGAGTTGTGGTCACTTAGTTAATGATTGACCAAATATAATTTGGTCCATCATCATTAGATCAAAATCTAATGATGGATATTAGAACTTAATGAAATCACCAAACTAATCTCCACCCTTAGATTCTAATCGTGATTGACCAAATTGTATCTAATCAATCATTGACTAAGTGAGCATCACTCCTATTATAAAATAAAAGTATATATAGGTATGATCGTAAAGTTCATCAAAATCTCATTTTTCAATGTAAATAGACATATGTGTCGGATTTGTGTCGTGTTCTGAACTGAACTGAATGTTCCTGAACTTAAGTGAATTGAATTAAACTAAATTAACAGAACATAATTGTGAGATAAAAAGATTAAGCTCAAAAGAATATGGTCTTAGCCATGATTATTATGTACATGTTCGCAATCAAATCTAGTTAACGGAGCATATCATATTGCACACAAATAAATAAAGCACTTGTAACATGGGCTTAAACCATTATTTCCTAACATGTATATTTAAGTATTTACTCTATGACCAATTCAAAATAATCGGTTACCTATCATGCCCTAACAAGATTGGCTAAAGCTCCACCAATGTAATGAACGTGTTTCATTTAGGCATGTTAAAATTTATGTTAAGAATTTGCCAAATTTAATGACGCAGGAAACAAGATAACTTAATAATGTTAACGAACTCAGTGGAGGTTAGGGTTAACATTATACATTGTATGTTATACATATTATTCATTTAGAATTAAGATATAAAATATTAGATATATTCATATAAAAAGTTAAATCGATAAACATTGATAGTAATTAAAAATAAACTGGACCCATTCGCGAGCTATTAAGTACCAAATTTAACAAAGTTCGGGTTCATGCTTGTTAATGCTCGAATTGAATACAAACTTGAACCGAGCTTTGATCGAACTCAAAACCGAGCAAAATCAAAACTGTTTACTAACTATCCGAGTTGGTTGTTACCCCTATTTGAGCATTAGTCACGCTCATTTACACTTTAATGACTAAATTATATTTGGTGATTAAGCATTGGATTTCATCCTACGATTTTTAAACATCTAAAATACCCTCGAAATGATACTTTTTGAAAATATAAAGGATATGACATGTTCATATAGAAAACTATTAAAGTGTAAGTGAGCGCAATTGACTGGAGCACATAATAAATATGTTAAAGTTTAATCTTTATCCGAATGGATGAATCATAAATAGAATGAAGAAAGCAAAAGGCAAAAGGGATGAGATATTAGTGAGGCAGTTTGCAGCTTCTCACGTCACATTATCTACCAAACTCTACCCACCTTTTTCTCATTACTTTATAACATCATCATATCCATTCATTACATTTCTTCTTCATCATTCATTTTTTTCTTAATCTCTCTTTTAATAATTGGCATAACTTGCTGCAAAATTTTACAGAATTTAGAAACTTGATTTAGTATCCAGTTGTGATCCAATAATATATCGATAAAAATGTAAATTTTCATATAAACTGATTTAGTATCCATTAATGGTGATTCAAGAATCGATAAAAGGGTAAATTTTCATATAAACTTTTTTGACATGCAATTTTAGATTGTCATTAAAAATACCAAATCAAACCGCGAAACTTTTGTTTCCATTGAAATCACCAAAATTAATTAACATGAAAGAGTTAATGAAAAAGGAAGAATTTCTAAAATACAATTTCTGAAACTTTATGATACCGTATATTTTCTCTTTGTTAATAAAAAAAAGCTTATAAAAAGAATATAATAAGAAATCTTATAAAAAATAAAAATAAATAACATATGAATGTTTCAAACTTTAATATTTAATGAATTAAAGTGGTTTATATTAGATAAACTTGAAAAGAAAATCTATATGGTCACAAGATTTTGAAAAAGTGTCTAATTTTATTGTATAAGATTTCTTTATTTTTTTTGTTAATATTATTAAAATTATTGGTACTCACTCAAAATTAAAAAATTAAAAGAATTAACGATTCAATTTTAACTTTTTCACTTATTAATTTTGAGATCATTTCAGTATAGAAGAGAGAAAATAACGTTTAGAAAGATAGATTTTCAAAATTGTGATTTTGAAAAACGGTAAACATTTTTTAACACAATATGTGGTATTGAACAATTTTAATTTTTTGAAAAATCAATTTGAAGTTGTTGTTTTTGTAAGGCCCAACTTAAATGACCTCTTTATAAAAAAGAAAAATAATATTAAATTTGGACAAAGAAAGCTAAATGAGTATTCCTTCCAAAATTTATACAACCACATTTTTTTAGTTTACCCTCAATAATATTTTTGCAGTATTTTTTTTTTCTTTTTCGCTTAGTTTCAACAAAATTCAATTTAATTCAGTTTCATTTAGTTTAGTTCAAATTCAATCAAATTCAGTAAAATTCCTTCATCATTTAGCTATTCAATCAATAAAGTTCATTTCAACCATAAATAAAAAGGAGACCTAATATATAAATCATAACTTAGCCTTGACTATAACCAAATCGAGCTTTTGGAACAAAACTAAAATTTTATAATTTTACTAAACACTATAAATTGAACAACTAATATTAAACAGCCAACTATTGATTGCAACATCTAACGACAATAAACAACAACGATTGATCATTAAAGCTACATCAAACATAACCTTTATAAATTTATAGTAACAATAATGTTGGTTGTTTCTGATTTTGTTATAGTGGAAGAAGTTTTTCTCGTAGTCTTTTAAGCCTGTATTAATAGGTTCGTTTTTTTATACTAAGAGCTAAATTATTAAAAAAAATAAAGTGGTCATGAAATGTACCGTAGATAAAGGACTGACCTTTTATTATTTAATATGGAATACAACAAAGAAACAAGCATTTAAAAAGATGGGGGAGATGGGGATAATATTCAAAGACATGGAAATTTGGTTTGGTGTGCTTTCTCATAATAATTAATATATTTTTGGCCATATCATTATCCAATTCACACAGAAAATAAATAAAATAAATATAGTAAGATATGGAATGGAATTAGATACAAGGATAAAAGAAATAAAATAAAAGGTGGTTACATCACCAATCCACCAACCTCTACCCAACTCTTGGCTTTTTCTCTCTTTTCTTGGATTTCTTTTTTCATTTTCGATATGTCATCCTAACTATACTTGCATTAGATATTTTGTTGGGGATAATGATCTACGCTTAATTTTAAGGTTCCTTTGCTAACTAATGTAGTTTTACTCAGCAAAATATAGGATTAACTTTCAAATAGAAGGTAAAATATATGATTAAAATATGTTTGGTGCAACAGTCGGTTGATAGTTTTTATTGAAACCTTTAATTTTTCGGTTAATATATTTCCTTTTATAGAAAAATGTAGTTTCATAAGCACAACAAAGTTTACATAGAAATGAAACTATCTAAAAGAAAGAGAAATTTTTAGGAACTCCTAGAATTCTATATGGCATAACTCCTTCCATACAATTATTGACATGTGTATGGGGTTCTACAAAATTGTTAAAAAATGTAGAGTTTATATACACATGTAAATAAATGAATGGGAGGAGATCTATCGACAATAAAACTCCTGGAGCTCTAAAGAATCTCTCCTAAAAAAAAGGGAAAATTCTTTCAAAAAAGTGGACGGTTGAATAAAAGACTTTTTTCAAGTATCAATCTCATGAGTTATTATGTTGGCGACTCTTCGAACAAGTTGAAATTGGCACAACTAAAATAAAGGGATCCACAATTTCAAATCTTTAAGAATAATTGAGCTACTGGAATCCACATAGTTCAATGCGTTGGCTATATATAAATATCCATTTCAACTATAATGTCTCCACCATTTCTATCGAACATGAATTATCAATTGATGCAACAACAACCATGTAAACATCACTCACCCAGTCTCAAACAACCACCAATCTCATCAACAACCCTCACTGGATCGACATTAATTTTGAATGTCCCAACCGGTGGTGAGGTCTACTTTTCAGTCCCATGAATCACTACATTCTTTAACTCCGACGCCTCCAACCGACTCAACTTCCATGCCTCAAACCAATTCGACGTTGCCTCTTAAATGAGTAGGCTCCCATCTGATATTGTCATGCCATACTCGGTTTCTATTGAACTAGAGAAATCGGCTGTGAACGAAAACGGACGCTCAGAGCGACTTAGTCTTCTTTGACTAGAGTCGCCACCCAGCCAACCGGGGAAAATGTATGAACCGGCTTATGTACCGATTGCCTTTGAAAACAAGAGATTCCATATACGTTCGTGGATACAACTTATTAGTTCTGACATTCTAGGCCCTAGAGGATCTTTAATGCAACTTATCTCGTTGTTGTCTTATATTTATGGTTACCACACAATTAAAATGCACAAACATTTGTACGCTAAACTATAGGGTGACACGGCAAAAAACCCTCAGAAGTTTGCCCTTGTAGCATGCAAGTAAGTACTCGTCGAGAACGGAGCGGGCGGACGAAACTTCGGGGCCAGAGAGGCGTCGGGGACGTACTCCTAACGGTAGACGTTGGACTTTGTGGTTTTGGGGAACCTTGACTTGACTTGGATGCACTTATCCTCGAGGAGGATGAAAGTGTCGAGATGACTTGGGACCACTTATCCTTGAGGAGGATGAAAGTGCCGAGATGACTTAGGCGATAGCCGGGGCGTCGGGAGATTTGTGTAGTGAGGGCTTTAGTGGGGATGTCCGACTTCAAGGATATTCGGGGACAATATGCTTAGAGCGATACTTGTGTCGTGAGGACTTTGGGGGAGGTATGTGATTAGGAAGAGAAATGGAGATTTGGGGCTCGAGACTAAGCAATTCTCTTATTTTCGGGGAAACTTATCGAGGGAACTTATCGGGACTTAGAATTGCTTAGAACCAAGTGAGAGAGGGGAGAATTAAAGTGATTGTTGGTGAATTGAATGGAGGATTCAGAATCCTTATATAGAATTTGGAGGGTCACAATACCCGTCTGAGATCCAGATCTGGATCTCAGATAGGCTTTTCACAAGGCCCATACGGGCATATAAAGGCCCGTACGAGGGTTATAAGTTGTTTGGCTTTTTTTGACACATGGAGGATAAGGATAAGGACCGTATGGACACGTGTGAAGACCACACTGTTCATGTGATGGAGACCGTATAGTCTTGGCTTGTGGATGGGGACCGTATGGTCTCAGACTTAGCCAAATGCAGTCTCGTTTTGACAAAATTTAGTATTTTGGAAAGCTAAGATATAGATCTACAACTTTCATGTTTTACGTTTTTCCAAATTCGGAGCCTAAGAGGGTCTAAATTGGCCTCCAAGGGGGCTTATGTGCTGATTCCTATGAGACATAGTTTTATTTTGAGCATAATTGCATGGACCTTTGTTTGGGAGACTTGAAAAGATATTTGACGTGTAATTGAATGTGTTAATAACACATTCCCTGCTAGAGGGAGGAGTGAGTTATGACTATGGAGAGTCGATCCGTTCCTTAACGAGTATTGGCGCTTGTTTCGGTTGGCAGTTCGAAGACCTCAAAATAGCTTTCGTCATGGGGTTTGAAAACCAGTGCTTACACCAGTTTATGAAATGAATTCAATTAAAGTCCAAGGACGTTGAATTTAACTTGACTTTTTCCCAACCAGTCTAAAAAATTGACACGTTCACCTCGCCACTCTTTGTCCAAATCGAACACCAATTTTCAAACCTCATGAGCAGCCTGACATTTCACCAAGATATGCAAATTTTCCTCCAAACCCCATTTACAAACGGGACAAAAAAACATAAGTATTCAAACCCCTTTTTATTTCAATTAGAAGAGGTAGGAAGAAAATTGTTAACTGCTCACCAAAGAAAATGATTAACTTTGAGAGGTAGCAACAATTTTCAAATCCATTTAAAGGACGATTCTAAGGTCGAAGATAAGGAAGGCTTATTGACATTTGCACTCCGAATCTTTTATTCCTAAACATAGCTAGTATGAACAGAAGAGGAACATGTTCTTGTACCCGCCGAAACTAAAAATCTGGACGGAGGCAACAACTACTCAGAATTTCAAGATTTCCTTCGTTTTAATAACACTGAAAGTTTGAGAGATCAGCCCAGTATGTCATGTGGCAATATTTTCATCAATTGAATCAGACACCATAAAGACATTTGAATCATTAAACTTCGTTAGTGGCCTTTGTAATGGAAGGGACGGAACCTGGTATTGTGTGTTTTTACGGTGTTTTTAGTACTATTGTCTTAGTGTGTTGGTTGTGTGATGTCGGGTTTTATTTTAATTCTTCAATTATTTGTTGTTTTTAAGATAATCCCGAGTTTAGTAGAGTTTCCTCTAATTTTCGTGTGTTTTGTTGCTTTATTTTGGTTTTACCGTTTTCTTATGGCATGATTAGTGTTTTCAAGAGTTTTCTAGGAGCGTTGGAGCTAATTGGAGTGGAGTTTCCGACCCGAGGAGCTTAATTCAAGATTCGGAGCAAAAATTAGAGGATTTGGGTGACATCAAAGCCCTGTCTTGCCGAGACACTTGTTGTCTCGCCGAGATAGCTAGCGCTGGAGGCAGCTTGGACGACTTTCGATATTTCAGGCATAACTTTCTCATACAGACTCCGATTGTGGTGATTGAAGTGGCTATGGAAAGCTAAGAAGACGTGTGACAACTTTCATGTTTTGATTTTCTCGAGATTCAGACTGAAAGGTGTTCTAAATCTGGTTCGAAGTTCCATCGTGGGCCGAAACTCGTCGAGACCATGTTGGGCCCGCCAATTTTGGCTAATTTCGGCTGTTTAGGGTTGGAACCACCTGTTTAGGGCTGAAACCTCCTGAATACTATAAATAAGGAGCTTAGGATGTATTACTGAGGAAGTAGTTAGTTAGTTATCATATTTTCATCTATCATTATTCTTACATAGTTTTTAGTCTTAGCTTTAATATTGGTTTATCTTTATCGAAGAACAAGTTCAAGTTTGGTTTGATCGTTCGCGTTCCGTCTTCATTGGATTGTTACTGAATTGACTTTGGTTCAGGATTCTTCTTTACCTCTTTATCTTTTCATTATGATTTTCAATAAGATGTTGCATTTCTTATCTTCCATCTTTTTTCTTGTTATAGTTAGTTTGTCTATGAACTAATCCCCATCCAATCTAGGATGAGGCTGAACTCGGTGTATGAATATGTTTGGTTGCTGAATTGAAAGTTTATATTACATGTTGTTCGATAATTTGATTATGTACGCTTAATGCCTTGAGACCGAGAGGAGATAGGATCATAGATAGATTTGAGACTGAGAGGAAATAATCTATACCGAGATTGCATAATCAGACCTTACGTGAGAGATCATGAGAGCGGCTTCGTGTCCGGGCTACGGCTTAGGCCTTATTCATCACAAACCGATAATGTTTTGCATGACCTAGGTAATATTGCCTAACCAAGCTATTAACTGAACGCTTGTAAACAGATTTCTACAAGTCTTGATCACACTTGTGTTATTTATCAGGATGAATACCGTTATCAATCAACATGCAGTTAAACCAGAAGTTTACTAGGTCGAGCATAGGATTCACCAAGGGAACCCCTATCCTGGATTGACTTTCCCCATAAATCACCAAACCAAATTCGTTCTTGTTATTCTTGCTTTTCTTTACTTTTAGTCTAGATATAATTAATCTTTATCACAAATACTTTTGGTTAATCACCCGATATTTACAATAACTTGTTAGATTGCTAGGTTGCATTTCACAGTCTCTGTGGTTCAATCTCGTGCTTGAGCACTATGTTACTTGATTGCGATAGGTTACACTTGACCTATTAATTGCTATATATTTTACGAGCATCAAGAACCCAATTTTTTAAATCTCCACGGCCCTTCCATCACTCATTCGCCAACAAACACCCTTATTCACCAGTTCTCTGCCTTTGAGTTATCTTTTCCAAATAAAACTGGACTTACCTCCTATAACCGCCCTCGAAAAATATATTGTAGAGAAGTACTTAGCCTTGAAAACACAAGCACAGACAGATGAATGATTAGTAGGGAACTTCCATGATTATTTAACCACCTTCATCCTTTGCTTTACATAACAAGTCATAAGCAAGTCAATAAACCGGTTGTTTGCCATTTTTACTACCCCACCAAAAATGTCTTATTAGAGACTGAAGATCTTTACAGAAAGAAGGTGGAAAAATAAAAAAGCTCGTGATATATTATGGTATTGCTTGGGATGTTGGTGTGCCCTAGTTCACATGCATAGTTATCATACATTGTATTGTACTTGATACTTTTTTTTGTTTCATTGAATAAAGGCATTAATTCATTCAGTTCTTGTATCTTGTATTATATCCACTGTTTGAATTATCCGATGATTGAATATCATAAACTACGAGAAGCTAGTTCTAGTCATGGGAATGAACAGAATGAAAAGGTTTTACTTGCAAGTTATATACACATTTATGTAGTATACATATTGTGAATAAGATATGCTTGTAGGTACGTATAGCCAATGCGAGACTTGGTCGATCCGCTTTAGAAGGCACATAGTGGAAGTGTCATTAACCTAGAAACACTAATCATGTCATGAGAAAACGCAAAGAGATGCATACAACTTAAGCAAAACATCAAAATGCCAAGCAAATAACAAAAACTCAAATAAAACAACACAGTGTAAAGAAAATATCAGAAAACTCGATTAAACCTGAAATTGACTTAAAAACATCAAAACATTGAGAAATTAAGACAAAATCCGACGAAACAAGACTAAAACGTAAATGAATTAACGCTAAAAACCCGTAAAATAGCGAGTTATCACGCCCCTGAGTTGGATAAAAGTAAACACATATTGTTTTGTGGCAAGTTCACGTTCGACCGTACGGGTAGGGGGAATTTTTGGAAGGTTAGGGGATACCCCCAAAGGTAGTTTTGCTTTCTGTACATACGGGTTTTGCTTTCATAATGGAGTTATGGCTGCAATTCATGCTATATCCACATCTTATCATAAGGTTTAGTTGAAGCTTTGGATTTAGTGAGACTCAAGCTATGCGGTTTCTTTATTGCGACCCCGTTCTACCAAATATTCCATCGAAGGTTCGACCAACTTGGATTAAATGTTTAACTTATATTTTGTAGATGAAATTTGTAGTAACTCGTATTTATTAGGGGTGACAATAGGGTGAGGATTCTCTGTATTTGGTGGGGATTCGCTCCGATGGGGACGGAGAATCCCTGATTGACATCTCTGCAGCACGGGGATGGTTTTTTTTGTTCTCCCGACAGTCGGGACCGGGGCGAGGATGGTTATGTGTTCCCCTCCTCATGAATCCCCCATTCCCGTCTCCGCCAAATCTCCACCTTAATTCCCATGTAAAATATTTTATATATAATTAGTAACTAGGAAAAAATTAATATAATAAAATTTATTTTTTTCTTTACTCTCACATTATCATTTAATTGAAAGGAAATTACTATTAATTCTCTTTTCTTTACTCTCACATTATCATAATACATCTCATTAGTATTTATTATTACTATTTTTGTTATTAAAAAAATCAAATAATTTATGCGGGTATGAGGATCCCCACGGGGATCCGAATTTCCCGCGGGAAGGGGGATGGATTAAATTTCGTACCCGTTAAAGTTCGCGGGGACGAAGATTCCCCAATTGCTCATGGGGCAGAGATGGTTATTGCGATCCCCGCCCCACTCCGCCCTGTTGACACCCCTAATATTTACAAAAAAGGAAACCATGTAGCGGATGCTTTAGCGAAACATGGAACGGGTTGTGACGACTAGCAATATGGGAATTCCGTCGCGAATTTTTATTCAAAAGGAGGATAATTTTATAACTCATGAGCTTTATATGATGTGGATAACGTCAGTAATTAAGAAGTTTTTACAAGATTCTTCAATCGAATGGAGAATAAGAGAAATGGAGGTAGTGCTAATTGTTTGTTGATAACAAAAAAATATTGAAAAGAAAGAGTTGTTTGTAGTTGAGTTTGTGAAAAAGGATATGAATGTTTAATATGGTTGCCTAAAATCCCATTCCCATTAACATGGGAATCCCATACCATACCCTTCCCTCCTGTAATTTCACATGCCATTTCCTTTTTCTTTCCCTTTTTTTTTAATTGTTATTTCTCCTTACTAAGCCTTTTTCTTAGGAAGATTAATCTTTGTTTCAAATAATATACCTTATTAAATAGAAATATTTTTAGATCAATTATTTTTAGTAACATGTGGAACTTACCTCTCAACCAAAATTAATCAATATTTCTTCCATTTCATAATACATCTCTTTAGATTAATGTGAAAAATTAAGTATGCAATCAATTTTTTTTAGAAAAGTATGCAATCAATTTTGGTTAAAAAGGCTTTATTACTTTTACATTAATTATTTTTATCGATTGTAAGATAAAAAAGCTAGTTAAATAAAAGTATATTTGATAAAATTTAATTGACGTGTATGGATTGAATTAAAATAATATGTATGGCGAAATAAAAACAATTTTCTAAAAAGACATCTAATGTAAAAGAGATAAAATAATTAAGAAAAATTAATGAAAATGAAAGGATAATTAGTGTTTAACCAAATAACTGATTATCAACTTGGTTTGAATGGACTTATATAGACAGCCAGGCTATGGTTAGTGTTTAACCAAATAACTGATTATCAACTTGGTTTTAGCTTTAATCTAGTTACCAAACAAAATACACCCACCTAATTAATTTAATGAATTTAAAGTAATAAAATCCTAATTTATTTTGTTTACAACTCTTCTAATTAGTATCCTAATTAAATCAAACTCTATTTTCCTAAATACTAATTAATTCCGGATTAATTAATTAATCATATTATCACATACGAATTGAATTTATTTCAACATTAATTTATAATTCTAATAGATTATCTGGGTTTCAATATTTTATGTGTAAATTTAACATAAATTATTTTAATACTAGAGTTTAGGGTTTATAAAGTTAGGATTTAGGGTTTATGGATTTAAAGTTGTTAGGGTCTAGGGTTTATAAAGTTGGGACTACGGGTTTATGATTGTTAGGGTTTAAGGTTTATAAAGTTCGGGTCTAGGAGTCTAGAATTATTTGAATTTAGGGTTGTTAGGGTTTATAAAATTAAGGACTACGGGTTTATGATTGTTAAGGTCTAGGGTTTATAAAGTTAGGGTCTAGGAGTTTAGAATTATTTGAATTTAGGGTTGTTAGGGTTTAAAAAATTAAGGACTACGGGTTTATAATTGTTAGAGTCTAGGGTTTATAAAGTTAAGGTCTAGGAGATTGAGTGAATAAATTAGATAATTAATAATAGATTTTTGTTCTTTTAAATTAGATGGTTATTTTGTTTGGTAACTAGATTTAAACTAAAACTCCCTTAGAATAGTAAGTGAGGGAGTCCCTCACCATAGCCGGACTGTATAGCTAATTGTTTTTAAAAAGGCAAAAAGAAACAAAAATCTTTCAAATCAGTCTCTCTATTTAAGATAAAAATCACTAGAAGTTTTTATCGAAATATGACTGATAGGCCATACTTTTAAATCCAAGTACAAGATCTATCGTTGAAACTTATAACTCCTAAAAAGGAGACATGCCTTTATTTGTTCTCATATGAACAATTGCAATTCGTTTCTTGAATTTTATAGATTCTCTTAAAGCAATAATAAACAGTGCTTCAAACCGGGTTCGGCATAACAAACGAAAACTCGATCAATTCAGAATCTTTTTGGTAACTGATTCATAATTGACTTTAGGTTTATGTGATAAACTAGTTTCGCTTACCGACCTTTTAATGGAGGAAACATCACCATACTCGTAAACGGAGATAAAATAACACTCATAAGGAAAGAAAAAATAATATCTGTAAAGTAAGAAAAAATAAAACACTCTAAATAAAAATAAAAACAGTAAAACTAATAATCATAGAGCAATTAACATTTTATTTAATATCAAAACAAAAATAAAACGAAAATGATTTATCTATCAGTTAAGCTTTAACTTTATATGATAAACTGTTATTGTTCGTTTCTCTCTTCTTCTTCTTTTTTTAAAGAAAAAGGTAGGAGATGAAAAAGTTCAAGTATGTTTTTTTATTCCTCCTACCTCTCTCAAGATTCGAACGTAAAACTTGTAGTTGTAAACATTAGTTGGTTAATTACCGCCAAGTTACCCCCCTTAGGGACAACAAACTGTTATTATTTGTAAATTATAAGATAAAATATACAAAAAGACAGTGTGGTTTCAGTCATTTGCAAATAAGGTCATGTGGTTTAAAATACTACAAGGGTCCGTGGTTTGCCTCATTTGTAAACAATCACAAACTGTTAACAATGTTAAAATAAGATAACATGGTATCAAAACGAAAGAGTCAAAAGATGTGTTTTTTTATCTAATATTGATATTAGCAAAAACTTTTAACTATTCAAAAATATTTTTCGTATTTGTGATGTTACTGAATATGAATTCTTAAAAAACTATAATTTATAAAGTTTTATTAAAGTCAAATAAAAAATCAGTGATTCATTTTATCAAATTAAAAAGTTAAAAAATTCGCTTAACTCATCTTTTCTTTTAGCGTCGTCAAGAATTTGAAACGTTATTACAAATATTATAAACCGAAGATCTTTTATTTATACAATTTTGAATCAGCAACTGCTCATGAATGATTTAAACCAGAATTTATCTTTATTTATTTTTTTCGTGCATTGTATAATTAAGAATTATCTTATTCGGTTACCTACCTTCCAAACATGTGACATGATTTTTTCCTCTCTCTTCAATGAGTGAGCGAGTTATTAAATTCCATTCACGTCATTTAGTATTATTTTTTATTTAACTACATTAATAAATTAATAATCATGAATAGATGATTAGGTTAAAGCTCATAGGAGCTTAAGTATTCTTAAACACTAACGATATTTAAATTTTTAATTTATTATAACATTTCTTGTCCGACTTGCATACTAGATATATAGTAATTAAATTGCTTTCGAAATCTTAAATTCCGGATTATACATCCTAGACTTTTTATTGATTTTAAACTTTTTGTTTTTCCTTCAATTTTTAATAGACATCAAATTTGAAAATTCAACTTCAACGAATGTAACTAAATTATAGCTGAAAATAATTTGAAGTTTCTTCTCTACAAATTTTATTTATATCTAGAATGACTTTCTCTGCATATATATAGTCATTGTTTTCTTGTTTGTTCTTCTTTCCTTGTAAAAGATATATAGGTATTGGATAACATCATCACAAATAATATTTTTACGTATTGGTAGACAAAATAATGAATATTGCATTAACTTCCCAAATTGACACGTTAAAACAATAACTTATGAAGACAATACATCAACTTTTATACAATTTGCACAATTAAAAGGTTCTTGTATATGTATCAATTGAGTCAAGTCTGGTTGATAAAGAAATGTTAACAATACATCCATTGAATGGTTATTTTCTGGTAATGTTTCTGATATATAATTTCTTTCTTTCCTAAATCAATGAGGAATTCAATCAATAGAAGGCTTGATGCATAGAGGTTGAGAGTAACGGGGTTCTTTTAGTTGTTTGATTAGTCGAATATAGCAAGGAATAAAATATATATTCTTTTGTTTATAACTATTTCATATTTTGGTTCTTTTTTCACTTGAAATTGCTATTCTAAAAAATATTTATTTCAAAAGTGAATGAATAAAACAGAACTTAATAGTAACTATTCTTTATGTCATATTTTGCTAAATTACGATCATTTCATCTATTTAACTTGTATTTCATTATATTCTAAGAATACATATTTTATTTATCGATAAAAAACGAAAAAAAATGGTAAAACATATATTAAAATGAAAAAAAATAAACATAATATAATAAGAACGCAAAAAGAAAATGACAACCCTTTACAAGAACAGTAAAAGAATTCGCGACCCCTAACTTTCTTTAGTAAACTCAATTACATTTTATATGTAGCTTTTATTCTATCATTTTGTTTTGAAGTTTCTGATTTAAATGTGTTATTGCTTATTTGATAATTCTAGAAATTCAATAAGTATATTGCATGTGTTTATTGTTATTGGATGACTTAAACAAATTTAGAAATCTGGAATTGTAAATTTTGGTAGACAACTTTGATGACTTGTGGTTTTACATTGGTTGATTATGATACGTCGAACGATCAAAAGTTTAATTTTTAATTTGTTAAAGTTTCTTAATGTAAAATTCCAGAGACCAAATGTAAGATTCGAGAGACCAGATTAAGATGGTTTATTTCATAAGTTATCTCATGAACTTATGATGCTAACATTTTACAATGGGATTAGTCCTACAACTATGAGTACTATTGATGTTATGGCTGGAGGATCCTTCATGAAAAAGACGTCCACTAAGGGGTTTGAAATTTTAAAAGAAATGACGACTAATAGTTACATGTGGCCCGTAAAACGTGCACAAGTAACAAAAACAGATAGTTTGACATTGTTGTCATCTTCATCTATAAATGGTATATAGACTTAGATCCTATAATTGGATCGCAAAAATGTCTCTTGGTTGGTTCGGATCAGTTTGGTTCAGTTTAATTTGTCATCCGAACCAAATCATACTCACCCTAGAATTAAGGAAGCGGTCAATTATGCTAACGTGGATGAGGCTATTTTTGTCCAAATTTTTTCAAACCTTGAACCGGTTAGGTTAGCTTTAGGGTCTAAAGTCAAACAAAAATTGGGATAAAAATACCCTCGTGTATGTTACCAAAATTGATCATTTTCTTAGTTATGTAAATGATGCATATTAAAATCCGCTTTTTACTTAAAATAAATCACAATGACTCATCTACTATATATAAAAAAAAAAAATGCAGTACATCCTTGCTTCTCTATCAAGCATCCTCCTCCTTTCCAATCGCTAGATATTGAGGCTGGGAAGAATTAGATATGAAATTAAGCCCATAAAATATAAATGAAAGATCGAGTCCAAAATAAAGGGTGGGAGGGAGAAATAGGTGGAGATAGATCCGGCATGAATGCTTAAATTAGATTAAATTACATATATATATATATATATATATATATATATTATAAGATTCCATACACGTGGTTAAATAATGGGTTAATTATGGAGTAATTTTAAATTAATTAGAATTAGAATTCCAATGTGGTTGGTTGATGATGGTAGGCCTAACACACTTTTATATTGCCAATGTATTTTCCTAATTTACTGTCTATCTTCTAGAAGTTTTTCTACTAAATGTATTTTCCTAATGAGTTATTTTCATATTACTATGCTAGTGTTTCATTTTTTGGTTGATAATTTTTTAGCAAAGAAAAAAGCATTGGAAATGGATTACTTACCTAATTAAAAAAATATCAATTTTGTTTATGTAAATAAAAATATTTTGTTCTAATTATTTTACGAATTTTTGATCAGTTAGGTTATAATTTATGATCGAGAATCATAAATCATGCTTGGTAAAAAATGCCCTCAACATGAAATTTGGCAATTTTTCATAATTTGTAAACAATGCATTTAATAAAAAAATTTCTCAAAATCAAACATACAAATTTATTTGATATAAAATAAAATCACAAAATACTAATATGAGATTGATCCTTTCTCAATTTACTACCTACCTAAGCTTCTAGAAGTTTTCCAACTAAACCAATATAATATATATCCTATACTATATATCAACCCTCAATTATTATTTGGTTTGTCCATTTCACCCACTTGATGTAAAGTTGTAAACCTAACATATTTAAGGGTCTAAAAGTACCTCTTGACTTTGGTATATAGAAGTTGAATTCCATCCATATATGACCTACATTGTAGGTCAATTAATTAAGGGTTTAAACATCACAAATTTTAGTTAATTATTCCCTTCATTAATTGATGAATAATATTTGTAATTATGAATTGAAAATTACTCTTGATACTTCTTATAAATTTTATTAATGGCATAGTTTATTTTGGTAAGTTTAGACCCTTGGTTAACTTACAGTCTAGTGAAATTCACTTTTTGTGCCAATATCCGGGGTTTTGACCCTTATACCAAACCTAAGATACATAATTCCATTCAATTCTCTACATCCATTCATCTGTAAGTTATTATCTAACTAATTGTTAACTCAGTTAATTAAAAACAATGTTTGGAGTCAAGTGATAACAAGCAAATATTATCCGCTATGCTTCTTTATAATGTTTGGACCGGATGTTGTCAAAAAATCAATTGAACTAAAAGTTTAATTTGCTAATTAACTAAGGTGAAAATACATATTTTTGTATTAATGTGCGACATATTTTTAAGAGTTCGATTCTTAAGAGAACAATCACATAAGACACATGCTTCAAAAATCCAACATGGACAAGTTTATAAAGAGACATTCATGTGATAGCATTCTACTGAAATGTTTGCTCTTAAGTAAAAGTGACGTCCTACCCAATAGTAGGATTTTGAGATGAATATAAAAAGTAAGACATGTGAACTCTTAGTTACATTACAAATCATAACTTAGTTTGTTTTCTCAGACTTTTAGAAAGTTTATTGACTTAAGTACCGTAAGATCAAGAAATTATAGAATACTTTTATTGTATCATGCTTTTAATAATATAAAGGGTTGAAGGGTTGTTGTTAGAGATTTTTAGGGTGTAATGAAAAATCTAAATGACTTTTATAACTAAAGGAGTACAAACTTCTGGTGTATTCTAAAATTTCTCAAGAAATTCGAAGTATCTTATTTTATAGGAAACAATTGGATGTAGAGGCAGAATTGGAGAGGGGACCGAAATTATCATGTCCTAATAAAAATGAAGGGGAATAAGGTAGGTTGGATTGGTTGAAAGAGGCATATGCACCTAAAATTGTTCAAAGCAAATGCTAAGTTAGTTATGAGGTTAGAAATTAAAGGTGTTGCTTTCATTATCTAATAATTTGTTGTTAGTTAACCTCATATTCCCCCAACCTTCTACTTCCATTATTTCTTCTTTCTACTCTTTTCTTAAAAAAAAATTTCCTTCACTTTTTTTTCCTACACCTTAAGTCAAGTTTGATTTCTAAGTAAACATTTACTGCTAAATACAATTGACCATATTCCTAAATATTCCAATAATATACTAAATGATAAAATTAAAAATCAATTTGTCAAAGTTTATCATTAGACGAGAGCTTTAGTTGATTTTTTTTTATATTTATTTCTTTGATTAAACATCAGCAATTAAAATTTTGGTTGCAATGCGAAAATGCTCCTTTTCATATGAGGCCAATTTTTGTAGACATAACGGTAGATGTTTGAGACTATATTACTATTGTTGATTTTTCTGCTTTTTTGTCATATTACTAGATAGGAACTGGAATGAAAAAAATAAAAGAGAATGATTCAGAATTCTCACGTTTATACAATCTATTGTTAGAATTGAGAGCTTAGAGCATTTAACATTAATTAACGACTGGATTCAAAAAGCATAGGCTTCAACAATTAGTTTACATAACAAAATTACCAATAGAAATCATATGATATATATTTAGCGTGGAAATGCTCATCAGTATTACTATTTTTTTCCGCTGTGAAACAGATTAATATATCTTTCAGGCATTAATTACATCAATAGTTCTTCTACTATCAAAAATAAAACGGCATCACCACAAAACTATATTACATAACATGGAAAATCATGAATTTTGTATTTGATTTTCCTATATTCATTTTATCATTATTCCGGATCGAAAAAGACACACGGGTAATATGTAACCAAATTTTTACTGCTTGACTACAAAATAAAATAAATTAATATGTAAAAGATAAAATATCAAAAAATTATTATTTAGCAAAGTTAGGCAGCCAAAGTGAATTGTTTTTCTAATTAAGTGAATTAGTATTTTAATTATTCATAATTAGAATAATTATATTTTTTCTTCTATTTCTTTCTTTCTTCCATTTTTTAATTGTTAAAAAAAATAAGTATAAATATAGAGAAAGATTCGTTATACACATGATATAAACGTAGTTGTTGTCGATTTGTAATTTTCTTTTCCTAATTAAGAAACACATTCTGTTAACTAATCTCAATCTAAATTATAATAAAATTATCCAATTAATAATCAAGAGTCGCGTGCTTATCACGATAAACCCTATTCTTAAATTTCTAACAACACACCAACATAACACCACATTCAGATTCATTTGAGTTTTTTCTTTTCTTTATGCTAAATTCATAATCAAGCCCTTGAACTTTTATGACTTTAAGAATTGAGCCTCTAATCTTCTTCTTTTTCATGACAATCCTCAAACTTAAAATTTTCACACAAATTCAGCCGTTTACGTTAGCGAATGACTTAGTAAACATAAAATTTCAAGATCAGGGGATTCATCTTTAAAACATAAAAGTTCGAGCTGTTTGGATATTTGTTACTCATCTTTTATTTTTTAAAAAATAATAATATATAAAGTTGAAATACATATATCTCGATGAAGTAAAGAAGTTGAAATTGAAAATGAGTTCGTGGTTTTTTACTTTAAACAATACCGAATAAAATTTAAAGTCGAATTTATAAAAATAAAATTGACTAATAAGAAAATGTAAGTAAAATAGATTATATTAGGCTTAATATATTTATAGCCCCTCCAAATTGTCCATAAACTGCATTTGACCCCCCTCAACTTAGAAAGGTAACAACTAACCCCTTCAACTTGCATTTTTTTAACAACTAACCCCCTGACGATGATGTGGAGCATTTTTCACGTGCCATTTGGCATGCTTTGCGTCAACGTGAGAATGCGCCACGTCAAAGTCAAAGGGGTTATTTGTTAAAAAGATGCAAGTTGAGGGAGATATTTGTTAAAAAAATGCAAGTTGAAGGGGTTAATTGTAACGACTCCAAGTTGATGGGGTCAAATGCAGTTTTTAAACAACTTGAAAGGGCTAAAGATGTATTCAGCCTGTTATACGAGCACATTATACTAATAACTTGTTATCTATCGAATTATGCCTTTAATTATACTAATAACTCGTTATCTATCGAATTATGCCTTTAATTGAGGCCATTCGTTTACTCACTGAAGCAGCTAGTGATGAAAATGAAAAATCAAATAATAAATAGATCAAACATAACCTTAAAAACCATAGAAGTTTCAAAGACCTAATTATCAGTTTTGGGTTTATTTAATTGTAATGAATGGATAATATACTAAATTTGATTGGATATTAGGAGTAGGTTTGATAGAATACAATCCATGAAAGAATCCAAAAGAAGCCATAAATAAAAATTGCAGTACTAAATTTGAAAATTTGTCTGCAACATTTCATCATTCATACTAATAGTTGTATATCATTACACCTCCCTGTGTCAGGAGAAGTTGGTGTATAAGAATTTAATTCCCAATCCAACAAACCAAAATTCAAATCACAAATTATACTGAAAATATCTGTAAAACCCATTTGAATTCTGACAATTTCTACACAACTCACTACTTTTCTGATGCCAACCCAACTGGCAACATGTACATACACCACTTTCTAACTTCGATTCGGCCGACGATGTCCGAACCGACTCGGTCCGACCCGAACCGAACCCAATACTCAGCTCCAAATTCACATCATCTTTATTATTATTACTATTAATATTATCTTGCTGCTGCTGTTCTTCATCTGTAGTCATGCCGCTGCTCGTGCAATTGTTTTCTTCAATCGACGATTCTGTTTTAACCCCCCGGAAATTATCTGGGTATTTGAAATCTATATGGGTATTTATAAAATGGGTCACCGGAGCGGGTTGAGAAGAGGCGTCTACGAAGTTCAATTGGGAGGGGATGGCGGAGGGCACGGCGGAGATGGTGGATTTGGGTTGATTAAGGATCTTTTCGTGGAGCGGGCGGTGGGTTTGTGGATCGATTCCTCGAGTAATTAGTTTCCGTTTAATGTGTGTGTTCCAGTAATTCTTGATTTCATTATCCGTTCTTCCGGGCAATCTTCCAGCAATCAAAGACCATCTGAAACAAAATCAATTTCAATAATGAATCAGCAAATACTTGATAAAAAGATGAAAACTTTATAAAAAAAAATTGGGGTTTGTAACTTTTTATTATTATTATTCTTACTTGTTGCCTAATAAGCTATGGAGTTTAATGATAAGCTCATCTTCTTCCTCAGTAAAATTACCCCTTTTAAGATCAGGCCTCAAGTAATTAATCCATCGAAGTCTACAACTTTTTCCACATCTGAGCAATCCTGCATCCCAAAGAATCAAAATTAAGAATTGACCTGTAAAAAGTGATTGGTAAAACTTGAAATGAAGGATGAAAAAGTAAGTTCATACCGGCAGATTTAGGGAGGGAGCGCCAGCAGCCTTCGCCGTGAAGGCGGATATAGTCAATAAGACGTTGATCTTCATCTTTGGTCCAGGCGCCTTTGTTGGTATGAGCTTTTTCACAGCAAGGAGAGCGACCCATGGAGATGAGATTAGATTAAGATTAATATGGAAAGAGAGGGGGAAGAGGGTATGTTGGTTGTGTTTGGGGGAAGAAAGTAAAGATGATAATGATGAGAAAAAGACTAAGGAGGAGGAGGAGGAGTTGTGATGGTTGTAAAGAGAAGAGGGTATAGGAAGGTGAAGAAGGAAGATATATATGTGTGGAAGGGAGAAGAAGAAGAAGAAGAAGAAGAAGGAAGAGAAAAGAGAATTGACTGAGCAAGTTGGTGAGAAAGACAAGTGGTTACAGATAGGGCTGGATTTGGTAGGTAGCTCTACTTTTACGTCATTTTTCTCTCTCCCTCTCTCCTTTTTCATTTATTTCGTTTTATGCCCATTACCCTTATTTCTTCTTTATTTTATTTTATTTTATTTTTTTAAAAAAAATATGAGATTTAAGACAGTGAGAGGGGGCTTGAGCATTTAATAGTCGTTTGGGTATCAAATTTGTCACCGTTAATGATTGATTGTGGTGCAATTCCATATAAAACACCAAATTTATGGGTGAAAAAACATGCATGTGTATCAAATCTGAACATAGTTATATGCTTACCTTTTGCATTAGCGCCATTTTGGAGTGTAATGATTGAACTATAGCTTATGTTATTGATCGAGATGAAAGTTATACTGAATGAGCATTTATTGTTGGTTCACGAATTAAAAGGTACATTGAGACATATAATTCAATAGGGCGACCCTAAAAGAGTGAAAGTAGGAGAGAATGTTTCTCTCGTTTATGTCTTGATTTGGATCAATTAGAATCTCTTAATTGTCTAATTAGATTTAGCATCCTTAAATATTAATTAGTTTATGAAGAACCCTTAATTCTAACCTACTTGATTATAGGCGGATTTTAATGGATTGAGTTTAGCCTCGGCATATCTGTCCATTAATTCTAACATATCACATGCTCCCATGCATGTAACATAAGCATGTTATATTACCTCCATCTCATTCTTCCTCGCTAATAGTCGTGTGACCGACATACAATTGAGCACTGAAACCTTATACTCATTAGAGGTATATAACCCTCGAATTACATGTGTAATTAGAAAGAATTGTTCACTTATCTCAAGACTCTATATCACATCCATTGTATTCTTTATGATCTCAATAATTATCTACTTTTACAAGCGTGCATAAAACGTTACTATCTAGATATGCATAACATAGAATCTCAATATGTGAATTCAATGTTGTTGTTTCCCTCTAACCACATTCTTTTCATCATAACTCAATTTTACTTACTTAGTAAATCTCTTTTGAGGTTGAATTATCATTATCCTTCTAATGCAACCAAAAAGAGTTGAAGTTTGATACGGTTAAGAGTATTAAGGACAATGTTTTCAGAAACATGATTTCACAAAATGAGCTCCATATTAGGAAGAAAAGTTAGATTGTACAGTTTTCCATTAGGAATGACATGTCTATGCTCAAATCTAACACCAATGAAGGTTTCAGTTTCGATGTATCATAGACATCCGACCTTAGTCTCTTTCCTTATATGCGCCTTTGGATATTAGGATAAAAGATGTCATTAAACACCTCTGAATGAAATCTCAAATTATGGGTAATCTTTGTGTACATATTTATCCACATGTATGTGTATCTCTATCTTGCAACCTAATGAAATAGATTCATTGTTACAATAAAACAATCTGAATCATCAAACAAGTTCTCGTTTGCTTAAAAATTACCTTTATCATTATCCTTGTCAATGCAATCCATAATATGAGGGTAAACACTCATGCTAGTGAGCTACTTATCTATCTGATATGCTCAATTATAAAAAAATTCGTACAACATTTACATACATGTATTACAATAAATTCAAATATACCTTATCGAATTGCAAAAACATATTCATGAAATACATGAAGCTGAAGTGCATTTATATCCTTAACAATACCCAAGACCTAAGATGTTCCGCAAAAGGTTCTCTCTTAACAGGTTTTGTTAGAAGGTCAACAACCATGTCATGCATTAGTTGAAACATACTTTAGACAAACTTTCTTGTGTACAACTAAATCTCTAACAAATTGATATCTAATCTCAATATGCTTCGCCTTACTATCAAACCTTAGCGGTAGTTATTGTTTGCTACAGAAATCAAGGTAACAATGTTCATATTATCCATAAGTTATCAAGCAAACGACCTCCTGGGTAGCATATGAGTAAGACAATACTCAGCTTCCATGGTGGTTAAGGTTATACAACTCTATGTCTTGATCCTCTAAGATATAGCCCATACTGTAACAAGAAGATGTAGCCTGAAGTGGAATTTATGTCATCAAAGTTCCTTGCCCAATATGCATCTATGTACTCTTTTAATGAAATGCTCTTTCCTTAGTAACATAGAGAATAGTATGTCGTTCTTTTGAGATATCTCATTATCCTCTTTATACCAGTCCAATGTGCTTATTCAGGGTTGGATTGATATTTGCTTACTATTCGGACGACATTGCAAATATTTGGTCTGGTACATAACATGACATAAATAAGACTTCCAACCGCATTTGCAGAAGGAAATTTTTTCTCCTTTATTTTTCGCTTGTTGTGTGTTTGGGCACATTTCTTAGCTTAGACTATGTTTTTTGCTCATGGGCTATCAATGGATTTTCAATTTTGCATATTGAATATCGCTTAAGAATTTTGTTGATATAAGTCTTTTGGAACAAGGTCTATAGTTTATTAGAAACATTTCTTGTGATATCAACACCAATAATTAATATTTATGGCTTCTCTTATACCTTTTATCTCAAATCTTAAATTGAGCCAAGCTTTGGTTTGATTTACAAAAGTTGTCATTCCTTGAAATCTGGATATCATCAACATGTAATGATAGAATGACAAACTTTTTTTGGAGCACTTGGTATAGACATAGCGGTCATTTTTGATACGACTGAAGTCATTCAACGTCGTCTCATTTTGAAAAAGAATATATCATTAGCTTTAAGGCTGCAAAACGATTTAAGAAATTTGCAAACCTTTTGTTCATTGCCTTACTAAACGAAACCTACAAGATGTTCCATGTATATTTCTTGTTCTAATTCTCCATTGAGAAAAAAGGTCTTAACATCCATTTGATGTAGCTTCAGGTCCAAACTTACCAGAGTTTGTAGTATGAACCTTATGGAAGTAAATGTCACAATAACGTAGTAAGTATCCTCAAAGTTTATTCATTCATGTTGCATATAGCCCTTAGATACTAGACGGACTTTATATCTTTTGATACTGTCATCAACCTTTCGCTTAATTTAAGAATCTGCTTGTTCTTAATTTCCTTTTTACGTCGAATAAATCAACCAGTTGTCACACATGGTTGACTTGCATGGAAGTCATCTATTCTTCAGTGATTCAACTTTTAGGACTCTTTGATCTTTGTTTTCTCACACTAGAACATATCCTTCTAATATTTTAAGGTTCCTTGTAAGGATACACTTCTTATCCGTCGATCCTAGTTTACCATACTAGCTTGAGGTATCACGAGAAAAAACGGTGCAATCTTAAGGTTTTAAATGATTTGAAATGAGCTTGCGACCAATCCAACTCATATAGAGTAGAAGTGGAGGGAACCATGTTTAGTACGTAAGTTGCCACACTTAAGCAACACATCTCTCCAAAAGGAATGGTTAAGTTGGCCTTTACCATCATTGACCAAACCAAAAGAGTTCCATTATTCTTATTGGCATCTCCCCAAAATCATATATTTCATGTTATCAATCATTCAAGCATATGCATATATTCGATTGAACAAATCAAGGTAATCGAAGGACATGCATAGCTATTCCAAACAACAAAGAGTAATATGGCTCTAATATCAACGAGAGCTTTTATTAACAAGCCTTGGGTATGGGTATGAACCTAGATCTATAACAAATATGAAGAATAATTTGGCTAACGTTTTAAAGAAAATTTGTTATTTTGGAGCGGAAGAATTTTGAATCATAACTCTGTCTCAATTGTCTAGATAAAAGCTACACCAAAAGAGCGATTAGTATTTGTTTATAAACTAAGGAAATAAGAATAATTTCACATTCTTTTACGTTATTGTGAACATAATAATGCATCAGGATTTAACTATGAACATAAACTTTTAATTCGTTTGGCTTTAAAATTTGATATATGCTTTAAAACTCTTTACTTGTGTTTTTTAACACTCAATTTTTAGTTTTACCAATCATCATTTTTAATATCTAATTAATGATTACGTTGTTTTAAAGATGAGAATAGAAATAAATGAGCAAAATTTACAAACTAACAATTAACAATTTTTCGTACTGTAAGAATAAAAAAGAACACGTGTACCGAATGAGCGTTAAGATAACTGATTTTGAAAGTAAAAAGGTAAAAATGAGATGTAAAAAAGAGAAACAAATGCTCTCTCAAATTTCAATCAAACTCGAGTCAAAAAACCTCAGCTCGAAACTGTAATTAATGAGCTACAACATCGAGTTAACCTTAGGTTTTGTATTGATCCATCTCCATACATCCCTAAATGTAAGGGACATAATATGGGTGTTGGTTATTTATGTTCATAAATTGATGTTATGGTATTTTTACAGTTTCTCTTTTGTTTTGAAAGGTATAGTATTTACAGTTGAAAAATGTAAAATGCTTATTATTTCTTTGTTTGTATGTTGATGGTTGGGAATGGAATAGTGTAAATATCTTTACCTACTTTCCTTCTACACACAACCCTTTTGGCCGCATATGGATTATGACTTCCATTTTGGCATTTTCTTCTTTTTCTTTGTTTCCTTATTACTCATCTACCCCTCCCTCCTTTTTCCTTTTACAAACTTTTTCTATTTTTATTTTTTAAGAAAAAAATAATTCTTTAACGGTCCAGGGATTTAGCATTTTGAATGCAAAAATAGGTAGTAATAAATGGGTGAATTACACTTGTAACACTTCAACTTTATTCTAATTCTTTTTATCATCTAAACTAAAACTAATAAAACTATGCATATATTACATCAATCAATAAGAATTTGACAACGAGTAATTAATTAAAAATTTATTTTTAGTTAGTAATTTATATAAAATTATAGACTCTAAAATAAAAACCCTAGACCCTAAAAATAAACCCTAGACTCTAAATCATCGACTCTAAATGCTAATATATGTGACGTGTCATCGAATTATCAGTACGGAGTACCACGTCATCCGTACTTCAGGAATATTTTAAAATTTCTCCAAAACTTAATCATACCTGAAACTTAAATTTTTTTCTAAGAGTGGCTGGCTTTTTGTTTTGCCAAATAATGATATTTTATTTGGATAACGTAAAAGGGTTAACTTCAAATAAGTACTCTGTGGTTTCGTAATTTTGCAAATAAATGACTATGGTGAGCAAATAAAGGACTGTGGCTTGCAGAATTAAGGAAATTGATGATTTTGTTGACGTAAACGAGGTCATTTTTTGCACGAAGTGTTTTTCTGACCATTAACGAGTTAAGTTAGAGTTAAGTTGAATCAGAAAAACATTTTGGGTAAAAACTGTACTCGTTTACGTCAACAAAATCGACAATTTACTTAATTTTACAAACAATGCAAATCAAGTCTTTTATTTGCTCAAAAGAAAACCACAGTCTTTTATTTGCAAAATTGCAAAACCACAGAGCACTTATTTGAAATTAACCCTAACGTAAAAATAACCGCTAACCAGTGTTTTGAAAATCGGTTAAGGCGGCCGCCTAGGCGGCGCCTAGGCGCCCATTTTTCATAACACCGCCGCGATTTATGAGTCTAGGCGGTATAAGGCGGTGGACCGATTTATTTCCACCTGGGCGGACCAAGGCGGCTTAAGGCGGGGCCTAGGCGGCTCAAGGCGGACCTAGGCGGCCTAAGTCGGCAACTATTGTGGGTTTTTCAACTTAAATGATCTCAAAATTGAAAAGTTCAAGAATTAAAATTGTTTCAAATCTCCTTATATTTTGGATGGTGTCATTTTCTAAGTCATTAAAGGTTATTTTTAGATTCATGTAACATCTTGGTCATTCGCAAGTACTAATTTATAAAAACATGAAATTCAAAAGATTATTTTATACTATACACTTCCTACATATAACAATTAATAAAGATTTTATGCTTTTCTATCATAAAAGTTTATTATTATGCTTTTATATTATTTTTTTACGGTATAATTCACATTTTAATTGTATTTATATATTTAATGTATTCAATAAGTTATTAGAAATATAGAAAAATGCAAATCCGACTAGTTCCTGCATAGGCACCGACTAGTCCCCGCCTAGACATTTGGAGGCTCCGTCGCCCTGGTACCGCCTAGCGATTTTTAAAACACTGCCGCTAACAGTCTTGAAATAAAAAATTTCAAGAATTAAAGTTGTTGAATAAATCATTTAATCTGAAACCATATTTTCTGTTTTTCATAATCAAGATTTTTAGAATTCATTCTCTAGACATTCACCCCTCTCTTCTCTTTTCAGTAAACATCTAAATAATATCAAAATTAAAAAGTGGAAGAATTAAAGTTACTTAAAAGTTAAAACACTATCAATTCTTGAAAAATATTCACTTCTGAGTTCGTTAACTTTACATAAAAATCAGCCACTTTGTGGTTAGAAAAGAAAAAAAAAAACTAGAGTTTATAACAATTTTTATAACCACATCATTTATGTATATTTTTGAAATTTACCTATTAATTAATTAATTTAAACATGTCTTCATTAATTATCTTTCATACTAACAACAATAATTAACCATAATTTTACGAAATACTAATAATCAACCAGCAACAGTGAGCAACACCAAATATGTGTACCAAACGAGCCCGAAAACTATCGCGTTTTGTGTATACTTTCCAATATAATTTAAATAGGAGTTATTTTTATGTAATTATTTTTTTTATTTGGATATTTTAATTTGTTATTTCTGCAAACCACTTTTCAAGTGACTATATTACCAAAACTAATTTACCCATGGGCCACAACTACCAATATCCATTTCAGAGTTTCTTCATTATGCGTTCTTTTTTCGTTTTCTTTGTCCATTTTGTTTGCATTTGTTGGACTCCTATTTTTGGCCCATAGATCTGCTTACTAGAAGATTTTTATTACATCGCGTCGATACTGTAAATGTAGTTGGCATTCCATTACAACAGTCGTTATAGCACACAAAGTAACGCATTAGTGTTTCTACTGCAGTAAACCACTTGGATACAGTAGTTCAATTAATAGCTGATACGAAAATATTAGCAAAAACCTTTGACCCAAACCCGAAAAGATATAGATTTCTAATCTGAATGAAAAAACAGAAAGAAATTGCCGAATTAGCTCCTATCTTATAATTTATCCTCAAAAGGGAGTAAAGAAAATTGGTTTCACAATTTGATCTTCACTACACATTCAAACATTAAAGACAAATCAAGCGTTAGAACATCGGAGCATTTAAACATACAAAATATCTCTACATCCTAAAGCCTAGGGTTAACATTTTTTACATGCACAGAGTAAGTAAACCACTCCTCCGACTCTTACTCTTTACACAGACACGCGGTACGAAAATGAAGGCCACCAAAAAAACTACTGACCAGGCATGAGTGACATTGCTCGTCTAAATTGTAAAGATCGCAATTGCTCGGGAAGGTTCTTGTCATTTGGAAAAAGTAATCCACCTTCGGGAGGCATCAAGACCTGTCGGTTGCCCAAAAGACTTCCACCAGGTTTTGGAGGAGAAACTTCTTTTCTATTCTTCACATACTTGAAGAACTCTGAGACTTGACGAGCATAGCTTCAAAGAGAAAGAAACAATAAAGCAAACACATTAGTCCAAAATCAAACCTCCTTAAGCATTACTAAACAAAGAAAGCAGGAACAGAAAACAAGCAAATAGGTCAGTAAAGAATGCCAGCTAATATGTGTGAGAAATAATGCCTCAGCAACTTATACAATTACATGCAACAAAATAACACATGAACTGATAGCTTGCGCAGTCCCGGGCACTAGTAATGAAATGCTTGCAGTCTAAGAACTTCAACTATCTCGTAGGCAATTCAACCAAAAAATAACCAGCAAATATGACCGCAGGACCAAATCTAATAACAAGAACACCTGCATTCACATTCTTCTTGAGTTATGGCCGTTACCAAACAGTCAATGGCCATTTCAATAAGCACCAATGGGTCAAAGTTGGTATATAATGTTGCCAACTTGGCATCAATTGTAATACAGGATCACACATGGATATGGCACAACACTTGGGCATTGAGCACCACCTGACCCCAATCTCAAAAAAGAGCACAGCCTTACAAATGGCCATAAAGCAAATTAAATCCATGAATCATAGACAGCCACAACACAATAGAAAAGAACATGATATTCCATAAATATTATTTCGGGAATTTGCACTTACTGCTCCTTTGCTTCAATATCTCTGTTGAAATCAATATTAGCTTCACAATCAAGAACCAATGCAGGCACCTGCTCATGATAAAAAGAACAGAAAAAAGTAAGTATATCTTCCGAGTTATGTAAACTTTGAATGCAAAAAGTTAACCGCTACCTTTTGAATGCTTGAATGCATATGATTTCCTTCCAAATAAAACACACGATCTCTTATCTCAGGATGCAAAGAGTTGTCAAATTGTATGGGTGGTCTACTGACAGCTAATACTCCATGGTTACCACTTTCATAAGGGAACAGCCAGCTCTCATGCTTCTCATGCAAGTCCCGGAGATAATCTAAGGAGACACCACCCTCTTCTGCTCTCCTACGTAGCTGCATTCTCTTGTGACAAGTGTCAGGGGTAGCTCTTAGATAGATAAAGCCATCAGGAATAAGCCCAGGCAAAACTGAGACAACTGGATCGAACCACGAATCATAGATGTTAATTTCCATTTCATTCATCCACTTTGCTTCATGGACAGCTCTTACAAAGACCTTTAAAAAGAAACAATGAAGATCACAAGTGTCAGCCTTGAAATTCTAAATTCAAGCTTCGTTTCTCTCATATGGGTTCAAGCAAATGAGAAATAACTACAAAGTTTTCAATCCATGTTTGGTTACAAGTAAATTTCCATGTGGGAAAGTTCCAAAATCTGGTGAAACAGAGTCATCATTTATGCCCATGCAGATTAGAAATGAAAGGACATGCTTATTCTGTTTGAATAGTTCTAAATTGATCGCTTTAGAACAACTATATATAAAGCTAAAAGAGAGAACAAAAACAAGGACTTACCATTCTATCACTGAAAACACTCCTCTCCATCAACCTGAGAGGCTTCACTCCAGCTGATGACTCTCTCTCTTGCATCACTCGTGTGACAAACACGTAATTCTGAAAGGTATACGCATACCGATGAGGCTCAGCATAGAAGGCATCAAGTATGTTAAAATGGTCAGGCCCTATATCCTGCCATTTATCAATGGGTTCAGGCACCACTTCAACAAGATCCTGAAGCTCTATCGTATCCCTGACGATTCTCTGAAGAAACGTAGTCTTTCCAACACTAATATTACCCTCAACACAAAATGTGATTCTATTCTTTTGTGAGGATTTCAAATCTGTTCTGACATCCTTCAATTCTTCATCCACAGTATCTTTAATAAAATCCGTAATGCTCTCAGCATGATTCTTATGAATAATCCCAACAGAACTCTGTAAGTACTCTACCATTTTCTCATTAGACTTCCCACGAAACTGCAAAACAAGAAACCGCAACCAAATTCAATACAAAAGACAACAAACTCAACAATAGTATGAAACTTCCAACGTCAACATAACATATGAAGCTAAGGCTGATTATAACGCAAACAACTTCAGATTAGGGGAACTACCTAAATATAACTATTCTTCGGGTATCTTCTCTATTCTACAGAGGACTATTCCTAGTCTACATTCTGTCCGACCATCATTAGTTCAATGGGTGAGAAAATGCCTTATTAGTGAAGGTAATCTTTCTACTTACCGAGGTGTTGTAAGTGTGAAATCATTCTCAACCTATATTTTCTTTGTTCATTCTATATTAAAATCTATATCCAAGTACATTGAAATGTATAATCATGTTAAAATAGTTCAATTAAACTCTAGACATTCAAGATAATTCGAGCAACAACAAACATAATGTCGGTTCATTCTTATTATTACCTTGTCCTTATACAACTGTTTGAGTTCAGCCATTCCCCGAAACCCTTTCTGCACAAGCTTCCTCAAATTCTTAGGCCCGACACCCGGAATGGTCAACAAATCAGCATTACTCAAAACCTCAGAAGACCCTCTTTGCCGCCTATTCAATCTCACCGTCTTCTCACCCCCTTTATCGCCATCCCCATCCTCTTCACCCTTTAAACCATCAACAGCAATCACAGCAGCAGCAGCAGTAACAGACCCATCTTTCCCCGCCACAGTACAAAACCACGCGGGTCGGGCAACGAGCCATGCCCGAAAAGGTTGTCTAACAGTTTTAACCTGGGCAGAAGAGCGACAATGAGTAGTGTAAAACTGAATATTGGGTTTTGTAGATAGAGAAGAGTAGCCCGGGGCGGCGGGAAGTAGGGCAGCGGGCGGCATAGAGAGGGAAGAAAAGGAGTGGTGTTTAACGGAGAATAAACGGAAGGTGGCGGAGCAGTTAGGTTTGGAGCGAAAAGACATAGGGATAGGGATGTTAAAGTGGGAACTAACGGAAGTAGAGAGATGGGGTTTGGGAAAGAGCTTCTGCATACTGAAAAAGCATGTTAGTTTCTGATATTTGGGGTTTAAGAAGGAGAGGGAAAGAGGGGATTTTGAAAAAGAAGAAAATAGAGAAGATAAAAAAAAAGGAGGGAGACAGAAATTAGGGTTTAAGAAAAAGTGATGAAGAAGATGAATGGTATTTAAGGCGGGTTTTGTCTGCTGTGTCCGTGGATTTTGGAATATGTGTGTGTGTGTGTTTGGTTTTTTTCGGCGGAGATGATGCATTCTTTAAAAGAAAGAAAGAAACACTAGTCTTCTATTCTTCCGGATTAATTACATCCATACCCCTTCACGTTATATTATTTTTTAATTCTTGGAGAGGCACCACAATGTCGCCAAGTACTTCTCGGTAGGCTTTTAAATTTTCATGTGGTGCCGACACTCTTTGAAATTTATAGCCAGCCAACCTATTACTAAGTAGTATAAAAATATAGTGGTTCTGTCACTTCATTTTGTCAATCACTCGTTAGGAGTACGCATTTTGAACTCTGATCGTTCATAATGTTCATAAACTTTTCACTAATGTCAAACGCAAACGACGACATCTGATGGAGGAAGACTTGTGCCCACTTTGCAATCTTCAGCATGAATCGATCATTTGTGTCTTGCGGAACTGTCCATTTGCTAGGTCAGTTTGGATGCAAATTCTCTCCCAAAATGATTTTTCTACTTTCATCAGTCAATAAAGAAGATTGGATCACTATCTACCTATCAACTACGAATTTTTATTCTAGACTCCATGGTTACATCCTTTTTGCTATTGTCTGTTGGGCTCTTTGGAAGAATAAAAATTGCTATATTTTTCAACAAAGAAGCCGCACCATCAAAGAAATCATCATGCACTGGAATGATATGGCTCACATTATTATCACCACTCTTTCTTCATTTTTGGGGCAAAGTAAAGGGAATAAGCCTAGAAAAGAAGAATGCTTGATATAGGGTGGAACTCTCTGTCGTTGAGTGGCCAAATGTGACAAAATAAAATGTCAGTGGCCAAAAGCACAAATTTTGGAAAGGTCAGTGGCCAAATAGTGCATTTTGCATTTATATTAAAAATCTGTATTGTATATATTTTATGTTTAAGCTTATAAAAAATAATTTATGAGACCATTTAAAATTAAAAGGGTAATTTCGTCAAAAAAATGATGTGATTACGAATTTTGTTAAAATTGTGTCTGTGTTTATTTTTCTGACAAAACAAGGATTGTGTTTATCTTCGTTACCCAAAAGGCGGGAAACTCATTCACGGTGTTAAATGTAATGACGTGTCAATGAGTATTTTGGTCTTAATTTATTGATTATGTTATAAAAAAAACTCATTTCCCGCACTTTAAAGTTGTAAACACGTGAATGTTTTAGGAATTTACCACTAAATTAAGACCGAAAATCCCTTATCACATCATCACATTTAACACCGTTAATGAATTTTCCGCTTTTTGGGTAACGGTGATAAACACAATCCTCTTTTCGTCAGAAAAATAAATACAGACACCATTTTGATAAAATTCGTAAACACATGAGTTTTTTTAAGAATTACCCAAATTAAATTTTTTATTTTATGTAACATTAAAGTCTAATGTTAATTTAAGTATATAAATATAGAGATAGGATCAGGTGAGACAAGGTCATTATGGACAAACTTTTCTTAGTGTGAGACAACTAAAAAGTGGTGGCATTTTTGAAATTTTAAAAACATGGAGAGACATTATTGAAGGGATGAGGAGGTGATGTCAGCGCTGATGTCACATCTGGAGAGAGAAAAAGTTTTTATTATTTTATTTAAAATGCATTTTCCTGCTCTTTCCGAACTCATTTTTCAAAAAAAATTATACCACTAAACTCGTATTAATTAGGCGGTCATTTTGAGATCTATTGTTGTTATTTATAGATGATTTTTATTTTTTTTATTTTTGTTCCAAATTGGATACTCGGTTGTTCCAACAGAATACTACATTTGTTCCACCAGACTACTACATTTGTTCCAGCAGAATATTTTCATTATTTTTTTTTTAAATGCACTCTGGAATTGTAAAAAAATGTAGTATTCTGGTGGAACAATTGGAGTAGTCCGGTGGAACATATATAGTATTCTGTCGGAACAATTATAAAAAAAAAAAAAAAAAAAATCGTCTATAAATAAAAAAAATGGATCTCAAAATGACTGCCTAATTAATACGAGTTCACTGGTATAATTTTTTTGAAAAATGAGTTCGGAAAGAGCGGGAAAATGCATTTTAAAGAAAATAATTAAAACTCTTTCTCTCTCCAGATGTAACATCAGCGCTGACATCACCTCATCTTCCTTCCCTTCAATTCATGCATGAGGGGTGTTCCTATAATTACAAGTTTGCCAGCTTCCTCTATTGAATTACAAAAATACCCCTTGTCTCAACATAAAAACTACTCTCATCCTAAACTCTTGTTTCATTTGAACTTGACTCTATAAATATAAATATAAAATGGTCGATTTATTTTTATCTATTAGTTATTACTTTTATTTTTGGTAGTAAAATATTATCAATTTATTCTTTTGAAAAGTTATCTAGTATTTAATGAAATATAAAACATTTCTTTTTTGGTTGGAATATCACTTGATTATTGAGGGTTATCAGAAATGAGGAGTAAGCTTAGAAATGAGGAGTAAGCTTAGAAATGGTTGAGAAGGAATTCCTAGTCCTTAAGTTCGACTCCCACATATTGTAATGTTTGGTATTTTTTTTTTATTAATTGAGACTTAAGAATGACCCGACCAGATCACTAAATCGGAACCGGTTTGAGCGGTTTCCGATCCAACCAATTGGTTTGGACGGTTATGGCCGGGTTTGAAAGAAGTGCGAAATTAACAACTTTCGGAGCGAAATTGAGTCCGGATCCGATCAGATTCGCCAGTCCAGTCTGGATCTAACAACCTTGTTTAGACATGGATGAGAAATGTAAGTTACAAGGGCTACAACTGATGTTGAGCACAAGCCCATCACTATGTTGCAATGAACAACTTTTGACCGATTTTTCATACTTTCTATACGATAGTTCATACTTGCATCAAGTGTATAATATAACAATTCAAGAAGCGGGAACTCCAACACAGGGCTTACCAACTCTCCCATCATAGTCCTTAAGGAGGCATTTTCTTGCTTTAGAAGGAGAGATTAAAGTTCCCTCTCTTCAACATACTTTCTCAATAAGATTATGCATTTTCTTTTTAGACGTAATATTAACTTTGGCCTCAAAATTTCAGTAAAGATGATTAGATCCATCAAATCTCTATAACAGATTTCCCATCAGTAAAATCTCCACATACTCATCAGGTATCGTCCAATGTTATTTTTATTTAACCAACATATAAATAAGTAAACGTTTAAGGTCGATGAATGTAATTTACCCTCTCTTCCTGGGTGAATTTGGAAATTCATGCCACATTCTCATTGTGATAATGCTTAAGACTTCTTTTAATATGGACGATTCTGGGATGTGATTAAATTATACATTCTCTGACTCCCAATCCTTTAATACAAAATTGGGATACTGGTAAATGATAATTTGCCACTTAGGCGTTGGCCCATCACTAACTAGACTCCACCCTGAGAGCAAAAAAGAAAAACGAAAAACATTCTGAGTCTATTTTTTACATTGATGTATATATAAATATCAAGCAGATAATTAAGTTTGTCAACAAATTGTTAGGTAATTTGAGACTTTTCTAAAAGATGGATATTTTATACTACTTCAAAGAAGTTTTAGCATTATTATTATTATTATTATTATTATAAATTACGTTCATTCATAAATTTATAAGGACCGGATTCGAATCATGTATCCCCACCCATATATTAGTGGTGTGTCCAACCGATCTACGATGCTGTAACTCACATGTCCAAAGAAAAATAAAATTGTTCGGTTCATCTATGATAAAGAAAACTTCATCCTGCAACAATTGTGTATGGAAATGAGCTTATGCACATGATATTTCTGATTTACCGTTTATGTACAATAGATACCAATTTTTCTTTCTATGGACAACTTTTTGTACAACTCCTACATAATTTACTATATAAATTACATTGATTTGGCACTAATTTAGCTTTTTTGCAAAACTCTTCAAAGAAAGGCGAGGATGGAGCTACTTACTCATTCCTCTTTTAATTACCATATTCCGAGGTCGAATGATGGAGAGTCCTTCAGGTCAAAATTCTGTATACTTGAGCTAGGAACTGCATCCGGTTTCTGTGCTGACAACTCTGATCTTTTTCGGATAAGCATAGCAGCCTGAGCCTCTACAGCATCAAGATCAATACTTGCAAAGAATTGATCATCAGGAAACATCTCTGCATTGGCATCACAGTTTTCTGGTGGACATTGCTCCATTGATTCCTTTTCATCAGCTCTCAAGAATTCTCGCTCTAGATTGGTCACGGGAATATTAGCTGACTGATAAAAACTCAATTTCCTTTTCCTTGTCTCATTTTCACTCGGATAATTACTAGTTACACATGGTCTTGCAGCTGACATCTTGTCCATGTTCATCTCCAGGGTATCTACGTTCCTCTCGGCAAACTTATTTCCCATGTTAGTTGGAGGGGTTGGTAAAAAGTGCGGTGTCTTTGAAGAAGAGCTTTTACTTGTTGAAGTACCACAATCCGGTGTGGCAGCTGTGTAAGAATTTCTTTCCCTCTCCATTGGTGACTGAGTGAGCAAAGAGCGCCTGCAACATGAAATTGTTTAGTTAACTCTCACATATTTTGCACTAGAAGCTTCTCCAACCCGAGAGAGAGGTACCTATAAATTGCCATCATGTCAATTCTACCAGTTTGAGTTCCAGCACTTGGAGCAGTAGGATTCGTCGTGTCATCTATAAAACTATCATCATATGAACTGTTGTCTACATGAACTTCCTCATCATCAGATATTTCAGCTCCAGAAGACACCCTATGTGTATCAAAAAGTATAGAGTTGTCATGGATGAAATTCAGACACCTCCATATATGTTACAGGGAGAATTGCGATGAAGACAAGTATACTTTGTGATAGATTAAGAAAAATCAAAATAAAATTTGAGCGCATATAGCTGATATGGAAATCTTGCTTACTCAGCTTCATCCTCGATGAAGGCCTCCACATTCCCAGTTGGCTTCCTTTCACCTAAACAAAACAAGAGCTGCTGTATTACATTTGATTCCCAACATCCACTGGATACCCTCCACTCAGCGGGGATCCTTTCAAGAATAAATAATGAATGAAACAACTCAGGGAACAAGAGTATGAGGTTTTCTGGTGCTAGAATGGATAAACGAATGTAACTTGCCTTTACCACGGTGAATTTGGTGAGAATTTCTATCAAGCATGGAGTCTGCAGTCATTTTTCTTTGAACATCTCCAATTTTCCGCAATCTTTTAAACTTGCATGCTTGTTTAACACTTCCTGACTTATCTTCTGAACTCAAAAGCCAATCTTTGCTGCAGCTACTTCTGGCAAGGTTTTCCATGGGAGTACTGGTTTCTTCTACTACCGGAGAGCTACCACCTGTTATAGCAACATTATTTTCATGTATAGAAACTTTAATTTAATTTCACTCAAATCAAGAAAATGAAGGTGTTTATTTGGCAGGTATTACCTTCTGTATCCATTCTATTTTTATTTGGACTAGGAGGGTTTGGCAGCCGTTCAGGAGACATTTTCATAGGTGAAATGACATCTGTAACAAAATGAATTTGTTCCTTTACCATTTCAAAAGTTAATAAATCTACGAAAGAGTTAATCCAGCCAAATATTCAAGCTATCAGCTTATGGTTAAAGAGATTCATATGAAAACTTACCAACTTCATTGATTGGAGACTCTGGAACGATCCCACTTTGGATCATATTTGTTAGCCTGGGACTCATTTCAGAATCATTATTGCACTCATCGATGAGAATAGAAGGTGCTTGTATTTTTAAGCTGCCAACTCCTTCACTAACACTAACTTCTTCCTTCGACAGAGTTTTCTTTAACAATGGAGTCTCTGGAATTACTTCCATATGTTCCAGTTTTTCTTGCATGATATTAGACTCGGATTGCGCTACAGAGGCTATTGGTAAAGAACTCTTCTTGGACTCTTTGCATAGAGTTTTCAAATTGTAAGACGTTTGTTTAAAACAAAGAGGAGCCTCTTTCAATGGAAGGACAGGAACAGACAAAATTATGATATGTCCATGGGAATCTACAGATACAAACTCAGAACCAAAAAGATAGGAATGCACTGGAGTATTTTGTGTAAGAAGATCGAGCACATTTTTGGAATCAGTTACTCCTTCAGGTGACTTGGTGTTAGGCGAATCATTGCACACAAGTAGATCTTCAACTGCAATTTAAGAACTTAAATATTTAATAAGCTGCTGAACACATATTTGAATCCTAAGAACTGATAAAATAGATCTCAAGTCTTGGAAATCAACAACTTCCTTTTCCCCCCCCAAAATAGTTCGAAGTTCTTAAAATGTTGGTACACATCCAAGAGTAAGGGCTAAAGATAAAATATATGAAGACAAAGAGAAATCATAAACAATCAACAGATTATTAATTACTATCCCAAAGCTGAAAGAGGATGATTTACAGTGCAGAATTATGATACACTTCCTTTGGCCTAAATTCTTCTCCAGTTTTTTGGATGGTACAATCCCTAAGCTCCTAAAAAGAAGTAATGTTTGTAATTTTCTATTTTCTATAGATACATTTGAAAAAAAAATGGAGTTGGAAATATGAACATTATACATCTGTAGAGAGGGGAATAAAGATGCACTTGCATGAGTGCATTGATCTTTGGCACCATAACTTTTTTCTCACAATGATTAGCAATAAAAGAGTATATCTTTTGTTTTCTTCCATTAATACATGTGAATTGTTTATTCAATTTCAAAAGCCATGAAGCTTTTTAAAATATCAGCTTTAGAAAATTTTAGTACCTTCTTTATCATTCCCCTCTTGTTCAACATGGTCAACTCCTAGCCACTTGCCTGAAGAGATTTCATCCTGTGTCCAGCATAATTTGAGTTTTAGGCAATTATGATACACTATAAATGAGAATTCGAAGAGTACAATTGAAAACAAACCTCAACAACCTCCCTGGAAAATGATAAATTTTGTAGATATTGCATCGCATCAATTAGCATATCTGTTCTACTAGAATGCATTACTTTATGAACTCTAGAAGGAAATGCCTGGCAATGAGGAAAGGCAATAAGAGATGGTCTCCAAGATTTTCCACCGGGAAGCCCAAAATACTTGGCAATTAGGCCAGCTTCTCCAGCATTTAGTTCAGGTATGAAAGCAGGTGTCTCCATAGCTTTATCATCTTTCACTTTCTTACCACGAGGAATGTATTGCTCAATTGATAGCTCGACAAGTTGAATTTCTGGTTTAAAAATATGAGGAATCTAGAATAAAAATAAAACAAATATTATAGGTCAAGAGGATAACGTAACACCATTAAAACTAAGCAGAAGATTTGTTAATATATCTCACCATCCTTGGGCTAGGATGGAAAGTAAAGCTATTTATCCCCCCATTATGCATATGTTTCCTAATGGCTTTGCTACTTGCTTGCTTTCGTAAATAGCCCTTCAATTCAGATCCTTCACAAGCTAAGACCAGTAAAACCTAGTTAAGGAACAATTTGACTGTGCAGTAAGCATAGAAGAGATTATCATTAAAATAGTAAAAATGACTTTGAAGTCATCTGGAATAGGATTATATCATCAAATAAAAACCATTCATAAAATTCATTAACCAGAATATCAAAAGGATATCAACTCGTCCATCATTCTTCCTTCCAGTTCTCCCCATGCGCTGAATCATTCTTAGCGGAGACACATTAGCATCAAAACATATTACAAGATCAACTTCCATAATATCCAGGCCTTCTTCACCAATTGATGTTGCAACTATAACATTGTATTTGCCAGCTCGAAATTTCTGTTTACAAATGAAGTAAGTGATTGAAAGGAGTTCAGCAAATAATAACAAATAACCTGAATACCTCCAAAACAGCCTGTTGAACTTTTTGTGACTGGCCTTTCAGTGTTTTTCCTGTAAAAAGTTCTCAATTCATATTATTATTATATATGGGTTCAGAATAATGCAGTCTAATTCATTCCACAAGCAAAACTAAAGCAAGAATTACATATATATTAGAACGAAATATAAGGCATTGCTTCTTTATGGAAGGAATGAACTCAAGTGTATACACAAAGTAAAAGGGACAGAATTGGAAACCTGTGCTTTGACCAATAAACTCAGTTGCTTTCACTATGTCACCAATGTTTGTTAGAGAACTCATTATGTCCCTGTTTATCAGCAGTACACCAAGGAATGATTTTTCTAGTAAAGAACATTTGTGATAAATATAGAGCTAACAAGGAAATGCACATGAAAGTATCGTTTTGTACCTGACACTTCCCCTAAAATTGGAGAAAATTATCACCCTTGAGTTCTGCGGGTCTTTTGTTTCTGCAACCACATATTGAGCATATATATTCAACAGCATACGACAGAACCTTCAGGTTGGATCAAACTAAGATATGACAAATTTAGTGGGGTGAATGCAAGCTAGATAATTTTTTAGATAAGTGCAGTTCCTGAATTGAATATCATACTCAAAGGTCAAGCTATTTGCAGTCAAATATATAAACAATAAATCCATGTCTTTAAAATAAAAATAACAAAAGAAGCATCATGACCAGATCCATGTCCATTCAAATATAAAATTTTATATAGTAAACCTCGTCATTTTTGCTTATGGATCTCCTGGTCCAAAGATCTGTTAATCATGCACTATTAAGATCTTTTTATAAACCAAATGCTTGCTGCATGTAACTAAACAAAATTTACAGTTGGTACACTTTTAGTCGCAATGCATCAAGCAGGAAAGACAAGAAACAGATAAATCTGCAGAAAGCAAATTTTGTGCTATTTCTTTTAAGCGTAGCACATCATACAACCAAAACTATAAATTGTTAAAAAGCCAATTCCTTTTAATGGTTAGCGAGCTGAAATCTATACCACAAAAAACGTGTCTGAAACAAAAACGAATTCAAGGAAACTGAGGTTAAAGATTAATAAAATTAAAAATCAATGTCTAAATATATTTTAACCATCACACAACTGCCTATGTTAGTCCCTTCAATCGCTATTTAAACACTTTCAAGTTAACTTTCCCTCTAATATTCTAGGGTGAAATTCTCAAACCCAATCTCCCTCCTCTGTCTCGAGGCACGAAAAACCTAAATGCTACAATAACAAATATTAAGCTTAAGATCAAAGATAAATAAGACGTATAATGGTTGTTCAATTTGAAAACACAATTTTTTTATGCAAAAGAAATATGGTATGCCACTCACTGAAATGGTCCGTAAGTACTTCCAACATCTTTGATAATTTAGGACTGGGTGCACCATGAGATAAGCTTTGCTCCATTGAAAGCTTTACTTTTCTTATGGCTTCATTTCTAGCCATCAGTCTTGAAAATGGGCTGCAGCAATCAAGTTTAAACAGCTTTAGATCATGTTGGAAAAATGGTAACAAAGGAGCTTTTGATCTTCAAGATCAAAGGCATTGCTGAAATATGTTCACGTAACATGTGAAGCTTGTTATGACTGACGGGGTGTTTGAAAACATAATTAAGCACTTAAAATCAACATAAGTGCTTACTGCTTGGCTTTTAGCTTGTTTAATAACACCACTTAGATTATTTCTGGTAAGTTAAATATGTAACCTCAATCTTAAGTTGAACTATATACACCCATATTTTTAAATTGAGTACTTATTTTTAGTATTCATCAAACAGTTCCATCGATTAATACTTTTAGCATTTAGAATATTCAACACTTAAAGTTCAGTACTTATTTTTTCAGCAGTAGATTTTCAGTTTTATAAAACATTACCTCAGTTGGTAAAATCAAATGAGATTTGTCAATTTCTTGTTATTAACTTACCATCTAGCACTAATATAATTGGTCAATGAAGTGAGTAAACATCTAGACAAGAGCACTAGGGCCTCCAATTTTTTAAGACATCTATTTTGCTTGTTGGTTCTAATTCACCAAAATTATAATGCAAGAAAAAAAGAAAAGCATGACTCCCAAAGACCAAGTTCTGGTGCTTCAATCAAGAACAGCCAGCCTTCTACTTTTGAAGTAAATGAATGTTTAGCCCAAATTTCAGTGGAACATGACATCATGAGGTGGATTTCTAAGATCTGGCAAGGAATGGGCTTGATTCAAATTATTTAACACGAAATTTCACATGAATATTAGAATAAATTTTTTAAAAGACTACGGCAGTACAGAGTTGAGAATGCAAAATAGCATACCCTTCTTTCAATTTTTCTGCCAGCATCTCATATGCTGGCCTTATTCCATGACTTGAAAGTAGCTTCCGGATGTGATAAAGAGTAATAAGACCACTAAAACAAGCTTCAATTTCTGGATACTTGCTCTGAGGAAGTTCAGAAGGTGGAGCTCGCCGAAAATTCTCCCTCGAATTCAGGAAATCAGGTGGGCTGAACTGTCACATGTCAATATGTAAGTGCGTATATCAGACAGAACCTGACAGTTATATTTAGATATAGCAGATAGACATTCAGCTATATAAAATTGCAAATTAGTTAAGAAGGTTGCAAAATATGATTGTCTTAAGCCATGAAACTCCATGTTGAATCTTGATGGATTTTTTAAAAAACAAAAGAGAAGAGAATATTGGCTGCAAACTTTCAAAGAACAAGAGAAACTTTTACACGGCATCTAATTAATACCTTTTCATTTTCAAAATTAAATTAAACAAGATCTGATTTCTTCCAGCTTAGTCCTAGTATCTCTAGTTAAAACTTTCACTTGTGACTTTGTATCACTCATTTAACAGCCCAATAGTATTTGAAGACATTGAAATGGCGATTTCTGGCTATAAACTGATGGAGGACACCTGATGGTTTAACCATGTCGAATTTTTACATATGATTATTAATGCAGGAGAGTGAATCATATTACTAAAAAAAGGATAAGATAACTAGAAATGATGAGACCAAAATGATAAAGAAAACGGTCATTATCACTAGTGGATCCATGCTTACTGTACCTGAAGAGTAAATTAAAGGCATATATTCCCAGGAATCTAAAATTAAGAATTAAGGTTCATAGTGTTTAACAATGTTGCCTCCAACAAATAATGAGAATCCCCTTTGAAATCAAAATGTTATAATAGGCATCCTTTTAAGGCATTCTTAAGTAAAAAAAAGGCACAGATTCTTAGATTGCTCTTCAGCAGCAAGTGATAAAATTAAGAGGCCCCCGTGACTATGAACTCATAATGTACAAAAAAAAATTGTTGTTAATTCACGATGCTTACATTATTCACGACGCTCACATTTTAGTTCTTCCGCTTCGGGAATTCAGAATAGTATTTTTAAAAGACAAGTGACAAACCTTGAGAGATGATCATTGTATTAGTACAGCCAGAACTGAGAATCATTAAGCATTTACTTCAACTTTCTCAAACTTGGAATTGCAGAGAATCATTTACTTTTATAAAAAAGAATGGCTTTTTTTACCTTCATTTCAATTCATTTTAGCCTTCAGGACATCTGGAATCATTAATCCTATCTTGTTCCTAGCCCATACATTCATTCAGACCTATAATCAATATATCTCTTTACTCTTCAGTAAATGATACCGAAAATCACTATTCGAGGTTTGATGATCTAAAGAAAATTATACTAGTTCACTTTGCATTGAGATGAAATTGTTTTATTCATTAGCCTTTGGTCTAGTGGTTCTACCTTTCACTACTGAAGGCAGGACCATGAGTTCAATCCCTATGACTTACAAGAAGAATTTCCCTTCCCCACAATCTAGTATCTATTTTCTTATTAAAAAAATGAAATAAACAGAGTTGGAATTGTTTTAGGAATTAACAAAAATAATAGGCGGTCATATAAAAATACTAATAATGAAAAAAAAAAACATGTGAGAGCACAAACATGAGCATCCGTACTTCAAAAGAGCAGCTTAAAAGAAAAGGAAAAAAAAGACCACTTTCATTACAGTCGGTAGGAATCTTCATGTAAGCCAACAGATTATCATGGAACTTTATGTATTATGGAAACGCAATCAGACATGACAGTATTACATATAAAATCATAACAAGCACATTCACAGAAAATGTAAGAGAAGAAATAGTAGGAATGTCTGTTTTGAGAAACTTACAGTTTGGAAATCTCTATTCTGTAGAAGTCCAAATCCAGAAAGCCTAGACACGTACGGACGTATCACCTCCAACAGCTGTTTATTTACATCAACAGTATCTTTTCCGAGTGCAACCTAGTAATATAGCAATTAACATTGCTTACACACTTATGATAGCAAGAATTTTATGGACAACCTTGTACACACCTCGAGCAATTCAATCTTTCTGTCGTGTACATATGGAATGACATCAGAATCATCTTCATTACGATATTCAAGAGTTGATATATGCAAGTTATCAATGATATGCTGGACAGCCTGCTGCTTTGCTGAGCAAATGCATCTAATATAAGCACTTGAGATATTACAACTTTTTTCCAAAATAAAATAGATCAAGAGTAACTTACATCCAGGTGTTGCAGTCAGTGCTAATATTCTTAGCTGCACTGGTACTTGCATCAACTGTCCATTCGAAGATCAATTCAATCTCAAACCACCAGATATTACATCTCAAAGGAATAAGAACTGGAAGGAAACAGAAAGTAACCCAAAAAAAAGGAAACAGAAAGACAAACCTCACGAACTGCCACACAGTAAGAATAATTTCCTAATGCACGATGAGCCTCATCAATCACCAAACATACCAGGTGTCTTACCAAACATGTGCCTGAAATGAGTCGTTCCATTGTAAAAGTTTAGCTGTCGAACACAGCTGTAAATAATTAAGTAAGCGAACAAAACAAAATATAAGTTATCAAAAAATGATCATTATACTAATTTTGGCATAGTATAGTATGGAATATCTCCTTTGCTTATGGGAGGCGTAATAGTATACAAATCAGGGCAATACCGGATTGAATGTCTTTCTCTAACACTTGTGGAGTAACAAAAAAAACTCGTTTAGTTTTCCAAAAGCATGCTCTTTTTGTAGGACTTAGCTGACCTGTCATATCAATGGTCCATTCCTGCAAGCATTTTATAGTTATTTGATTATTGTTACACACATAAATAGTTGTAAATCATATAGCTGTAAATAGCTTGATATTAAACTTAGGTGGTGTTTGATAAAGCCGAAAATTAAATGCTGAAAAAATAATTACTTAGTTTTAAGTGTTAAATATAGTGCTGAAAGTATTAAATAATCTAATTGTTTGGTAAATACTAAAAAATTACCTGAAAAAAATTAGTTGATAATGCTCCACTTAAAATGCTAAGTTAAACATTTTGACTTATCAAAACAAGTGATTTTTGATTTAATCGAATATTGTGAGAATAAGCTAACAACTCATGGCATGGGTGTCAGTGGTAAGAGCTCATAGCAAGGGTTGCAGTTAAACCTATACAATTAGTAATACAACTGTGTGTCTATATATATTCATGTAGTGGGTGAATCTACATATTATCCCACGGAATTTCCATAGTCTATAACATGAGGTGTATTGTATATGAGGAGAACCTGTGAAGCCCAAGCGAGAAAGGCAAGGCAAGAGCCTTTAAACAAAGCCCCGCATATGACTTATTAAGCACAGGACCGTGGGCCTCGCCTAAGGCAAGCCTACTTAATAACTATGGTAATCTCTACAGCCTATGTCAGGACTGATGAGCAACTCAGAGACATTTTCATTAAAGCTTTAAATTGGGGTCGAGTATATACTGGGAACAAGCTAGGCATAATAAATATCTACACTGCAACTTGAGGCGGTGTGTTGCAGAAGTAAATTGTTGTAATTGATTAGTTGTAAATAGTTTAATCATAGAGTTTACTATTAGGAATAACTTTTGTGATCTTTCCTACTTCAATACCTCTATAGTTGTATTGTATTTATACTTGAGGCTTCAATAACATACAGTCTTATCTTTTCCATGCTATCTAAATTGCAATTATGACTTTGCAAATGATTCCAAGTTGAAATATATGTACAATCACTACAATGATAAGTTGAAAGACACTTACTTGTGGTATTCCTACAATGTTGTGGCATGCTTCAATTTGTTGCATCACAAGTGGTCGAGATGGAGCAGCAAAAACTATTTTCCCTAGATACAGAGCAAAGATGCCTATCAGACTTGTGGAAAATCATAAAGGAAAAGACAGACATAGAGTTGATGCAGAACTGAACTAAATCAGCACTTCCATTCCAACGGAAATACAAACAAACGAACAGTGGAACTATGCATCCAGAAACGTTTTTCACATCCAATCAACTCTTTATTTAGGAATGTAAAAACAACTGTGCACACATCAAATCACACTACATCCTAAAATATGTTGATATGACCTTTTTAGGCAATGAAGATGTGGGGAAAGTTCAAGAAACGAATGCAGAAATGTCATACAAAACAACAGAGAGCCAGAAAGCAAAATAACAATTAGAACGTTAGAAGTTAATTTTGTAACATTAAGAAGGCCAGACAATAGGACGGTACTATGTTCGCCTCTCCTCCGAGGATCTAGCTAAAGAATAGCAATCGTTAATGATGGCTATAACTAGAGTAGCCTTTTGTCATTTTATAACATTTTACTGATTCTCTTACACAGTCACAAATGAAGCCTCATGCCTATCCTAAAATATGTTGGTACTACCATTTTAGACAATGAAGATGTAAGCAAAGTTCAATTAACGAATGCAGCAATGTGATACCGAATAATTTCCTAGCACGACTTGTGTAGTATAACTAGTTTTACATCTTACCATCTGGAAACCATCTGAAATAGTTAAACATAACGACAGCAGCAATAAGGGTCTTTCCAAGTCCAGTTGGCAATGCAACTAATGTATTTGAAAACAACGCTGTCTTCGTAATAGCAAATTGATAATCACGAAGTGGAACATTAACTGAAAGATAAAAGAGGCACAAGTTTAGTCGTGTTAGAAACTGAATATATAAACATAACAAGTATCACAACAAAAATGCCGATCGCCTAGGTAAAGACAGCATCATCACCTGGGTAAATCCAAGTTTTAGCTGCCTCAGGATCAATCGCAATGCAGCCTCCTCCCGGTCTCTCTTCATCGACCTCGACCCAGCAATGCTGGTGATTCGGGGGCTCATCAACCAACGGACTCGGAGGACGAGTAGTTCCATTACTAAAACCCTTGCGAAAGAAACTATCTAGGGTTGCTTGCTTAGAAGAGGCATTCTTTTTTGTATTGGAAGAATAAGAAGTGGAGGGTTTAGCGGTTTGACAGGCGACATCAATTTCTCGAACAGCGGCCTCCCAATCGAAGTCCTAAATGCGCGGACAAGAAATTAGAGAAGACGATACAAAAATGAGTATATGGAAGTGGAATTGAATGAACTTACATCTTCTTCGTCGTCGTCATCAGGGATAGGAAGAGGATTAATAGAGGTCATTAGAGAGATTAGATTAAAAATGTGGTTTAAGAGAGAAGAGAATGGGGTGCGGAAGAAATTAAAACCCTCCAAAGGGAAGATAATGGCGGCAAAACTTGAAATTCAATCTCAAGATGCGGAAATGAGGAGGGAGAAGAAGAGTACACAACAAAATTATAAAGCCTGTCAAATTCGGATGGGCTTTGAGCCCATAATAATTCGATATCGATTAACGGAATAAATGTAAGAATAAGGTATCAAAATAGGAAAAATATTTCTTTTTTTTATAAAAGTATCAAAATATGATGATGATGTGACAATCATGTCAAAATCTGGATTGTTCATTGCTTTTCATTTTAACTCTTAAACTTAAAAATATGTCATTTTGGGGAAATTTTTAGGGACACCGGGAGTAGAGAACTCCTCCCCTTGGGATTGTGCCATGTGGCACTTTTTAGTGCCACATGGCACAATCCCAAGGGGAGGAGTTCTCTACTCCCGGTGTCCCCAATAAAAGCTCGTCATTTTGACCCCTCAGTCCACTCGACTTCGTGATTTTGTTACTCATACAATACGGAAAAATAGTCCACCCGATGTTTCACTGGATCCATCATCTTCTTCATGTACGCCTTATCCTATTACTGATTTTGTTAATTGTGATAGATTTTCTGCCAAACATCGTACTTTTCTGGCATCTATTAATTCCAGTGCAATCCCACAAAATTTTAAGGAAGCCATGCAGAGTAAGGGATGTGTGTAATGCAATGGCTACTAAAATTCGGGCTTTTAGAAGAGCAGAAGACCTGGATTCTTGTGAAGTTACCCCCAGGAAAGAAAGCCCTCAGTAGCAGTTTGGGTTTTTACTGAGAAACGAGATGAGAATGGGAAGCTATTGCGATATAAAGCGCAACTGGTTTGTTTTGGTAATCATCAGGTTGAAGGGATTGATTATAAAGAAACTTCTGCTCATGTTGCACTGATGGTTACGATTCGTACTTTTCTGTCTGTTGTTGCGGTTAAAGGATGGTCCGTGCATAAAATGGATGTGCATAATGCTTTTCTGCATGGTGATCTCGATGAAGAGGTTTATATGCGTGTTCCTCCTGATTTTGCTGGAGGAAATGAGGGAAAAGTGTGTCGTTTGAAGAAGTCCTTGTATGGTCTGCGCCAAGCACCACGTTGTTAAATTGGTAAATTAGTGAAGGCTCTTAAGGCCTTTGATTTTACACAGTCGTATTCAGATTACTCTCTATTTACTCTCGTTAGGGGTACAATCCAAATAAATGTGTTGATCTATGTGGATGATTTATTGATTTCTAGTAATTCTGATACGGCCATGAATGCCTTTAAGGCATATTTAAGGAGATGTTTTCGAATGAAAGATATGGGTGTATTGAAGTACTTTCTAGGTCTTGAGGTTGCGCGCAATAGTGAGGCTATCTTTATGTGTCAACGAAGGTATGCTCTGGAGATAATTTCTGAGACAGGTCTTCGTAGAGCTAAACCTGCTGACATTCCTATGGAGCAGAATCACACTTTGGGTCGTGCGACCGGAGCATTGTTAGAAGATGCGTCACAATAACGGAGATTAGTTGGGCCTTTGATATATCTTTCTGTCACTGACTACCAGATTTGGCGTATGCTATTCATATACTATCACAGTTTATGCACGAGCCGCGTGTGGAGCATTGGGAGGTTGCGTTTAGAGTTGTGCGTTACCTTAAGAAACGACATGGACATGGCATTTTACTTCGTTCTGATAGTGAATTGAGTTTGAGAGGTTGGTGTGATACATATTGGGCAAGTTGTCCAATTACACGACGTTCTTTGACAAGTTGGTTGGTGTTACTTGGCTACTCACATGTGTCTTGGAAAACAAAGAAACAACATATTGTATCACGTTCTTCCGCTGAAGCAGAGTATTGGTGCGTAACTTGTGAATTGAAATGGTTACTTCAGTTATTAAAGGAGTTAGGTGTTGAGCATCCGCGTGGAACGCGGTTGTTTTGTGATAGTTAATCAGCTTTGTACATTGCTAAGAACCCTATTTTTCATGAGTGTACTAAGCATATAGAGGCTGACTGTCATTTTGTTCGTGATGCTATTTAGGATGGTGTAATTTCTCCCTCTTATGTCTCTACACGGGTTCAACTTGCAGATATCTTTACTAAGGCGTTGGGTAAAACACATTTTGAGTTTCTAATGAACAGGTTGGGCATTTGTGATTTGCATGCTCTAACTTGAGGGGGGGTGTTAAGATTCTTAGTTAGTGTTAATTAAGAATTGTATTGTCTTTCATATTTACTTATATAGGACGAAATTAGTGTCCTTATGAGACTAGGTTTATTCTGTTTTCTCTTGTATAAATATGTGCTCTTGTGAATAATAAACGATACGGAATTATTTTGCCCAAAAACTTATCAAATATGAACCACTTGTCCATTGATATTTTTTCCTTGATATGATTGTCTTTATCTATTTACAGTCACGCTCACCTATACCTTAATGACCAAATTAAGCATTAGATTTCATTTTATGACCTTATAAGTAAAGAAAAAAAATCTAGAATGCGCTTAGATTATGATACTTCTTGAAAATATAAAAGACAACGAGTTCATACACAGACTATTTAGAGTATAATAAAAAATATAAATTTCTATTTAATGCTCAAATGGACGGTACATGCATAAAACATTGCTATTTTTGTTTTAAATTGCAGAACTATGCATTATTTGTTATCCTAATAACATCACGTTATCCTACAAAAATCTTGAGAGGTAATCTTGGTTGTGTGTGTATGAGTGGAGACGAATTATTAGAAGGATCTGGAGTAAAACTATAGATAAAACTTTGGAAGCTACTGTCTGTCGTCTTGCTTCTCCGTATTAATGGACTTGGAATTAATGCTCCTAATTAATTTCTTTTGTGTAACCAGCTAAGTGATTAGATACGTGCATCACTCAAACTAAATTTTAATTAATAATGTCTTCAATTGCTTTTATTTGATGCTACTAGTGCTAAAAAACTGTTAGGCCTTGTTCTTTCCTATTTAATTCAAAATTCAGTTCAGTTTTATTCGGTTCATTTCAGTTAAACTCGGCAAAATTTCTTCTTTATTCAGCCATATTCAACTAATTCAGTTCAGTTCAGTTCAGTCAGCACCTTATTCGATATTCATCAAAAGAAAAAGATAAAAAAAACATTATATTTTTCAAGTGATCGGTCCACGTCCAAACATGACAAAACGCAATTGTTAAATTTTATTTTCTATTTTTAGAAGTAATCATTTTGGGAAAAATCCAGAAAAATAATACGTTGCTGTTTATAGAAATAATTTTATTTTTCTTTAACGAAGTCCATGCCAACCCCATATTTCATGTTGAAGATTCTAATTACACTAATGGAAACACCATACTCCCAAGCCATGTCCATTGCTATACCTTTTCTCATCCTCATATTCTCCTTCCTATTTTTCATTTCAAAACTTAAGAACAAACCTCGACTCCCCCCGGAAGCCGGAGGTTCATGGCCGCTAATCGGGCATCTCCACCTCCTCGGAGGCCCAAAACCACCGCACATTGTATTATCCGAAATGGCTGTCAAACACGGCCCTATTTTCACCATCAAAATGGGAATTCGCCGCGCTTTAGTCATCAGCAACTCGGACATAGCCAAACAATGCTTAACTACACACGACAAAGCCTTTGCAAACCGTCCAAGTAACACACTTGCACCCGAGCTTTTGGGTTATGATGGTTCAATGTTTGGCTTCAGTCCCTACGGAAACTACTGGAGACAAATCCGAAAACTCGTTACTGTCGAGCTCCTATCTAGCCATCGGCTTGAAACTTTCAAACATGTCCGAGAATCTGAGGTCCGAACAGCTTTGAAAGAGCTGTATAAGTTATCTGAAGTGAACAAGTTGGTGGAGATGAAGAGATGGTTCGGAGACATAACTTTGAATGTGATTACGAGAATGATTGTCGGGAAATCTGCCGGATATGGGAATTCGAGCAGTGAAGAAGTAGGATGGAAGGAAGCATTGAGAGGTTTTTTTGAATTGACAGGGACATTCGTGCCGTCGGATGGGCTGCCGTTTTTGAGGTGGTTGGATATAGGGGGATATGAGAAGAAAATGAAGAAGACATCGAAAGAACTTGAAATTGTCATGAAGCAGTGGCTGAAAGAACATAAAGAAAAAAGAAAGTTTGGTGTTAATAAAGGAGAAGCTGCAGATTTCATGGATGTAATGCTTGATGTTCTTGATGTTAACGAAGATCGGGACCGAGATTCGAACATCATCAACACATCTACGAGCCTGGTAATTATCTTAACGGCTAGAATTTATCTATATAAATTTTAAGGATATATGAATTAGAACTAAGTAAAAATAGTAGTTAATCAATTACACGTATAGGGTCTTAATATTTAATTAATTAATTGAGATAATCTATGTCATCAAAATATTGATTTGGCTTATGAATTACATAGTGAACCAAGAAAATTCTTTATCATTTCAGAGAGAAAGAGTTAAAAGTCCTCTGGTCTCGTTGTCCCACATTGTTGTGTGAAATTTTATATTGCGTTTGGCACACTATGCTCAATGAATAATAATAATAATAATAATAATAATAATAATAATAATAATAATAATAATAATAATAATAATAATAAAAGTTGTAAAGAAAGTTATTATTCATCTGAAAAGGTTAAAAATTGTCTAAAGGACTATACAAAAATCACTTTTTAACTTTTACATATTTTTATATGAATTAGTATATATTCATAGAGATAAGAAAATATAAAAAATGTATCGTGATTTCCACAATTTGTAAACACAATCAAAGTTTACAATATAAAATGATTTGGGTCCTCTCAAGTTCAAAATTTGTTAAAGTAGATGACAACATAGTGTAAGGTTATGTGCTTTATGACCGAAAAAGATAAACTGAATCAAATGAAAATTATTGAATCAAATTGAAATGCATATACTTAAGTGAAATTACTGAAAAACTACACTGAATTTTATTAAATTTAAGTCATAAAAACTAGATTTAACTTTAATTAAATGACTAAACAAATATTTGTCTGTTGTTTCATTTTTCTCTTCATCTCATTTACATACAGAAAATTACGATATTAATTTCTTTAATAATTTCAAAACAGACAATGAATTTTATACTATGAGAAAACAGTTAGTTTAGAAATAATCTAATAGACATATAGAAGACACATTGTTTGAGAGTTGAGAGGTTAATGGTGATGACAATTATATGAGGTTAATGAGAGCGGAAAGGAAAGTAATGAAAATGAAAGTTAATTGTTAACATTGTTTGGAAGTTCATGGAATTGAATGGAAGGTGAATGAATGTAAATTGGTTAAAAAGTTTACGTTACTTCCATTGACCCCCAAGAGGTTAAGGTTTCGAGGTTAATGGAAGTAAAATGTTAACCTCAATTAACTTTCATTTAGCCTCTAAAAAAACTCTCAAATGAGATTAAATGAAAAGTTTATATTTTATTACATTCGTTAACCTTCATTAGTCTCCTCCCAAATAAAGTAAGTAAAACTAAACAAACCAATATGATAAACAAGGTTAACAAAAATCAACATGTAATATTAACATCATTTGTGGCAATCCTTATTCTTTTTGGTACGAGAACATATTTGTTTTTTAAAAAAGAATATAGATTCCCCTACATATGTTTAAAGCACAACAATTTTTCCCTCTTGTTTGTATATATTTTCTAATTATTTGTGTTTCTTAGCCATATAATACAAGTCACTTTTTCTTTTTATGCTAGGCTTTGATTTTAGGAGGATCCGACACAACAACAGTCGCTTTAACATGGGCTCTCTCTCTTTTAGTGAATAACCCCATTGTTTTAAAGAAAGCACAAGATGAGCTAGACATCCATATTGGTAGGGAAAGGCAAGTAGGTGAATCTGATGTGGGTAACCTTGTCTACCTTCAAGCAATCATCAAGGAAACTTTACGTTTATACCCATCTGCACCACTTTCAGTCCCACATGAATCAATAGAGGACTGTACAATAGCTGATTACCATATTCCATCAGGCACATTGCTTTTCGTAAATCTTTGCAAGATTCATCATGATTCAGAAGTTTGGACTGACCCTTATAAGTTTGAGCCTGAAAGATTCCTTACTACTCACAAAGATTTTGATGTTAGGGGACAACATTTCGAGTTTATACCATTCGGTAGTGGAAGAAGAATTTGTCCCGGTATCTCTTTTGCTATGCAAATTTTACATCTGACACTAGCTTCTTTATTACATGCCTTCGATTTCTCAACCCCAACCGGTGTACAAGTTGATATGACTGAAAGTATTGGAGTCACTAATCTTAGAGCTACTCCTCTTCAACTTATTGTCAATCCACGTCTAGAGTCCCGTCTTTATCAATGAATTTGCATATTCATTTCAACTTAATAAGGTAAAAGATGCAACAACATGGATAACTCGAAAGACACGCATGTGCGCTTCACATATATATTTGTGAACTTTGAGTTTTTTTGTTTTCCATATTTGAAGCTTTCCTTTTACATTATGTTGATCAATAAATAAGGAGCATGTAGTAGTCGTCCTCTTAGTAGAACCAGTCGTGAGTTGTTGGTTGTAAGTATTTCTCCTTTAAATCTAAATGTATGAACTGGTTTGTGGTTGTACATCTAATGAATTGATGTCTTATGATAGACATGTTCTATTCAATGGGGTATTGGTTTGTACTATTGAATCATGAGAAATGCATGTTACCAAGGTTGGAAACATAATGACGGCATGATGACGGTTTCTATTTGCATAATACTCGGAATTATTTTTAAATTTTAATGCATAATATATGAGGACTTGTTAATAAAGAAGGAGCTTGGTTATAGATGCTTTCTCGGAATTCTGAGGAGAAATGAGAAGTGACCTCGAATGATTTAAAACCCTGTTTTTTATGGCTGGAATTTACTGAACTGAAAATTACTAAACTGAAATTACTGTTAAGGCGCTGTTCTTTATGACTGAACTTACTGAAGGAAAATTATTGAACTTAACTGTACACTAGTGAACTGAAATAAATTACTCATAAGACATAAAAGAAATAGAAGCCAAATCATACGACGTGGTAAATGTGATAGATGATGGATTGTTAACACAATCACTAAATCTGGATGGAAATACTTTAATACATGACTACATTTAGATGAGACTCTACCCAAACAATTTTATTGTGAGTGAAGTTTGTAACTATGACATTTTTTTATTTAATTTTTTTTACTAAATTGAATTGAACTGAATTATTGACTAAATGTATTATAAATATTAATAGATATGACAATGGGTACCATACCTAGTACTACCTGCCCTTAGTTACAGGCCTGTAATGTTCTTCATTTTTTTCTCATTCACATTAGTAATAACTATCGACTATAATATTTTATCTTGTTAAACTCTATCCCTTTATTATTATTTTTGTTCAAACGTCACAATTCAATTATTATTTTTCTATCCTTTTTTTTAGAATTTTTTTTATGTTAGTTGATTTGAATGTATCTACAAAAACAAGAGTTACGTGTGTTTGATTTTGGTATTTTTAATTTTATGGAGACGAGTTGCATGTAAATAATAATAATTTACATGCCAATTTGTCCTCTCCTGGCGTACGGTGACATGACACGCCGAGTTTTTAATTTGATAACACATAACACTTCAATCAATAAAAACTAACACTATATGATTAAATAATAATGTATTTTTCAGTAAATCTTAAACTAATTAAAAATCCTAGAATTTAAGAAATAAATCTTAAGGAATCGTATATAATATGTCATCTATATCTATATAATATACTAAAACCTTACCTTCTAATCCTATGTGAAATTCTCTAAATTTTTCTTATTTTTTAATTATTTTGTTAATTATTAATTACATTCATATATTAAAATTTATTATCTTACCAATTGATTATTATTTACCTTTTTTATACTTTCATTATTTTCATAATTATTTTCTTACCTTACTTTATATATTCTTACTATTTGTTAATGTCTTAACACTTAATGTGATTACTTTATTTTCCCAAGATTAATTTTCTTTTTTATATTTTTATTTAAATTAATTGTTTATTTTTTTAATAGCTTTGTTGTTATATTTTGGTACATTTTCTAATTGAATTTTCGTTTTTCTCCTTTTTAAGTTTGTGTGTTATTTTTTTGTTTCTTACATATTTTATCTTTTATTTCAATTTTTGGTTTGAGATTTTTAACTAGGTTTTAAAGCTTATATTATTTTAGAAAATCTAAAAGTTGTATATTTTTTTCATATTTTTTCTAACCTTTTAAGTACACAATATATTAGAATATTACAAAATGTTTTTAATAAAATAATATCAATGTTGAAAAGTCTCTTTTCTTCGCTCATTAATTTAAAAGGGGTGGTTCATGAGCAATTTTTATACATCTTTTACAATTAAAAAATAAATTGTGTATCTATAGCAATTTATTATTTCAGATTTATTACTATTTAAGTCGAAACATATTTAGTTTTACTTTTTTTTGATACACCAATTATTTATTTCATACTCGATAAAAAGTAAAATTTGAAATAGTTAAAATTCAAACATTTATTTCAATTAAATAATATATATGTGTTCTCGCTTTTTTTTTTCTTTTTCATCTTCTGGTGAGTTTTTCTTTCTATATATGTATTCTCTCTTTTATGGATACAATAATAATTGAATATTTGTATAGTGAGAGATTCCACAAAATTCTTCTAGAGTTCCAAGATTATTATGTTTATCATTGAGGATTTTGTAGTGTCGTAATTCAAAGTTTTATTTTGTTCAGTTATCTTTTTACTCTAATCTTTTCTAACTAGGACATTTTTTAGTAATTAATATTTTCTTACCAGATTGAAATGTGATTTGGGCGTTTTTTAGGTATCCATTTTCATTATTTTTTTGTTTTCTACACTAGCTCAAGAATTGAGACCATAATTATGTTCTCCGACTTGATGAATTAACATCTCTTTAATTTTATCGCAATTAAAATGTAATTTGTTTTGGATGGTGACTAATGTATTTATTTAATCATAGTAATTTGAAAATTTGGAATTCTTAATGTTAACTTCATTTTTATTTTTTTAACCTCACAATATGTATAATAAAAACGTTTATGGTTCATTAAGAAATATTATAAAAATATTTAGCAGTTGCATTTCAATCATTCCATCAATGGTGTAATAACCATTGGAGAAAAAAATTTATCTTTTTGGTTCTGTTGGAGAAAGTTAATTTATAATTTTAACGGGTATATATTTTTGTAAGATCTGATTCATATACGTGGAATAAATTTATGAGTCAATAACTCAATTCTTAGTTCTATTTTTTTTTATTGTTGTATAAATTATTTTGTTGTGTAATGTTTTGTAAGAAGATAAGTCAAAATAAAAAAATTATCAAATTGTATTCGCTTAATTAAAAATACGATAACCGTGCATTTGCACGGGAGAAAACTAGTAAAGATATTAATCATGCATAACGCGGTGCATCCACTTTATTTTAAAATTCATCATATAATTAATTGTTACTAACTTATTATGTATCACTTTCCCTAGAAAATAAGACATAAAAAGAAAAAGACAGGTTCATCTTACTTGATTTTGTAATTGGGGTGTGGCAGACCTACAATATATTTCTCCTAATATAATATTTATGTCTAACAACAAAAATAAATATTGCATTAGTTAAGATCTTAGTTGTATAAAAAAAAAACATGTAAATAGTATCTCAATTTTCATTAGTACTTAATAATCATTTAAGCAGGTTACCAAATAATCATTTAAGCAGAAACAAGAGCATTAAATCAAAGGAAGCAAGAAGTTAAGCAAAACAAGAGAGGAATTAAATGGATTATCCGAGTTTTCTGATAGTGTTTTCCTTGATATGGGCAATATTCATCTATATTACCAAATCCAAAATCCTTTCCAGGAATTCCCTTTCACTTCCCCCAGGTCCAATGGCTTTTCCGATTATCGGAAACATATTCGAAATGGGCATTAATCCACACCGGTCACTTGCTAATCTCTCGAAAACTTTCGGACCGTTAATGACTCTCAAATTAGGAAGCATAACTGCCATAGTCATATCCTCTCCTGAATTCGCCAAAGAAGCATTACAAAAACATGACCAAGCCTTGTCTACCCGCACCTTCCCAGACGCTGTTCGTGCACATGACCACCATAAGTACTCAACTGTTTGGCTACCGGCTTCAGATCGTTGGAGAAGCCTTAGAAAAATTGTGGCCACGGAAATGTTCACGTCACGTAAGTTCGAAGCAAGCCAAGATCTTCGTCAGAAAAAAGTACAAGAGTTGTTAGGGTTTGTGGAAGAGAAGTGTAAAACTGGTGTAGCTATTGATATTGGTCAAGCCGCCTTCACTACGGTCTTGAACCTATTATCGAACACAATCTTCTCAATTGATTTGGCTAGCTATAATTCTAATATATCTCAACAGTTTTATGATGCAGTAGTTGGTATTATGGAAGAATTAGGAAAACCAAACATTGCGGACTATTTTCCCTTACTTCACATAATGGATCCCCAAAGAATTCGTCGACGAACGAGTGGTGGTTTCGATAAATTGTTTGAGATATTCGATGAAATTATCGCAGAGCGATTGCAACTAAAATCTTCATCTTCAAAAGTAAAGGACGCGCATGATCTACTTGATTTCCTTCTCAATATGATCACCTAACAAGAAAATGATTCTGAATTGAGCCTTATTGACATAAAGCATTTGCTTTTGGTGAGTAGTTGATTTTAATCTGTCGCTAATGGTGTATAGTTCACAAAGTTAAACACATAATTTATTTTTTTGAAAACAGTTAAACACATAATTTAGTTGGTCTTCTATGAACTTATTTGCAGGATCTTTTCGTTGCTGCCACCGACACAACTTCAAAGACATTGGAATGGGGAATGACAGAGTTACTTTGCAACCCCGAGAAGCTTTCGAAACTGAGGAAGGAGCTCAAAGAATTTGAAGGGGAAATTCAAGAATCCGATATTCATAGGTTTCCTTATCTACAAGCAACAATTAAAGAAATCTTTAGGTTGCATCCCGCAGTCCCATTCTTGGTGCCCCATAAAGCTGAATCCGACGTGGAGATTGGTGGTTTCAAGATACCCAAAAATGCAGAGATACTTGTCAACGTATGGGCTATGCGAAGAGATGGAAAGATATGGAAGAACCCAAATAGGTTCGAGCCGGAAAGGTTTTTGGAGAGTAAAATTGACGTGAAAGGAAGAGATTTTGAGCTTATTCCATTTGGAGCTGGGAGAAGGATCTGGCTTGGTATGCCTTTAGCACATAGAATGTTACATCTAATGTTGGCTTCTCTCGTCAACTCATTTGATTGGATGTTAGCTCATAATATTCAACCAAATGAATTGGATATGACTGAAACTTTTGGCTTGTCATTGGCCAAGGCTCAACCTTTGTTAGCTATTCCTTCTCATTATGCCTAATGTTGTCTTTCATTTCATTGGTGAAGTTTCCTCACATGTGTGTATGTATATAATAATAAAATGGATTGTTGTTGGATCGAGAAATGTTGTTAGTATGGAAACGCACACATATGCACTTAACAACAACGACAACAGGATGGTATAGAGGAAGAGATACAATTGCTGGAAATCTTAATCTTATTGATTCCTCTCTCTTTTGTACATCTCTTTCTTTACAACTAATGCACACCAAAAGAAAATAAAAATGCACACCATCTGTTTATAGGCTACATACACGTGACCTTTCAAATCAATAACACCCCTACATAAAGTAGGCTCTTCGAAAACATAAATGACTCTTTGGTCTCTAGCCGACTAATAATTACACAGTTAAATATACAAATTTAATATTTCAACAATTGCAGCTTAGTACTTTTAGCGAAAATATTTCTTGTAGCTTAAACAAAACAGTGCATTTGTAAAAGGGAGATTAATTGTAGAAAGCCCAACTTTGGCAAAAGAATTAATCCTAAGATTAATCTTTCAAGAGGACGGTCGACAATAAAAATTACGTCTAGTACTCTTCAAATATGATGATTGAAATTTCTTAAGGTTGACGGTTATGGCTCATTGATCTTCCTTGTATGTTGCACATGTTGGATGTTTGAAGCATTCTTTCCACAAATACTATGATGCTTAATTTAGTTAACAATATTAATTGCTTTTATGCGCACAACTTGTGCTATGTTTTTCGTAGTTTTTATGGCTGTTTCATTACATTTATTCATGTGTTTATTGCTTCCTTGAGTCTTTTTCTAATAAATGTTTGAAAACAGACCTGAGGTACTTGCTAAAGTGAACTTATGCTGAAAATGATCATTTAAGTAGGTGCACTGTTGAAAAGAGTAGGTTGTGCTCGAAATGAGGCTGTGTCGGGGGAAAGAAATTTTCTTCAAGACCGGTGTAATAGACAGAGACGTCATATAGCGCTACACCTTTAATGCCTTGTGCTTTTGAGAATTATTCCTTTTGTGTTAGGATATTTTGGGGATTGTCACCCATTAGGGCTTTTTTGTTTTCCTATAAAAGGACAGCTTTCTTGTCCTTTAGGCATTACCTTTATTATCCTTATCGTCAAATTTAACTTTTTGTAGTAGCTTTCTCTCTCGTTTAACAGTTTTCTGAGGAGATTCCTTCTTCTTCCTTGGTTCATTCGACCATTGGAGGAGAGAAGCTTCTCTTCATTTTACTTAATATAATTTGTTAGTGTTTGATGATCATTTTTCCATTTTTACTTAGATCTTTCATTATTACAATCAGGGAAATATGAGGGTCTAAGAACACAAGCCACAAGAGACTCAGGATTGGTCAAGAGACGCCAACCTTGCTTAGCTAAGAGAGCACGATTAAAATTGTAAAGCTTACAAAATCCCATACTTCCAAAAATTTTAGAGACACAAAGGCGATCCCACGACTTCCATTAAAGACTACCCTTACTAGAATCATCTGAACCCCACCAGAAAGAGTTCATCAACTTTTCCATATGTGAACAGAGGCCAATTGGAAATTCAAACAAGCTCATCGCATATGTAGGAAGAGCTTGAATGACAGATTTAAGCCTAACCTCTTTGCCTGCCCGACTTAGAAATCGAGATTTCCAACATCTCAATCTTGTACGTACCATTTCTTCCACATACCCGAACACATGAGAACGACTTCTACGAGGGGAGGCCCATATATTTGTCAGGTAAAGCCACATTAGAAACATCCAGAATAGAACTAGTTAAAGACTTGGCAAGCGAAGGACAATGCTTACTAAAAGAAATTGAAGATTTAGTGAAATTAATCTTCTGCCCATAGGCCATTTCATAATCAGATAAACACAACTTGATTGCCGAAGCCTCATCATGGATAGCACGGGAAAAAAGTAACTATTGAATCCGCGAAGAATAAATGTGAAATTGATGGAGAATTTCTTACAATCGAACATCCATGAATAATCCCTGCTCCTCTCAAATCTTTTACAATTTTTTTTTGCCTAAACGGCCTTGACCTTAGGTGAAACGGCGTCAGAATTCGTTTCTACCGTAGGTGAAACAACCTCTCTAGGCCGTTTCTACCATAGGTGAAACAACCACAAGAGGTAGAAACGACTTCCGATAACGTTTAGGCAAAATAATGGGTGGAAGGAAAAGTTTTATCTTTTATTTTTTTGGTAGGGAGAATAAGAAAATTTTAGTCTAACGTTAGGAGAAATGAAATGACAAAAATATTAAAATTGAGCTGTAAATAGTAATACCTTTATTTTATAGTAAATCATTGTAATTAGTTATTGCTGATCGTTGGATTCATACTAAAGCTGTGCATGTGCTACACCCACAACTTAATTTAATTATAAACTAAATACATGTTGTAAATTATAGGTTTTAACACTTCTTTGCTTCCTATGTTAATCAAAATATCGACACTTGCCCCTTATAATATTCTAATTCGTCATATATACCCCTTGAATGGATAAAAAGACAAAAAAAAATTTGTTATCTTTTGCCACATGTCACTATTTGACATGTGAACATACCACGTAACAATTCAAATTGAAAAAAAAAATCAATATTTTGCAATGGATTTTAAACAAATTGAGATGTAAATTGATAATACACTTAGTTTTTTGTTAAAATTAAACAGTCATGTGACATGTATATGTGTTAAAATAGTGTCACACAACAATACGCGTTCGAATTGCTATATTTTCAGTGAAACACAAAAGGTGATGAATTAAAATACCACAAGTGGCAAATATGATGATTTGAGATACGACAAGAGACAAATGTGACAAAATAATATTACATGGAGCAAATGTCCACGTTTTTTAAACCACATGGAAGGTGTTTAATCCTAAATTATATTATATAATGAATAAATAACTTTAGTTAAGTTGTCATTGAGTTAATTGGCTAAAAGACACACTTTATCTAAAAAAACGATGGCATGATAATAATCAAATTTAAAGTTTTCTCCTTTTAATTGTCTATTAAAAGACATATGTTTCCTATGTCTGGAAAAACATCTATCTAGTCTACGATCTGTGAAAATTAAGGATGGCTGCCAACTCATTTCCTCCAGTACCTGCAAGAAGGTTTGAACGTTTGCTTATTTATTTCTTTTGAAAAGGGTAGGACTTGTCATGTTTAATTTATTTAATTAACAAATTAATGGTAAAATTCGATATTTTTGGAGTCACTTTTGTTACTACGATCGATAAACTATAAAATTACCGAGCAATTTTAGAATATATTTGGCTTACCATGATTTCTTAAATTGTTGCTTAGTTATATATTTGTCAATTACGAACTAATAAAATTAATCGCGTAAAACGTTACAGATTGGAAGGTAAGGTTGCAGTAATTACAGGAGGAGCTACAGCAATTGGTGAATGCATAGCAAGAAGCTTCTGCAAACATGGTGCTAAAGTGATTATAGCTGATATTCAAGATGATATAGGTCAATCCGTATGTAACGATCTCGGAAACAAGTCGGCCGTGTTCGTGCACTGTGATGTAACTGTAGAACTCGACATCGCAAAGGCGGTGAATGCTGCAATCTCCACTTTTGGTAAGCTTGATATCATGGTGAATAATGCAGCTGCTAGGGATCCGCGCCAGCCATGCATAGTTGACAATGATCTAGTTGATTTTGAGAGGGTGATGAAAGTTAACCTAGTCGGACCTTTCTTAGGCACTAAGCATGCTGCTCGAGTCATGATTCCTGCTCGCCAAGGTATTATAAGAGTCTCACATTCTCTTTTTCTCAATAATAAATTACATCCATCAGTATATATAGATTAATATTAATATAAATAAGAAGATATTACTCAACTACGAATCATAATTAGACTATATAGATCTTACTAGCATACAGTTACAAATTGAATGCCTACTTTTGATCGAATATTTGTCATCGATTTTTTACATGTGACCATTGCAATGATAGTGGCAATCATGAATCAGAAACTAACACCAAAGACTATCGAAAATCGTGTTTAAGATTACGTTCTTTGGGGTCAGTTTTTACTTGTGATCGTTGCTAATATTTAGTGTTAGTTTATTTTCACACCGTGGTTATTAGAGTCAATTTTCACATTGACCTTGCCAATAAGATGTCACCAAAGACCGTTTTCCAATGACTGAGTACTACAACTAGGTATTTTCTTCGGAAATACATACTTTATATTTATTGTACCTTTGTTTACAGGCAGCATAATCACACTTGGAAGTGTTTGCTCAAGCGTAGGGGGTGTCGCTTCACATGCATACACAAGCACAAAGCACGGGATTGTAGGTCTAGCAAAGAATGCAGCAGCTGAGCTAGGCCGATTTGGGATAAGAGTAAATTGTTTATCACCTTACTTCGTGGAAACACCATTGACGATGAATTTCTTTAAGATGGAAGAGGATGGAAAAGATGGTGTATACTCAAATCTTCAAGGGCTGAAATTAACTCAAGAAGATGTGGCTCAAGCTGCTATCTATTTAGCAAGTGATGAATCCAAGTATTTGAGTGGCCATAATTTAGCCTTAGATGGAGGTTTTACCACCATTAATCCTGCTTTTGGCCTCTTTTCTAGATCAACATTATAATTAACTGATATGTATAAGCAAGGCTTGGTGTTACTGCTATAATATATTTTCCTGTTTTGTGTGTATAATAAGTATCATATTTAGGTTTCCCCAAATTCTTTTTAATTTACCAAATTGAATTTATTTACACAAATGCGAAAGTTGAATGAATTTATTGAAAGAATGTTTACGAGGCAATGAGAAGTCTGTTTCTTCAGCATTGAATAGCCATGACAAATAGTTTTAGTGGGCTACATTGCTGAATTTAGCAAGCAAATAGAATATAAATTTTCTTAGTTCACAAACCCGAGCCGAGCTTCCAAAACTTCCACTGAGTCTATAAATGCTATATCTTGGCACAGAAATAATTATTCAACGAACAATAAAACAGTAGACAACCCTATTTAATATCAGTATCTCAAGTATTTCTCAATGTTCTATAAGGATCAGGTATCCTCCATCTGGAGATTAGTTTGACAGAAAGAATAACAAAATTGAACAATTCAGTAATACTATGCAACTTATATTTCAACGGGGACTCCGTTTCCCCTTTCCTATGTCAAGAAAAATTTTAACCTAACAGAAAGTGAATGATCAAATGAAATGTAACATTCATAGTAAGCCACCACTTGTCCTGTAACAATAACTCGGCCTTTGTAAAACTGGAGGGAGTATACTTGTCAAGTATGCCCCAAGAACTTCTCTATCAAGACTGAAAAGGCAGCAAACCCAGCACAACCGAGACACGTTGCTTTCACACCACCTGGACACAATAATAGATTTGACATGTAAGATAGTGTAAGAAATCTATATTTCTCTTTTATGTGAACTCCTAATTGATGAAACATCGAGTTGAAGAGAAAACAAAGCAGAATCATGCAAAGGCAATCGAATCACCCTTACCTTGGTTATTCAACTGGAATTTTACAAATTCAAAGGAAAAACAAAGTTACCGGATGTTTTGCACATACACTTGTACTTCAAAGTTAGATACTATAATAAAATCTTTGTTAAAACATAACTGACACGAGACTGCTCGCTCTGATCCCAAGCAGGGGGTGACTGGTAGCAGTTATGACTAGTTTAATAGAACCGATAATTAACAGTTTGAGCAAGCCAAGTTGCTGCATACGAGAAGTCTAGTTTCTTTACCCAATACTTTGGCTACAATGCTCATGAAGCAGAATGCCAACTAATTGGATACTAATCCATTAGCTTGTTATGCCAATATCATGTCATGACCAAGTCAGTTTGACTGCATTAGTGCATTTTAAGATTCTAAACAGCAACTCCATTTAGGGTGTGTTAGGCACAAATGAAGGAGGGAAGAGGAGGATTGCACAAAACAAAAGATTACATTTAGACGCTTTAATGTCAAGCAGCAATTTGCATCATCAGAGAACAAATATATTTGAATGTTTACCAATAAAATAAACACGTGAAAAGACAAATGTCATGACTGGATAATTTCAAGCTGCCAAGAACTAGTAAAGCTTCCACTTTAGATAGATAGAGAAGTAATCAAACCGAGATGCGGAGAAAATTCACTTCTAATTTCTTTGAATGTTCTCTTGATATAGTGGATTGATAAAATAATGGTAAAGAACTCAAGGGAGATTACAACTTTGAACTACATTCAGTTCAATAATTTAATAGGAAACTCCACGAATCCATTTTATATGTACATCTTGATAAGAAACACTTCTAAACAAAAATCTAAGCAACAATATATACAAATAGGTTCAATTAGGATCACAAACAGACATTTTTTTAAATCTTCCTTAAGTTAACCACATAAATGAATCCAATGGGTGCTTCTATCTTACACCCTTAACCTTCGTCGCAATACATTCCTACCTGTTATTTTTGCCCAACCACCCATGTTTTGCTAGATATATCATTTATAAAAAGAGCTCGATCTTATGATAAATACTATTAAGAAATAGAACAATGGACGAAAACAAGTACAATGTTACCTTTTACGGCCAGTGTCCCTCCAGTTACACACCCAGCAACCACGGTGTTGGTCATATCATGCTTTCCACGCGCCTTGACACAAAACAAATAAGCATTTTAGTTCCTAAAGTAAAGATTCAAACTACACAACAAAAAACAAACAAGCTTTTACGGTCCAAAACTAAAGATTTAAAGCACAAACAAATGCAATGACACATTATATACATACCTTTTCAACAGTACACTCAGCAGCAGAGAAGATCAATCCCATAACTGCAAATGTTTTACAGTGACTCCAACTCCTTTGGCCCATTTGTTTAGCAGTGTAAATGAACTGCTCTTTTCCAGTCATCGTGTCTTGCATTATCGGGTTATCGAGGGCACCAGCAAACAGCCCAAAGGCAATCCCAAGTCCACCCCCTAAAAACATTTGGGTATCACAAAAACACATTATATAATCAAAACCCTAATATGATATGAAATCAAACATTCTAAAAAAATAAAGATGACCCAACAGACCCATTACGCCACTAGCAACGCTACGGACAGCACAATTGTCCCAAACTTCTTGGGCGCGAATCTCTTCCATAGAAGGCATTCTGAAAGGAGGAATCTCAGTTTCATTTGAAATTGGAGCACCATCTTTCGATTCAGAAGAAGAAGTACTCATTGATACTCAAGTTAGGCAGCAATGGAGGGAGGCGTTTCTTTTCACTTTCAACAAAACCCCTTTCAAGGGTTTGGGTTTTTCCTCAATCCTTCTTTTCTTCTCTTAAAATTTAGCCCTGTACTAAAAACTTTTTTTATTTCATTCAAGTTTCTATATTTATAATTATATACATTTTATTTTTAACCTCTTAACTGATTTCTTTTATGATCCATCCCATGTAATTGTATTGAGTGGTGCTCACATGGTCAATGATTGACCAAATACAATCACCACTAGATCAAAATCTAAGGGTGGAGATTAGATACTAATGAAACCACTAAACTAATCTTAACCCTTAGATTTTGATCTAACGGTGACTGGCCAAATTGTATTTGTTCAATTATTGACCATGTGAGCACAACTTGTACTTATAAATATCATATTATCTTGTAATGGAAGTAACAGTTAGAGAAGGTTAATGGGAGTAACGGTACAAAATGAGAAGTAACGAAAATAGCAGTTAAATGTTAACTTTGTTTGGAAGTTTATGAAATTGAACGGAAATGAACAAATGTAAATTAATTAAAAAATTTACATTACTTTTATTAACCCTCGATTTGGAGTTGAATGTTTCGAGATTAATAGAAGTAAAATGTCAATATTCATTAAATTTAATTTATTTTTTAATAAAATGGTTAATTTCAAATAAGTGTCATGTGATTTCGTGTTTTTGCAAATAAATGATTGTGGTTTACATTGTTTACATAATTAAGAAAATGATCGATTTTGTTGACGTATATGAGGACATTTTTAATCATTCACATCAACAAAATCGACAATTTCCTTAATTTCTGTAAACACTGCAAACTACAGTCATTTATTTACAAAAGTGCGAAACTACAAGCTACTTGTTTGAAATTAACCTTTAATAAAACTCACAAAACGAGGTTAAATGAAATTTTTTATATTCCATTACTTCCGTTAAGCTGCATTAATAACTTTCTTTTTAAACAAAAAATTATTTACTTCAATGGTACTTCGAAAAATTAATAGATTGCATTTCTTTTGTGTTTCTTTAATTAATTTCTTTTGGTCTGTTTGCGCACTCGCACTAGAAAAATCCTTATAGATAATAAATCATTAATTAACTTCATATATAGCTTTCAAAAATGCAATTTATTTTGTACAATTTTTTTAATGTTATTTATTGATGTTGTAAGACATGGTATTTTGGATATTCTTTTTATCAATGAGTGATATTGGAAAAGTTAATCATAAAAATGAATTTAGTATTTGAAATTGAAACAAATTCAATTATATAGGTTGAAACAAATCTCAGTGGTGACTACCTTGTTTATGTATTTACTAATTTTTGTAGTGAGCTTGCTTATTATATTAAACATAGTAAATCAGCTACTTGAAGCAAAGTTCATGAACATAATTAATGACTTGCTATTCTAGCTTCAATCCAGCTCTATTACATTACATGAACTTGAGCAGACCAAAGTTCGGCTCAAGCCGAAGCTTGATATATCTGTTATATGATGTGTGAAAAACAGCAAAGTTCGAAATGACAAAGGCAATTATTCAAAATGATTGTCAATTTTGAGTCTTGCATTCTTCCTAAACCAAAGAATAGATGCTATCCATCCAAGCAGTCTATGCAATGAAATAAGAAAAATAAAACAGAAGAAACAGGACACTACTACTCTAAAGATTCACAAATATGACACCCCAAAATGATCTCATATTCATATACTAGTTTTAACATGAATGATCGCCTACTTCAAGCCCATTCTGCAACCCTTTAACCAGATTTTCAAAGAAATTCCGGGTCACACGAGTCAAATTTACCAACTTGTAGTAGTACTTATTGAACTCATCTAATTCTGCTGGATCCTCAGCAATAAATTGCTTTAGTTCCTCCTCTGCACATTCATGAAGTCTGCTCAAAGCCGATTCAGCCTGCCCTTGCAAATACTCGAATAGATTCTTCTTCGCGGTTTCTTTCTCCGGTAAATAATAACCATAAACATAACTCCATCTCAGCACTCTTCTGCATTCAATGATCTGCACCCATGCCTCTTCTATTCCTCTCAAACTTTGTTTCTTATAAGTATCAAATAATTTATCCCTATGCACAGTTTTAAACTTTTCTAAATCCGCACGAGCTATAAGTCTAGACTTTTGATTACTATTCCATCTCTCGAAATAATGTGTGTATCTTTGTATCATAGACAAAGCTAACTTCCTTAGCTTATTCCCAACCTTTTGTTCCCCGGACCGAAAAGAGTTGCAAGCAGATCTACTATGTTTCTTCCAATCACCAAGACATAACCAACAGAACTGATGGTCACAAGGGCTTCTGCAAGTCATATGATCACAGCCATGGTTTTTCTCAATAGGTTTCCTGCATTTCGGGCAAGGTTTCGTATACGCAAGTATATAACTCACGTTTTCGGATTCACTCTTGTTCTTGTTCCCCCATTCTAAAACTGCTGCACAATCAACCGGACTATGTGATTCCTCTTGACAATTCCAGCAAAACTCGAATTCACAATCGCAAACAACATCCCAATTCTTTTGACAAATTTCAGTAAACTCTACAGCATTACCGCATCCCTTCCCGGGACACCATTTCCGCGTCCTGCTTAGCTCTACATAAGACCGAAGAAGAAACCTTTCGTATTTCGCTTTAAATTTATCAGGCAATTCTTTCAAAGAATTGATCAAATCTTGATCAACAACAACCCTACATTTCGGCTCGGGGCAACGCATCAACAAGCAACCAATTCCATCATCAATACTAACCCTAATATAACTACAATAACACTTTCTACAAAACATATGATCACAACCTGCGGAAACACAATTTTCAAACCGCCGGCGACAGAAACAGATATCACAGGCAACCATTCCTTTTCCTTTCCGGGTCCCGATTTCTTGATTAAGCACTAATCCACTAGATTTACGGACTTGATCTTCATTAGAGAACCATTTATCAAGAACGTCACTGACAGTCCACTTAAAAGAACAGAGAAGAATCGTTGATGCTTTTCTTGGAAGGGAAAGGACGCTAGAAAGTTCTGTTACGGCGTCGTTTAGGCGCTGTTTGATTTGATCTTCATGCAAGACGGTGTACAATTTCTCCGATTGAAGATGAAGAATGTCAGGGAGGTAATCTTCGTGATCACTGCAATTGGGATCATCAAAGCAATAATCGCCGTCGCCGTCGCCGTCGTAGGAATAAGAATCGTCGCCATCGGAAGCCATGGGGGAAAGTGAAAGTAGATTAGGGTTTTAAAGAAACAGAGAGGAGAGGAGATCTTCCTTCTCCGATACGACTCTGTTCTGGTTTGGGATGCGTTTCATTTTTTTAATTTCAAGGTTTCCCAATTTAATAGGGATTTATTCCAATTAAATTGGAATTCTTGTAACCAATAATAATATCTCATCTCTGCACAAAAGCACTATTTGGCTATCGACTTATTTTAAATTTGTGTATCTCTGCCAAAAAGTATTATTTGGCTATCGACTTATTTTAAATTTGTGTATTTAGCTACCGATCTTTTACTTAATTATATTTGATTATTAACCTTCATAATTTGGTTATATTTGACCATTGTATTGTCAATCTAAGAAATTTTATCATTCTTTAGGTGCCCGCTATCCTCACTTGATATCTAACAAAGTGTGTTTACTTTATTTTTTTAGCCAATGACAAAAAGACACATCAATCTTATTTTATATTATTATTAATCTTTTAATTAAAACTAACCCTTGTCAATTTACTATTGAATAGAAAATATAAAGTAAATTTACTTTGTTTTAAACAATGTGAGAATAGTAAACCCCATTCTTTAATCAAAATTGAAATAAACTAAAAACGTTAAACATTAAATTTACTATATTTTAAATAAGAAAATTAATTTTAAAACTAAAAATGTTTATATAGAAATGCCAATTAATATGATAAGGGTGAGCTTTCACCAAATTATGAATGGCCAAATATGACCAAATAAAAGCTAAGTGGCTAAATGCATAAATTTGCAATATGTCAATAGCCGAATACTGTGTTTTGTCATTTACCTAATGAAAAAAGTGGATTGCTAAATGCAGCCTACTATTTGAAGTCTAAACTCTCAAATAAACCAAACTACCCCTTACCTTTGAAATATATTCTTAGGGTCTGTTTGGTATAGATGTTCCTGTTTGCTGTTTGCGGTTCCTGTTTGATGTTTGTTGTTCATGTTTGCGGTTTGCTGTTTCATTTTGCTGTTTGCGGTTTGCTGTTTGATAAATGGCGTTTGGTAAAATCATAATTATTTATTGTCATTAGAATGTAAAATGACTAATATGGGCATAATTAAATTTTTTAAATGTAAAATGCAAAGAACAATAAAGGAAACTAAAATCCGTAGAGATTCTTTTTAGAAAAAACAGTATTTTACTGCTTCTTAAAAAAAAGCATTCCTAACCAAACACCCAATTAACTCATTTTTAGATCGAAAAAACAAAAAGCAGATGGGAAACGGTGAAACAAACACCCTCTTAGAGCTTGACACGTCAGCAAAATATTGAGATTATTTGGGGCAAAAAAGTTTGAAAAAACCTTGTGCTCCTTCGACGGCCGTTCTTATTTTCTTCTACCATTTCAAATAAAGAAGCTAATAATCATTCATGTTTAATTAATTGATTAATTGATTCTCCAACCCTTCCTCTTCCTCTTCCTCTGTGTCATTCTTCCATCTTTGCCATAAACTCATTCCTTCGAGACGCCTTGCAACAGAAGTCTCGGTACTTCACCACCAGGGGTGGAGGACGGAGAGCTCATTAACACCATTGATATTCTTATGAATAATATCTTCTTTGGAATCAACATTCTAGTTCCTTTAGATCGTAATTGACCTGCAAAACAATGTTGGAGATGTAGTCTCCGGATAAAGCTCCGACGATCAAGTCAGTAAGATTTCAAAGAAAGAAAATATATTTTGTGTATTATGAGTGTCTAACCTTTTATCTCTGTTTTCTCTTCCTTTTATAGCTGTTGATTAACAATTGCCTTATGGACCAGTGGGATAATAGTCTTTGGCCGGTTATTCCCATATTTCGTGTTGGTTCAAAGTGATGAGCTGCGTTTGCTTATAAAGTCTATTGGGTCTTTTTGCAATTATGTTTAGGCCCAACTTGAATAACTTTTTATTAAGTTATCAACTATCGAATTAGATGTGAAGAGAGCTTGACAATTACTTGGATACTCTTATGCATTAGTCTTCATTACTTTGTTCATTTTATATTTGGTTTTCCCATGATCTTTTCTATTCCGTGCTTGACTATAGCAAAACTTCTTTCTAATATCATTTGTTTTTCATTCTTAATTTCTGGCAAAACAATTTCCAGATCTATAAGTTCATAGTTTATGGAATGTTTTTTTTATGGAAGTTGGACATAGCTTAAAAGAGTAAGTTTACCCAAATCCAATTTTCCTAAAAAAAATCAAAAATAATTTTACTAACTGATTAATCATTAGTTTTTTAGATTTGGCTATGCATAAACCTTTAGCGGTTTCTCGGGGTTTTGCTAATCAGGTAACTTGAGTTATTCCTTCCATCATCATTAGCTTTGCTACAATAGCATCCGCGACAGTGAAGGGAAAACAACAAAACTCCAAAATACGTGAAATTTTAATGACAACACCCTAAGATACTCTCTTAAAGACAATCAACCCAAAGGAACCCAGATCAAATATCAAAACAACAAAAGAAACCACAATGATGTAATCTAAACCTCAATCAATCAACACGAGATTTATACGTGGAAACCCTCTCCGATGTGAAGAGTAAAAACCACTAAACGTTTAAGGAGTCCATCGTAGACTTCTTTTAGTAAAAAATTGGGGGCAAAGTAAACCAACAATGTTCTACAGAAGGTTACAACCCACCAACAACAAGAAATAAGAGATCTACAAGCACCCGAAAAATCCAGCAGCAAACAGCCCCTACCCGAGCCCTTTCTAGACCTCAGAAAACTAATCTGCACCTTTCACAATGAAGATCGATATGTCTGGAAGGCTGTGTCGAAAATCACGAGAAAGTGACGGTTGGATTGAAAATGAACTCAAATTTGGTGAGGCTGATGCAAGATGAGAAATGCAAAAATATTTGGTGTTCTTGACTCTCTCTCCCTTGCTTGCTCTAGCTCTTCTCCCTAGAATATATGGCCGGACAAAACACAACTCTCAATGCACAACTTGCTCACCAAGTTTAGCAAAATGGGCCTAACATATGGGCCGGACGCATAACAGAAAGTTGAATCGCTTCCTCTTTCTTGATTAGTTATGTCATTTCCTTTAACTGAGAGGTAATTAAATATATTTTTTGATGTTAATGACTTCAGCTTCTTACTGTTTCTTTTCTCTTCTAGGATTAGGGTCATTCTTATTTTCTCTTAATGATTCCTAACTATAAATACTTCCAAAGATGTCGGTTTAAGGCAGCAGAGTCCATCAATCTATCTATATTACTATATATATATATAATAGATGAAACAACAACTATGAATGTGGCAATCTTCTAAGAAGATCATTGTTACCTTGGCATATTTTAATGTACTCTTTATTTTATTTTCAGCAATTTTTATCTCTTAACACCATTGTATTACAAGTTTATACCTGATAATTTTTAAAAGAGTTTTATTGTGCTCCTAAAATAATATCAATGAGAAGGTGAACAAATTAGAAGTGACGATTATCCAATTAATTATGTTACATTTGTTATATCAATTATCTAGTTAGTATCAAATAAGTCAACACTAACCCAACTTACAAACATTACATTATAATTGTATCAACCTTATCACGTTATGTTCATTTCGTATAGCCTATTGGTTAAGACCCTCCCAGTGACATGAGAGATCATGGGTTTGAACCACACTCGTGACATGAGTTTCTCCTTTGTTATTAATTATAACTGCAATTGCGACATATCATCAATTTATTAGTCAGAATACGAATGATGTGATACGCCTTTCTTCGTATCACAAGGCAACAATTTGGAATAGTATCTATGGTCCAAGTCAGCAGGGTTCTCAACTTTCACATCTTGTTGATTTTTAGGTCTAGGAACAGAATCAACATTCAAATAAGAAAACAAAACAATAAAAACATGACATTTTTGAGATTCTTATATATTATGACACCCTAAATCTTAGGCCCCGTTCTTTTGAACTGAAAAAATCTGAACTGAATTGAACGATGTTGAACTGAACTGAACTAAATTAAACTAAACTGAATGTTGCTGAACTGAATTGAATAGAATTTTGCTAAAACTGAAAATAAATATTGAAACTGAAAAATAAATATTGAATAAATGATGATAATAATAATAATAATATTATTAATTTTTAATAATAACTATACATGGTCTGAATGTTAATGGAATGGTAGATTCACATATATTTAATACAGATCGTAAAAACGCCATATTTGCAGTGCAAAATGTTATAGCACACCAAATTTGGAAATTGCAAGGAGGAGGATGACGATAATGATGATGAAGCGGAACAAAATGATGAGATCATGGATCATATGGAAGAAGATGATTAGAAAAATAGAATGAGATGATGCTATTAGTGAATTTTTGAATTTGCTCCCTATTTTGCTAATTTTAATTTATTTTACAAGATTTTTGAATTTTTGTTAATGGATGCTAATTTGCTCATAATATTATATAACTGACTATTTTAAGATTTTTGAATTGCTTTAATTGAAGCTAATTTGCTCCAATATTACATAACACTGTTACAAGATTTTTGAATTTCTTATTACAATATATAAGCAAAATCGAAATATTTTGTATATTAAATCTAATTTTATATAGTAGAAATTATTAAGTTAGTAGAACATTGTAACGTACATTAATAATAATGTTTACTTACATCCAACAACTTTTGCAAACAAATTGATTCAACTAATTAAAATTATAATAAATATTAACACACTACAAGAAAAAATGGATTGAGGGACAAAATGTTTTGTCCCAAAACTGTTGCTAAATGCAGATTGGGACAAAAAAGCAGCAATTTGCAACAAAACCATTTTTGTTGTTATATCCTCTGTTGTTAATGTCTTGCAACAGTAAATAATAGTTGCAACTTCAGCAACAATTCGGGTTGTCCCAACCATTTGTTGCTGATATCTGCTACTAATCTTTACAACTATTTATTTTGTTGCTAAGTGAGCTACACATACAAAATCCTCCATTTCTATTGGTCCATATTTATTAATTAAATTCAATATATAATTATTATTTGTCCAATTTTTTTTTACAGAAATCCACATTAAATTTATAAAAAACTACTAAAATAGAACAATATAAAACATGTTACCAAAAAACAAAAAAAACAATATAAAACATCTAAAATTAATAATACTCCACGTGTTGCGCGAGTTATATAATTTATAATAGTAGTGTTGAACAAAAGAGACAATTTTCAAGCGAAACAAATATAATTGTAATCATCTCTTCCATGATATTGTTAAATAAAGTGACAATTTCCAAGCCGAACAAACATAATTGTAACCATCTATGATAATGGTCATCATTTTTATTTGACATCTAATTATGAAGCAAAAACATAAAGAACAGATATAGCACAAAAAAAAAAAAAATTATAATGCATTTGACTTTTATCCGAAATCCTTATCCATTGTTACACTCAAAAAATCTGATTGAAGCCTGCTGTATTGTAAATACTCAAAGCATATCTCAAACATGCTAATCTACATTGTACGTAACTTTGTTATTATGACATTATCTATAGCTATGTAGAATATACAAATAACAATTTTTGGTGACATCAAACTCCAGATAGTGCCAATTACAACCTGAGATTAAGCACAACAGACCAAATTTTTGCAAACAACACACTCAATGAAATAACTTGCAGCTTTTGCTAAAGGAGAAGCAATACTTACAAATCAAAAGCAAAGGAGAAGCAACAAATTAAAACTATCTAATTTATAACATATTTCAAATTATGAAAAGAACACTTGCACTCAATTCACAGTGCAATTCACATACCTGCCGGTCCATCTTATTACCCTCAAGAGCCTCAACCTGCTTCTCTATCCCGGATGAAGTTAACTTCTCGTCTACTTTATGCAGTTGCTCTATCTTTTCTAGTTCTAGCAACCCGATTACTTTGTTAATCAACCAAAACTTTTCTTCATCAGGCACCTCAATAAACGCCCACATTATAAAAGTTTCACTGATTGCAATAGGATTTTGGACCAAGAATGTCCATGAAACAATTGAGAGTGTAACACTTGATAAGAAACATAGTCTATCAACACAGTACGTATATAAATGATTAATCCGAAGGAACTATTGAAAATAGTTTTACTAAATGTTTCTATAAGGAAATCAAGTTTTAAGAATGTTGAGATCATAATACCAAAGCCACCTCTCCGAGGTGGATTGTTATTTTTAAGGAAGAAAAAGTACATTGATTTTACATTAAGAAGATTAAATCTGTACCATCCTTCATCACAGAAATTCTAAAGCGCTCTTGAAACGTACTCCCTTAGTTAAAAATAAGTCTCTATCTTTTAATTATACCCTCAATAACCCTTTCATCAATCTACATTATATATAACTTGTTATTCTGACATTATTTATAGCTATGTAGAATATACAAATATCAATTTTGGTGACATAGAAACTCCAGATGGTGCCAATTACAACCTGAGATATCTGATATTTCTTATTCAAATAACAATTGTTAGTATCTCCATTACCCAACTTCAAAAGCTTGATACCCAACTAAGAAGATATCTAACAAAGAATAACATGCCTGTGAAGAAACTGACCACTTTTTAAAATAGATGTACACATGTTCAGTCTTTGACGTGCACATGATGCAAGAATGCTGGTAATTGGTTTGTAGATCTCCCTATGGTGGTGATGGAAAAAGATCAAGAAACCAAAAGTCTTTAATTTGATGACTACAATTTGAAAGAAATTAGGAAGAGAACATATGGAGAGCGGACTGTATAATTTCATTGCAAGTTGAGTTTTTTTTTGTTTTTTACAGCATCACAGAAGTTGAGTTAGAAAATGAAGATTGAAGAACTGTATTTAAAAAGGAGAAGAAGATGACACAGTTTTAAATTCTGATATCCACATAATGGCAAGGTAAGGTAAGCGGTAATGAGAATCTGAATAGTCTTCTTAAAATTCAAGAACTCAATTAGTATTTAAGGATTCCAGTCAATTTGACACAATTTCAGGAATTCAAATTCTTAGAATAGAGTTCATGTTCTCCATCTGCAAACTTGAAAATGTAGCCCCTTCATGTGGATAGTGAAGCTACATACACATTTTATACATCAAATAGATGGGGTTCCTGTTTATGATAACTTCATCATATGTAATTGAGGGAATTGAAAAAAGAAGGAAGAATTACTATACTTGTATGGATCTGAAAGAGGAATACAACCATCTTCTATCAATCCCTCTTTCCGGGAACACCCGAAAGATTGTAAAGAGGTGTGAGTTGTTGTCTCGTTCCAAAGATGTAGTTTATTGCAACAATTAAACATCTATCATCTTTTCAATCTGTAAGAAAGTGAACAAACAAAATAGAAGAACTACCAATTAGAGATCACAAATAAGAGAAATTACTCTGGCAGTTGCTTCTCTCTGTGGCGGCAAAAGTCGGCTCAATCCTCTGAGTCTTTCTTGGTTACATGGGACGATTGCAAACAAAATGTATTGAGCAAAAGAAAGAGATCTAACCACTGAAAATTTTGGAAGAGGAATACTATTTACATTGATTTAAGGAGGAAGCCTGAAAGACTAAATCATAATTATTCAAGCAGGTGTTAAAAAGATGAGTTGTAACTGACTTATTAATTTTCTAACGTAATTGAATAATCAATAATCATGAAATGAGTTCATCAAAAAAAAATAATAATCATGAAATGAGAACGGTAACTCTTTGGTTGAAAATGAGCTCAAAAGTTGATGTGGCATCTTGGAAAAAAAAATAGATGACTCTCTCTTTTTATATATAGTATTGATAAAACTAATATCCAAGATCCAATAGTAAATTTATATATTTACCAAAAATTATAACAATTCTGAACTTCCATCAATTATATCCAAAATCCAATAGTATATTTGCCAAGTTTAGAAGTTACAGCAATTTTGAACTTTCCAGAGCTAAGTCTTCAAAAGTCCTAGAAATTTTGGACGGACTTTCAAAAGAGCTAACAATCCAACAGAGGAGAACCTAAGTATCAGAAGCATCCTCGGACCGAAGGTGAGATAATGTGTTGCACGTGCCTCATCATTGGAGCCATTTGTCCCTCTAGATATGTGAGCCGCTCTAATATCCCCCCATTTTCATTAGAATGAGCCTCCGTACGTAAGTCATGATCAACTGATTGCTCCAACCGTTCTTGTCGAGCATCCTTTCGTTGGAGATGTTCTAAAACACGGGCCCTGTCATCATTGAAGACATCAAGCCTCTCTTGTATAGTCTGAAGTGTGATTTAAAGTTTCTGAAACAGCCCTAGGGGGTCTGATTAGGCTGGCTTGAGTTCTGAAATCGTGCCTACATATACTAGTTAAAAAAAGATATCATAAGAATTCAAAGGTTCAAAGTACAGTTTTGTAGAATGATAAGGCACTCCAAGATGTTATTTTACAAGAAGAATAAGAGGAATGAAACATCTGTAGAAAGATTCATAAGTTTGGAAGCAAGTTAAAAACCCCTTCATGTTGTAATTCATTTAAGTTTACCGTAAATTCTTCGCAACGATCATTAACGAAGTTCATGCCATCATGCTTACGTGTGTGAGTATGTAGAAATAGTTCACCAGGAGTGACGGTCTCACCCTTCTCTTTTTCCTATAGCAAAAGATGCAAATTAACAATAAATGAAACAATTGCAGTCCACATTGATAAAAATAGCTACTAACTGTCAACACTAAAATCTCAAAAACTATTTTTCCCATAACTGCATCCACTATCCTCAATAGTATGCAGCAGTACAAGTTATTGATAGTGCAAACACTAATAACAGAATAAAAAAATACAAGAGCAAAATAGAATTTTTGCTTATTTTCTTGTAGTGACAAGTCAAGACAACATACAAATAATAATGATTTACATACAAACTGAATGAAGCAACAAGTCAAATGTGAATCAAGGTAAGCACCAATTAAATTTAACATGGCAGCAATGACAAAACAAAACAACCAACAAATATGGTATTAGTTTTTCACTTAGGGTCACAAAGTATGTGAATAGTCAAGGTTAGATGCATCACAGCATACAAAACTTCAGAAAATTTTCAACATTTAGATGATTCTTACCTTTCTTTTTCCAGCCAGCGAGCTAACTCTACAACTTAGGCCTTTTGTATTTAGCAGCGCTCAAGTGAGGAATCTACAAATGATGAAGAAATTAGAACCATGGGTGAAAAGGGTTGTCATATGAAAGCCCAGAAGAGAAAAGAAGAGAGGAAAAAACTCAAAAGTTAAAGAGGCATCATGAGAAAAGAGGAGACGGATGGAGAGCTTACAAAGCAGAGAATCTGAGTTTGCTACCTTATGTCTCTTTGGACAGAGATTTACATCATCGGTAGCAGCATCATAATCCCATGTGTTATTTGCCGAAATCAACAAACTAAGCTAGCTAAAAGAATAAATTCCCAATTAGAACTGAAACAGAATTTTGATTAAATAACAGGAATAGAAAACCATGATGATGCACACACATAAACACAAGAAGAAGAAGAAAAACAATATAGAATTGGTAACGGAACCTGGAATTCCACGTTGTTGTGCAACAAGTTCCGGTAATGAATTCAAGTTGTTGTACAAAACCTTTAAGACAATAATCAAGTAGTTAACAATTAACAAAAGATCAATACCAAAATTAGTTATCTTGAAAACAAAGTAGAATATTGATTGAAATATCACATGAAAATGTAAACCATTTGATTAAAATGCTGCATCACAATAGCTACTGGTTTGTAATCCTAGTTTGATAATTATGAAAGCTGATATGCAGAATTAAGACTTGCTAAATCCTAGGTTGGCATACAAGAGGTTATTCAAGCAGGAGACAAAATCAAACCAGTACTACGCAAAATAACAAAATACGCTGATATACAAGAGGCTAATTAACCAGGAGATAAATCAAACCAGTATGCAAATTCTCAACCAGTATGACTCTCATCATATGCGTGAAAACGAATAGCTGAGTAAGTGAGTAAGTGACACCTACTATATCCACCAACATAACATATTGCAGTTTAGTCCTCTCATGCCTCTCTACAGCCCACCTTTGTGTTCTCTATCCCTATCCATATCCCTATCTACCCCCCTCTTTTTATATTATCTCATGTTATAGACCCTTTTTTCTTTGAAACATATTATATTATAGACTTAATATTTGAGATATGGCTACTGAATTTATACAACAAACTCAATTGATTCCACAAACCATTCGTAATATATCAATAATCCCTTAAATTCATAAAACATAGAGCAGCTAAGAAAATACCTAAAAACATTGGACATTGATATCAAAAGAACTAAAAAAGCCAAAGAATTGTCAATGGAATTGCTAAGGTAAAATGTAAATCGACTCTGCAGTCAGCATGCATACCTTGGATCCATTTTAGCCATGGCAATAATGTCATCTGGTTTCTGTATATCACGCAAATCAGCAAGCAGGTAATAACTTGTAAATTTCACTTAGCACTTCTCCATTCTCTGCAAAGTGAAGATTCCAAGTAATGAATGGTAAAAGTGAAGCATTTGAAATCGTCTTATCAGTACAAATAGCTGCCACCTAAACCTATGGAATCCACAGCATCAGCAATTTATAAAACTCACCTCGTGATATTGATGCTGTAGCATCAAGTTTGTCCCTCAACTGGCTGTAGGACTCAATAATTGCTGCCTTTTTACTTGTTACCTACCAAATAAATTATACAACTTTAGAGCAAAAAGCAGAATCTTAGAAAAACAACCATAAATAGGTTAAATATGAGTTCACTAAGTCATAACTTCATGGAGAAAAGGCCAGTACACTGATAGCTAAACCCACGGGATAGTAAAAAGAACATTTCGCACTCACACCTCCTTGAAATCCAACGCACAACATCAAATGACAACGATAAATCAAATAAAACCCCCTAAAAACATAACATCGACATTCAAGAGACATACAGTACAACATTACAGCAATAATGGAGAAGATAAGAGAGGAAAAAACTGAAAAATCAAAGAGGCATTATCGCAAATTGAACATACAAAACCCTAAAATATAACAATTAAGAAAAAGAAGCATAATGAGAAAAGAGGAGATGAATGGAGAGCTTATGAAGCAGAGAATCTGTGTAAGCTAACTGAATTTATTATTGAATGTTACTAAATTGAATATATTTATGGAATTTACTGAACTGAATTGAATTATTGAAAACTGTTGAATTGAATTGAACTGAAAAATGTTGAAATTAAATAAAAAAGAAGAGGGCCTAAATGCTACTGAATATTACTGAAATAAACTAAATTAAATGCTACTACCGAAAATTGAACCGAATAATACTGAAATAAACTAAATTAAATGCTACTACCGAAAATTGAACCGAATAATACTGAAATAAACTAAATTAAATGCTACTGAAAATCGAACAATTCAAAGGCCATTCTGCAATCCTTCAACCAAATTTCTAAAGTAATTTCGGGCCACATGAGTCAAATTTACCAACTCACAATGGTACGCACTGAACTCTAATCCTGCTGCATTCCCACGAATGAATGGTTTCAAATCTTCCTCTGCACATTCGTGAAGTCGGGTCAAAGCAGATTCAGCCTGCTCTTGCAAATCCTCGAACAGAATCTTCTTCCCCCTTTCGTTCTCCGGTATATGATAACCGTAAACATAACTCCACATCAGCGCTCTTCTACATTCAATAATCTGAACCCATGCCTCTTCTATTCCACTCATACTTTGTTCCCCATAAGTATTAGATAGTTTCTCCTTGTGAACACTTCTAAATGTTTCTAAATCCGCTCGAGCAATACGTCTATACAATTCGTTATCTTTCCAGCTTTCAAAATAATGTGCATATCTATATAGCATAGATTGATTGCAAGGTTCATAAAAATGCCAATCATTAAGACATAACCAGCAGAACTGGTAACCACATCTTCTACAAGTCATATGCTCATCACATCCTTCGTTTTTCTCAATTAGATTCTTGCATTTCGGGCAAGGTTTCGTATAAGCAAGTATCCAACGTGCATTTTCCGCCTCGTTCTTCTCCTTGTTCAACCATTCTAAAAATTTGTCACAATCAACCGGACTGTGTGTTTCCACTCCACAATTCCAGCAAAACTTGAGCGAGCAATCGCAAACAACTTCCCAATTCTTTTGACAAACATCAACAAACTCTATCACCTTTTTGCATCCATTACCGGGACACCATTTTCGCGTCCTGCTTTGCTCTACATAAGATTGAACAAGAAACTGCTCGTATTTTGATTCGTGTTCATCAGGCAATTCTTTCAGAGAATCGATCAAATCCTGATCAATAATAACTTTACGGACTTGATCTTCATTAGAGAACCATTTATCAAGAACGTCACTGACAGTCCACTTAAAAGAACAGAGAAGGATCGTTGATGCTTTTCTTGGAAGGGAAAGGACGCTAGAAAGTTCTGTTACGGCGTCGTTTTGGCGCTGTTTGATTTGATCTTCATGCAAGACGGTGTACAATTTCTCCGATTGAAGATGAAGAATGTCAGGGAGGTAATCTTCGTGATCACTGCAATTGGGATCATCAAAGCAATAATCGCCGTTGCAGTCGCCGTCGTAGGAATAAGAATCGTCGCCGTCGGAAGCCATGGGGGAAAGTGAAAGTAGATTAGGGTTTTAAAGAAACAGAGAGGAGAGGAGATCTTCCTTCTCCGATATGACTCTGTTATGGTAGACAATAACGGAGAATTTATTACTTCATAGCATTAGATGTCTTTTAATAGAGATAATCTAATCGGCTAGCTAATTTATTGTTCTTTGTTGTATAGGACTCTACACTAGTTAGGAGTTCTCTATATACTGTACTAGGATTTTTTTTATATAAGACTCTACACTATTTAGGAGTTCTCGATACATGAGCATCGTACGTGTATAATATGTGATTCATTGTGCTAATACAGATTTTCCCAAATTCTATACCTTTGATATTAAATGGCTTAATACATATGTAGTTCCTAAATTTGGTCATTTTTTTTACTTAGCCTCTCAACTTAAGAGATAACTTATTAGCCACCTGAATTTGTAATTGTTTTCCACTTAGCCTCCTGAACTTGTAATGTTTTTCCATTTAGCCATCTCAACTTGTAAATGTGACCCACTTTGCCTTTTAATGCTGATGTGACATGAATTTTTTATTACCACTTATATTATGTCATGTCAACACAAATGGGCAAAATGAGTCATATTTGACAAGTAGAGGGGGCCAAGTGGAAAAAAAGTACAACTTCAGGTGGTTAATAGATTGTCTCTTAGTTGAGGGAGCTAAGTGAAAAAAAATACACAAATTCAGAGGGTTGTTTTTATATTAAGCCATATTAAATTCATATTGTTTAGGGATTTTTAATATGAAACTAAAATTTTGTATAAAATAAAATTTTTCTTTTCCAGCCTAAAGTTTAAGGAGGTCTTACTGAGATGGTCTAATTAAAGAGATATCTTGAACATTTTTAGAAAATTCGTAAGAAATTATGGACATAACATATGGTTAAGCGATGTGAAATTGAAGGTCTTCCTATTCTGCAAAATGGCGAATGGAGATTGTAATACGATTTGGTTATTAAATGGATGTGACTTTTGGGTCTATTGGACCTTATTAGTACCATTAATACTGAAACAAGTAATGAGCATCTATACATGATTTTTGATTGAATCTTCAACAAATTGAATTAACATCTTAATGTTAAGATAAGAAGATCCACCTTCTTCAATGGCCATTTTAGCAACATCTCCAATCTCTTTTGCTCTTCTCCTTCTCTCTTCTCCTTGTTCCCCTTTATCCATTACTATCTCAATAGCTTTCTTCACTTGTTCTCTCTTCATCACAAGTCCAAACTTGTGTTCTAGTCCCCACTTCACTGCACTCTCAACTCCTACACTTGCTCCAATCTTTAGCACATCCACAAGCAACTTCTCGTTGTAAAATTGCTCGGCAAACAACGGGCAAGTGATGATCGGGATGCCTGCAGAGACGCCTTCAAGAGTCGAATTCCATCCGCAATGTGTCAAGAAGCCTCCAATAGCAGAATGTGACAAGATTAAAACTTGAGGACACCAACCTTTGATTATGATTCCTTTTCCTTTATTTCTTTCTTCAAAATGTTCATTTTCAATCCATTTCACTAAATCTCTTGATTTTTCGCCTTCTCTTATCACCCAAATGAAAGGGTGATTTGCTTGTTCTAGGCCTAATCCGAGTTCAATCAATTGGTTTGCTGTTAGGCCCGGAATGCTGCCTAAACAAGCATATATGACCGAACCATTATCCATTTCGTCGAGCCAGGCGATCAACTCATTGGTTGAGCCCTTTTCGGATCCGTTTTGGTATCTTTCAGATTTGTCCGAGTCAAGCTTGTTACAGGCGGAAACCGGACCGATGCACCAGATCTTTTGATCTCCTTTCACTTGCTTTAACATTTTCACATATTCTGATTCAAGCTCTTCAAATGTGTTTACAATAATTCCATCTGATATTGCTTCGGCTACTTTCATGCTGTCCCGAACATCTGATAAATCTTGGAGGCCATTAAGATTTTCGGGCAGCTTGGCTCGTGTCAACTCGATCTGACCAGGAAAATTCGGTACCAGAAAAGGCTCCGAGTTCGATTTTCCTTGATGTACTTTAGAAACTTCAAGTTGATGGCTACAGCAGGTTGAAAAACATCCCATCCCGTCGAAAAAGATTCTTGGAATACCGAATTTTCGAGCAGTTTGGATGGTCCAAGGAAGGTTCTTGCCAGAAATTATGCAACTAGGACGTGGCTGTAAAGTATCAAAAACGAGCTCGAATTGATCCTGAAGCATACTGGTAGCAGAGTAGAAGTTCCTGATCAAGTCCCTGGAGGGAAGTTCGGCCATGTTTTCGCATTGGAAAGGCAATCCTGCTTCGATTGCCGGAAAATGAAGCTGAAGAAGGCGGATTTGGAGACCCGAATCGGAGAAACGTTGGATCGTTGAAGTGAATTTGATGACATTTAGAGGGGTAGTTACAATTGTGACAATCATGCCATGGTTAGCTAAAAGCTTGGCAATGTCTACTATGGGTATAATATGCCCTGGAGAAAGTAACGGGATCAAAACAAAGTGAAGTTGATTCACTTCTGAAGCCATAGAATTTAATTTTTTTTACTTTCTTTCTTGGTATGATCAGGGTATTGAGAAAAAAATATCTTGATGATCGTGAAGATTAGATGCTTATTATTTTCATTGATTATTTTCTTAATTTTTTATGTCAACCATTAATATTATATATTATTTTTTTTGGTAAATCTATTGATATTATATATTCGATTAGATGTGGATTATTTTATTTAATTGGCTGCAATCAACCTCATAAAGAAAAAAGGTAAATTAAAAAAAAATCACTGTAGTTTTACTTATTTACATAGGAAGGGCTATAATTTACTTTTTGTCAAAACGAGGACCGAAGTTTCACATTTTTCTAAATGACATTTTAGTTTGACCTTATAAAACTCGTGGTTAACGACCTTAAACTGAAAAATTTCATGAATTAAAGTTGTTTAATATCATAATTTCTCAAGGAATCACATTTTCAGTTTTTGAAAATCATCGCTTTTTAAACTATCTCTCTCTAAACGTTAATTTTATATCTCTTTACTAAACATCATTTAAACGATCACAAAGTAAAAATATTGAAGAATTAAAATGTCTCAGACTATCAATATAATTGGAACATATCATTTTTGGAAGTGATGATTTTAAGAGCGCCAATAAAAAAAGTCTTTATTTTATAAAAATCTGAAACCTCAATCTTTATTTTGAAAAAAAATAAATTATAATCAATTATAGGAATTTTTTTTTTAACTTTATCCTAAAAGATATATATTCAATGTGATCTTCTAGGAGCCTTTTCAAGGTTAGACTTCCATGTAAGAATCCAAAATAATAGTCTACTACTATATTGGAAGATATTTTTCTGGTTTAGTTTATATGCACAGCTAATGGTTATGCTAGCCTGTCTGTTTGTTCTTATTGTAAAAAGATCTTTTTATTTCAAAAATGACATGCATGCTTCAATTTATTTGACGTGGTCGCTGAACATCCCAAGAGGGATGAAAGCGGACAAATTCTATTATGAACCATGTATAATATAATAATACCAATTTAATATAAAATAAAAAGATATATAATTATTATTTTTTATTGGGAACATCTGTTGCACCTAATTCATATTAAAATTTCTCGACGAGAGTGCTGGATATTTAAGATTTTGATTGTTATATATTTAATGTTTGCACTACATATAATTGAAGTTCCTTTTCGACTATTAAATATTCGCTCCTTGTGATGATATGTGTCTATTGATAAACTTATCATTTATGTATGAGATTCTAAATTTTGAGTCTAGAATTGCCAATATAAACTCAAAATTTATAGTGCTCCATACTTGAAAACTTTTAATGACCAAACTACATTCCTAAACAATACTCATTTATCTTCCAAAAAGACGAGATCCCTTATTAAAGATCTTCTCTAGCTATATCTTTATAGATTCAAGTTCATGTGAGACAACTTTCTAATCGTGAGACATCAGAACATAATGATATTTTTGTAATTAACCAAAAGTAATTAAAAACTTTGCCGTGCCTTGCTTTTCTCTCCATCTTTTTTCATGTCCCCAGCCTTCTTCTCCGTCTGTTCACCTCCATCGCCGACCATCTCCTTCTACGACCGCCTCTCCATCGCTCTTGTCCTATCGGAATCAACCTCTATTCTCCATCTCCCTTTCGATCTCTTTTCGCCATAGCTTCCGGTCTTTTCTTTTTGCAATACTTTGTCTCCTTCGGTGATGCTTCTGTTCAGACCTCCAATCTTCGAGCCGAATGCAATGCCGTATATGTTCAAATCTCCACTCTCACTACTCCTTGTTTGCATATTTATTCCATGATTAAGATTTCTGCAGATTTGAGTTTTTTCCAAGCTGGGCCAACACTTTTCTTTTTGGGAAAAATTACAAAAATAAATTATGTAGTTTTGACCATTTTCAAACATAATCCTCGTGGTTTAAAGTTTTGCAAACAAGTATCTTGTGGTTTTGAATGTTAGCAATTAGAGACTAATCATACAACGATGTTAATTTCTGTTCATAAATAATAGACTCTTTTAATCACATTGGTTCATTTTAAATCTAATATGCTTCTATCGTCGAAACCTTTGACAGAGTTGCAGTAATAATGTTGACATTTATAGTTGATTGATGCTTTGCTGCATTATTCTTCTTCCTATTAAAAGTTATTTTGTAGTTATTATATAATATACACCACTTAAATGATAATTCAGTTCAAAATTGGTGAAAATAATGACTTTTTACTCCCGAAAACTAAACATATTCCAGCGAAAATTAGTATTATTATCCAACTGGCCTCTGATTGCTAGCAATCAAAACCACGTGATACTTGTTTGCAAAAGTTTAAATCATGAAAATTATGTTTGAAAATGACTGAAACTACATAGTTTATTTTTGTACTTTTTCCTTTCTTTTAGACTAATTTTATTGAATATTTTATCGATTCTTTCAATTATTGAATATGGATTTTTTGGTACTTGTGTTTAGCTATTGAGATACTGTTACTTATAGTGGAGTATTGAAATAGTAGAACTGTTAAAGTATATTTTTTCAATTTGCTTGCTTTAGCTTCAAATATCTCATTTGTTTGCTTTAACTTCTTTTTAATTTTTGCTCAATACATGTTCGATACAATGCATCTTTGGAGGTTTTTTGGAGATAATTTTGATGAGTTTGGGACCTTGATTGAGCTGATTTTCTTAGGATGATTTTGCCGAGTTTGTGATTGGCTAAACAAGAATCCAAGCCCGCTTGATCCGAATAATTAAGTTTGGAATGTCTCAACTTCATAAATATTTTTGTTGCCTGAAAAATCCAACTTATACCACTTATTTTACTAGGCATAAATTGTATTATTGAAACATTAATTCTATTGGAACAAACACGTATTCTGTTGGAGTAAATATTCTGTTGGAACAAGTAATTATAGGGCTTCATGCTAAACGAGTCATTGACCCAACTTTTTTTTTTCCATAATCATATAAATCTAATTAGAATTATACTAATCTCAAATACTTTATTTTAGGTTAAAATCTTAATTAGTTTCTTATGATGATGGTCATTTATGATAGATATGTATAACAGAGCTCCATTCAATCCAAATTATTAAATATGGAACAATAGAAAGTCATATAGAATAACAGAGTATTTCATTTGGAACAATTTCATAATTCATTTGGAATAACCAATGAATTCAGTAGAAAAAAAAATTAAAAATCGTTTTTAAATAATAACAATGGATCTCAAAATGAACGCCTAATTAACACAAGTTCAATGGTATCATTTTTTTCAAAAATGAAGTTCGAGAAGAGCCGGAAAATGTATTTTAAAGAAAAGAATTAAAATTTTTTTCTCTATCATGTGATGATATCAGCGCTGACATCACCCTCATCTTCCTTCACTCCCTTTCTGCGCGTGACTACTTTTCATTTATTTACAAGTTTGCCACTTTTCTCTATTTAATTACGAAAAAGTCACCGACCCCTTCTCTTGTCACATTTTAAAATGTTTGTCTCATAATAAGTTCATTGTCTTAAGTCTTTTTCTACCTTTATATAAAATTCACAATTTGAGTTAAAATTTTAACAATCGCGTTTGTGTTTAACATAAATGTTGACTTATCATTTACATTAATTGAAATTTCATTTATTTTGACAAGACATAAAACCAATGTAGCAAATAACCCACATTTTGAATAGGTCTACAAATAGTAGTAAAAAATCAATGAACAATATATTAAGTGAATTACATGAAACTCATAATTGGTAACATAATCCCACTCACGTGCGCCTTAATGACCAAATTATATTTTTGACAGTAAACATTAAATAAACTTTTGAGTTTTTTTATTATACTCTAAATAGTGTATGAATTCGTCGTCCTTTACATTTTCAAGAAGTATCATAATCTAAAGACATTCTAGATTCTTTTTCTTTCATTACAAGTTCGTTGGATGAAATGATGTAAGTTAGTGTGATTGTCGGTAATAATAATATATAGAAAGTTTTGGGCTTAAAAGCGATTTATCACATTGGACTTATGATGGGTTGGGCCTGAACCGGAGCTGGTACAAATCTGAGTGGAGCAATGTTGGGCTGAAAAACCATTGGTGACATGATTCACACGTGCAAGAATCCCATCGCAATATAGAGGCAGCAATCAGGTTAGCAATAGACCTGCAAATATTTGGAGTCTTGAATCCTTTTCATTTACGCCGGCGAAATCCCGATGGCGTTGAACAACGGCCTCAGATCCGCTTCTAAGCTTTTGGCAGCTTCCGATTCGATCTTCTCCAACTCAGGTTTGTTCTCCCCAAACTACCCCTCATCGAGCTGTCGAATTTTGTTTTATTTTGGATCTGATCATTGTTTGCTTCTCAGATCCTGATTTTGATTTATTTGTGACGGAAAGTAAAATTTTCATTTAACCTCGTTTCGGAGTTTTTTTTAGAGATTAAATAAAGGTTAATGAAAACGGTTAATGGAAGCAACTAACATATTTTAACTAATTTACATCCATTCATCGCCCGTCAATTCCATTACTCTCAAATAAGGTTAACTTTTAACTTTCATTTATTAACTTCCTCTAACTCTCACTTCCATTCTTTTTGAACTTTTGTTTCATTTTTGAACCAAATGTGGTGTTTGTTTTCCGGGTTTTTCTCACTTTCCGTATGCCTTGGTGCTTTGATACTGATGTCATTCTTTAAGTAAAAGCATACGGAGGGAGGATAGGGAGGATCCGTATTGTCTAAATTACTTTCCCATCAACAAGATGATTGAATGTCTCAAGCTGTTGTAGAAAACTCTTAAGAGCTCTTGTTTTGTCTATAGAACATCGACATCCTGCTCATGTGCCTCAGCATCTAGTACTCTTCTATTCATATCTAATTATAAGCGTACTTATACTGTTCGTGTCTGATGATTTCTCTTTTTATTGGGTGTATTTGGGCATTTCTAGCTAGAGTTTACTAGTTAGGTCATTTAAATGCATTCTTTTGCTCTGGCAACCAAAATTCCTGAAATAATTCGTGTGGTGATGCCCTGTCAGGACTGAGCTTTTCCATATGTTCACTTGCATACATTTCTTCTCAATTTCAATTTTCAGCCAACTCAATGTAGAGTGACAAGAAAATAGATATGTACTTATCAAAAAAAAATATATGTAGAGTTAGATTTAACATGGAGTTTTCAGCCCTTGATCTTTTTTTGTTTTGGTTGATTAAGCCCTTGCAACTTGGTCTACCAATTTGACATATTTTGTCCACTAACAGCAAAGTTGGATTCAAACACGAAACTTGGATATATAGCGTTATTTTACTTCATCTGAATTTGAAATTGCATTTTTCAGTACTTGAAGAATAACATTTTCTATGTTGGATTTGGGAATAGGAATTGTGTAGATAAACCCTTATCTCTCCTTGTGTAAAAAGAAATGCAATGTCATACCTAGACAAAATAGGTGATGCTCTTTGTTTGGTAATCAAGGGTTTACTGTGAGTGATTATTGTTTTGAGAGCTCAATTTGTCAAATTGAAAGATCAAAAGGATTAAGAAAATTTTAAAAGATTAGGGCGTGCCAAGGTGCTTCTTTCAAGTTTAGAATAAGAGAGTCGGTGTCTTATAGTGTTATTTATATATTCATTGAAAGTCAAACATGTCTAATTGCATTGTGTTATCATGCTCTAATGTTGATCTGGACCTCAGTAGTAGCACAGAAAATAATCTTCATGCTGATTCAATGAGTTTTGTATTAGGCAATATTTGTTTATTTTTTTCTATACCTTGCTTTGAGACTGAAAACAGTGATGGTTCTTTGTAAGCGAGAGCCTGCAGGTTATGTACTATTGTGATTGTCAAGGAGTTTCTCTTCTTTTTGGAAGTGCAAATTTGTGAAGAAGTTGTTATTACGGAAGTCTTGGACATAACATGTTTTTATTTTTAATCTTATTACATGTCCTTGCAAACAGATTCCTGCCCCTTGATGACGTTGGAAAATGATTCTCTTGAGTTCCAAATGGAAAATGATTGCATTTATCATATATGGATTATAGAATGCCACATGTGCAATCCTTTTATAAATATTCTGCACCATGTGGATATCTCTTGATTGTTACTGTTAGTTGCTTGCTTTTTAATTTCTTCTGGACATCTTCTGTAAAATTATGCTGAAGGAATAATTAGTGGTATTTTGTGTATGATATGTTCGAGTAATTTTACCCTGCATATCTGGTAGTATTTCTATTGAAAACTTTGTGTTATAGCCAAATCCTATTGACCCTGCTTAACTTGCTTATCAATTGAACGGCAGCAAATGAAATATTTTATTTTAAAATAATGTTGCAAAGCTATCATCATCTATTTAAAGGAATTGTTCTATTTGTGGTGTGGCAGTGAAGAGAGGCTTTCACTCAACAGGAGTGAAGAGAATGGGAGGACACGGGCACGATGAACCGTTCTATATGCATGCAAAACACATGTACAACTTGGACAGGATGAAATATCAAGGACTCAAAATGTCTCTTGCTGTCTTCACTGCATTCAGCATCGGTGTCGGTGTTCCTATTTTTGCTGTTGTTTTCCAGCAGAAGAAGGCTAAATCCGGTTAAGTCACCACCGGCACAATGACATGAACATTATCCCTCAAGGCATTTCTTGTTGACTGTGGATATTTGGAGTTGGATTATATTTTTGATGCTAGATTTCTATGTTTGATCTTGGCAAATAGGAAACAGTTGCTTTCTGATAATAAAATCTTGCATTGGCAAACTGATGCTGAATGAATCGTTGTGCCATATTCATTTCCTTTTTAATGGGAAGAAAATCCCGTCTCTCGCGAAATTCACTAATTTTTTTGCGTGGGTTCTCTTGATCCGCACAATATGTTTAGTGGGTTTTTTACCCCAGCCCTAGGGCCCGTACAATGAGGTTGGTATTTAGTTTTGGAAAAAAAAAAAAAAACTAGTAGAATGTTTCCTCTCATGTAAATGCTTGAGCTTTCAAAGAAAAAAAAAGGTCATTTAAAGGCTTAACTAATTAAGGTGTGGATATTTAATTAAAATAAATCTGGTGTTTATCCTGGAGTTCGAAAATCTCAGACAATGAATTGTGCCTTTATTTTGAAACTGCGCTTCTACTTCATGCTCATCTTGAGTTTTGTTGGGTTTGCATTTTCGCTGCTAAATACGAAACTGAGGTTATTCTTGACCTTGCAATTGCGTCCTTAGCAGCTTCTTCAGTCTTATGGAAAGTTATTACTCTAAGTTAGACCTGGCAAAATGCTACAGGACACGACAACACGACACGAAAATTTCGTGTTCGTGTTTAGGTTTTCTCGACACGACACGAATTTGACACGACACGACTTTGACACGGAAAAAATCGTGTCGTACATGGGTCAACACGGAAACACGAAATTGACACGAAATTTTATATAAATTTCAAATATAATTTTAAGGTTGGAAATTGAAGGAGTTCACTCGTGTTTAGGGTTGGGAATGAGAAATTTACTCGTGTTCGTGTCGTTTTCTGGTCGTTTTCGGGTCGTGTTCAGGTTGTGTTCGTGTCGTGTTCAGGTTGTGTTCGTGTCGTGTTAGTAGTTTACTCATGTTAGGTTAAGATTTTGCAAAACTCGTGTCGTGTCGTGTTTTTCGTGTCAAACCCGTGTCGTGTTCGTGTTTGAGATTTTGACACGAAAATGTTTCCGTGTCGTGTTCGTGTTCAAGTTTTTGTGACACGACACGACTTCGACACGACACGAACACGAAAATTGCCAGGTCTACTCTAAGTCCATGTTCTTTATGATTTAACTGAATTGAACTGAACTGAACACTATCGAACTGAATCGAAGTATATTTACGAAGTGCGTTTACTGAAAGAAAATTACTGAACTGAATTGAACTAAATACTACTGAAATGAATTAAATTACTGACAAGGCAATAATGTACAAAGCCTAATTTCATTTTGAGACCAAATGGTTTTGGAAGGATAATTGGGTTGGTGATTTGGAACCCTTTGTTTTCTTTTTTCTGTGTTGTTCCTCGTAGCCTTTTCCACATGTTTGTAACAAATATGATTGATGATAATGGGATCTGGAAGTAGGCTATATTTTGGCAACTCCTTCCCACTTCGTGTCTTCTTCTTCTTCTTCTTCTTCTTCTTCTTCTTCTTCTTCTTCTTCCTTGTCCTAATGCTCCCCATATGGATGTGCATTGGTGCAATTTAAACCGCAAACAGAACCAAACCACATTAAAATTCGGTTTTCGGTTCGATTTTTTTAAAGTTCGGTTTGTATTTTTTAACATATTTGGTATTCGGTTCGGTTCGATTTTATAAAAAAATTCCAAAAAAATTAAACTGAAACCAATTATTAAACTTCTCCATACATAAATCATGATGCACCTTCTTCACTCATATCACTTCATATAAAATATAAATTTATCAATACTTATCTTCTTCCTATTTAGAATTAATAATCATCAATACTTGTTTTAAATGGATTTTGTTATTGTTTTTTTGCAATACATAGTGATTTTTAAAGATAAGTTTCATTTGTTTTCTCTTTGAAGTGGTTGAAAATTTGCAAATGAATTATTTATATTTTGAAATCATTTAGCTTTATAATACAAATAACATTTTTTTTTTTAGATTATTTGGTTTTGATGAATGATATATAATATAAATTAGTTAAAAATATAATTTTATTGTTAATTATTCATTAATTCAGTTTACAACTGAACCGGTTTGGTTTGGTTTGGTGTCGGTTTAAGTACTTATTTGGTTTACGTTTAGTTTAAATTTTTTACTGTTAATTTAGTATTCGATTTTTCAGTTTGTTCGGTTTTGTACCAATGCACACCTTGAAGTGGGAAATTCTTGTGAAATCTGTTTATGAAAGTTGTACAATTTTACAATTTATCAAAGTAATAAATCAAGAAAAGAAATTACAAAACCCAAACTAAGAATATTTTACAGTTTTACATATTTATATTGATCTTACACCAATACTCAATGTTTTTTTCCTCCAATTGTCCGTATTATAGGATTTGGCTCCAATTTTATCATTTTGCTAATATAGAAAACCAAACTTAAAATATGAAAAAAAAAAACACAATTTACAAACTAAATTTACAAATTATGTTTTATATATAGTCAAGGTTCCAGATGTATAAGAATAATAGCAATCACATAAATACCTAAAATTTTAGAATCTTAAAATTCGATTAATAAATCACCTAAGATTAAACTTTAATCTTGTGAGAGAAAATGAAACAATATCATTGATGATATATTAAACCAAGATCAAACCACCATGACATTCTACAATCGAAAAATAAAATTTCGAAGAGCAGCAATAAAAGTTTGGGAACATTATCCAAAATTAGAGGCAAATAAATGATTGGCCTAACAAAAGTGTCCAATTCATAAGATAATTGAAATGCAGAAAATAATTTTTATAAGTAAAACAAAAATTAATGACGAAAATTATACCACGTACGTAAGTCCATCACATGATCATAACCCCAAATTTCATAAGAAAATTTTAAAAAAAAGAACAAGAAAACAAAATAATAAATATATTATAATTGAAGAGTGTAGATTCCAATTCACGCTTGCTCTACTAGGACATATTAATATTAAACACTATGATGTACCTTTTAAATCTTAATTAACATCAATTAATTCAATTGTAACTCATCGATAAAAAAAAAAATTAGAATTTATATCCTTTTGATCGCAAGATTTATATAAAAAAGACAAAAAAAATCCTCATAAACCCCAAACAACATGAAACATGCATGTAATAGATGAATTAGCCGCCTACTTTGAGGGAAAATAAAAAAATGATGGTGATAAATGATAAGATGAGATATGTTTAATGAAAGTAATATTTGGATGGTTGTGATCAGTGGAGAAATTTTGATTTATTTTGCGAAAGGAGTGATTAATGGAGAATTAAAAAGCTAATCTTGGAATATTAGGAGTATATAATAACAAAAGGAGAAGATTCGAGATCTGTCGGCTGTAATGATGTTTGTCCATACGGATAAGCTTATAAAGGTCAATAAATGTGGGCAGCCAGCTTGGTTTCATTAATTATGCTCAATATCAATATGCTGCTTAGTGGACTCCAATCATTTTGCTTTAAGAATATCCTAATTATTCTTGTTTTTATATTTACTCCTGATCAAAATATATATTTTAAAGTTATGCACAATAAATAATTAAAGAATGTATTTTATATTAATTGAAAATGTTCTACCATGTTTGCACCAATTGCATTTTATCAATTTTAAGGTAAAAAGGTAATTTATTAAGAATATTTGTTGTAGATTTAATTAATATGTATTTTGATTGAATTAGAATAACATATTTTTGGACCAAATTTTTTACTAGAACAATATATATTTTGAATCGAAAGAAGTAATAAAAAAAAACCGTTACAAAAGAACTTATAATTTTATATAAAAAGTAATTAAAATTTTAATGTAAAACAAGGTTATATTGTTCATAAAGAAATTTAGAAAATCTATTTTTTTCTGGGGAAATTTAGAAAATCTATTTGTACTATATATATGATCACAAGTATTTGGAAATACCTTTCACTGCTTTGTTGCCTTTACCCATCATTTGTGATGATTTTCCTCTAAGGAAAAAAATTGTAATTTGTGAGTGTTATAAATTCGACAATAAAATTAGAAAAGCATATAATATTAGTGTTAATTTGTTAAGATGTTTATTGGTCATATTTACTAGACCAATACCATAATTAAATTTCGCCTGGAATGAAATTGTAATTTTCTATTTTTCCTACTCCAATTAATTGCAAATTAACTTATTCATGTATTGGTAAAAAAATACATACTAAATTCATTTATAATTAATTAATTAATAAATCTCTTTGTTTATTTTCTAAACAAAGAATGCAATTACAATAATAAATAAAAAATCTTTCCCCCTAGCATGGTTCAAATCTATAACATCTTCAGTGATGGAAGAGTCTAATCACTATGTTAAAACATTCATCACTAATAAATTTTTATTGTTAACTAAGCAAATTAACTATGAGTTGATTTGTTAGTAGACTAGCTAGTAAACACAAGTTCGAAAATGTTAATATATGTGAAAAACTGATGTGAGAACTGTTATGGACCAAGACGTATCTAAAGAAACTGTTATGGACCATGTTGTATCTAAAGAGCCCCCCAGAACCATCCTTATTAATGGTTTCAGTCCACCTCTACAACAAGTGGTTTTGGCTCTTCATTTGAAAAATAGCGTTGAAAATGGATTTTATTTTATTTTATGAAAAATTATGAAATATTTTGCATAATAGTTAAGTATTTAGAGCATCTTCATGGTTTCTCTATATCATACTCCCTAAAATACTATTAAAATAAGAAATTTTCAAATTTAAATTTCTCGATTTTCGTGCATGCTCTAACCATACTCTCTATCTCACTCTTTAACTAGCTAAAAATTATTAGTTTGGGCATGACTATAATTGCAAATATATGCCCAAGCAAGCCACATTTATCAAGTAAAACCGGCACAAATAGCCAATATAACCGCCCAAAAGCAATTATTAACCACTTTCCATGATCTCCACGAAATAACAGTTTTAAACGGTTATGGAGGGAAAAACAAGTATAAAAGAAAGATAAAGAGAAGAGAAAAAGTTTGACACTCAAAATTATACAAAATACCTTTATTTCCAAAATCCATTATTGACTCGATCGTCGGAGCTTTACCAGACTCCATCTCTGGCATTGTTTTGTAGTTCATTGACAATTCAAGGAAGATCATAATTCAACTCAAAGGAAAATACAATTAGCAAGAATAGCACACTTTCTATTTCATTATTTTATTAATAAAATGTTATATAATTAATATAAACTAAAGTAATATGAAGGAAAGAGTAGAGAGAAATGAGATAAATAATATTAAAAATGATGGATAGAGAGCCTCATCCTTTTCAAATTTGAGGTGCCAAAATTCACTTTCTAAAAATGTAAGGAGACACATCACATGGTTGGAAAAATATCCTCCCTATCACGTTTCCTATTTAATTAAATGATAATTTAAAGAGTCTCATTAAAAATGCTGTTATAGGTGAAATATTTAGAGGCACACAATAATATAACACAAGTACATGTTTGGCTGCAACTGGAAATGAGGAAGGCCACAAAAGGACACGACCAGATTCCTCACTTGGCTACTGGACACAACCCTAATCAAAATACTAAAAGATAGATCTTCACCCACTCATTTTACGACGTCTGGAAATTAATGGTTTTTCTTAATTTCATTTGAGTTTTGAAAGAATAATAATGGGAACAGAATCTCACCTAATTGTCATATTCTTTTTTCATGCTTTTTCTTATACTCATTTCATATCTCTCTCTTCTTGTCTTGCATTTCCTTTTTCTTTTCTTTTTTTAATTGCTCAATTATTTGCTCCTCGAATTTTATGATATCTTAAGTATCATGAAAGTTACCAAAATAATATTTTTAGTCTATAAATTATTGCAAAATATACCATCATTAATTTAAAAAGATTGTGAGAGAGGTTTTCCATCTAGTTTTGATTCGCCTAAGTTTATAAATTATAATTGTGAAGAGAAATGTTAATTTCGATTGAATCTTAATCATTTTCACATTGTTGAAGTATCTTTTAAATTTTTTCCAAAAAAGATAAAATCTTTTAAATGATTTATCCCTTATTTAAATTTGTCTGTGTACCTTAAGAATCAAATAGGAGACCTTAAATTCAATTACTATCAAACCAACTTTAATTAGCAATTAATGAATATATTATATGGACGTTTACTAATAACTTAATTTTTTAGTTCGATTAGTTTTAAAAAATGATATCAAAAGCGGTTAAACTCTGCCTATAATTAAAGATGTCATGAGTTTAAATTATATAAAGGGTGTGAGTTTTTTCTTTTGTTATTTAATGTAAATGCCATTACACAATTTTATAAAAAAAAGAAGAGAAATGATATCAAAACTTGTAAGAATAAACAGTTAAGGGTTTTGTTTTTTTATATTGTAAAGAGTACAATAATTTCACACACATAATGCATTTGACTGATGATATTAACAATTTTTTTAAAGAGAATTGAGGTTTTTTTCATCTTAACTTCCTTAAGAAAAATATATCTCCATTATGGATAGAAATTCCATCTTAATCTGCTCAGGAACATTAAAATAATTAACAATATGGCTCTCCTAATTCCACAAAATTTTATATTAATAATAATCTTCTTCTATTGTAAAAAAAATAATAATAATCTTCTTTTTAAGTTAAAACCGAGTAATTTAAAGACAACTCTACAGTTCCCCTTTTCTTCTTCTATAAAAAAAAGCTCTACATTTCCCATTAGGGAGTGCTGTACCCAAAATCCAACCACCAAAAAAATCATAAAGAAAAGATTAATTATGTAGACTTAAAAATCTTGCTTATAAGTTTTAATTAATTAACCAAAAATCACTTGCATTCATTAATTAAACAATTGATGAAATTATTGTGAATCATTAGGGTGTTCATCTCCACTATGATCACTACCTTGTTGCTGATTTTGTTGATTAGGTTGCTCCAAATTCATCCCTAAACCAACTCTACTTAAATTATAAGCATAGTTCATTATTCCCATATTACTATCTGCAACTCCTAACCCAAGTTGCTGACCCGGCTGCTGTACTATCATGGACCCTAATTGAACCGGGCTGACCCGAGGCATCGAGGTCACTCCGCCGCCCGGAAAAGTCCACATCTGCGGCTCCGCCATGGCTGCTGCCGTGTTTCCTCCCCCACCAACTGGTAACATCCAAAATCCTCCATTTGCACCGGTCCCCGCAGCCGGAGCAACTGCCCACATAGCTGCCGGCGTTGCAAGAATGTTGCTATTGGATTGTCTAGTTGTTCCCATTTCTTGATGAATTTCAGTTCTTGCAGACTTATTAGAAGCACTGGTACTATTTTCTTGCTGGCCGGAATCTTGTTCTTGCGTCGAGGTTGTGTCTTTAAAAAGATCTTCTCTGTATGATTTTCTCATGTAATTCTCGTCAGAAACAAGATTCTGAGGGTAGATTTGGTGGTGGAACCCTAACATTGGAGTATTCAACCCGATACTTCTTCGATTTTCAGTGTCATTGTTAGCGAAAGGGAGGCCGCCAGCGTGAAAAGTATGAGTGGACTTGGACGCCGGAGCTGAAATAGTTGAACCGGAGCTGCGGAGGGAGACATTGAGGGAGGAGAAATTGGCAGGAATAGTACCGGTACCGGTAGCAGCAATTATAGAAGGTTCAGCTTGTTGTAATAGCCATTCAATGGTTTCACCATCAGATTTATGGCCTAATTCTCTAGTTAGCTGAAACACTCGGGCTGCACATAGGGCCGGCATTCGGATGCGGCGCCCGCGCCCATCTACCTGTCACCATCCGGTCAATACAAATTGGGATTAAAGCAAATGTATCTCGTCTTTCCTATCAAAAATATTACCCTTTCCTGTTAACTTATCATTTTGTTACATTGCTAACTAGCCCAAAATGTTTATATGTTAACCATAATTATGTGAAATTTGTTTTCTAATCTATCAAACTTGGTGAATTTTGATTGTCTAGAAGTATATACACTACTACTAGAAATATCTCGATCACTAACAGAATATTGCGACGGTATTAGGCGTTTAGAGATGAAATCACGCTTATTCCATCACTAAATCCATAATTCCGTCACAATATTCTGTCTCTGTTCGGCAGAATTCTAGTGTCTATAAATTACACAAAATTGCTTTGGACCGAAGAATACAAAATTTTTTGCGGGTAAGGATAGAGAAGGAGACAGTACCTTGGTGTGGCGATCTTTAGAGGGTTTTTTGGGAGCGGGTTTAGTGAGAGAATTAGAAGAAATGGAGCCCATAAATGGGGCCGGAGTGGAAGTGGTGGTGGCCGCCGCCGTAGTTGACTCTTGTTTATTGCTCTGAGACTCCATTAAGACCATCATCTGGCTGGGTGAACCCAAGAACAAGATAAAGATTAAGCTTTCTTTTCTTGATGAAGACAAAGAGATTTCAAAAATTGATTGAAGCCCAGATAATTTTAGACCTCATATTAGCTTCATGTACAAGTCAGCTGTGACTGCACGGAAAATGGAAAAAAATAATAAGTATATGATATGGAGATATAGATGAGATGAGAGCAGGACCATTGGAAGAGGGGGATCTTATTTTATTTTTTTTCTGGCTTGGGATTTAGTGTAGATTAGAGAGAGAAAAATAAAGGGAAATAGTAATAAAGAATCAGTGAATAAGTCAGGCTGTACTACACAAAAATTGCAGTGTTGTCCCCACTGGTTGATGGGGTCTTTTCTTTTCTCAGTAAATGTTTGTTTTATTGTATTTTCTTTTTCTTTAAAAGGGTCTTTTTTTCTTTAATACTATAAAATAAAATAATCCATTATTATGAGGACTATAGGTCGTCATATTACATTATTGGTTTATTACATACATTCCGCCTAGCACACTATAAAATCGACGAGGAAATTTGTAGTTGTATGTCATTTAAGCTTTTGGATGATATATTTACTTCTCCCTCATATCAACATAGATTTTAATGCGTTTCTAAAGTACGTAGCTCTTATCTAGGATTATGCTTTTTCTTATTATATTTAAATAATTAAGTACGAATTTGTCGTATTTTATATTGTTAAAAATAAAATTTTATGTTTTTTTATTATATGTTAAATAGCGTTCATACCAACTTATCGAGCTTTGTATTTTTAAGGAATATGGTATTTCGAGAGCATTCTAAATTTTCTCATCAACCCATGCAACTAAAATTATTACAATAAATTTTTTATTAATATTAATATGTAAGAGTTACTTTGAGGTATAAAGTTTGTCATTAAAGTTATATAAATTGTGTTCAAGTTTTAAGCAAGGGTGTAACTAAGGGCCTGGGGACTTCGTGTACAATTGTAAGCCTTCAATATTATTAATCAGAAATATATACAAAATACAATAAGATTCTAGAATACATAATTACATATTAGATCCCCCATAATATTAACTCTATCACCTTCCCTCAAGTTGAATAGGGGTGAACACATGTTTAACTTGTTATGTAGCAGCTAAAAGGATCTAGACACAACTTAGTGAGAATATCGGTCACTTGAACAATGTAGAAATATATTGAACTTGGAAAAGACGCTTTGATACACGATCGCGGATAAAAAAAGAAATCAACTTCTATGTGCTTATTGTGATGATGAAACACTGGATAGAGAGTCAAGTCAGTAGCAGACAAATTGTCACACAACAGTCTAGTTTGTTGGTGTGCCCTAGGCCCTAGGCGTTGTTTTATGACATTGTATTTGATGATGATTACATACTATGTTATTGGTGTTTTATGAATAAAAGCATTAATTCATTTGAGTTATATATCTTGTACTATAGTAACTAAATGAAGTATCCATTGATTGTATATCATAAAGTATACCAGAAGTGAGTCATAGTCATGGGAATGATTATGACATAAGCTTTTATATCTAGGATTCACATGACACTCTGTAGGTTGCTTAGTGTATGTGAATATGGATATAGGTGCGTGTGCGTTACACGAGACTTGGTCGATCCGCTTTAGAAAGTTCATGGTGGTAGAGTCATTAAGCTTTCTAATAATGTAGATCTCTTTTGTCTCCTGACCTGATTTCAGTATAGCAGTCAATAAGGAATCAGATTGAATTTGGTGTATTTCTAACAGGTCCGCCAGAGGATGCCAAATATGGATACACTGGTTCAATCTCTGAACTTATTACTGCGGATAGTTGAAGTGATGGAATTACCACTCACTGTTTAAGTGAGTTGATATCATAGGCCACTTGATGAGTATTAGCTGAGAAATGTACGGCCGTACTGAAACAAGCAAGTGACTTGTTTGTTTGTCAGTAATACTCGATGATCAAGAAATTAATCTAGCAATAGAGGATGACTACACCATGCCTCCAGCTTGATTAATCGATATGCTTTTGGTAAGAGATAAGTAGAGCATCATACAGGGTTTTCTGTCTAACATGGATAGCATTCATCTTTAATCAATATGTGATTGACATGGTTTACTAGGACCCTCTGTCGATCAGTGAATTGTTAATTCACAGCTTATTGATTTCAGACCCTAAGGATCGTGCAACACGGTAATCGAGAAGATTAATTGATACATGAATTGTGTTAATTAATTCCAAGATTAAATGATCAATTGATGAATTGATTATTTGAAGAACGTATTAATTATTTGTTATGTGACAAGTTAATTAGTAATTGGAACGGCTAATTAATTAATCGGGTTAATTTAATTAAGCGATTAATTGTTTATGGGTTAAAGTGTAATATTAATTTAACCTAATTGATGTTAATTGAATCGATTTAATACTACGGTGTTTAATTGATAAAATTAAATTAATTAAGGGTCAAATTAATAATTAACTGAAAGTTAATTATTTGCACTATATAAGTGAATTGTCAATTCATTATTGAGGATCGGAAACTGAAAACCCTAGCCTCCATTAGCTGAATTCGACCGAACCCCTCTCTAGAGGATTCCGGTGAATTTGTTCCTCGTTCTTCGCGTTCTTGGAGTAAGCCGACTAGTAGCTGATCTCGGTTCTTGCTCGTGTCTGCACGTGAACTAGGAGGAGCAACATCTGAGGCTCTCGTCTATCCTTGAAAGGATATCCAAGTAGGTTTTCTTAATCCATAGATTAAGATAACAGTTTTGTTAAAATTTAACTGAGGTTTAAAGATTAAGATCAATGGGACAATTGGTTCAGGTTAGATCGAATTCACCGTTTAACTAATAAGTTCGCTGCTTCCGCTGCGCGGCTCTGACCGATCTTTCTGAAACCCTACAGTGGTACCAGAGCCATTGTTGGATCTTTAAGATTAGTTAATTTTAATAGATTGGGATTTTTGATGAGTTTTCCCCAAATTTGGATAATCGAATCATATTTATGTTCTTGATGTTCTTGAACGTTCTCGTTATAATTTTGCGGTGATCGTGATGTTTTTCTAATTTAATTTTTTCAAAGAAAAAGAAAAAAAAAACTAAACCTACTACTCCCGTCGAAAATCAATTTGGAATTTTAGGGAGATGGCAGCAGCTGCGAGCTGCTGCCATGGTTGGCAGCGCAGCCAACCAAGGGCTGCGTTGAGCACCCCTACGGGGCTGCATCCAGCAGCCCTTGCAGGTTGCTGGTTGCAGCCCGCCATTGAGTCGGGGCGACCCGACTTGCTCCGAACGAAATTTTTAGGATTTTCGGGTCGGAGCGAGGCACGAGTCGGGCTCGAGGTTATTTTTGGGGTCCGTTTAATTCTATTAAATTTAAAAAATGTTTTCTAAATAGGTTTTAATTTTATTTCGGGCACCAAAGTCAAAGTCGTTTTAATTAAAATTGTTTTAGACTTGTTTTAATTAGAAACGAAAATTGTTTATGTCGTGCCATGCATTTTATTTTTGTTTTATTTTATAAGACGATATAAAATCGAATATGGTATGATAGTGAGATTTAATTAGTGGATCGGGGCACCGGTGACATTAGTTGAAATTTCAATTTTGATTAAGTGAATTCCTAATTTGAGTGGGAGTAATGAAATATTCATTGGGCCTTTATGGGCTTTTAATTCACTTGTTGACAAATTGAATTGGTCTTGCAAATTTGATCGGGCTTAATTAATTGATAAAATTGGATTGCCATGACCATGCATTTTTATATTCGTTATTTTTACTAACTTTGCAGCAACGTGATTAATAGAATCCTATGGGCTTTTATTTGAAGTATTGGTTGTAATTTTATTTATGAATTAAATAGAATAGGCTTTTATTATTTATGTAATTTTTGGCCCATTGGGTATGTATATTTATAATTTTGTAATCAAGCCCATCCTAGAGATCCTGATGAGTTGAAGCCCGTGGAGGAGGCCCAGCACGACAACCAAGAAGACTTTTATTACTTATGTAATATTAAAGGCCCATAGGAGTTCTTCATTATATATATTGTTAATATGTATGTTTTGTTCCTGCAAATCCAAATCAGTAATAATAAATGAATTAAGAAGTTGCATCGCGATCACCAGATCCTCTTTACATGTTTAAGCCGATCACCTTATTAAAAATTGTCAACTAAAAGTATCGAGTAATTTATAAATGCTTCTCCTAGTTCTCACCTCTTCCTCCCAGGTAGAGCTATAATGTATGTAAGCTCAAGCGGAGTACGTTATAGTGTTTGGTGGGCCGTTGAGGCGTTAAGATACTCTTTTCTAAAGGGTGTGGTTAACATAGAGAAGGTAGGTTTGACTCGAAGATGGGGTATCATTATAGCTTGTCGCGGGCCCCTAAGCATGGATGGGTAAAGTGCCAATAGGCCCATCAAACCAAGAGTTCTCTAGGTTGGAGAATTGAGAAGGTTTCTCTACCAAGTATGTTCATTAACGTCTTACAGGCCCTAGCTTGGTCATTAATGAACAGGACTGTGGATCTTGGTCTCACCAAGTCAATAATCACCAAATAATTTTATGACAGTTTTAATTATTGTAATTGACATTAAAGTCCTTTAAATTCTGACTCTCTCTCTCTCTTTCTGTAGAAACTACTTCAAACTTAAACCGAAAGAATTACAACAATGGCAACTACTAATACTTTAAGGCCACTCTTGGATATAGAGAAGTTGACTGAACCAAACTTTCTAGATTGGGCTAGGGCGGTTGAAATCGTCCTTAGGCACGAGGCTAGAGAATATGTCCTTACAACTCCTCTGCCTACTGTACGCCCTGAGGGTGCTGTTAACTCAGCCGAAGTGGTGAGTTATAACAGACACATCAAGGACAACAGGGAGGTATCATGTCTGATGCTTGGTACCATGGCTGCTGATCTTCAGATGCAGCTCATGACTCAAGGAGCCCGTGAAATGATGGAGAACTTGAAGCTTATGTTTCAGGATCAAGCCCGTCAAGAGAGGTTCTTGACCACCAAGGCTGAGGTGAACCTTGTGAGCAAGGGCAAGGGCGTAAGGGGAGCCAAGAACAAGAAGTTCAAGGCAAAGGGCAAGAAGCCCGTGGCTAAGCGTAGGATGCCCTTCAAGCCTCTCCCTCTAGACTTGTACCATGAGTGTGGCGAGAAGGGTCATTGGAAGAGTGCATGTCCGAAGCTGAAGGGAAATGTGAAGAGGAAGCAGGATACTTCTACTTCAGGTATTTATGTTGTTGAGATAAACCTCACTATTTCATCATCTTGGGTTTTAGACACAGGATGTGGGTCTCACATTTGTTCAAATGTGCAGGGGCTAAGGAATAGGAGAAAGCTAGCAGCAGGTGATGTGGATCTCCGAGTTGGCAATGGAGCCCGTGTGGAAGCATTGCAGATCGGAGATTATTACTTGTCTTTGCCCAGTGGGCTTGAACTAGTTTTGAGAGATTGTTATTATGTGCCTTCCATAAGGAGGAATATTATTTCGATTTCTTGTTTGGATCATTCTGGATTTATTTTTGATATTGGACATGGAATTTTCAAAATTATGTGTGGCAATATCTTGTATGCAACGGGCGTTCTTCAGAACGGGCTATACGTCTTAGATACATCCAATGAATCTCATATATTTAACATAAATGCTAAAAGGATTAAATTAAATGAAAATAATCCTACTTATGTCTGACATTGTCGCCTTGGGCACATAAATGAGAAGCGTATCGCTAAGCTCCACGCAAGTGGTGTACTGGGGTCTTTTGACCTGCAAGCTTTTGATACTTGTGAATCTTGTTTACGTGGCAAGATGACGAAGGCTCCTTTCAAGAAGAAAGGTGAAAGAGCCACTGAACTATTGGAACTCATTCACTCAGATGTTTGTGGACCGATGAGTACAGCTGCTAGATCTGGTTACTTGTACTTCGTTACATTTACAGATGATTATAGTCGTTTCGGCTATATATATTTGTTGAGACATAAATCTGAGACCCTGCAAAGGTTCAAAGATTTTAAGAACGAAGTAGAGAACCAACTTGGCAAGAAGATCAAATCACTTCGGTCTGATAGAGGGGGTGAATATCTGAGCCAAGAGTTTGACGATTTCTTGAGCGAGTGTGGGATCGTATCTCAACTCACGCCTCCTGGTACACCCCAGTGGAATGGAGTTTCAGAGAGGAGAAACAGGACCTTGCTAGACATGGTCCGCTCAATGATGAGTCAGGCTAATCTCCCTGTATCCTTTTGGGGATATGCTTTGGAAACGGCAGCTCAAATACTAAATAATACACCTAGTAAGGCAGTTGAAGGAACACCACATGAACTGTGGAAGGGCAGGAAACCCAATGTGTCCTTCATGAAGATCTGGGGATGCGATGCTTTTGTCAAGAAATTGACAAGTGGCAAGCTGGAGTCCAAATCTGTTAAATGCCAGTTTGTGGGATACCCTAAGGAAACTAAGGGCTATTACTTCTACAACCCATTAGAGAACAAAGTTTTTGTGGCTCGAAATGGGACGTTCATGGAAAAGAATTTCTTATCTGTGAAAGATAGTGGGAGCAACGTTGAACTTGAGGAAGTTCAAGTGACACAAACTCCTGCAGCAGAAGCTGAGGTTACTATGACGACTGTTACAAATGTTGAACCAGTTGAACAGGCTGTACCGGATGTTCAACCAGTTGAACAGACTGAACCAGTCGTACAGGCACCTAGAAGGTCGCAAAGGACACATCAACCGCCTGAGAGGTATGGGTACCTGGTCACGCATGATGGGGAACTTATTGTTATTTCACTCTATTTGATTTTGATTACTTGATTATAATATATGGTTTTTATAATATGCTTTATATATATATATATATATATATATATATATATATGAGTGCTTATAATATTATATTATATCCTATATATATACATAATAATATACTTGTGACAAAATAACTTAATCATATATACTTTATATGCTAAGAATATGATTAACTCTAGAAATGCTTAAATGAGAGTATTATTTTATCTAGAGTTACTTTTAGTTAAAGTATATGATTAAAGTATAAATGTATGCATGTCATGATCACATCTTTTATGGCTTAAATATCACATGCTCACATGAATCTAAATTATGTCTAATTGATATTTATGCCACGAGCTAAAAAGTTATGCCATGATAAAACACTCTTTTTATCCTATGTATTATGGCCTTCTTATGTGATCAAAATGACACATCTTAACATGCTCTTCATTGAAGTCTTATGATATGAACTTAATGTGATTAATATATTTATCATAAGCCATGCTATGGTTAAGATGCTTGCATACATACAAACTATGTCATATTGCCATCTATGATATCATCATCTATTTTACGTATGTGATTAACATGTTTACGATGATGAATGCATGTGATATGAATTAAATGATCATATGATATCCATGCTTAGATGAATGCAAATGATATAAGTTAATTGATGATTTAAGTTGAAGTATAAATGAATGGCTAGGATTCAATCTTACATCTTCATCCTACGGCCACAATTGTCTCGAAATCATCAAATTGCCATGTCTCATCATATCTTCCTACAATCTTCCCATTTCGTATAAGATCTTACTCTTCCTAATGTAAGAGATCTCTTTTCTAATGTAAGAGATAAGATTACTAATGTAAGAGTAGGTTTCCTAATGTAAGAGTAGGTTTCCTAAGTGGGAGATGTTGAAGAAAGAGAAACTCCTAATGTAAGAGGATAAAGGTATGATGTGACTACTCACTTCTCCAAATTCGGCTACAACTTGAAGAGGTGAAGAGGTTTGCCTATAAATAGCAAGGAGAAGAGAAGGTTGAAGCAAGGAAAAGAAAACCGAGAATCATAGCTTCAAACACGAGATATTCAAGCGAGCTTTGATTATATTTTTCCTTCAACTTTACAACGAGAGTTTGAGTGTTTTATTTCATTCAAAAATCATTGTAAAAGATTAAACGGTGGGGTTTAATCTTGGGTTTTACACTAAAGCCTTATAAAAGTGTAAGAGAGGTTCTTGCTTAGCCTTGAAAAGCATATAGGTTCTTAAGCACCCGCAAGCTTAGGAGGTTATCACTGAGCCTTGAAAAGTGCCATAAGTTTCTTAGTTGATCTTGAGAAAAACTAAGTGGAGTTGCTCAAACACTTGGAAGTTTGAGGGAGTGAATACTGGGAGAGGTGTTCAGCTCTAGTAGTGTCTCGGATTGTGAGAACTACTCTACCGGCTTGATTTCTGCCCTTAAAGAAATCCTTAGTGGAAAATCTCGAGAGGTGCTCTCGGGGACAGGACTAGGCTCACAAGGAGACCGAACCTGGATAAATGCTCTGCGTCTAATCCTTCTATCCCTACTCTCTCTTTATTATTGTCTTTAATCACTTGCTTTGCTTTAAGCTTTTATCTTTAATTGCTTGTGATTAAATCGTGCTAAAACTGATTATTTTCTCCTATCTTTTAATCAACTAATCATTCAGCAAAATCTTTTATAGTTGATTATTTAAATAGGCAAATTATTTTAAAGAGAAAATAATTGTTTTTAAAAGGCAATAAATCCTATTCACCCCCCCTCTAGTCTTTATATAGTCATTATTTGGGCCAACACTTATGCTCACAGAGCAGGATGATCCCAGGTCTTTTAAGGAAGCTATGACTGGCCCGAATTCAGGAGAATGGCGTAAAGCCGCTGATTCTGAAATGCAGTCCATGTACGACAATGACGTCTGGGAATTGGTGGACCCATATCCGGGAGTCAAAGTAGTGGAGAGCATGTGGCTATTCAAGAAGAAAGCTGACAATACCTTCAAGGGGCGCCTGGTGGCAAAAGGATTCAGGCAAATCCACGGTGTGGATTATGATGAAACTTTTTCACCAGTCGCTATGCTTAAATCCATAAGGATACTGCTTGCTATAGCTGCATGGCACGCCTATGAGATATGGCAAATGGATTTGAAGACCGCTTTTCTGAATGGAGAGCTAGAGGAAGAAGTCTATATGGCTCAACCTGAAGGTTTTGTCGATCCCAAGTATCCTAATCGGATATGCAAGCTTCAGAAATCCATTTATGGATTGAAGCAAACATCCCGATCTTGGAACAGGAAATTCAATGAAGCCATAAAAGAATTTGGTTTTATACAAAATCCTGATGAGCCCTGTGTGTACAGAAAATTTAGTGGGAGATCCAATACTTTTCTGGTGTTGTATGTTGTGGCGTGTAATACCTACGTGCTTTTTAGGGCAAGTGTACCCATCGCTCAAGTAATAAAGTGAGTATTTTAGACTCGGATTATCGTACCCAAGGGATCGGGCGAAGCTAAAGTTACTAACTTTCAATCTCAAAGATCTAATAAAGTCACAAGTAATGATTTTGAGTGATTAAAACTAAGAATATAAAGCAGGGTATAATAACAACAATATTTAAAGGCACACAGGCTACAAGTGGCCGGATCTGGATCATAGGCTACTGGATCTGGGTTTCTGGTAATAGCAAAGACTAAACTAGCAGTAAAGGTTTGGCCTTTCCCACAAATATCTCTTCCTAGCTCGTTTCCAAGCCTAGGAGTTGATAACTTAGTAGATCTAGCAAAGTTATTTGGTCTAGATCTACTAAGGAGTGTGTTGTCTTAGGGTTTTACTAAAAAGTTTCCTTAAATAGTAAATAACCAACATACAAATATAGCAAGATTTCTCTAGACTACAAAAGCATGCATCTTTAGATCTAATCCGTATAGTAAACCACAAGATAGCTCATTTCTAAGCTCCACTAATGATTTTAGGAGGTTTGTTTGCAACCAATCCTCACCCGAAGCATAGATCTAAGAAAACCAAAGCTAGAATAATATTACCATAAATAGAAACCTTTCCCAAAGCCACGATCCTTCACCTTTCACTCGCGGCCCATGCTAAGAGACTACTCACACATCAAGAGTGAGTTCATCGTCTCCATGGAAATGTAAAGAACAAAGCTTGAAGACATAAATCTTAAGGAAGAAGAAGAGATTCGGATTTCAAAGTTGTATGAACAATATTGAAAAGACTAGAGAGAAATTACTATAAATGGAAATAAGTAAAAAGAAAGTTGTTGTAAAGTTAAAAGTTGACTAACATTAAAATAGAAAATAAAGAGTTGTTGTAAGTCACTCCCAAAAGCACACTTGGGAAGACACACCAAAAGCAAAAGAAGACATTGCCTTTTATAGGGAAACAAGGGTGGCAACCCTAAAAAGGCAAAAGACTAAAATGACCCTTAAAGTTTAGGTCACAAATACCCTTAAAAACTGAAATTCAAATATTCAAATTGTTGATAGTAATAACAGAATTGCCACTAGGGCTAGGTGGCATTCCACCCCTTCAAGACTTCTTGCACAGCCTCCTCCGCTACTCGGCCGCAGCCTGCATCAAACACTGCCTGGTTCACAGCCTTTGCGCTTCTGCAGTCCGAAAGTAGCCTACACAGCTCCAATTCGCCTACAAGGCCTTCAATGCCTAGATTCACCTTTTGTTTGCAATATTAAGCGAAATCTGCACTAAACCTTTATGAGCAAGACTTTCAAGGATAAAAACATGCAAGAATAGAAGCTAAAAAGAGTGGAAAACTACGTAAATATTAGGCCTATCAATTCCCCCACACTAAGCTAGTGTGTGTCCCCACGCACGAAGATTAGACAATTAAAACTCTTTAAGCACATAGGCCTTAGATCCCCCTAAAAGCAATACTTACGACCCATGTCTCCCTTCCCTACTTAATACAGTTTTGAGCTAAGGAAGTTAGAATAGTCAACGGCAACTTTAGTTCTAAGCTAACTTTAACAACCGCACCCTACGTTTTCAAAATGGAAGCTTAATTTTGTTAACCCGACTAGAATAATTTACAAAATTTACAACTTTAAGCTTTCACTTGCATTTCCCTTTAGCACCAATTAGTTTCAGATTTTAGTCTCCTTTTTGATTCAGTCAAGGGCAAACAACTTGGTTGTCTCGTATTGGTCATACGTACTTCCAAGCCTACACCTCATCACCTTGTCAAAATGCTTTGCATACTCATACCAATTGGCATAGGAGTAGGATGACTGAGTTTTCAGCACATTGGCTAGCTTTATTTCATTTCATTTATTGGCTTTGTTTCACCAATTTTTCAAAACAGTTTCATTCCTTACAAGTTTATTTTCATCAAAGCTTCACAATTTGGGCTCCATTCTACTAAGCAGGGCTGGATTGTTAAAGTCTACTTAAATCTAAACTAAACATTTGACTAAACTAGCTTTCTCTAATCAAAAGGCAATAGTAGCCTAGGCAGCATGCAAACATAGTCCTTACTTTGGGGTCCCTAAAGTTAAGCAATTAAAAAGCTGTAAAAGTTATCACCAACTATGCAGGGTGCACTAACTAGAAATAAAACGAATTGACAAACTTAAACATTATGCGATTTTCAACAATTTAAAACTTCTAACTTAGCATATTTACAAAGTCTAAACATCAAAAACATAGCAGCACAAAATTTCAACCACAGTTAACCAAGGCAGCAGCACCATTCACAATTCAGCAGCTTCAAGAGATATTCACAGGGTTCGAAAACATACCAAATTGGAGACTGCGCAAAAATCAAGTCATGCTGTGGCATTAGGATCCTCCTCATTAGAGGGGTCCTGGATTGGCTTAACTGGAGTGGTCTCTTGCTCAAAAGTAGTGTTCAAGGAAGGTACAGGAGACTGCGCAGGCTTTGATGTCCCAGTCGTAGGGTCTGACTGGAAAAGCGCAGCCTTCGCAGAGTGAAACACAGGGTCCTCAGGGGCATCTTCTTTCACATCCTCCGCCAGGGGAGAAGTAGGATCAGACTGTGATTTGGCATCAGAAGTTGCAGGCTTCGCTGGGGCCTCCCTGTTCACAGGCTGCGATTGCTCAAAAGCAACCATATTCAACTTTGCAACCTGTGCACTCAGATGTGCAATCTGCTCCTGCATGTTCATGAACTGCTCACCGATCTGCTCAAGGGTCATATTACGCCACATCTCGACCTTCGAAGGGCCAGACTCATCCGTAGCCTCAAATCTCATGGGAGAAAATTGGCGGGGCACACTCTCCGGGCGACTAACTGGTTTCTTCGCAGCCCTCGTCTCTGCCATTTTCTTTTCATCCCAAGCCTGCGCACTGCAGTCCCTCATCAGCACATATTCACCAGTGGCTTCATCCACATAGTACAGCCCAATCCTAGAACACATGTTCAGATCAAAGGGTGTTCTATAGATGGGGGCAGACATCTCACTCTCATGGACCGCAGGCTTAAATGCCGAGAGATTCTTGGCAATCCTGGTTACGACCGTGCCAAACAGAAGCGCAGAGTCCTTGGAGAAACTTCCAGACAAGGAATTGGCAAACCACCAGCCTACATTCACTCTAAATCCCTCCTCCGAGCACCAAAGCAAGAAAAGATCCCCATTTGAAATCGGGGCAGCATTTGACTTTCGCCCAAGCAATGAAAAAGCTATATACCTGTGAAGATATTTCAAGGCCGGGACATGGATGTTGATGGATTTGGATTTCCCGGCCTCGAAGGGCTTGGTGTCATTTGCTATCTTTTCCCAGAATGCCGCAGGGTCAAACCTGGGGTGCTTGTCCGTCAAAGCGCTCAAATAGCCAGGGGACTTGAGTTCCTTCTCGTTGATGAACCCACAGTTGACATTAAAGTCCCCTAGCGTGTCATCGGAGGAGCGTGAAAGCACCTTGTATGAGAAGAAGTCCTCGTCACCGTCGGTGGAGGAGACAACTTTGAAGGAGGAGATAAACTGGATGGTGAGTTCAGGGTACGCCGGATCATCAATTTCCACGAACTTCATCAACCCGAGGTTTTCAACCCTCTTCTTCACTTCATCCTCTAGGCCAATCATTCCGAGCACTTCCCAGTCAATGGATCTAGCGGACTGGACAGGAAGCTTGTTAAAGAAGTTGAAACGGGAGATTTGGCCGGGATCGGAAAAGTTAAACATCCGGCGAACGAAGTCAGTGATGGCACCGGGAAGTTCGAGTTCGACGGCCTCGAGTTTGGGCTTTTTGCTCTTGCTGCCGGAGGCAACAGTAGCGAGGCGTGAAGAATGGCGTTTAGCGGTGGCTTTTGTCATGGTGTTTTCTGGAAAATGGGGGTTTGAGGAGTTAGGAAATTTTGGAGAAATTTGGGGTTAGGTTTCTGGGTTGTATTTGCGTGGTGAAGGGAAAAATGGAGAAGGGTGATGGTAAAAAGATGAGAGAGAAGGGGACGGTTGAGATGGAGTGTAATTATGGTGTGTAAGAAAAGGTGGGGTTGTGATTGGTGGAGTGAAAAGGTGAGAAGATAACCGTGCCCTTGAAATTCCAACAATACCCCTCAACTCCTCTCTCCTCAATAACCGGCTGGAACACGCGTGGGCTTGAGCGGTTGGGCCAAAATTCAAATTTGAATTTTCTCTTTCTTTCCCAAATTAGGCCTGCGCAAAAGAAGAAACAAAACCAAGGCAAAATATATTTCCTAAACTACTCTAAGGTTAGAACTAAAAACAAAAATAATTAAAGACTAACACTAAAATAGCTTAAATCATGCAATACTTTTCAGCAAATAAAAAGGGGTTACACAACTAAGGTAATACCAACAAGCATGGCAACAAAGATTCCATAATTTAAGACTCAAAAATCGAAAATTTGGGTGTACATTATGTTGACCGAGACTTGCCTAAAATACCATAAAGACATGCAATTCCCTCCCCCACACTTAAGTTGTGCATTGTCCTCAATGAATGAAATGATGGTGAAAATAATGGATGAGATGGGATTTTAGCAAGGACAAAAACACATGCAGAGTGAAATTTCATCAAGTAAAGCAAAGATGTAGGCTACGACGAACAAAACATATATACAAGGGTACTACTGCTCCATTGGGTGCAAGGAGCGGGCACAGAGATGTAGGGTACATCTCAGGGGGGTTCCAACAATCTCAAGGATGAAATGGCAGCAGGGGGTGGAGAGGAATAAAAGGGCTTTACCCTATGTCCGTTCACTTTAAAACTCGCACCCTCAGAGCCTTGGAGCTCTACTGCACCATGCGGAAAAGCTTGTACCACAGTGTAGGGTCCAGACCATTTGGATTTCAACTTTCCCGGAAAAAGTCTCAAACGGGAATTGAATAAAAGAACTTGTTGGCCTGGGAAAAACTTTTTCCTAGCAAGCTTTTGGTCATGCAAGAGTTTGGTTCGATCTTTGTACATCTTGCTATTCTCGTAGGCACACAACCTAAATTCTTCCAACTCGCAGAGTTGAAGCTGCCTAAGCTCTCCCACAGCCTGCGCATCAAAGTTAAGAAACTTGATGGCCCAGTAGGCTTTGTGTTCCAGTTCAACGGGGAGATGGCAGGCTTTGCCATAGAGCAGCCTAAAGGGAGACATCCCAATAGGTGTCTTAAAGGCTGTGCGATATGCCCACAAGGCATTCTCAAGGAATTTTGACCAATCTTTTCTTGCAACTCCTACGGTCTTCTCTAAAATACGCTTAATTTCTCGATTAGAGATTTCAGCTTGCCCATTAGTTTGGGGGTGATAAGGTGTAGCAACTTTATGAGTCACCCCAAACTTAGTCAAAAGTTTCTCAAACTGAGCATTGCAAAAGTGGGTCCCTTGGTCACTTACAATAGCACGTGGGACTCCAAACCTAGCAAAAAGCTGTTTGAGATGCTTCACTACAATCCTAGCATCATTTGTTACACAAGCATAGGCTTCTACCCATTTAGACACGTAGTCTACCATAAGCAGAATATATTTGAAACCAAATGAGCTAGGGAATGGGCCCATGAAATCAATACCCCAGACATCAAAGACTTCACAAACGAGGATGTTGGTCAAAGGCATTTCATGTTTCGTAGAGATATTACCTGTGCGTTGGCACTGTGCGCAGGCTGCGACAAACTGGTGAGCGTCCTTAAAGATAGAGGGCCAATAAAAGCCACATTGCAAAACCTTTGCAGCTGTTCTTTGTGCTCCAAAGTGTCCTCCCGCATCTTTAGCATGACAATGCTCCAAGATGGAGACACTTTCCTCCTTTGTCACACACCTACGGATGATTGAATCCGCACAAAGCTTGAACAAGTATGGATCTTCCCATATGTAATTTTTGACATCGGATAAGAATTTTTTCTTTTGATGGTAATCCATGTCATTGGGGAAAACACTACAAGACAAGTAGTTAGCATAATTAGCAAACCAAGGAAAGGTTAAAGATTGTACCATGAAGAGTTTTTCATCGGGAAACAACTCTTGGATTGCTATTTCTGAATCACAGGCTACGTCTTGTAGTCTTGACAAGTGGTCTGCAGCAAGATTTTCCGTACCCTTCTTGTCACGGATCTCAACATCAAACTCTTGAAGTAGCAGTAACCAACGTATGAGACGTGGCTTAGCATCCTGCTTAGTCATCAAATACTTCAAGGCTGAGTGGTCTGTGTAGACTACGACTTTGGACAATAGTAGGTAGGACCGGAATTTGTCGAAGGCAAACACCACAGCTAGCAACTCTTTTTCAGTGGTTGTGTAATTCTGTTGGGCCTCGTTCATTGTCTTGCTTGCATAGTGAATAGGCTTGAAATGCTTATCCACCCTTTGTCCTAGAACTGCCCCTACGCAATAGTCACTTGCATCACACATCATCTCGAAGGGGATGTCCCAGTTAGGAGCTACAAGGACTGGTGATGTAACAAGTTTGTCCTTGAGCTGTGTGAAGGCAGCCTCGCAGGCTGCATCAAAGACAAAGTCTACGTCTTTGTGGAGCAGGGCAGAGAGAGGTTGGGCAATCTTGGAGAAGTCCTGGATGAACCTACGATAGAACCCTGCATGACCCAGGAAACTACGGATATCCTTCACAGTCTTCGGTGTTGATAATTTCTCAATGACCTCAACCTTCGCTCTATCAACTTCTAATCCTTTCTCTGAAATCTTGTGACCCAAAACAATTCCTTCCCGTACCATGAAGTGGCACTTCTCCCAATTAAGCACTAAGTTCGTCTCCCTACACCGTTCTAGCACCATTTCCAAATTATGTAGGCAATCATCAAATGACTTTCCATAAACGGAGAAGTCATCCATGAAAACTTCCACAATCTTCTCCACCATATCGTGAAAAATGGACATCATGCATCGTTGAAAGGTGGCCGGAGCATTACAAAGGCCAAAGGGCATCCTCTTGTAAGCAAACGTACCATACGGGCAGGTGAATGTGGTCTTATCCCTATCCTTTGGAAAGATAGGAATCTGATAGTAGCCAGAGAATCCATCTAAGAAACAGTAAAACCTGTATCCTGCGAGCCTCTCTAACATCTGGTCAATGAAGGGTAATGGGAAGTGATCTTTTCTCGTAGCCTCATTTAGCTTGCGATAGTCAATGCACACCCTCCATCCAGTAACAGTACGCGTAGGTAAGAGCTCGCCTTTATCATTTTCTACCACCGTGAGGCCTCCTTTCTTGGGAACCACTTGGACCGGGCTTGTCCACACACTATCCGAGATTGGAAAGATAATGCCCGCGTCCATGAGCTTGATCACCTCGGCTCTCACAACTTCTTTCATTGGTGGGTTTAGTCTACGTTGGGGCTGTCTTGTAGTCTTGTGGTCCTCCTCCATGAAGATCCGATGCTCACAAATCCCTGGATTAATCCCCTTGATGTCAGCAATCTTCCATCCCAAGGCTTCTTTGTTGTTTTTCAAGACCTCAATGAGTTGGGCTTTTTGTGTAGGCTCAAGGGTTGAGGAAATGATAACCGGAAGGTGATTTGGGGGTTGTAAGAAAGCATATTCAAGGTGGATGGGTAAGGGTTTGAGATCATGGTCAGGTGGTTCTTCTATTGAGGGTTTAGCCATGAGGGATGGAGTATTCTCCAATGGTTCAAATTCCTAAAGCTTAGACCAGGATGTGACTACCCCGCAGTCTTCATTGCCAGTAGTAGACTGCGAACCAGGGCTGTCCTGTGCAGGCTGTGAATCAATGTCAATGACGGCTGACTGCAATAGTTCTTCAAGTTCTTCATTGCCTGTTATATCCTGCATTTCCACAGAGGAAACATCAGTAATTGTATCTAGAAAATAGCAAGAATCATCACTTGAAGTAGGATGCTTTGTAAGATTATTCATTTTGAAGGTTACATCCTCATCATTTATCCTTAGTGTTAATTTTCCACTTTCCACATCAATAATTGTTTTGCCCGTGGCCAAAAAGGGTCTCCCAAGGATTATGGGGACATGAGAATCCTTAGCCATATCCATGATTATGAAATCAGCGGGCAACACAAATTTATCTACCTTAACAAGCAAATCCTCTACTTTCCCCATAGGGTACTTAATTGACCTATCAGCAAGTTGCAAAGCTACTCTAGTAGGCTGTGGAGGGCCTAGACCTAGTTTCTCATAAATATAATATGGCATTAAATTTATGCTAGCTCCTAAGTCACACAATGCATTGTCAATATCAATAGGACCAATAGAGCAAGGAATAGTAAAACTCCCTGGATCCTTTTGCTTTTTGGGCAAAGGTTGCTTATTTTGCAGGATGGATGAGCATGTCTGAGATAGACTGATGTGGGCTACGCTTTCAATCTTTGTCTTGTTGGTGACCAGGTCCTTCAAGAACTTTTTGTAGGATGGAATAGTGAGCGCAGCATCCAGAAGTGGTATGTTGATAGTGAGCTTGCGGAGTGTATCAATGATCACGTTGGTTTGTTTCTCCAACTTCGTTTCCTTCTCCATACCAGGGTACGGAAGGTTAGGCTGATACACATGAACAACTTTAGGCTTTGGTGGAGCCTCAGATTGCTGCTTCGCAGGCTCAGATGGAACAGGCGTAGGCTCCGGTGGCTCAGATGTAGCCTCAACAGTGGGAGTCGCAGGCTGTTCCTTTGCTGGTGCAATAACTGACTTGAGCCCTGTTTTGGTGAGTAAGGCTCTTGGTACTGAGTCAGGAAGTTCAATCCCACTACGTGTGGTGATGGAATTGACATCCTCCCTTGGATTAGCCTCGGTTTTCCCGGGTAAAGTTCCTTTTTGCTTCGGGCTAACCATGTTGGAAAGTTGATGCACTTGAGTCTCCAAGTTCTTGATTGAAGTGGATGTTTGCTGCATGAACTGGGTCATCAACTCTTCCATTGAAGGTTTTTTGTCCTCTCTTCTTTGCTGCGGCGGTACATAAGGCGGGGCAGGCTGTGAATACCGCTGCGTAGGCTGTTGGTAGTTGTGTGGAGGCTGCGAATATGGGTTAACAGACTGTGACTGTGGTTGATGTTGGGGCTGGCTGGACTGCGCAGAGTAACGCTGATTCTGGTCCTGTGGTTGCTGATCGTAGGGTCTTCTGTTGGCATCCCAAGAGTAGGCTGGATGATTCTGGTAACCTCTCGCAGAGTTAGCTGCAAATGGTCCTCCTCCTTGTTGGCGCTGATGGTTGACGTAGTCTACAAGTTCAACTTCAACAGTAGGTTCCGTAGCCTGACAATCAATGGTTCTATGAGCCTCTCCACAAAAATTACAAGATGGTTGTGGAGGTGCTGAAGAGACCGATGCCACAGGCTGCGGCTTGTTCATCTTAGCAATCTGCTTGGTAAGTTCAGCCACCTGAGTAGCTAAAGAAGATATCATAGGGTCAGAACTCGAGGAAATCTTCTGTGTAGGCTGCGTATCTGTCCTGCTTGCATGCCATTTGTAGCTTTGAGCTACCATTTTCTCAATCATAGAGTACATATCTGCTGGTGTCATCATATCCGGTTCTCCTCCGCAAACTGATTCAAAGACTCTTTTTTGGCTCGTGATGAGACCATTATAAAAAGTCTGCACTTGGAGTGCCATATCCAAACCGTGGTTAGGAGCTCTCCGTAGGTAGTCCTTGAATCGTTCCCACGCTTCAGCAAGAGGTTCATCTTCCCCTTGTGTGAATGAGGCAATAGAGTTCCTCATTTTGATGAGCTGCTTTGGAGGGTAATACTTGTTCAAAAATGTCCTCTCCATAGCTTCCCAACTTCGAATACTACCCGGTTCTAGATTCTTGAACCAAACTTTTGCTTTTCCCGTGATGGAGAATGGAAAAAGCTTCAACCGGAGGTAGTTATCAGTAACTTCCCTATTTGGACGAATTGCTTCACAAATATTCTTGAAATCATGGATGTGACCATTTGGATCTCCGCTTGGTAATCCATCAAACTGAGCAGTAGCCTGCAACATGTGAAGCATGGATGATTTTAGCTCAAAGTCTCCTTCATTGGCCGGAAGGACAATACAAGAGGTGTATTGTGGTCCTTGAGGTGGCGCTTCAGTGTCCATCTATGGCCTAGCAGCAGCCATGACAACAAAAGGGACTTCTTGATTTCTGGGTGGTGGTGGTGGTGTTCCTACGTCTTTAACCTCTGAAGTCTCAGGCGCAGGGTGTTCTTCTTCCGTGGGGTTCGGGAAAACAGCTGTATTATGCTCAGCGTGTTCTGCCTGTGTGTTTGAAGTTTCTCCAGACTGAGCCAGCCTCCTCTCTTGCAATCTCTGCCTACGCTTAGCCTTCTTGATAGCGTTCCTACGTCGGCAAGATCTTTCAATCTCTGGGTTGTAGGGTACGTCAGGAGAGCCTCGCCTATTGGGCATAAACTGCAAAAGATATTACTAGAATAAAGCCTGCACACTTAACACACAAATTAAACCCTTAAAAATAAAACTTAATAACAGTAGCGTATTGCCAATCCCCGGCAACGGCGCCAAAAACTTGTGGCGTGTAATACCTACGTGCTTTTTAGGGCAAGTGTACCCATCGCTCAAGTAATAAAGTGAGTATTTTAGACTCGGATTATCGTACCCAAGGGATCGGGCGAAGCTAAAGTTACTAACTTTCAATCTCAAAGATCTAATAAAGTCACAAGTAATGATTTTGAGTGATTAAAACTAAGAATATAAAGCAGGGTATAATAACAACAATATTTAAAGGCACACAGGCTACAAGTGGCCGGATCTGGATCATAGGCTACTGGATCTGGGTTTCTGGTAATAGCAAAGACTAAACTAGCAGTAAAGGTTTGGCCTTTCCCACAAATATCTCTTCCTAGCTCGTTTCCAAGCCTAGGAGTTGATAACTTAGTAGATCTAGCAAAGTTATTTGGTCTAGATCTACTAAGGAGTGTGTTGTCTTAGGGTTTTACTAAAAAGTTTCCTTAAATAGTAAATAACCAACATACAAATATAGCAAGATTTCTCTAGACTACAAAAGCATGCATCTTTAGATCTAATCCGTATAGTAAACCACAAGATAGCTCATTTCTAAGCTCCACTAATGATTTTAGGAGGTTTGTTTGCAACCAATCCTCACCCGAAGCATAGATCTAAGAAAACCAAAGCTAGAATAATATTACCATAAATAGAAACCTTTCCCAAAGCCACGATCCTTCACCTTTCACTCGCGGCCCATGCTAAGAGACTACTCACACATCAAGAGTGAGTTCATCGTCTCCATGGAAATGTAAAGAACAAAGCTTGAAGACATAAATCTTAAGGAAGAAGAAGAGATTCGGATTTCAAAGTTGTATGAACAATATTGAAAAGACTAGAGAGAAATTACTATAAATGGAAATAAGTAAAAAGAAAGTTGTTGTAAAGTTAAAAGTTGACTAACATTAAAATAGAAAATAAAGAGTTGTTGTAAGTCACTCCCAAAAGCACACTTGGGAAGACACACCAAAAGCAAAAGAAGACATTGCCTTTTATAGGGAAACAAGGGTGGCAACCCTAAAAAGGCAAAAGACTAAAATGACCCTTAAAGTTTAGGTCACAAATACCCTTAAAAACTGAAATTCAAATATTCAAATTGTTGATAGTAATAACAGAATTGCCACTAGGGCTAGGTGGCATTCCACCCCTTCAAGACTTCTTGCACAGCCTCCTCCGCTACTCGGCCGCAGCCTGCATCAAACACTGCCTGGTTCACAGCCTTTGCGCTTCTGCAGTCCGAAAGTAGCCTACACAGCTCCAATTCGCCTACAAGGCCTTCAATGCCTAGATTCACCTTTTGTTTGCAATATTAAGCGAAATCTGCACTAAACCTTTATGAGCAAGACTTTCAAGGATAAAAACATGCAAGAATAGAAGCTAAAAAGAGTGGAAAACTACGTAAATATTAGGCCTATCATATGTCGATGACATATTGATCATTGGAGGAAACAAATCAGAGTTGCTTTCCACAAAGCAGTGGCTGAACAAGTGTTTCTCAATGAAGGATCTCGGAGAAGCCGAAACGATCCTTGGGATCAGGATCTATAGAGATAGATCCAAGAGGCTGCTGGGATTGAGTCAAGCCAAGTACATTGACAAAATCGTGAAGAGATTCGGTATGGAACATGCTAAAAAGGGATTTATCCCTATGGTCCATAGGAAGAAAGGTGACAAACTCTCCATGAAAGATCACAGTCCTAAGACTGATGAGGCTAGGCAGAAAATGAAGAAGAAACCATATGCTTCGGCTATAGGTTCTATCATGTATGCCATGTTATGTACTAGACCTGATGTTGCCTTTGCGCTGAGCATGACCAGCCGTTTCCAATCCGATCCCGGAGAGGAACACTGGAAAGCTGTCAATGACATTCTCAAGTACTTGAAACGTACTCGGGATCAATTCTTGGTTTTTGGAGGTGATGATGAGCTGATAGTATCAGGTTACACTGATGCGGGATTCCAAACTGATGCAGACAAGCAGCAATCCCAATCGGGTTTTGTGTTTGTTCTCAATGGCGGTGCCATAGTTTGGAAGTCCCGGAAACAGCCCACTGTTGCTGATTCTACTTGTGAAGCTAAGTACATTGCTGCATGTGAGGCTGCCAAGGAGGCAGTCTGGTTGAAGAAGTTCATTGGGGATCTTGGAGTAGTTCCATCTATCCAGCATCCTATTGACCTCTACTGTGACAACAATGGGGCTATTGTACAAGCGAAAGAGCCCCAGTTGACAAAGGGGAACCAACATGTGCTCAGGAAGTTTCATCTGATTAGAGAGATCGTTGAAAGACGAGATGTGAGGATCGAGAGAGTTGACACAGATGACAATGTCGCAGATCCGATGACGAAGGCTCTTGCTCAAGCCAAGAACAACAGTCATGCTAGATCTATAGGGATTAGGGATATGCCCTCTTGGACCTAGGTCAAGTGGGAGATTGTTGTTGTGCCCTAGGCCCTAGGTCAAGTGGGAGATTGTTGGTGTGCCCTAGGCCCTAGGCGTTGTTTTATGACATTGTATTTGATGATGATTACATACTATGTTATTGGTGTTTTATGAATAAAGGCATTAATTCATTTGAGTTATATATCTTGTACTATAGTAACTAAATGAAGTATCCATTGATTGTATATCATAAAGTATACCAGAAGTGAGTCATAGTCATGGGAATGATTATGGCATAAGCTTTTATATCTAGGATTCACATGACACTCTGTAGGTTGCTTAGTGTATGTGAATATGGATATAGGTGCGTGTGCGTTACACGAGACTTGGTCGATCCGCTTTAGAAAGTTCATGGTGGTAGAGTCATTAAGCTTTCTAATAATGTAGATCTCTTTTGTCTCCTGACCTGATTTCAGTATAGCAGTCAATAAGGAATCAGATTGAATTTGGTGTATTTCTAATAGGTCCGCCAGAGGATGCCAAATATGGATACACTGGTTCAATCTCTGAACTTATTACTGCGGATAGTTGAAGTGATGGAATTACCACTCACTGTTTAAGTGAGTTGATATCATAGGCCACTTGATGAGTATTAGCTGAGAAATGTACGGCCGTACTGAAACAAGCAGGTGACTTGTTTGTTTGTCAGTAATACTCGATGATCAAGAAATTAATCTAGCAATAGAGGATGACTACACCATGCCTCCAGCTTGATTAATCGATATGCTTTTGGTAAGAGATAAGTAGAGCATCATACAGGGTTTTCTGTCTAACATGGATAGCATTCATCTTTAATCAATATGTGATTGACATGGTTTACTAGGACCCTCTGTCGATCAGTGAATTGTTAATTCACAGCTTATTGATTTCAGACCCTAAGGATCGTGCAACACGGTAATCGAGAAGATTAATTGATACATGAATTGTGTTAATTAATTCCAAGATTAAATGATCAATTGATGAATTGATTATTTGAAGAACGTATTAATTATTTGTTATGTGACAAGTTAATTAGTAATTGGAACGGCTAATTAATTAATCGGGTTAATTTAATTAAGCGATTAATTGTTTATGGGTTAAAGTGTAATATTAATTTAACCTAATTGATGTTAATTGAATCGATTTAATACTACGGTGTTTAATTGATAAAATTAAATTAATTAAGGGTCAAATTAATAATTAACTGAAAGTTAATTATTTGCACTATATAAGTGAATTGTCAATTCATTATTGAGGATCGGAAACTGAAAACCCTAGCCTCCATTAGCTGAATTCGACCGAACCCCTCTCTAGAGGATTCCGGTGAATTTGTTCCTCGTTCTTCGCGTTCTTGGAGTAAGCCGACTAGTAGCTGATCTCGGTTCTTGCTCGTGTCTGCACGTGAACTAGGAGGAGCAACATCTGAGGCTCTCGTCTATCCTTGAAAGGATATCCAAGTAGGTTTTCTTAATCCATAGATTAAGATAACAGTTTTGTTAAAATTTAACTGAGGTTTAAAGATTAAGATCAATGGGACAATTGGTTCAGGTTAGATCGAATTCACCGTTTAACTAATAAGTTCGCTGCTTCCGCTGCGCGGCTCTGATCGATCTTTCTGAAACCCTACATAGTTGACTGTGGAAGAGGAGCACCAAGCTTGGCGATGCACAATTTGTAACCAACCAACCTTAGAGGTGCCAATAGCCAAGGCTCGGTATTCGACTTCAGTGGAGGACTGAGCGACAAATTGTTGCTTCTTAGAAGACCAGGAAATCAAAATTGTTACCGAGATAAATTGCATAGCCAGTGTAGATTTTTTTATTATCATGATTGTCAGTCCAGGCAATATCAGTGTAGCCATCAAGAAAGAGAGGTGAAGTACGATGGAGGAAGATGTCATGCGACTTGGTAAGCTGAAAATAGCGCAAAACACGCTTGACGCCTTGCCAATGAATGTTGATGAGTGAATGCATATATGGAGTAGCCGGTTAACAACAAACGAAAAATCAGGTCAACTAAATGACAATACTTGCACACTACCCAAAATACCTCGATAAAGTGTCGGATCAAAGTAAGGATCACAAATATTAACTTGAAAACGTTCCTTGGTACACATAGGAGTGGAAAATGCCTCGACAAGTAGCCATCTTTTCCTTGCAAAGGATTTCATCAATATATATTGGCTGATGGAGAAGAAGACCAGACGACGTCCACAAAGCTTCAATACCAAAAAATTAAGAGAGCCACCCTAAATCACGAAGGTCAAACACGTGTTTCAACTTGTCAACCAAAAACTGAATGGAAGTAGCACTAAATCCTAGAAGAATAATATCATCCACATAAATGAGATAAAAAAATTCACAACAATACCATATCGGTAAAAGAGGAAGATGTATCAAATTTGGAGCCGGTGAATTGTAGAGAGCGTAGAATATTAGTGAGACGCTTATTCCCTATTTGTGGGGCATGTTTCAAACCATATAAGGAGCATTGTAACTTGCAAATATAATGAGGGTACCGATGATCTTGAAATCCAGGTGGTTGCTCCATATAGACAGTCATTAAGAAAAGTATTAGACATATCTAGCTACATGATAGTCCAATTTAGCAACACAACAAGAGCTAATAATAACCAAAAAGTATATGGCTTGATTATAGGACTTTAAGTCTCGAAATAGTCAATACTCGGTCTCTAATTGTAAACCTTAGCAACCAAATGTGCCTTATAACGCTCAATTATTGATAAGTGTCGAATTCACCAAAAATAAAATACATACTCTTGGAACTCTAAACTGTAGTATAAGATGGAGTAGGGTCGAATCCACAGAGACTGGTTGAATTATACTTTACTAAATGTAACAATAAAAGTAACAAAGGGGGGGGGGGTTTGGTTGGTTGATTTGTACGAGTTACTAAAAAATAACGGTTAACTAAAATAACAAAGCAATTAAAACGAGAGGAAACTATATATGAGAAAGCTTCCAGCTAGAGGTTAATGGTTGAATCTTGAATTGCTCGAATTGGTCAATGATCACAAAAATGTAAAACTCATCCAATCAAATAAATTGACTATGATTATGAAAAGCATCAATAATCTATCTCTTCTTTCGGTATAGATAATTAAGAGAAATTTGTTAATTATCCCTAATCAATCAAACAATTTCAAACAAGCTTCAGAACTTGATTTGATCAAAAGCATAAAACACAAAAGAGATATCAATTCTACTCAACAATCACACAAGCGGGATTGTTTAAAGCATACCAATTTCAATTCACAACATAGACTAAAAGTTTGTCCACAATCAACTATGTTGCTTGCTACTCAAATTAGATAACCTAAACGATTACGTATTTAAGCATCTAAATAGCATATCAATTGCAAGTAATTAACTGAATTAAGAATTCAATGAAATCAAGCAATTTGAATAAGAACTGAAAAGAAATTGATTACTTGATAAAGATGAAAACAAAGAAATAGAGTGATCTCACAATTCAAATTGTTCAAGACCCTAAAAACCTCTAACTAGAAAGTGGGAAATTAGTTCATCAAGGATGAGGAAGAAGCCATGGATGATTGATGGAAGAAGCTCTTGAGATGATTGAAAAGTTGTGTAAAGATAAATGACCTTCTTCTCCCTTTTATGCTCTTCTTCCAATACGTGAATATAACTGACTTCCTACTTCCATCCCATGTAAACGTGTATTCCCACTCTCCTAATTTCTAGCTAAATAAATCCTAAAAGAAATAAATGCCAAAATAAAGTCTGACTAATCCTACTATAATTAAAACAGGACAAAATAGTCTTTTTCCCAAAAGAGCAAGTCTTCTAACATAGCTCCACTTGTGATTTTCGGATCTGCCTTCCCATGGGCATGGGTTAGGCCATGTAACCACAATATTTCTTCTTTGGGAACAGCTTAAGCCACGGGCACGCTTTAGGTCTTGACAGATTACTCCAAATACTCCTTAGAATCACCACTTTAACCACCAATTTGAATTGAGTCATAAAGATACCTACAAAATACAAAACGAAGGTAAACCAGCACAAAAACGACTAAAATAACACTAGACTCTAAGAATAAGAATATAAAAATATGTACAAAATGCGACTCAACAAAATTCCCCCGCACTAAATCTTGCTTGTCCTCAAGCAAAAAGAAAAGAAATTGGAGAAACTTAACTAAATAAGACTTGGACTCTTAACATTGAAAGACTAATTGCACTTAACACGCGTTACTAGCTACCCTTAGGCCCAAGACTATCAATAGAGACTGCTTAATTCTTTTCATTCCCCTGTATAACTCAAGTATCAAAGCCCTAAGAAATTGTTGGAAACTTAATTTCATTAACCAAAAGCATACAACTAAACTATTCAAAACAAGAAATAAGCTCATAATTAACTTGATTTTCTCTTCCCGCTTTCTTTCCAATGTGAGGAGCCTTTTGTACCGGTTGAAACGCATGGGTAACGTACCCCCAGCCATACAACTCAATCACAAAACCAAGATGCTTTGCATACTCATACCAAATTTGGCATTGGAGTAGGTTGAGAAGAGGTAATTAACATAACTTTTATTTTTAATTTGATTTTCTCTTCCCGCTTTCTTTCCAATGTGAGGAGCCTTTTGTACGGTTGAAACGCATGGGTAACGTACCCCCGGCCGTACAACTCAATCACAAAACCAAGATGCTTTGCATACTCATACCGAAATTGGCATTGGAGTAGGTTGAGAAGAGGTAATTAACATCACTTGTTTTTTTTTTGTTTTTTTTTTTTTTTTTCAGAAAAGTAAAGCAACAAAACAAAAATAATTAGTAAATTTTGATGTCACAAAATCTAGCTTCCAACATTTTCTAAGGGATAGGCTACTAACTTTATTGTAGGGTGCGGAATTGAATTCTTGCGATCAAAATTTCATAGTCAATTATCCAAAATCACAAGTAACCACAAACTAGACACTAAGAAACTCAATTTTAAAAATGAAGATTAAAATGCGAGATTTTTCCCCTAACCACCTAAACACCCCTCCCCCACACTAAAACACACATTGTCCAAAATCATACTCAACTATCAAACTTCAGAGTATAAATAAAAAGAAAGATGTGAGAACTCCCCTGAAATTGAATTTGAAGAGCAACTCTGAATGGTGTAATGAATTTGAAGTTGTGGTTCTCGAAAATCTTACTGACCGGAACCTGGATTCAAATCTTCGATGTTGTGTGTTGCAGCCAACCGGCGACTGGACTTTGGTGGTGAGCGGAGAAGAGGGAGCAGCGGTGGCCGGTGAATTAGGAGCGGCGACAAACTAGATTGGAACAACGGCGGAATCTGGACAAACCGGCGATGGACCGAACTGACGGAGGAGAAGCTGTGGCAGCCCTGATGATCGGAGATGAAAGTGGCTGCGGCGGTCGAAGAATTGACGTTGGTGGCACTGAAGATCAATGACCGTTGATTAGGTTGAGCGGCGGCTCCTGTTTCACAAAGAAGAAGTGGAATGAGAGTTAGGGTAAAATGAATTTTGTTGCAACGTCTCTTTCCTTTTCAATTTAATAATTTTTTTTTTTTGTAAAGAAAAGGAATCAGAAAAGTAAGTTTTTTTAGAGCCAAATAAGAAAAAGTTACAGAAGACTAGAGCTTCCAACTCATGGGCATGTCTTTTTCCACTTTTTCTTATCTCAAAAGTACTCCTCCTAAGTCATGCCCATGCTTTTATAAATTAATTTTAACACTAAAAATTCCCATGGGCATCGGTTAAGGCAATCTGAAACAAAAAAAATAAAAGTTTGACACACTAAATAAAATTAAAACTCAAAGATTATTTTATCACTAATTAAAAACAAAACACATCAAACTAAAGCAAATAGATAGAAATTTGGGTCGCCTCCCAAAAGAGCGCCTTTATTTATCGTCTTTGGCTAGATGTTTTGCCATGATACTTAAGTAATTTCAATGGCAAACTTGTGTTTCTTCAAAACCCGGATCAACACATCTCCTTGCATTCCTTGCGGTACGACCACCGAAATTTTTCCATTATCATCAAGGTAGATAACCTCAAATTTGTCAATAAAAGTTTCTGGCTCTATCATTGGATCCTTTCTCTGAATCAAAACCTCTTTCGCTTGTACCTGCAAGTTTTCTTCACAACCTCCACTATCAAAGCCCTTATACACAACATGATTAGCAACATTAACTAAATTAGAATACACATCACTAGAAATTTTCATAGTTTCAAATACATTTAATCTAATTGCCTCATCACTAAATTTCATCGTGAGTGTACCTTCATCCACATCAATAATAGCTTTAGATGTCTTAATGAATGGTCTCCCTAAAAGAATTGGTGATGACTTAGGAAGATCATCATCATCCATGTCTAAAACATAAAAATCCGCAGGGAAAACCAAACCATTAACGTGCACAAGTACATCCTCTAGCACCCCATCGGGATATGCATTAGTTCTATCAGCCAGTTGAATTATCACACCAGTTTCTTTTTAAAGGTCCAGCATTCAAATATGCATAAATTGAACGTGACATGACATTAATTGAAGCTCTTAGATCCAACATGGCTTCTTCAATTGTAAAATTTCCTATCTTGCAAGGGATAGAGAACATACATGGATCTCCACATTTGGGAGGCAGTTTCTTTTGAATAACTGCAGAAACATTCTCCCCCACACTAATTCTCTCATCACCTCTCAATTTCCTCTTGTTAATACACAAATATTTAAGAACTTTAGCATAACGAGGAATTTGCTTAACTGCTTCTAAAAGAGGGATGTTTACCTGGACTTTCTTGAACAAATCAAATATCTCTTTCTCTTGATCCTCCTTCTTGGATTTTAAAAATTGACCAGGGAATGGAGGAGGGATCACAATAGGTGGTGATGTTTTCTTTGAGATCGGCTTAGGAACGACCTCCTCTTTCTCCAACTCATCTTCCAAAACTTTCTTTGATACATATTCTCCATGTGATTGCACTTGTTTACCACTCCTCAAAGTGATGGCACTAACATTTTGCTTGGGATTCATCTTCGGTTGTGATGGTAACCGTCCAGAAACTTGGGATTCCAATTTGCTCATCGAGGTTGCCATTTGGCTCATCTGGTTCTCCAAGTTCTGGATGCTTGTCCTTGTATCTTGCTGAAATTGGTGAACATTAGTAGCCAAAGAAGTAACATTTTGTTCTAGACTCATACCTTGCTTTGGAGGATCTTGAAGTGTCGGAGCTTGTTGCGAAGGAATTTGTGAGGTGGAAGCTTGTGGTCTAGGTTGATAACATTGTTGCTGGAAATTTGTGTTTTTTGGACCATAACTGAAGTTAGGATGATCTCTCTATCCAGGATTATAAGTCGGTGCATATGGATCATACCTCCTTTGTTGGTTTTGATAATCTCCCATAGCATTAACTTATTCTTCCTCTTGAAGAGTGTGGCATGCATCAGCTGGATGGTCAAGACTCGAGCAAATTCCACAAGTTTTCACCTGTTGAGTATTTCCTAACAAAGCTTTTTGCACAAGTGAAGTAAGAGCATCAAGTCGTTTTTCAACGGAAGAACTACTTACCTCATTCACTTTCTTTTCTGACCCACCTTGGCGAGAGCCAAATTGTTGGGCATTTGCAGCAACCCTTGAAATTAGGTTCCTTACCTCGGTAACAGTCTTATCCACCAAGGCTCCACCACTTGTAGCATCTATCAGATTCCTGTCAGACAAAATTAGACCTTCATAGAAATATCGAATTAAAAGTTGGTCACTTATCTGATGGTTCGGGCAACTTGTACAAAGTTGATTGAACCTCTCCCAACACTCATGAAGATTCTCTCCTTGTAATTGACGAGATCTAGATATATCCTTTCGGATTGAAGTCACCCTTGAAGCTGGAAAGAACTTCTCAAGGAACTGTTTTTGCATCTCGGACCATGTAGTGATGGATCGAGGCGGGAGATAATACAACCAATCTTTGGCCTTATCCGTTAAAGAGAATGGAAAGGCACGCATCTTGATTTGTTCCACCGTAACATCTCGTGGTTTCATGCTAGAAGACACCACATGTAGCTCTTTGAGGTGCTTATGTGGATCTTCACCTGAAAGACCACGGAAAGTAGGCAATAAATGAATCAAACCAGATTTCAATTCAGAATTTACCTCTAGCTCAAGATATTCAATGCAAAGAGGTTGTTGGACTGGATCTTGGTTGTCCATATTTCTCAACGTTTGTTCTTCCATTTCTACTTCTTCCTCAAATTCACTTGAGGAATCACTAGCTGACAAACTTGACTCTGAGAATTCAATAGCTACGCCTAAACCAGGTAACTTTGATTCTTTTTGTTCCCTTGTTTGCTTTCTTAACCTGCAAGCTGTTTTCTCAATCTCGGGATCAAATTGAAATTTACCTGTACGGTTAGAACGAGGCATAAACTATTAAGCACACCATGAAAAGTAACGATTCTTTTGAAACACCAGTCCCCGGCAATGGCGACAAAATTTAATGAGTGTCGAATTCACCAAAAATAAAATACCTACTCTTGGAACTCTAAACTGTAGTATAAGATGGAGTAGGGTCGAATCACAGAGACTGGTTGAATTATACTTTTCTAAATGTAACAGTAAAAGTAACAAAGGGGGGGGGTTTGGTTGGTTGATTTGTACGAGTAACTAAAAAATAACGGTTAACTAAAATAACAAAGCAATTAACACGAGAGGAAAATATATATGAGAAAGTTTCCAGCTAGAGGTTAATGGTTGAATCTTGAATTGCTCGAATTGGTCAATGATCACAAAAATGTAAAACTCATCCAATCAAATAAATTGACTATGATTATGAAAAGCATCAATAATCTATCTCTTCTTTCGGTATAGATAATTAAGAGAAACTCGTTAATTATCCCTAATCAATCAAACAATTTCAAACAAGCTTTAGAACTTGATTTGATCAAAAGCATAAAACACAAAAGAGATATCAATTCTACTCAACAATCACACAAGCGGGATTGTTTAAAGCATACCAAACTCAATTCACAACATAGACTAAAAGTTTGTCCACAATCAACTATGTTGCTTGCTACTCAAATTAGATAACCTAAACGATTACGTATTTAAGAATCTAAATAGCATATCAATTGCAAGTAATTAACTGAATTAAGAATTCAATGAAATCAAGCAATTTGAATAAGAACTGAAAAGAAATTGATTACTTGATAAAGATGAAAACAAAGAAATAGAGTGATCTCACAATTCAAATTGTTCAAGACCCTAAAAACCTCTAACTAGAAAGTGGGAAATTAGTTCATCAAGGATGAGGAAAAAGACATGGATGATTGATGGAAGAAGCTCTTGAGATGATTGAAAAGTTGTGTAAAGATGAATGACCTTCCTCTCCCTTTTATGCTCTTTTTCCAATACGTGAATATAACCGACTTCCCACTTCCATCCCATGTAAACGTGTATTCCCACTCTCCTAATTTCTAGCTAGATAAATCCTAAAAGAAATAAATGCCAAAATAAAGTCTGACTAAATCCTACTATAATTAAAACAGGACAAAATAGTCTTTTTCCCAAAAGAGCAAGTCTTCTAACATAGCTCCACTTGTGATTTTCGGATCTGCCTTCCCATGGGCATGGGTTAGGCCATGTAAGCACAATATTTCTTCTTTGGGAACAGCTTAAGCCACAGGCACGCTTTAGGTCTTGACAGATTACTCCAAATACTCCTTAGAATCACCACTTTAACCACCAATTTGAATTGAGTCATAAAGATACCTACAAAATACAAAACGAAGGTAAACCAGCACAAAAACGACTAAAATAACACTAGACTCTAAGAATAAGAATATAAAAATATGTACAAAATGCGACTCAACAATTATCCCGTCCAAATTATGTTTAGTTTTGAACAACCACATACATTTGGCCCAATTTTGTGTGGGATGAGACGACACGAGCACCCATGTTTGATTTTGTGTAAAGCATCAAACTCAGTTTGCATAGCTTGTTATGAGAGCCTCTTGTACATTCTTAGGAACCATGGAACTAGACGAAATCTGATGAACCCCTAGTGTTTTGATTATGTCCAAACGTTTCAGAAGATGAAATTTAATCTTGTCTTACATACTTTTCAATGTTGACTAACAATTTTTGTTGAGTATTGTATAAGTTTTTCTCAGCATGCGCTGAATGAAGAAACTCTGGATTGCCTTGAAGACTCAGAAGAGAAGTAAAGCTGAAGACAAATTTTGAAGACTCAGAAGCTGGACTCTCCACTCTGAAGATTTCACGAAGACTGTCAAAGCTCTCCTCAGAGGTTTCAAAAGCAATCAGAAGAAAAATCCTTACCAATTCGATCATAAGCTTAGACAAAAGGAATTAGCTCTCAGAAGCTAAGTCACGGGTTCTGTTAAGCATTTAATGCTCTGACAACTGCATTTAATGCAAGGCGCCAAAAGTTCAAAAAGCTGTTTTGAAGGAGCGCGCATGTCTACTCAAAACAAAACCAGAATTTCCTTGTCTACCCTTTGTTGATCCAATAGAAGAAAGTTTTCAGTCAACCTTATCTTTGATTTCAAATCACTTACCGGATTAAGTTAAAGAACAAGGTTAACGGAATCAAAGTGTTTGAAGACCGTTTGAAGACATGACAGATTAACGGCTACAACAACTGATGTCATCAATTGAAGATTCAAACTTCACCAACGGTAATCTTTAAAGCACTATAAAAAGTAGTCAAGCTCCATTGCATCATACACGCGATAATCGAGCAAAATCTCAACGCACTGTTTGAACAAGAAAAACAGAGCACCATTTTCCATTCTCAATCTTTCTATAGCTTTAGTTAAAGTGAGAGAGTGAAGAAAAACAAGTTCATAATAGGAATCTTGTAAACTGATATCATTTGTGATATTCAGTTAGATTTGGAGAGACATCTAGTTGAGATTAGAGTTGGGTGAGAAATCCAGAAAACAGGATTGTTGTTGTTCTGGTGGAAATCCTTTAACTCTCTTTAGACTAGTCAGAACTAAGTGAGAAATTAGCTCAAGTTCTGTTGATATAAAGGGGCTTCTGAACTTGCCATAAAAGTTCTAAATAGTGGATTTAAAATCTCTAGCGGCTGCGACCACAGGGGACAGGACGTAGTCACAGGACTTCTGTGGCGAACCTGGATAAATCGAACTGTTCATCAGGACCTCCTGAATCTCTTTCTCCCTTCCTTATACTTGTTAATTTACTTCTGTGTACTTTCTTGTGTTTAGTGTTGAAACAGATTTACTCATTTTATCATTGTCTTTGTTCAGAAGACTGTCCAGAAGTTCTCTAACTCAGAGCTTTTGTTGCTGAAAGGGCAGAAACTGTCTTAAGGCAGAATTTCCCTCAGAGGCTACTTCTGTTAGCTTGCCTCTGAATCAGAAGGAAATTTGACTCTGAAAAATTAAGTTTCTTCAAAAACTTAAAATTATCAGTTTTCCACTTAGACACCTATTCACCCCCCTCTAGGTGATTCTGTTCTTGTTAGGGCCAACAAGTGGTATCAGAGCGAAGGCCACTTCGTATATTTACTAAAAATCTAACAATCTAAGTGTAAGATCCTATCAGAATCAATAGAGATGGCTAGTAGACATCAGCCTGAGAATTCCTCTCACTTTATTGTCCCAGAGGGCTCTTCCACAACTAGACCTCCCTTATTTAATGGTGATAACTACTCTTACTGGAAAAAGAGGATGATGTACTTCATCCAAGCCCAGAATATGAGTGCCTGGATTGTTATCACTGATGGTGACTTCATCCCAACAAGGATGGAAGCTGGTTTAGGGAATGTTATAATTCCTTAGAGGGAATACACTTATGATATTCTTAAAAAACTCCAAACTAATGCTTCAACAATAAATATGTTGCATTGTGCACTTACTGCTACTGAGTATAACAAAGTTTCTTCTTGTGAAACAACATAGGATATCTGGAACAAGCTGGAAGTCACTTATGAAGGAACTGGAAAAGTGAAGCAGTCTAAAGTCAATCAACTCATGAGAGACTATGAGTTACTTGAAATGCTTGACAAAGAATCTATTTCAAACATGAATTCTAGATTCACCAAGATTGTCAATGACTTGAAGAGTTTGGGAAAGGATATTGAAGAATCAGAGAAAGTGAAAAAGATTCTCAGAAGCTTACCAAGGTCTTGGCAAGCCAAGAAGACTGCCATTGAAGAAGTTCATGACTTGGGCTATTATCAATATGATGAACTCATTGGTTCATTAATTACTCATGAGATGTCAATGAAGAACCATGACCTAAGAGAAAGGTCAGAAGGAAAAAGAGGAGTAGTTCTGAGAGCATAATCTTCTGAAGAATCCTCTGAAGATGAGGAACTGGCTATGCTGACCAATGTTGGGATTGGAGACTAATTCCTAGGTGGTTAGGGATTCCTTGGTGGTTTAGGATTCCTAGTGGTTTAGGATTTCAATTAGTATAAATATAGCTCTACTCCATGTAAATTGTATTCCATTTATTCTAGTACATTATCCTAGCTTGGTATTGCCTCCAGACGTAGTCATTCATATTGAGTGGCGAACTGGGTTAACAACTCGTGTGTGTTTTTTGATTGTTTTTCATTATCTTAATTGCATTAGATCCTAACAATTGGTATCAGAGCCAGTTTAGCTAGATTTACGATGGGAGACGGAAAATCACCGATGGAGAAGTTCGATGGCACAGATTTCGGTTTCTGGAAGATGCAGATCGAGGATTACCTGTATGGTAAAGAATTGCATGAACCTCTAGATGAGCAACCAAAGGAGATGTCTGATGAAGATTGGAAGCTGTTGGACAGAAAAGCGATGAGTGTGATCCGACTATCGCTGTCCAGAAACGTTGCGCATCACACAGTGAAGGCAAAGACCACGATTGAGATACTGGAGATTTTGAGTTCGTTATATGAGAAGCCCTCGGCGGCGAACAAGGTCCATCTGATGAGACGGCTGTTCAACTTTCAGATGACGGAGAATTCATCAGTTGCTGTACATCTGAATGAGTTTAATATGACGATTTCACAATTGAGTTCTGTGGGAATTGATTTCGAAGATGAGGTATTAGCCCTAATTTTGTTATCTTCTTTACCGGAGAGTTGGAGTGGTACGGTTACTGCTCTTAGTGCCTCAGCAGGGAAAGAGAAGCTTAGGTTTGACGATGTTAGGAATTTGATAATCAGCGAGGAGATTCGCAGGAAGGAGTCGGGTTCAACATCAGGTTCAGCCTTGAGTACTGAAAATCGGGGTAGGTCAGATTCGAGGTCAAAACAGAATCGTGGTAGGTCTAAATCAAAGGGTAGAGGAGGAAACCCTAACAAGGACAGGAGTCATGTTAAGTGTTGGAACTGTAATGAAACCGGTCATTACATGAATCAGTGTAAAGCACCTAAGAAGGACAAGTCCTTGAATTCAGCCAGCGAAGAGTATGCAGATGCGTTGATTTTGAGCGTGAGAAGTCCTCTAGAGTCTTGGGTTCTAAATTCAGGAGCTTCGTTTCACTCTTGTAGCAGCGCAGATTTGATGGAGAACTATACCCCATGCAAATTTGGAAAGGTTTATCTTGCTGATGATGAACCTTTGGAAATTGTGGGTAAGGGAGATGTTTCGATCAAAACCAATAATGGTTATGTAGTTAAGCTGTCTGGTGTTAGGCATGTACCTGGCCTGAAGAGAAATCTATTGTCAGTTGGGCAATTAGATGATGAGGGATATTGTGTGGTGTTTGTAGGTGGAAATTGGAAGATTTCCAAGGGATCTATGGTGGTAGCTCGTGGTGAGAAGGTGGGATCTTTATATGTCACAGATAATGTTTGTAATAGCATTGATGTTGTGAGTGAGGTTGTGAATACTGATTTGTGGCACTGTCGTCTTGGTCACATGAGTGAAAAGGGGATTAAAGTGCTGTTTTCAAAGGGTCTATTACCAGGATTGAAGTCTGCTGATCTAGGGCTATGTGAGGATTGTATCTTCGGGAAGCAGAAAAGGGTCAGTTTCAATAAGGGTGGAAGGACTTTGAAGAAGGAAAAATTGGAGTTAGTTCACAGCGATTTATGGGGTCCAGCACCAGTGAAATCTCTAGGAGGAGCTTATTACTATATGACTCTCATTGATGACTGCACTAGGAAGTTATGGGTCTAAAGAAGAAATCAGAAGCATTCAATGTCTTTAGAAAGTGGAAGGCCCTAGTAGAGAATGAGACAGGTCTGAAAGTGAAGTGTTTGAGGTCTGACAATGGTGGGGAGTATGAGCTTAAGGAGTTCAAGGAATTTTGTGGAGAGAATGGGATTCGCATGGAAAAGACCTTGAAGGGAACTCCTCAGGAAAATGGTGTTGCTGAAAGAATGAACAGAACTTTGTGTGAACGTGCAAGAAGCATGAGACTGAAGTGTGGACTTCCAAAGATGTTCTGGGCAGAAGCAGTTAACACTGCTGCATTCTTGATCAATAGAGGGCCATCTTCTCCATTGGAGAATGGCATTCCTGAAGAAGCTTGGAGCGGCAAGCAGGTAAATCTATCCTTTCTGAAAGTGTTTGGATGTGATTCCTATGTCCATATTGCTCCTGTTGAGAGAAGTAAGTTAGATGCTAAGTCTATCAAGTGCACGTTTATTGGATATGGTGGTGATGACTATGGATTTCGATTTTGGGATAGTCAGAATAAGAAGATTACTCGAAGTCGGGATGTTGTGTTCAACGAACAGATGATGTACAAGGATAGCCTTGGAGTATCTAATACTAGTGATTCAGAACCAGAAATTGTAGACCTAGACATCACGAATTCTGGTGGGAGTAAGAAGGTAGCTGTTGAGGAACCAGTTGAGGAGGAGCCTCAAGTTACAACAGCTGATCCACCAGTTACTCTACGCAGATCTACGAGAGATAAGAAAGCTATTATCAGGTACTCACCTGGAAACTATGTGTTGTTGACGGATAGTGGTGAGCCAGAAAGCTTCCAAGAAGCATCTCGGGTTGTGGATGCTGAGAAGTGGAAGTTTGCTATGAATGATGAGATGGATTCTCTGTTAACTAATGGTACTTGGGAACTTGTTGAGCTTCCAGAGGGTGAGAAGGACCTTGAAAATAGATGGATTTTCAGAAAGAAAGTGGAGGCAGATGGTAGCATAAGGTACAAGGCCAGATTAGTGGTGAAAGGGTTCCAACAGAGGTATGGTATAGATTACACAGATGTTTTTACTCCAGTAGTAAAATTGACTACTATTCGATTAGTTTTGAGTATGGTGGCTACAGAAGATTTGGAGCTACAGCAGATGGATGTAAAAACTGCCTTTCTTCATGGAGATTTGGAGGAAGAAATCTATATGAGGCAACCTCAGGGGTATGAATCTGATAATCCTAAACTTGTATGTAAATTGAATAAAAGCTTGTATGGCCTGAAACAAGCCCCTAGGCAGTGGTACAAGAAGTTTGATTCATTTATGCAAGAGATCAAGTTTGTGAGGAGTGAAGCTGATCATTGTTGTTACTTTAAGAGATTGGATCAGGGCTACATCATCTTACTGTTGTATGTTGATGACATGTTGATTGCGGGGTCTAGTGTTAGAGAGGTGAGAAAACTGAAGAATCAGTTATCCGAGAGATTTGCTATGAAAGATCTTGGAGATGCTAATCAGATTCTGGGCATGAGAATTGTTAGAAACAGAAAGGCTAGAAAGTTGTATCTATCGCAGGCCGAATATGTCAAGAAGGTCTTGAAGAGATACGGTATGCAAGATGCAAATCCTACACAGGTTCCTTTGGGAAGCCATTTTAAGTTATCTAAAGAAGACTCACCCAAGAGTAGAGAAGAGCGTGCCAAGATGGAGAAAACTCCATATGCTTCTGCAATTGGCAGTTTGATGTATGCAATGGTGTGTACAAGGCCAGATATTGCACATGCAGTGGGAGTTGTTAGCCGCTTCATGGGAGACCCGGGTAAGAAGCATTGGGAAGCAGTTAAGTGGATCCTGAGATATTTGAAGGGAACAAGTGAGCAAGCTTTATGTTTTGGGGGCAAAGAAGTTGTGTTGACAGGATATGTGGATGCAGATTTAGCATCAAGTGACCTTGACAAGAGAAGGAGTACAACCGGTTATGTATTTACATTGGGAGGTACATCGATCTCTTGGGCTTCAAAGCTTCAGAAAGTGGTAGCATTGTCTACAGCGGAAGCAGAGTATATTGCAGTGACTGAGGCTAGTAAGGAGATGGTATGGTTGCAGAGTTTCTTGAAGGAATTGGGCAAAGAGCAGAAGTATCCCACTTTGTACAGTGATAGTCAAAGTGCAATTCACTTAGCTAAGAATGCTGTTTTTCATTCAAGGACAAAGCACATTGAGTTGAAGTATCACTACATACGGCATCTTTTAGAGAGAAAGACATTGCAGTTAGTGAAGATCAAAGGCACAAAGAATCCTGCAGACATGTTGACAAAGGTTGTAACCTTTGAGAAGCTGAAGTTTTGCATAGCTTCAGCTGGCCTTCGTAACTGAGTTAGAGGCCCGACACTACCAGCAGATGAAGATGGATTTAGTCTCCAGGTGGGAGATTGTTGGGATAGGAGACTAATTCCTAGGTGGTTAGGGATTCCTTGGTGGTTTAGGATTCCTAGTGGTTTAGGATTTCAATTAGTATAAATATAGCTCTCCTCCATGTAAATTGTATTCCATTCATTCTAGTACATTATCCTGGCTTGGTAGTGCCTCCAGACGTAGTCATTCATATTGAGTGGCGAACTGGGTTAACAACTCGTGTGTGTTTTTTGATTGTTTTTCATTATCGTAATTGCATTAGATCCTAACAACCAAGAAGTTCAAAAAGGCCTTTAGGAAAGGCAGAGGTGGAAACTACAAGAAGCCTTTCAGGAGCTTTGATAAGAAGACTCCTGATTCTGGTGAAAAATCCAAGAGAGATCCTAACAAGCCTATTGTGTGCTATGGATGTCAACAACCAGGGCATATTAATCCTAATTGTCCAGAGCTGAAGAAAGATAAAAGAAAGTTCAAGAAAGCTATGATGGCTGCATGGTCAGACTCTGAGACCAGCAGTGATCCTGAAGAAAAGGAAGAGCAAGCTCAGATTTGTTTCATGGCTCTTGAAGAGCCAACTTCTGAAGATGTCACAGGAGAAACTTCCGCACCTCCTGAAGTAACATATGACTCTGAGGTAAACAATTCTCACGAACTAGATATCTTTGATTCTCTTGAAGAACTACATAGCATGTTCAAGTATCTGAAAAGAAAGTTGGACAAAAATGAGGCTGACAAATTTCTTAGGTTTACTCAAGTTTATGTTGATATGAAAATATTAGAAGAAAAACTTAGTAAACAATTCAGTTCTCCTTCTGATGGCTCAAAAGCCAAAGGTAAGGAAAAACTGCCTCTGAGAAGTGATAAACCTCAGAAGAAGAAATCTGTCACTCCCTCTCTTCTTAAAGAGATCTCTTCTCCTCCTGATGTGGGAACCTTTGAAGAAGTTACACCTTCCTAGAAGAAGAAGAAGAAAGCTCCTAAGAAGCAAAGGGAAAGATCCAAAAACCCTCATTTTTGCAAATTGTGCAAGAATGATGGACATTGGTTAAAGGACTGCAAGTACCATATTAAGAACATCATGCAATCTGAATTATCAGAAAAACCTGTAGAAGATAAATCTAACTCTGAAGGACCCAATAAGGATTGGGTACCTGTCACTAATTGATTGTATTGCATGTGGCTCTGAGTGCTCCATCAATGTCAAAGCTGTGGTACATTGACAGTGGGTGCTCAAGGCATATGACAGGTGATGAAAAAGCATTCATCACATTTGATCCTAAAAGAGGTGGTAAAGTCAGCTTTGGAGATGCTCAGAAATGAAGGATTCTTGGTTCTGGATCCATTGGAACCAATCCCCCTATTGAAGATGTCTCCCTAGTCAGAGGCTTGAAGTTCAATCTCCTGAGTGTTGCACAGCTGTGTGACAAAGGTCGAGATGTAGTCTTCAGCTCATCTGGATGTAAAATCTTGGACAGTAAGTCAAGGGAAGTTATTCTAACAGCTCCTAAAGTAGAAAATGTTTTCATGCTGAACCTTGAGAATCTCTGCAAAAATATATGCTTAATGTCCAAAGAGGATACCTCCTGGCTCTGGCATAGAAGACTTACTCATGTTAGCATGGATCTTCTGGCCAAAGTAGCTAGATATCAATTGGTTGAGGGTCTGCCTGAAATTAGTTTTAAAAAGAACCATTTGTGTACTGCTTGTCAATCTGGTAAACAATCCAGAAGCTCTTTTAAAACTAAGAAAACCATTTCAACTAAAAGACCTTTGGAATTACTTCATATGGATCTTTTTGGTCCTGTTCAGCCAATGAGCATGGGTGGAAAGAAGTATGCCTTTGTCATAGTAGATGACTATTCAAGATTCACTTGGGTTATTTTGCTTGCTAGCAAAGATGAGTCACTTGAATGTTTTTCAGTACTTGTTAAAGACTTGAGAATGAAAGGAATGAAAAGGTTATCCATATCAGAAGTGATAATGGTGGAGAATTCAAAAACTTCCTATTTGAAGAATTCTGTGAAACCAAGGGCATTGATCATAACTTTTCTGCTCCTAGGACTCCTCAACAAAATTGGGTAGTTGAAAGGAAGACTAGGACTCTGGTTGAGATCGCCAGAACCATGATCAATGACAGAAAGCTTCCAAAGTACTTTTAGGGAGAAGCTGTTAACACAGCCTGTTATGTTTAGAATAGAGTGCTGATCAGAAGCATTTTGAACAAAACTCCCTATGAACTCTGGAAAGGTAGAAAGCCTAAGATAGGTTATTTTAGAACCTTTGGTTGTAAGTGTTTTGTTTTGAATACAAAAGAATATCTTTCAAAGTTTGATTCAAAGGCAGATGAGGCCATTTTTCTTGGTTACTCAACACATAGTAAAGCATATATGGTTTTTAATAAGAGGACTCAGACTTTAGATGAATCTGTTCATGTACAGTTTGATGAGACTAACCCTGCAGATAGTAGAGCTCCTGATGAAGATGTAGTTCATGCTCCTGAAGTCACATCTCCTGTTGAAAAAGAAGATGTTTCTCCCAGAGCTGCTGAAGTGGTTCCTCCTGTTGCTGAACAAGTTCCAGAAGAGAATCCTACTCCAGAAGTCAACTTCCTTCCAGAAGATGCTCCTATATATGATTCAACAAATGATGAACAAGTTTAAGAAGATACATTGGATGTACCAAGAGAAGTTAGAGCTCCTAGGAATCACCCCTTGGAGAATGTAATTGACTTTGTTCACAATCCTGTCATGACTAGAGCTCAGCTCAGAAGATATATGGGGAATGTGGCTTTTGTGTCACTTCTGGAACCCAAGGACTTCTATGAAGCTGAAGATGATGAGTGATGGTTAATGGCAATGCAAGAAGAACTTGATCAGTTCAAAAGGTCAGAAGTTTGGATTTTGGTTCCCAGACCTAACAACAAGAAAGTTGTTGGTACAAGATGGGTTCTGAAGAACAAGGTTGATGAATTTGGAAATGTTGTGAGAAACAAGGCAAGACTTGTTGCTCAAGGTTACAGTCAGCAAGAAGGCATAGATTATGGTGAAACTTTTGCTCCTGTTGCAAGATTGGAACCATTAGAATTCTGTGTGCTTTTGCATCATACAAAGGCTTCAAGCTGTTCCAAATGGATGTGAAAAGTGCATTCCTGAATGGTTACATTGATGAGGAAGTCTATGTGTCTCAACCTCCTGGTTTTGAAGATCCTAAGTTTCCAGATCATGTGTATAAGCTGAAGAAAGCCTTGTATGGACTGAAACAAGCTCCCAGAGCTTGGTATGAGAGACTGACAAAGTTCCTTCTGTCTAAGGGATTTGTCAGAGGCCGTGTTGACACAACTCTGTTCGCTCTGAAGAAGAACAAAGATATCCTTTTAGCTCAGGTATATGTTGATGATATTATATTTGGTGTTACTAATGAATCTTTGTGCAGGGAGTTCAGTGATCACATGAAAGCTGAGTTTGAAATGTCTATGACGGGAGAATTAACATTCTTCTTAGGACTTCAAATTAAGCAAAGTAATGATGGTGTGTTTATCAATCAAGCCTAGTACACTAGAGAAGTGCTAAAGAAATTTGGCATGATGGAATCTAATGCTGTTGATATCCCAATGGATGTCAGCAAAGACTTTGATGATGAAGAGAAAACTGGTAAACCTGTAGATATAAAAACCTACAGAGGTATGATTGGTTCTCTTTTATATCTAACAGCCAGTAGGCCAGATATACATTTGGCTGTGTGCTTCTGTGCTAGATATCAGGCTAAACCAAAGGATATTCATGATGTTGTTGTCAAAAGAATTCTCAGATATCTTAAAGGCACTTCAGAAGCTGGTTTGTGGTATCCCTGTAGTACAGATTTTACTCCTGTAGGATACACAGACTCTGACTATGGTAGAGATAAATTGAAAAGAGTCAGCACTTCTGGTGGTTGTCACTTTCTGGGGGAGTGTCTAGTCTCCTGGCATAGTAAGAAGCAAACTTCTGTGGCACTTTCAACTGCTGAAGCTGAATATGTCGTTGCCGGAAGCTGTGTTTCTCAGATGCTCTGGATCAAGCAACAAATTGCTGACTATGATGTCATTCCTGGAACAATTACCATCTTCTGTGATAACAAGAGTGCAATTGATCTTTCAAGGAATCCCATTCAACATAGCAAGATGAAGCATGTTCAAATTAGGCATCACTTTCTGAGAGATCATGTTCTGAAGAAGGATATCATTCTAACTCATGTTTCCTCTGAAGACAATCTTGCTGACATGTTTACCAAGCCTCTGGCTTGTACTCCATTCAGCAGCTTGCGAGAAGGCATTGGTATGACTAATCCACTTCAGTAATTTAATTTTAATTATATTCCTATTATCTTAACTGCTAGCCGTTTAAGATAATTAAGTGTAATTAGGGTTAATTATGATTTTTATTTAAGCGTGCCTACATTTAATGCTATTACTGTGCTTTTTCTGGTGTTAACGGTAACTGGTTCCCCTTTTAACAGTGTTTACTCACTTTTTGAATAGGAACCGTTTATTGTTTGGGTATAAATAAGGGTTTCTCACACTTAGCAACTTTTCACTCGAAATCTTTTTGCATTTAGAATTCACTTAGAATTTTTCTCTGCAAATTTCTTTCTCTCAAAACTTGACCTAGTTTTCAAAATTCTCTCAAATAGCTCAAGAACAATCTGTTGCACCCCAAATCACTGTCACTTATCTTTTCTCCGATGAACCGGAAGATGTGCTTAGTGAATCTAGGGTTTTCACTTCTAGGTTCCTAGAAAACGAAGTTAAATCCACTGACCCCATCTCAAAATGGCTAAGTGCTCAAAACTGGAACTCTTTTGTCTCCTTGGATGGATTCATTTATCCTAAGTTGGTCACCGAGTTCTATCAGAACCTCCACTTTCAGTCTAATGAGGAGGATATTGTTCGCTCTTCTATTAGGCGAGTTGAGTTTGAGGTCAGCAGGACTTCTATTGCACAGGCAATCAGCATAGACGATGAAGGAATCATCATTGGAGATGATGGTTCTGCTGAAGGTTATACAGAGGAGAATTGGGCTAGACCTGATTTGAGTGCTAAGGAAACTTATGCTACTTGGCTCACTCAGCATCAGAGGTGGGCACATTATCTGACTACAAATGTGTTTTTACCTAAGGCTGGTGGTGTCAATGGAGTTTCCAACAGGGAAAAGGTTTTCATGTACCATCTGATGAATCAAAAGAAGATCAACTTACCTGCCATGATTATAAGGCAGATGAAGAATGTAAAGGTGGTCAGCACTCTTGCTTATGGATCTCTCCTGACGAGGCTGTTTGAATCTGCCTCTATTAATATTCTAGGAGATGGAGTTACCAGCAGGAGTACCCTCATGAAGATGTCGACTCTGAGGAATCTTTCTCATAGTGTGTTACCAAAGAAGACTGAGTCTTCTGCCTCACTATCTGTTGTGAATACTCAGAAGAAAAGTGTGAAGAACACTGAGCAGAAGGGTAAGAAAGGTGCTCAGAAGGGCAAGAGTAAGAAAGGATCAAGTAAGTTGGTTATAACTGTAGAGAATGTGGTTGTCTCAGAACCTCTTCCAGCTTTGGTTCAAACAACTATCAACGTTGAAACTTCTGGTAGAATTGTTGCTGAGAAGCCAAGTGAGGCTGCTGAGAAAGTAGCTAAGGAAGCTGAGGATAGCAGACTTGCTGAACTAGCAAAGGTGGCTGAGGCTGAAAAGTTGAAAGTTGCAAGAGTTGTTGCTCTTGCTGAAAGGACAAGGAAAGAAAGAGAAGCTGCTGAGTTAGCTGATAAACTAGCAGCAGAGCGTAAATTGTAGGCAAAGGCTAAGGCTGATGCTAGACTTGCTGAGTGTGCTGCTCAAGTTGAGAGCATAGAGGCCTCTGGAAATGTTGAGGCTACTGGAGAAGAAGAGGATGATGAGAATGAGATTTCTCTTTCCAGAAGAAGAACAAATAAGGTTGCTGCAAATAGAAGGTCTTTGAATAAGAAGGACTTCTATATTGCTTCAAATGCTGAATTGGAAGATACAATTCCTGAGGAAGAGGACTTTGTTGATGATGAGGACATGTTGGATATGTCTGCTGAAGGGAATATTGATGCTCCTATAATTGAGGACGTCTTAGAGGATAATGAACCAGAAGCTGAAGATCCTGAAGCTGCTATTCAGAATGCACAGAGGTTCATTGAGAATGTTGATAACGAGAATTTTATGGACAACATTCTTCTGGGTCAAGGTAGAAGCCTTGGTGATAGGGATGCTTATGAAACTATAAACAGAATGACTCATTTGTTTGCTGAGCCCCATGCCACTCATGACCCCAATGATACTGAGATCCCTCCTTCTCCCTCTGAACAGATTATTTCATCTCCCACTCATATTCATCATCCATCTCCTATTCATACCTCTCAACCCTATTCAGAAGTGAATTTGGCTTCTGGCCCTCTTTTCACAGACTCCATAACAACTTCCACCACTTCCTCTCTTAATACTTCTTCCATAATTCCTTCCATAGGTTTTACAGCTCCATCTTTCTCACTTCCATTTACACTCCCATCCACTACTTCTACCATTTCTTCCTCTACCACACAATCTGCTCCTTCTTCCACTTCCCAAATTCCTCCTCCTTCAACCTCTGGACATACACCTCATGTGTGTGATCCCTTAACTACTTCCACTACTTCTTCCTTCTTTGCTGGTTTATCTTCAAACTATGACTTTCTCCACAGTTTGATGAATCAACATGAGAAGGAAACTCTGTTTGGTGGTAAGGGATTCATTGGGAGAGCTTCTGTTGTTTCTGAAGCTGGTGGTGCTCCTTCTGTTAAGGATTTGAGAAGAATGAGTCAGAGTGGCTCTGATGAACTGTTAAATAGATTTGTTGGATTAGGGCAAAGGACTTCTGCTGCTGACATGTATGCTCAGGGCATTGTGCTGCAAGAATTGCATTCTCTGAAAGCTCAGAACCTGCAGCTCATGACTATGCTCCAAATGCAGGATCCTTCTGTTTATATCAGTAATCTTTCAACACTTCATCTTGCTGCTCATGATGAGTTTTACAGACTGAGACAGCTGGCATTGACCCTTCCCACTCTTCAAAATATAGCTCTTGCCTCTACCAAGAATGACAATGAGAGTCTGGGGATCTTGACAGAGGAAGTTAAAGAAGCTAACGAGCATTATGAGGCTCATGAGAAGGTTCTTCCTAGTAAGCTTGATGACCTGCATAGTACTGCTAATCATATTCTGAGAGAAGTGAAATCTTCTGCTCAAGGATCATCATCTTCTAGGGCTGCCAGAATTGTGTATGACATCACCCCTGATCTCAACAATCGTCTTCAGAGCATTGAGTCTGTTGTGACTGCTCAGAACGCCCAAATTGCAGAGCTTACAGATTTTCTGAAGGTTATTCATACTCATGCAAAGGAACAGGAGAAAGTTCTTCATAATTGATATAGGTTTGTTCGAGGACAGACTTATATTCAGAATGAGCATCTCACTGATGTTGTGTATGCGAATAATCAATTTATCAAGCTGCTTCTGGAGGATGTTCACAAAGAGCGACCTCTTTCTGGACAGACTTTTGATCGTATGAAAGCAATTGATGCTGATTTTCGGCGTAGAATGGATCTTATCAACTCTGTCAGGCCTTCTCATCGGCAATATCAGACTGCTCTTAATGTTCAGCAGAAGCTGTCCTCACAAGGAGCTCTGGGTATTCCTGTTGCTTCTGGCCAAACGGGGGAGAAGTCTGCTTAGCAGGGTGGTCCTGGCTCTGGGATGAAGAGACAGAATGTGGATGTTGGTTTAAGTGGTGCAATTCCTCCTCAGAAGAAATCTAGAACTGATAAGCCAATCAAATAGAAATAGTACTTAAGCTTCTTAGCTAGGTTCTGGGTTGGGTAGCTTTTGTCTTAGGACCTTATGTTATCCTTCTGTCTGTTTGATTGTTGATATACTATGTTTCTTCTGATTATATATATTCACTTAACCATTACATACTTCCAATTGTCTCTGAATACTATTTATATTGTTTATGTTTTTTTTTAACTCAGTAACTTACACTTCATTAAAATCTAACAACTTGATTTTAAGCCCAGTTTAAGTTAATACAAATTGTTGGAGTTCACCATTTATACTAAAATGGGGGAGTTAAGTTTCTCAGAAGTTGTAAAAATCATAACCAATCAGGAAGTTACTTTCTAAACCTTGTGTTTATCTAAGTAATTTTACCTTCTGGACCACGGTTTGTCCATAACCAAAATGGGGGGGGGAATGATGAACCCCTAGTGTTTTGATTATGTCCAAACGTTTCAGAAGATGAAATTTAATCTTGTCTTACATACTTTTCAATGTTGACTAACAATTTTTGTTAAGTATTGTATAAGTTTTTCTCAGCAAGCGCTGAATGAAGAAACTCTGGATTGCCTTGAAGACTCAGAAGAGAAGTAAAGCTGAAGACAAATTTTTAAGACTCGGAAGCTGGACTCTCCACTCTGAAGATTTCACGAAGACTGTTAAAGCTCTCCTCAGAGGTTTCAAAAGCAATCAGAAGAAAAATCCTTACCAATTCGATCATAAGCTTAGACAAAAGGAATTAGCTCTCAGAAGCTAAGTCACGGGTTCTGTTAAGCATTTAATGCTCTGACAACTGCATTTAATGCAAGGCGCCAAAAGTTTAAAAAGCTGTTTTGAAGGAGCGCGCATGTCTACTCAAAACAAAACCAGAATTTCCTTGTCTACCCTTTGTTGATTCAATTGAAGAAAGTTTTCAGTCAACCTTATCTTTGATTTCAAATCACTTACCGGATTAAGTTAAAGAACAAGGTTAACGGAATCAAAGTGTTTAAAGACCGTTTGAAGACATGACAGATTAACGGCTACAACAACTGATGTCATCAATTGAAGATTCAAACTTCACCAACGGTCATCTTTAAAGCACTATAAAAAGTAGCCAAGCTCCATTGCATCATACACGCGATAATCGAGCAAAATCTCAACGCACTGTTTGAACAAGAAAAACAGAGCACCATTTTCCATTCTCAATCTTTCTATAGCTTTAGTTAAAGTGAGAGAGTGAAGAAAAACAAGTTCATAATAGGAATCTTGTAAACTGATATCATTTGTGATATTCAGTTAGATTTAGAGAGAAATCTAGTTGAGATTAGAGTTGGGTGAGAAATCCAGAAAACAGGATTGTTGTTGTTCTGGTGGAAATCCTTTAACTCTCTTTAGACTAGTCAGAACTAAGTGAGAAATTAGCTCAGGTTTTGTTGATATAAATGGGCTTCTGAACTTGCCATTAAAGTTCTAAATAGTGGATTTAAAATCTCTGGCGGCTGCGACCACAGGGGACAGGACGTAGTCACAGGACTTCTGTGGCGAACCTGGATAAATCGAACTGTTAATCAGGACCTCCTGAATCTCTTTCTACCTTCCTTATACTTGTTAATTTGCTTCTGTGTACTTGCTTGTGTTTAGTGCTGAAACAGATTTACTCATTTTATCATTGTCTTTGTTCAGAAGACTGTCCAGAAGTTCTCTAACTCAGAGCTTCTGTTGCTGAAAGGGCATAAATTGTCTTAAGGCAGAATTTCCCTCAGAGGCTACTTCTGTTAGCTTGCCTCTGAATTAGAAGGAAATTTGACTCTGAAATATTAAGTTTCTTCAAAAACTTAAAATTATCAGTTTTCGACTTAGACACCTATTCACCCCCCTCTAGGTGATTCTGTTCTTGTTAGGGCCAACAAAATCAAGTGAGAGGGATCATCAAATGAGAGGGATCTGCACGAGAGTACCTATGTGTGAAAACTATAATCCCTTGACAAATGGTATTAGAGCCATGGTTCAATATCAAGAATTGTGGCAACACAGAGAATTATCATTGATCAATATATATATATATATATATATATATATATATATACAGAGTACAAGCGTGTATTTAAAAATATACCTTAACAATATTCTCTATCACCCTCCCTCAAGTCGAGCAGGAGTAGAACAAATGCTCAACTTGGATCGTAATGAGACGAACCGATCTTTACACAACGGCTTCGTTAAGACATCAGCGACCTGATCCAAAGTTGGCACATATTTTACTTGAATGAGGTTCTTAGCTACCCGATCTCGAACAAAAAAGAAATCTATTTCAATATGTTTGCTCCTATGATGAAAAATAGGATTGAGAGTGAGATAAGTAGCCGAGAGGTTGTCGCACAAAAGACGGGGAGGCCGAGCTATCTGAAGGCCAAGTTCTTGAAGAACAATTTGAAGCCACCCCATTTCAGAGGCACCAGTGGCTAAAGCTCGATATTCGGCCTTCGTAGATGACCGCGCAACTGTCTGTTGCTTTATAGAGGACCACGAGACAAGGCTACGACCAAGATATAAAGCATAACCAGCGGTAGATTTTCTATCATCCAAATTTTCTGCCCAATCAGCATCAGTGTATCCATGTAAATAAACTGGAGATTTGCGATGAAGAAAAATACCATAAGATTTAGTTTGCTGAAGATATCTGAGAATACGCTTGACACCTTGCCAATGTATAACAGTGGGAGCATGCATGAATTAAGCCAAACGATTAACAGAAAATGAGATATCAGGTCGAGTGAAAGCCAAGTACTGGAGACTGCCGACAATACCGCGGTACAGTGTAGGATCAGAGAAGGGATCACCAAGTTTCAACTGAAATTTTTCTTTCGTGCACATAGGCGTAGAGATGCCTTTACACGTAGCCATGTGAGCCTTCTGAAGAATGTCTTTAATATATTTACTTTGATGAAGTAAAAGTCCAGATGTGGTCCTAGTAGCTTCAACACCCAAGAAATACTTTAACTGACCCAAGTCCCGAAGGTCGAATTCTCGTTTCAATTGAGAGACTAGGAACAGAGTAGCCTCAGAGCTGGAACCCATGACATCAACATAAATCAAACAGAAGATGATATCAGGACCATGTCGATAATAAAACAGAGAAGTGTCAGCTTTAGATCCTTCGAATCGAAATTTGCACAGAACATCAGTAAGTCTCTTATGCCATTGACATGGTGCCTGTTTGAGACCATATAGAGACTTATTGAGTTTGCACACATATTTGGGGTATTGAGAGTTAATAAAGCCCGGGGGTTGAGACATATACACATCCTCCTCAAGATCACCATGGAGGAAGGCATTTGAAATGTCAAGTTGAATGACAGTCCAGTCAAGAAAGACAACAAGAGCAAGTAAGAGTGGTACCGTGGTAGGTTTGACAACAGGATTGTATGTCTCAAAATAATCAATTCCGGGTCGTTGACTATACCCTTTGGCCACAAGGCGAGCCTTGTATCGTTCAATTGTACCATCAGGATTTTGCTTGATACACCACAACCAACGACATTTAACCAAGTTAAATGAAGAATTCCAAGGTACTAATGTCCACGTCCCATGTTTTTGCAAAGCATCGAATTCAGCTTGCATTGTTGCACGCTAAGAAGGAATCGATAAAGCCTCGGACACCGACTTAGGAATAGACGGTAACGTGTGAATTAAGGCAAAGGGTATTTTTTGGTTTAAGTGAACCAGTTTTAGAACGAGTGACCATCGGATGAGTGGAGCCCATTTCAAAGCGAGGCGGAATGGAAGAAGCAGTAGGTTCGATGACAATGTGCCCAGAGGATGTAGCAGTATCCAGTGAGGTTGAGGGTGAGGGTTGTGAGGGGAGGGAGTTGTTTGGGGAGGAGTTGTTTGGGGAGAAGTTGTTTGGGGGGAGCTGGTGGTCGAGGTCGGTGAGGAGGGGAGGGGGCTGTTGGGATCGGTGATGGAGGGAGATGGGGAGCTGTGAGGTGGAGAGGTAGGCAGTGGGTGGACGGGGTTTATATGGGTTGTGGGTGGGTTTTGTATGTGAGCAGTAGGTGGTGAGGGGGTTATGAGTGGGTTAGGATGATTTAATGGGACTGCTGTTTGAGGAGAATTTGTGGGATGCACACGAGAGCTGGGCACAGGTTGAGGAATTGAAATTGGCAAGGAGTTGGAGTTGGATGTTGTGATGTCGAAGGGGAGCAACTCATCCGGTAGAGATGGACCTGGGAACACCTGTTCATTGAATAGAACATGACGTGAGATGAATAATTTCTTGGAAATTGGATCAAAACACTTATATCCTTTATGAGTACGACTATAACCAAGAAATAGACACACACGAGAACGAGAATCAAGCTTGGATTTAGCATATGGACGTAACCAAGGAAAGCACAAACAACCAAAGACACGTAAGATATAGTAATCGGGAATATCTCCAAAGAGCAATGTAAATGGGATAGAAAACTCTAAGTGTGCTATTGGGGTTCTATTGATGAGATAATTTGTTGTATCAAACACATATGTCCAATAATTTTGTGGTAAATTAGCACGATGTAAAAGTGCTAAACCATGCTCAGTTATGTGTCTATGTTTTCTTTCGGCTATACCATTTTGTTCAGGGGTGTGAAGACATGACATTCGATGTGTAATTCCATGGATGCGAAAATAGGGAACAAGTTTAACAAATTCACCTCCACCATTAGATTGAAAGGCTTTGATGGAAGTGTTAAAGTAATTTTCAACTAGAGCACGAAATTGAACAAAGACAGTATACACATCAGATTTTTGTTTAATAAAGTAAAGCCAACTATACTTTGTAAAATGATCAACAAAGACAACATAGTATCGATATCCATCAATAGATTCAACGGGTGAGGGACCCCAAACATCAGAACAAATCAACTCTAAAGGAGCATGCGTTTTATGATCAGACAACGAAAAAGGTAATTTATGTGACTTAGCAGTGCAACAGGATGAACAAAAAGAATCTTTATTCTTATTCAAAACTGAGATTTTATTCAAAGGAAGTAAACGTTTAACAATGGGAAAAGAGGCATGGCCCAATCTATCATGCCAAGTAGCTAAAGTAGCAATATTTGCTGAACATAAATTAAAATTGGAAGCAGACAAGCAAAGCGAGTAGAGCCCATTATTACTTCGGCCTTGAGCTCGGATCTTCCTCGTTTCCAAATCCGTAATAAGAAAACGATCAGAGAAAAATTCAATTGAAACAGGGTTAGCATTAGTAAGAGCATAAACTGATAACAAATTGTGATTTGATTTAGGAACATGTAAAATATTTCGTAAATCAAAAGGAATTGAATTAACAGTAGCAATAGAATGACCAGTTTTCGAGATTGTGAGTTTAGAGCCATTACCAATGGTGACCTCATCAAGGTCGGAGTACTCAGAATGAAGATTTAGATTCCCCAGGTCAGAGGTGATATGATGAGTTGCTCCTGAATCGACGACCCAAGGTTGTGGATTGAGGGTACTGGTAGCTACATTCGACTGGGCAGAGTAAGAGTTGTCACGATTAAACCGAGGTGATGAGCAATTGCGAGCAACATGCCCGATTCCACGACAATTATGACAGGTAAGGTGCTCACGACCATTTGAAGCAAACTGAGGTATGGAAGTTGGTGTGTAGTTGTTGTAATTAGGACTCGAAGTTCCATTGAAGGGCCGAGTAGGCTACCGAGAGGGCATAAACTGCCCACGACCCGCACCATGGGGACTGCCACGTCCTGCAGTGGTGTTTCAGCCGCGACCACGACGGGCAGGGGGGGGCGGCGCTGTTCCGGGCAGCCATTATAGTCGTGGGTTCGATGCTTGTGAAATTGTTTTTCTTGTTGAGTTGACGTTCCTCATGTAATAACAAGCCAAAGTGGTGGTCAAAATCAACAATATCACCATGTAATCGGACATTACGAGCAAACGACTCATATTTCTCATTCAATCCATTGATTAGGGCGTCAGCAAAATCATCATCAGCAACAATATGATCATAAGAGGCAAGTTGATCATAGATACTAAAAAACCTTAAGAGCATAGGTAGAGATATCATCCGAACCTTGTTGGATTCGAACGAGTTGATCCTTGAGGTTCCTGATACGAGATCGGGATCCAGTAGCATATGTGGTAGTCAACTTATTCCAAGCAACGATAGCCGACGTGGCGGTAGCAATATGTGGTAATAACGAGATGGAGACAGATCCGAGGAGCCAGCTAAGGACCTGTTGATCACGTTGGTACCAAAGCGCATAAGCCGGATTAGTAGTAGCATCTTCAAGCATATGAGAGGGCTGGATCGCCGAAGGGTCCAGATGTGTTGCTAGGCCACTCCCGTGAACAGCAGACAATATTTGTGCACACCATAAAACGAAATTTGTTGAATCGAGTTTAACAGTGATTAGCGAGTGGAGATTGGGTGTAGGGGTATACATATTTGTGGACGGCGGAAGGGTGGTGGTGGAGGTGCTGGATGTGGAGATGGAGGTGTAATTCCACAAATGATGGTTATTATGTTGGAAGGAAAAAATAGGATCAATGTTTGTGAGGGATGAAGCAGGTTGGGTGCTAGCCATAGAAGCAAAATAAAATCAGCGGCAAGAGCAGTAAGAATAATAGCTAGTTTTTTTTTTTTTTTTTTAAATTTAGGGTTGGCTGTGATGCCATCAAGAATTGTGGCAACACAGAGAATTATCATTGATCAGTAAATATATATATATATATATATATATATATATATATATATATATATATATATATATATATATATACAGAGTACAAGCGTGTATTTACAAATATACTCTAACAATATTCTCTATCACAATATTGGGATCTCCCCATATTATTAATGTCTGGAACCAAAAGAATTAGATATGATGAGACATATTAAATGTTTCATTATTTACTTGAAAAACTATATGACTCGTTAAATATATAAGCCAATGGTACATTTTGATGTTAATTAGACATTTGCTATAACATGATATCTTATACTTTTCTTGTGGTGTAATCATGATGTCTTATACTTTCTTTACATGGTTTCAATGTATTTGCCAATGTTAGACTAAAGAGCATTGTGTTTGCTAACATTACTAAGTTGAAGCTCATTATGTATATGTAAATATATTATTTGTTCTCTAAATATGTCTAAAAAAGATTGATTGTCTCCAGAATTTTAAACAATTACCAACAATTCTTTACTCATGTCTAAAAATAAAAAAATGGCATCATATTCTTGTTCAATTACACTTAATAAGTCTCTCATTTCAATATTGTTATTTCAAAAGGTGCTATCCATAAATGATATCAATTTCAAAATTTCTAATTTTCAGTGTTATAACTAAGTTTGCATCATTTATAGTTTGTACTTTTGTTACCGTCAATGAAACTAGAAAATTCTAGTATAATTGGATAAGAATAAAGTGTCAATTGTAACTTCTTTTTTTTTTTCATTTTTGAGTTTTCACTTTTTATAATAGTGAGATTCAAACTCATGATCACACACTCACTTGCGGAATGTAATAATCATCAAAGCATATTGCTTGATGGATTGCCATTTGTGACTTTAAGAAGTTTATGACCGTTAAAGTTATGTCACAACACATGTATACTATTAAGGAAAAAAAGTCTTATATGATTTTGGTGATTCTTATGAGTTGGCAATGGTTGGAACAATTGGGCTTTTTATCTGTTTAATCAAAATTATTCGCATTGCTAAGCATATTATAGGCTTAAGTGATATCTAGAATTTGGTTACTTTAACTTTTACAAATTAACTATTGCTTTATTTTATCCACCATTAGATCATGGAGTAAGCATTACTTTATGATATTTATATATTGTTTTTGCTCTGCTTGAACCTTAAATCTTCATATTAAAACAAAAAATTGTAAATAATTAGTTCTTATGCCTCTAGTTTTTTTTTCTCACAAGAATTGAAAAATTAATAAAGAAGAACGGTTGTTCTTTCCGTTGTAGAATATATGTCGCTTTGATGGAAAAATTTGGAATTAACAACATTAATTACACTATACAAATACAAGCAGTTGTGCTCACATGGTCAATGATTGACCAAATATAATTTGGTCAATCACCGTTAGATCATAATCTAACGGTGGAGATTAGTTACTAATGAAATCACCAAACTAATCTCCACTGCTAGATTCTGATCTAACGGTGATTGACCATGTGAGCACCATTGCAAATACAAGTGTACCCCTACTATAACATTTATTGTGTAAAAATTTCGATTCTTAGATATACTTTTCTATTACCCTTCTTTATGTTGATGATTATAAATTTGTATAATGATGTAAATAGGAGCAAAATTGACAAAATTTTAAAATAATTAATTTATTATTATATTAATCTTAATTAAACGATATATGCTAATAAAAAATTTAAATTGATATATTCGAGAACAGATAGAATAATAAGAACTATATCTTCTTATACTAAAAGTTGTATTAATTTTTTAGAATTTGATAAAAAATGTGAATTTTTAGTTTTAACTCAGAAAATATTTCAAGATGTGTATGAGATCATTCATAGGGTTTTACGTTTCCAATTGGCCACTAACTATGAGTTATTTCGTGGGCTTTAATAGAGATTCATATTAAAAACTTCATTTTATCATAAATTAACTTATGAAGTTTATCTTAATATTAGAAAAATATACACGTCTTGACATAATTCCGATGTCGTCCAGCGGTTAGGATATCTGGCTTTCACCCAGGGGACCCGGGTTCGATTCCCGGCATCGGAACATTTTTGTATTTTAAATTTTGTTAAATAGAAAGTGAAAGAAAGAAAGAAAATCAATCAATCCAGCAGCGCAAACCATAATATTATTCATTCAGCATTAGCGCTAGACGTCGTCCGTCTGCGGGGCTAGCCTTTGTTATATCATATGGGTTTGTTTTGAGGTAAGAAAGTCATAATAGTCATCATTATATGGCATTTGTTTATGTCATTAGGCCGAAAACATTCGAAAAGCCAAGTTATTAATATTAGATTATTTACCATTATATTTAATTGTGCTTACTTTAAAGAAAATTGAGGTTAGGTTATCCTTTTCTCGTATTGTTACATAAATTTGAAAGAAAGAAGAAATTGAGAAGACAAAGCACGTGTTGGAGACAGAACCGTGTGGAGTGCAAATCTTAAGTCACACTGATATCACCTATTAAATCACGTGTTTGGTCTGTAACCTCAATCATAAATTACGCAGATATCAACTATTAAATTATTTACTATTTTGTTCATATGTTATTAGATTCAGTTGTGATTTTTTCCTTGGAGCATATTGAAAATAAGGAGACTAGATGTCCTCTGCCCTCTAAATTTAGATCTAAGTTGGAGACAGCGCGTGGAGTGCAAATATTAAGTTACATTAATATCACCTATCAAATCACGTGTTTGGTCCATGACCTCACTCATAAATTACACGGATATCAACTATTAAATTGTTTACTATTTTGTTCATATGTTATTAGATTCAATTGTGATTTTTTTCTTTGAACGTCATATCTGTTACATATTGAAAAAAAAGAAGATTGTTTGTCCTATGCACTCTAAATTCAGATGAAGTTGGAGACTGAGCGCGTGGAGTGCAAATCTTAAGTTACACTAATATCACCTATTAAATCACGTGTTTGGTCCGTGACTTCAGTCATAAATTATGCGGATACATGCTATTAAATTATTTACTATTTTGTTTATTTGTTATTAGATTGAGTTGTGATTTTTTCCTTTGAAAGTCATATTTGTTACTTATTGAAAATAAGAAGACTGTCTGTCCTATGCACTCATAATTCAAATGAAGTTGGAAACAGAGCGCGTGGAGTGCAAATTTTAAGTCACATTGATATCACATATTAAATCACGTGTTTGACTCGTGAATTCAATCACTTTTTGGTCCGCGACCTCAATCATAAATTGCGCAGATATCGGTTATTAAATTATTTATGATTTTGTTCACATATTATTATATTTAGTAGTGATTTTTTTTTTTTGAAAGTCATTTCTGTTGCATATTAAAAAGAAGAAGAAAGCTGTCTGTCCTATTCTATGCACTCTAAATTCAAATGAAGTGTACAGAGTGCAAATCTTAAATTACACCGATATCACGTATGAAATCATGTATTTAGCTCGTGACTTGGATAACTTATTTGATCCGCGACCTCTGCGGAAAAAGCCAAACTAAATCTTTACTTGACCTTTCTGCATGCTACTGCTACCACACTCCCTTCTCTCTTTCTCTCCTGTAAATGGCATGCGTTTCTCTTCCAATTTCACATCTGCGTGCTCCGCAAATTCGATCACTGGATATTGTTGTGGAAGTTGATGGATGACAGCCAGCCAGCCATGGATGGACCTTCTGACTGGGATGCTCGCACGATGTTACTCTCTTTCCCCTCAACTACGTCGTTTTCGTTTCGATTTTCATTGATTTCATTCTGACTTAGCGATATTTACAGGTTTGATTTGTATTTGCACGATTATTTTGTGAGGAAGAAGTTGAATCGTACTGCTGCTCTTTTTAAGCGAGCAGCCAATGTCTGCTCTAAACCTGTTGGTAAGTAGTGTCACAGATTAATATAAAAAATGTTATGATAACTCGAGCTTTTGGTTCAATCTGTAAAATAATATGTATCAGAGCCTGTGCAACCGTTATGCATTAGCCTTTACTATCAGCTCGAGCTTTTGTTTCAATGGAAGTGCGATTGATTGCAAAGTTTATGTTTGAGAAATCGCATTTGTGAGAGAATAATATAAAAGATGTTGTTAACCTTAACTATCAGCTCTAGCTTTTGGTTAAATTGGTTAAGTAACTGGTAACAGTATTCAATCGGATTTCTTCTCTGCTTCTTTTCCTTTTCTGTATGGCTTCCAGATGAAGTTATCTTTGATTTTTCACATCGCCATTGTGTTTTCCGATAGATAATCGAATCTGTTTGATTATTTCCAGTGATTGATTCGGTTGATGGTTTCCTACATGAATGGTGGTCACTGTTTCATGATGTGTTTGTCTCCAGGCAACTCAAGCATCCCGAGGCTACTGAAAAATCTTCAGATCAGGTTATTTTTACTGTATGATCATATTGTTTTGATTCGTTTTTCAACAACAGTGAATAATTTACGCTGTGTTTTTCAGAACTACCAGGATGAACTACAGAATATCTGTAATATTATGCCGCAGATGCCTGAACCTTTTCCATTCTCCCCTGAATATATGATGTTGGCGCAACGAATGCCTTTCGGCTTGCCCAATCCAAGCTATTCGAAATTTTATACGACTAGACCTAAGCATTGTATCTTGTTTGATGCTTGTTTATCTGTGTGCTTCAGATCTGAACAGCAGCAAAACGTGAATCAGGCTCAACAGCTACTGATGAGAGTATGGTTCAATGTCTGAATTTTTAGTTGATTCCAATTTTTTACGACAGGATTCGGTGACAGTTTAATTGTATGCTTTTATCCAGGAAAATAGAATTGGAAACAGCAGCTCGGGGACCTGACTCTATGGACATAAATCACTTACGAGTACAAAGAGGCATATTCTCCTTGAGTAGTCGTGATGCAGGTAATTCCAGATTCTAGTATTGCTTTTGCATTCTTCCTCTGTAACATCTGATGTTCGTGTTGCTATAATTTTGGGACAAGTACAAATAGTTAGTGTTCAGTCATAAATCTTTAATCTTCTGGTTCTCGTGGAAATGATTCTATGGAGAAAATGTCTAACATATGCCAGATGCATCTTAAGGCCGAAGTAGATTGTTTAAGCCGCACCTTTTGTTGATCTGTGTTCTATACATAACTGCAAAAGATATGACTTAATAGACTTGAAAATGACAATCAAATTGTTCTGTGGTAATCTTTTGTCTTATAGTCTTACATATAGGATTCATCTTAAGACATCAATTAGATTGTTTAAGCCGCATCTTCTGTTGATCTGTGATCTATACATAACTGCAAAAGATATAACTTGATAGACTTGGAAATGACAATTCAATTGTTCTATGGTAATCTTTTGTCTTCCCAGTTTTAAAGCTTAGCTTCTGTTTTTGCAGGTGAAGGCTCCAATCCGTTTCCACCCAATGTTTGGCCTTTGAAATCACCTAGACCAGCATCGAATCGTCCACAGCAATTTCCTAGGTTGATGGAGCAAATCCAACAAAATCCTTTGGGTAGATCTATAAGGCTTGCATATGGAAACATGGCACCGAATTTTACGAGAAGCATTGAAAATTTTCGTAGACCAAAACTACTACTTCCCAAGAGTAATTTGAGTGGGGAAGAGGAACAGGTTATAATCAAGAATCATATAGTTGCTTTCTTCACAAAACTAAATCTGTTTCCTTCAGTATTTTAGGACCTATGAGAGGCATTCTTCACAATCACATCAAAGAAAAGTCTCAGATGAACACAGATATATGGATTCAGACATTATGTCTATACACGAGAATCTCTCGGGCCAAAATGCTTGTCCAAAATACTAATAATTATCAGGATATCTTCTTATTCATTGACTCCTTTCTTCCACCATGTATAAAGGAAGAAGAAATGGAAGGAATAATCTGATACAGAAACAGAATTAAATATAAGATAAACTTTGTAAATTTTGTCTTCTGTCCTGTTTTTCATAATGTTTCATGAATTTTATCTATTATGATAAACTAAATGATTGTTCAGATGAAGCAAACCGAAGAGAATCATGGCCAAACTTATCAGAATCTAAAGCCGCAAGTAACAGATGTACTTTCCCCTCATCAAGCCATTTTACTTTAATTATTAATAGACCACTTTCCATAGTTCGATACAATATATTATGCTTCTTAATTTGTTTCTTTTAACAGAATAGCTGGAAGAGAAGGAGCTTGGTGCATCCAGTAGCTGGAGAAAACACTTTGGTAGGTCAAACACCTGATGGATATATATCGTTGATAGCCTTCCTTTTCTAGCAGAGAGACTCTATAGTTTGATTTAGAGATTTAGTACATTAGCTGATTTATACCCTGATTTATACCCTTGTCTGCAAGTTGTAGCATTCCTAATGAAGTATGCACTTTGCAGGTCCGTGCAAATGCTGAAGTTGAATCTTTTTTATCCGCCACACACGGTGATGATATAAAGAAGGCAATCCTCTTGGTAAGGAAATCTCTTAAGAAAACAAGAGAAAGGTACTTAAAGGTTTTCAAATTAAATTTTTGCAGTGAACCTTGTGTAGACTAAACTGTAGAATAAATTTCTTGAGCAATACTTCCACAAGTTTGTCTGCAGATGTGATTATAAGGTTTAAAATTGGAACTTGGCTTTGCTATATCCTGTATGCACAACTTTATTATGTGTTCATACACTTGGACCAAAAGCCTTGGAATATTGAATAACCTGGCTTAGACTATCTTTGAATGGGAAGAACATGACATAGCATTCATCAATTGCTAAAGCTGTAAATGATAGATATTCAGCTTATTCTATTCTATTCCTTGTAGCAAAGTCGGGTTGGAATATGCAGAATATTGCGAACTTTCACAAATAATTGGTGTTAACTATAAGCCTTTTTCTTTTTGAATTCATTTGCATTATTTCAAATTGGGGTTTGTTATTCATCTTGTAGGATTTACTTTTTAAAGAGATTGCATGCCTTCACTCTAGTAAAAATAAGGTGGCGTTGTGTTGTCATTTTTCTTCCGATGGGAGACTATTAGCTAGTGCTGGACATGATAAGAAGGTAATTTAGGACATTAATCTCAACTTTTGGCGTCGGATGACAAGGACCGAAGCAACAAGAGACTAAAGGAAGAGGGCTCACTTTTGGCATTGGCTGATGAAAAGGACAGAAGCACCAGCGCTGCATTTTTAGCATCAGCTGATGGAAAAGACAATGCAACAGGATAGCATTTCGCATAGGCTGGTGTGAAGGCTAAAAACACCAGGGTAGTTTTTGCATCGGCCCTTTTAAAAAGACCGAAACACTAGAGATTTTTTGCGTCGACATCTGGCAAGGACCGATGCAACAGGATAGCTTTTGGCCTCGCTCCAAGAGAGACTCGAAGCAACAGGATATTTTTTGCATCGGTTCAGGGTTAGGGTCAAAGGTGAGGGTTTGCGTCGACTCCTAGTAAGGATCGATGCAACAGGTTACCTTTGGGCCTCGGCTCCTGGAAACACTCGATGCATCAGGGTAGTTTTTGCATCGGTTCAGGGTTAGGGTTAAAGGTGAGGGTTTCTTCTTGCGTCGACATCTTGAAACGACCGATGCAAGTAGTTCACTTTTGGCCTCGGCTCTGGGAAAAACTCGATGCATCAGGGTTGTTTTTGCATCGGTTCAGGGTCAGGGTTAAATGTGAGGGTTTCTTGTTGCGTCGACATCTTGAAAGGACCGATGCAATAAGTGAACTTTTGGCCTCGGCTCTTGCGAAAGACTCGATGCATCAGGGTTGTTATTGCATCGGTTCAGGGTTAGGGTTAAAGGTGACGGTTTCTTCTTGCGTCGACATCTTAACAGGACCGATGCAAGAAGTTACCTTTCGGCCTCGGCTCTGGGAAAGACTCGATGCATCAGGGTGGTTTTTGCATCGGTTCAGGGTTAGGGTTAAAGGTGAGGGTTTCTTCTTGCGTCGACGTCTTGAAAGGACCGATGCAATAAGTTAACTTTTGGCCTCGGCTCTTGGGAAGATTCGATGCATCAGGGTCGTTTTTGCATCGGTCCAGGGTTAGGGTTAAAGTTGAGGGTTTCTTCTTGCGTCGACGTCTTGAAAGGACCGATGCAACAGGTTCGCTTTTGGCCTCGGCTCTCAGAGAGACTCGATGCATCAGGGTAGGTTTTGGTTTTGGCGCAGTCGAACTGACAGCAATTTCTGCTGTAATGTAACGATGCCGTCTCTAAATTAACCTTGTGAACGGAACTTATGACTGAATACGAACGTTATACTGAACTCAGATCTTGCATACGTTCCTGGTGACGGTTGTAAGACGGAATTTCATCTCCATTCCTTACATTATTACAGACATTCTAGCGTCAGAATTTTCACACGGGATCCAATAAACATTGCTATTATTTTATTAATTGGATTGAAGGGAACTCGTGTGATCGTATAAATATAGTCAATATTCCTTAAAAAGAAAAAAAAACTGTTCATTCAAAATTCAGGAGCAATAGTATATGTTTTTTTTTTCAATTTATAAACTTTCACCATGTATTCTACCATGTCCAACAATATGGGAAAAAAAAAGATGAAAAAGCATTTGAAAAGCATTAACGTAGATCATCTAATTTTCTTTAGCAAACTACTGTATGTTCTATATCTCACTTAACAACAAAAAAATTTAGATATAGAATCCTTACATCCAAAGAATCCTATGAAACTAGTTATACATCCAATGCAGTAGAATTTTTTATCTTTTTCTTTCCATAATATACACCTCTACCACTACGCTGCAATCGCTCACTTCTCTCTGAAACAGAAAGCCAAACAAAGAGTCATTTTTCCTAATACTTGAGAATATCAAAACACAATTCCAGATAGATGAAATCAATTAAAGGACAATTTTGACACTACAAGAACATTAATACAATTCATTCATGTCCCTGCTCCTACCCAACATTGACAACGTTCGAATAGAAAACACCAATGTCATTCGAATTATGATTCCGTATCTCCAATGTTTAGCATATACTTATCATCCATGATTAAGTGTTTTTTTAGTGAAGAAAACACATAACTAATCACATTACACATGCAGGTGATGCTTGTGTATCAATTGGGTCAGGCTGTTATGATGTATGGAATCATGTATGTATCACTTCTAAATTTTCTAATCTTGTGTCTAACTCAGTCTCAAGTCTAACTCAATAATCCTGAAATTTTGTGGTCGAAAATTAACACCAATTCTGGCAACCAAGTTCCCAATACATGTAAACCTAGGCAATTAACACTAAAGGGAAACAAACCCAATTAAGAAAAAGAACAGTGAAGTACCTTTGGCTTTCGATGCCTCATATATGAGTCGTGACCTTCCTAATTAATGATTAAGTATTAAACTAGTACTAGGCCAAGACTAGTTATATAAATGTATAAATTGCATACAAATTCAAGAACTACATAAATACTACCCCACCAAGTTTTCACTGTAATTCTGCTGTAGAATTACAGCTGCCAATTTGTAGTTCTGTAATTCTACTGCAGAATTACAGATCTGCAATTCTGTAATTTTATTGCAGAATTACAGATTTATAAGTTCTGTAAATCTAATGGAGAAAAATCTGAAATTCTGTAGCAACATTGCATATTGTATTTCTGTAAATCTGTAGCATAAAATGTTAATATGCATCACAGCACAACAATATTCACAGCAGATTACAGTACATGATCAAATGAACCATAACCGAAACTGATTTGGGTATAAAACATGTTTTGAATATGTTTCCACGTAATATAAATCAAATATATTCCAAGTCGCATTATAAAATATCAAAATCATCACAGAATGCTTCAACATTTCAAGTTTCTACAAATGGATTTTAAAAATTGAATCCAAACAAAAACTATATGAGAAACAGTAGCATTATAAGACCAAATAATAACAAAACATGAACAATATACTAAGAACCAAACACAAAACAAACTTAGAAATCGCTATAAGAGAAGACTAAATAGTCAAATGAACAATAATGGAAAAGAAAATGATGAATACAAGATGTACCTGAATAAAAAGATCTTGCTCTTGCTCTCAAGATCAACCTTAAGACAACCTCAGCCTCAACCTTAAAGATGCCTATTTCACGTAATAGACTTAACTCCATACAGTAGCAACTCAAATTGCAAATTCGTGAACTGCAAAATGCAAATGCACATAGTGAGCAGAAAATACAAACTAGACTAAACAATTTTAAGGAATTTAAGTCACACTTAAAAGACAACATGAAGTTGCAGATATTGATAAACTATTTGCAAGAAAAGGAAAAAAGAGAAATGTCATCAAGACAAGGTTTTCCTGCGAGTAATCATGAAAACAACTCACCAATTTTGATGTAGTATAATTCTCAAAGGATAACAGAATATAAACCTATAGAAGCATAAGCATAAGTTTCTCCAGTCCAGAAACAAAATAATCCAACAGGTAAGATCTGATCAAGGCATAATGCTAACGACAAAGGATTTTGCCTAACCAGAAACAAAAATATTCCTCCAAAAAGGAGCCTACTATTAACTATCAAGGGAATACTAGCTAAAAAAAATAGAAGCTTTTTACTAATATAGAGATTGTAACCATATTAACTTTAGCCAAAATAGCAAGTTCAAGGATAACGAACACTTGAATGAATTGAACACATAACTAATAAAAAATTTGATCTATTCGCTATTACCACTGCAATCAACAATGAATAATTCATGAAGCAAATAAACTCAACATTATCATCTTCAACAGTGAAAAGAGAGATTGAACCACCTTAAGAGACCGCCAATGATGTTCAGATGCAGATTCTCGACTTTACCGGTTGATCTGTCTCACAATGCAGAGCTATAAAGGTGTAGTTTCCGACCTGACAGAACCGGATGAGCGGCGGAAGAAAGAAAGATACTCACAGATTTATAAATATGGGATGAGCGGCTTTTGCGAAAATGAGAATTAGAGAAGATGGAGAGGTAGAAGAATATGAGCGGCGGAAGTAAAAGGTATGTTGAGAAACCCTAGTTTTCAGAATCAATATTATTTTATACCCTTTCAAACATTTAGGCCCCGTTTGGTAAAGCGTTTCGTGGGAGCATATAGCGTTTCGTAGGAGCATATTGCATTTTTGTTCCAATATGCTCACAAATAGGTGTTTGGTTATATTTTTGGAACTACAGCATTTAGAGTTTTGGAACCAAAACGGAGCGTTTCGTGAAAAGCTCCAATTTGGAGCTTTTCGTGAAACGCTAGTTTGTATTTTAAACCACAAGTAGACTTTGACAAAACTACCCCAACTTATTTTTTTAATTTATATTATTATTAATTTATATTGGTAAATAGTATACCCGTATAAGTCTTTTCACATGTCAACAGCAACTGTTTTTATAATTCTTCCAAACACTAATTATCCAACAACTATTAGCAAACAGCAACAACAAACAGCAACAGCTAACCGCAACAGCTAACCGCAACATCTAACCGCAACAGCTAACAGCAACCGCAACACCAAACGGAGCCTTAATCCTCACCTTCCATCTATACACCAATCAATGCCTTTCATCTTTCTCCTTTCTCTAACTCAAACCAATCACCCAATTATCTATAACTATTTTTTGGTGTAGGCTATGGTCACTTTGTTTTTCCCTTACTTTGTCTATACTTTATATTTTTTACCATTGGATTAGTTTTTAACCTATGATCCAATGGTTGACAAAACAAAGTAATGATTATTTTGTGAAAAATAAAGTGACCCTAGAATATCCCCTCTTTTTTTATACAACCAATAACTCAATTAAAGATCAAAATTATTAATGAAAATTTACTCACCTACCACTTATATATATCTTTAAATTTGTAAAGAAAAATTAGTTAAATCAATGATTCACAATTTTAAAAAAATCAATGACCCACTTCCACTCATACTCTAATCAATTTTGTAGAAAATAATTATACTAGTTAATTTTAAAACTGAATATAATTAAATGCCATTGTAATTTTGTTTAAATTAATTATATAATTTCAACTTTTAATTATCAATATTTTGAATTTAATTTTTGCAAATAATGATACGTATGTTTATAATGCAGTTCTGATAATTCAGTTTAAATGTGTGCATTCTAAGTATCAGGATCTTAAAAAGACGATGTGGTAGTCAACGTCAAAAGGCTAGAATATTAGAATATTGTGGTTTTCAAGATTCTAATATTCTACTAGATTTAACCATTTCATAAATAAACCGTAAATCACACCGCCAATTAGAGTTTAGTGATTCATTTATTATCGTACTTGAATTCCCTCTACTGATCAAATAGATTTCATACGTGATAAACCTGCCTTTTTACTGTCAAACTCCGGTGGTCAAATATATTTCATAAATAAACTATAAGCCTAAATTTAAACTATAAAAGCATATCATTTTCTCTAATGTTTTTATTAGAGGTAAAGAAATAAAAAAATCTAATAAGTAATTAATTATCATTGCCCCAGAAATTTATCAAATAATATATAAAAAAAAGTTATATAAGAAAAATATACATTAATTATTTATATTTAATATAATCTTGTATAGATATAAATTTAAGTTTTTCATATACTATCAAAAACAAGAGAAAATGCTTCTCTCAAAAAAAAAAATAAGCAAAAGAAACAACATAATCAAATATAGTGACGAAAAATTCGTCCCCAGTTCCTTCACAAACATGTTCGATCCGAGACGGGTAATATTTCGTCATAATAAGTAATGGAAGTACTCTCGCCAAATAATTATGACGGAAATCTTAAAAAGGTCACAAAACACCGTCACGAATCGTGACGTTTCACTAATTGCGTCAGAAAAAGCGTATCATCTGGACGAAAATTTTTCTGTCTCAAAACACTGTACTATTCAGCAGATTTCTAGTAGTGTTTGGCTACGGCTCTTTGAAATGATCGAAGCGCCTATGATATCCGAAATAGAAAGGAATACTTAAGGAGTAAAGCTCTGAAAAAACCCTGCTTGGAGTAGATCTACAACACTCAAAATCAGAGTAAGTGAAAGAGTCTGTAAACGAGCTCAGCCCGGCAAATTCTTAACGCTCGACTCAAATTTTTGTTCTTAGCAGCAGCTTTTTCACGAGCCGGCTCATTTACAATGTTTGCGAGCAGCTTGATGAGAAGATGGATCACTGAGGACGTTGGCGAAAAGTAAATTTATCAAGTCTGTTCTTTATACATTTTTTCCTTATATCTTTCTTAGGCTTTATTATTATTGTAAAATAGATGCATTAAGCTATTAATAAAGACCAACTAGGAAAGTTCGATGAAAAGTCTGATGAAGGAATCTTCTTAGGATATTCCTTATCTAGCAAAGCCTATAGAGTTTTCAATAAAAGAAACCTAGTGGTAGAAGAGTCTGTTCACGTTGTGTTTGATGAAAATAATTTAACTGTGGAAAAGATAAATGATGATTTATTATCAGTTGAGAATCCTCAGTTAAATGTATCTACATCAGAATAGTCAGTACCTAGGGAAGAGAAAGTAGAGAATAATGATCTTCCAAAGGAAATTAGAGTTCCGAGAAATCACTCTCATGAAGACATTATTGATGACCCATCACAAAAGGTCATGACTAGAGCCCAGTTCAGAAAATACTTTGGAAATGTAGCCTTTGTATCTGAACTTGAACCAAAAAGCTTCAAGGAAGCTGAAGATGATGAAAACTGGATTCTTGCCATGCAAGAAGAATTAGACCAGTTCAAAAGGAACAATGTATGGACATTGGTTCCTAGACCAATAGGAAAGACTATCATATGAACTAAATGGGTCTTTAGGAATAAGTTAGATGAGTCCGGAAATGTTACCAGAAATAAGGCTAGATTGGTTGCTCAAGGTTACAACCAACAAGAAGGTATTGATTTTGATGAAACTTATGCTCCAGTTGCTAGATTAGAGTCTATTCGTATGCTTTGTGCTTATGCTTGTTATAAAGACTTTAAACTCTATCAAATGGATGTCAAAAGTGCATTTTTAAATGGTTTTATTTCTGAAGAGGTTTATGTTAAACAACCTCCTGGTTTTGAAGATTGTGATCTTCCGGATCATGTTTTTAAACTGTCAAAAGCTTTATATGGTTTAAAGCAAGCTCCTAGAGCTTGGTATGACATGTTATGCTCTTTCTTGATTAAACATGAATTTCAAAGAGGAAAAGTTGATATTACTCTGTTTATTAAATATGAAAAGGGTCATTTGTTGATTGTGCAAATATATGTTGATGATATTATTTTTGGCTCAACTAATGAATCTTTGTGTGAATCCTTTGCAAAAGAAATGAGTGAAGAATTTGAGATGTCCATGATGGGCGAATTAAATTTCCTTTTAGGATTACAGATTAAACAGGGTAATCGAGGCATTTTTATTAATCAAGAGAAGTATGTCAGAGAGCTTCTGAAAAAGTTTGACTTTGAAAACTGCAATGAGGAGAACACTCCAATGAGCACAGCTGTGAAGATCAAAAAGGATGAGAAAGGCAAGAGAGTAGACATAAGGAAATACAGAGGGATGATTGGGTCACTACTGTACCTTACAACTAGTAGACCTGACATTCAATTTAGTGTATGTCTATGTGCCAGATTTCAATCAGATCCAAATGAATCACACTATGCTGCAGTCAAAAGGATTTTTAGATATTTGAGAGGAACACAAAATGTAGGTCTGTGGTATCCAAAGTGCAAAGAAATTAGTCTAGTTGGATACAGTGACGCTGACTACGCTGGATGTAGACTTGAGAGAAAGAGTACTTCAGGTACGTATCACTTCCTTGGAAATGCATTGGTCTCATGGTCTAGCAAAAAGCAAAATTCAGTAGCACTATCTACCGCTGAGGCAGAATATATTTCTGTGGGTAATTGTGTTACTCAAATTTTGTGGATGAGACATCATTTAAGAGATTATGGTCTAACCTTTGAACATGTTCCCGTAAAATGTGACAATACAAGTGCTATTAATTTGGGTAAAAAACCTAGTCAGCACTCACGTGCAAAGCACATTGATATTAAGCATCACTTTATACGAGATCATATTCAAAAGGGTGACATTGATCTAGAATTCGTTTCTACGGAAGATCAAATCCGACATTTTTACTAAACCATTAAGCTCTGAGCGATTTGCTATTCTACGTAACGAATTGGGAATGTCAAATCCCATACTTGATTAAATTTGATTTAATGATATGGTTAAGATTGATATAGATTAATATTTGATTAAATGAAAAATTAATCTCAACCATATATTAAAAATTAAGATCAAGTACACTAAATATATTGATTTGACAAGAGATAAAAGTGGGTCTGATTTTTGGTTAACTGCTAATCAGTCCTTAAAAGCCCAACTTTGTAATTAATGACCGGCCCAATCCATCTTAAATATGCTTTAATGGCCGTACGTTAATTAGCCTTAAATGCTAATAAAGGGCAGAATTTGAAACGATTCAAAGAACAGGGACCAGGTATGTAATTTCTTCTTCCCTCCAATTCACAATACAAGCGAAGAGTCGCCTGTTCATGTACCTTCATTGGGAAGGGAGAAATATCCCCTGAAATCGCTTTGCAGTCTACAAACCGTTGCTTCACTTACCCTATACCTGCAAAATGATAACCTACCTACAACCATCCCATCAGAAAACTCTTCTTCAATCTTTCTACCAATCCCACATAATGAAAAACAGAAAGAAAGCAACCAGAACAACCACGATTCGAACTCGCTCGAAATCTGGTAAAATCAAAAAGCTTTCTGAGATTGAAGAGATGGATCGAAATCGACAGATGAGGAATGTCATGTCTAACCCTCTGAATCCAAATGACAACAAAGAGGTAATCATCAAATCTTATTATCTTAGGATTAGACCTATGTATCAGGATGGATCAAGTAAGTTAATCCTACCTTCTATGAACATTGATTCTGAGTTTCTGGAAACTCTGAATCTGCCTCTGAAACACTGGTTCAATAGCCAGGGTTGGTTGTCAATGCTTACTCTTAGGGATAAAATCTATCCCGACCTTGTCTATGAGTTTTACAAAACTCTGTCTGCATTAAATAATGGAACTTTCATGTTTAAAATTGGAGATAAGGATTTCATTATTGATGATATCATACTTGGATCTGTCTTAGGTATTCCTTACACTGGAAAACGTATTTCCAGGCATGATCATTCATTAAACATAGGGGCTTATAGTTTCTATAGGTTTGTTAGGAAGATATTCAAGTTTGATGCTAATCAGCAAATCCCTAACATCTTAAGAAGAAGCAGATTAGAACCAGAATTAGAGACATTGCATTATTTCATGACCAGGGTTCTTATTCATGTTAAAAGCAATCTAGGCACCATGCCAGCATTTGATATCTATTTTATATGGAATGTTACACACTTTATCAGTATCAACTTGCCTTATGTCATGTTAGAACATATGTCAGGATTAAGAATACAAGATGATTGGCCTTATGCAATGCTGCTTACATCTGTGTTTAGGCATTTTAGGATTGATCTAGAAGGGAGAAAAACACTTGAATGCAACAGATGCCTAGGAAAAACAGAAATCTATAAGATGCTAGTACGTTACAAGGAGAAACCTGAGAGAGAGAGGATATCTAGGGATATTTTGTGTACTCCTGCTAGGAATCCAGATAGATTCAAACTCTTTGTTAGGAATAGTCCTAAAAGGAAATCCTCAGACAGTGATACACCTTCTTTATATGAATCTATTGCATCAGAAACAAGTATATCTAAAGAAGATTCATCACATTTAAGTATCAATTCTATCTATGTTAATGAGTTGAACTTGCAGAAAAAGAAGGGCATCATGTCTGATTTGGAGGCAAACTCAGCAGTGGAGAACAAGGAGATGTCACAGGAGGAGATGGATTTGATGAACTCCTTAGTTGACCACATGGAAAAACCTCCAAGTTCTTCTGGTTTTATCTTGCCTAACTGTCCAATATATATTGATGCAGATAACTACCAGCCTGCTAGCCAAGAAACCACCCCTCTATTCTTTACTCAGCAGAATCTTCAATCAAGTTTCCTTGAGGAGGTGGAACCGAGCTTTCCTTACAAGTTCACTGCATCCCAGATAGTGAACTTGAGTGGACATTTAAGGAATATGTTCGGTGATGTGAATCAAACTTCTTATAATCTTGATTCTCATTCTAAATTTCTTACTAGTACCATGGCTCAGGCTGAGGAGATGTCTCAAAGAATGGTCAGGCAGACAATGAATATGGATGCTGCTTTTGCTAATCTGTCTGCAAAGATGGACTCTTTATGTACCTTTGTGTAGGATCGGCTAACCAAGCAAAGCCTGGCATGAAAGGAGCTGTCTAACAAGCTGGATGATCAACATGGCAGAGTATTTACTCTACACAATAACCAGCAATTTCTGTTAGGAAGGCATAAAGATGTGCTAGTAGCCATCAAGAGTCTTGAGCATGAGACCAATGAGTTGAAGACTGCTATCCACAGCATTCCCGGAGTCACCATGGTTCCTGAACCCAGTCCTCCTCATTCTGCTTCCTCAGACAGCCAGTAGTGAACCCCTCTTATCCCTGCATTATCTATCTATCTATCTATCTATCCACAGCTTCTTAGATAATCTTAAAACTACTCTTTAGAAAGTACAATTTAAGTAGTTTTTAGGATATCTATTTTGGATATTTGCTGTGTTTTGAGCTGATACATTGCTCTAGTATTATATATATGCATTAACCATTCTGCAGGTACATAAGTTTTGAGATGTTTTGACATCTGCTATATCTGTTACAACAGATATTCTGCTTGCTTGATATGACAGGAGCTTTAAGGCACCTTGACTAGAATAGTGCAACTAGAATCTATGCATGCGTAGGTTACATCTATTCTCTATCTTGCTTTGCTCTGCTGTCCTACTATGTTTTCTGCTTCAAAACTTCAGAATTCATCCCTGCTATGTTTCAGTTTTTGATATCTTACCAAAATAAGGGGGAGAAGTTTCTGTGTTTTTATGCATGCTATAACTCTTTGATGCTTGCTGCAGGATTATGAATTGTGAAATCTGATTCTGATATGTGCGCAAATCTGTTATGCTATGCATATGAGTATGGGCCTTTCATGATAAATCAGTCTATGGGCCTGGATAAACTCAGATTTCATAATTCGTTTGGGCCTAATTAGAATCATTAATCTGTCTTAAACATTTCTAATGGGCCTAACTTGTTTTCAAAATTAAAGTTTGTTAGTTTATAAGTCAAATGGGCCTAATCTTTGTTTTTAAAATCAAACCCATTTACTTATTTTCTATTTTGTCACAAAAGCCTTATTTATATAGAAGTCTTAAATTTAGGGGGAGCCTTAAATTTAGGGGGAGCATCTTTATAAAAACCACCGAGCGTATTTTTGCAAGTTATCAAAAAGGGGGAGATTGTTATTTCACTCTAAATTGATTTTGATTACTTGGTTTAAATATATGGTTTTTATATTATGCTTTATATATATATATATACAATTATATATACTTGTGACAAAATAACTTTATTATATACTTTATGTGCTTAAAGAGAATTTAACTCTAGAAATGTTAAATGAAGATTATTATCTTAACTAGAGTTACTTTAATAAAGTATATGATTAAAGTATGTATGTATGCATGATCACATCCATAGGTTTAAATATCTTATGCTCACTTGAATACATATGTTTAAAAGAAGATATTTATGCCACGAGCTAAAATAAATGCCATGATCAAACACTTTTTTATCCTATGGATTATGGTTTTATATGTGATCACATGACATCTTGCCATGATATCTTCTTGAAGTATTATGATATGAACTCAACATGATTTATATGTTTATCATAAACTATGCCATGGTTAAAGATATCATTATACATACAAACTATGTTATGTCATCATCTATTGATTTCATCATCGATCATACTTATGTGTTGCCATGCTAATGATGATGAATGCATGTGTATGAATGCATGTGTATGAATGTAGTATACACGTATATGACATACATGCTTAGATGATGTTAATAGCATAAGTTTAATGGTGATTAAAGGAAAGATCAAATGAAGGGCTAGGATTCAATCACACTTTATGTCATCTCATCATCCAACGGCCAAGATCGTTTCTTCATCACCAAGACAAGTGTCTTATCAAGACAACTCATCAAATCCTCCTACACCACATGATTTCGGATTCAAGATGTGGATGTGATGGCTTTGTTGTACTTTGATTTGATTCCTTACACAAATCTTATCTTATCCTAAAAACTACTAAGTAAAGAAATCTTATCTTGGATTTGATGGGACACATATTGGCTCCTCCTTCATCTCTCTTCAAGATTTCGGCTATAAAAGGAGAAGAGGAGCAAAGGTTGAAGCAAGGAAAATTAAACCGAGATTCAAAGCTTTTCACACGAGATATTCAAGCGAGCTTTGATTACATTTTTCCTTCAACTTTACAACGAGAGTTTGAGTGTTATTCTTTCATTCAAAATCATTGTAAAAGATTAAACGGCGAGGTTTAATCTTGGGTTTTACACTAGATCCCTATAAAAGTGTAAGAGAGGTTTTTGCTTAGCCTTGAAAAGCAAATAGGTTCTTAAGCACCCGCAAGCTTAGGAGGTTATCACTTAGCCTGTAAAAGTGCCATAAGTTTCTTAGTTTAGCTTGAGAAAAACTAAGGGAGAGTTGCTCAAACACTTGGAAGTTTGAGGGAGTGAATACTGGGAGAGGTGTTCAGCTCTAGTAGTGTCTCGGATTGTGAGAACTACTCTACCGACTTGATTTCTGCCCTTAAAGAAATCATTAGTGGAAAATCTCGAGAGGTTCTCTCGGGGACAGGACTAGGCTCACTAGGAGACCGAACCTGGATAAATGCTCTGCGTCTAATCCTTCTATCCATACTCTCTTTACTTATTGCTTTTAATCACTTGCTTTACTTTAAGCTTTTATCTTTAATTGCTTGTGATTATTCGTGCTAAAACTTGGTTATTTTCTCTTATCTTTTAATCAACTTAATATTCCGCAAAATCTTTTATAGTTGATTAATTAATAGGCAAAACTTTTTAAAGAGAAAATAATAGTTTTTTAAAGGCAATAAATCCTATTCACCCCCCCTCTAGTCTTTATATAGTCATAATTTGGCCCAACAACTGACACGTTTTTTAGTGTTACTGTTGGGTTTCTTGCAATACGACACACGTCAAATGACACAACAAGAAATGGCATACCAACTTTCAAATCAGATTTGTATCAACCTGAAAAACACAAAAATTACCCAAAATTATATTTACAAATTTTTCCCTAGTTTGGATTGGAGGAGTATCAAAAAGAAAAAAAAAACACTCTCACATTTGCATCTAACAACCAATTTCTTCCCTCTTAAGATTTACGACCATTGTTTCCTCTAAAATAAACCAACAACGGGTAATTGATATTCTCGCTATTGAATGAAATTATAGGTGTTTAGACGACTAACGTTAACCCACGAATTCAAAAACGATGTCAAACATTTGTAAATAACATCATATCCTTCAATGTTTTAATAATTAGGATAAACAATTATTTAGTCCCTCAGGTTTTAGAGCATTTCCAAGAAAACTTTGAGCTCTTAAGTTAAAATTTGAGCAGTTTGGATAGAAAATCAACTCCAATCGCCTCCTAGTCACCTCCTCAAATCACTAAGAGCCTCACTCTCTCTCCTCAAATTTAAGAGCATCTCTTAGGCTCCTAACTTATTTTTTATTAATATTTTATGATGGTGTAATATCTCTCCTCCTCTTATTGGTTAACATAATAATAGGGAATACATTTAATCATAAAAAAAATAAGGAGTTAGAATCAAGAGTGTTGTTGGAGAAGACAAAATTTATGATGAACCCTATGTGTTTTGATTATGTTCAAACGTTTCAGGAGATGAAATTCAATTTTGACTTATACACTTATCAATGTTGACTAACATTTTTTTGTTAAGTTCTGTGTAAATTTTTCTCAGCATGTGCTGAATGAATAAAGTCTGGAGTGCTTATGGAACTCAGAAGAGAAGATTAATTCAAGACAGAAGATAAAGATCAAAAGTTGGATGCTCCGCTCTAAAGCTCTTCAGAAGATTGATCAAGCTCTCCTCAAAAGTTCAATATCAACAAGAAGTTATGGTTCCATTCTTGATAAGAAGTTTAGACAAAAAGAATTAAGTGATCAGAAGCTTGATCACAGGTTTTGTTAAGCATTTAATGCACCTGTCAACTGTATTTAATGCTAGACGCCAAAAGTTCAAAAAGATGTTTGAAGGAGCGCGTCTTGTCCACAACAAACAAAACCAGAATTTCTTTGTCTACCCTTTGTTGATCCTAATGAAGAAACATTTCAGTCAACCTTATCCTTCAATTCAAATCTCTTACCAGATTAAGTTAAAAAAACAAGTTTAACGGAATCAAGAGTGTTTGAAGACCGTTTGAAGACAAGACAGATTAACGGCTACAACTCTGTCATCATCAAATTCAAGATTCAAATTCAAACAACGGTCATCCTCAAGACACTATAAATAGTAGCCAAGCTCATTTGTGTTCTCACACTCGAGATTTTTGAGCTATCTTAACGCACTGTTATTCTAAGCAAAAACAGAGCACTTCCCATTCATTCTCTTTTCTTATTTGATATTTGTAAAAGTGAGAGAGTGAAGAAACACAAGTTCATAATAGGAATCTTGTAAACTGATATCGTTTGTGATATTCAGTTAGATTTGAGAGAAATCTAGTTGAGGTTTAAGTTGGGTGACAAATCCAGAAAACAGGGTTGTTGTTGTTCTGGTGAAAATCCTTTAACTTATTCTAGGCTAGTAAGAACTAACTGAGAAATCAACTTAAGTTATGTTGATGTAAAGGAGCTTCTAAACGTGTCATAAACGTTCCGAATAGTGGATTTAAAATCTCTGCTGACTGCGATCACATGGGACAGGACGTAGTCACAGGACTTATGTGGCGAACCTAGATAAATCGAACTGTTCACTCAGGACCTCCTGAATCTCTTTCTCCCTCCTTAACTTGTTATTTTTGCTTCTGTGTACTTGCTTGATATTTAGTGCTGAAATATTTTGCTCATTAAATCCATTGTCTTTGTTCAGAAGACTATCCAGAAGCTCTGTTAAACAGAACTTATGTTGCTTAAAGGCAGAAATTGCCTTAAGGCAGAATCTCTCTCAGAAGCGCTTTCCAAAAACTTGCCTCTGATTCTGAAGAGATTGGATTCTGAGTTAAGTTTCTCTAAAAACTTAAATTCGGACTTAGACACCTATTCACCCCCCTCTAGGTGATTCTGATCTTGTTAGGGCCAACAAGTGGTATCAAAGCCAAGGTCACTTTGCTTATGTACTGAAAGATCTAACAATCTAGTGTAAGATCTTTATCAGAATCAATAGAGATGGCTGGTAGACACCTAGCTGAGAATAGCTCTCACCTAATGATCCCAGAGGGTTCCTCCACAACTAGACCACCACAATTCAATGGTGACAATTACTCTTACTGGAAAAAGATGATGATGTAGGTTTATCAGAATCAATAGAGATGGCTGGTAGACACCTAGCTGAGAACAGCTCTCACCTAATGATCCCAGAGGGTTCCTTCACAACTAGACCACCACAATTCAATGGTGACAATTACTCTTACTGGAAAAAGATGATGATGTATTTCATCCAAGCTCAAAGCATGAGTGCCTGGCTTGCTGTCACGGAAGGTGATTTCACTCCCACAAGGGTGGAAGAAAGTTTAGGAAATGTTCTAATCCCCTCTGAGGAATGGACTGATGATATCCTTAAGAAATTGCAAACTAATGCTTCAGTAATAAATATATTGCACTGTGCACTTACTGTTTCTGAATATAAAAAAATTTCTGCTTGTGAAACAACTAAAGAGATTTGGGAAAAGCTTGAAGTAACCTATGAAGGCACAGGAAAGGTGAAGCAATCTAAAGTCAACCAACTCATGAGGAGTTATGAATTGTTTGAAATGCTGGATAAAGAATCTATCTCAGACATGAACTCACGATTCACCAAGATTGTAAATGACTTAAAAAGTTTGGGTAAGGATATTGAAGAAGAAGAAAAGGTGACAAAGATTCTCAGAAGCTTACCAAGGTCATGGCAAGCCAAGAAGACTGCTATAGAAGAAGTTTAGGACTTAAGCTGGTACGCTTATGATGAACTCATTGGTTCATTAATCACTCACGAGATGTCAATGAAAAATCATGACTTAAGAGAGAAGTCAGAAGGAAAGAGAAGTGTTGTCCTAAGAGCTGAGTCTTCTGAAGAATCCTCTAAAGATGAGGAGATGGCTATGCTGACCAAGAAGTTTAAAAAGGCCTTTAGAAAAGGCAGAGGTGGAAACTACAAAAAGCCCTTCAGGAGCTTTGATAAGAGAACTCCTGAAGCAAGCAAAAGCCCAAGAAAGATCATAGCAAACTTGTTGTGTGCTATGGATGTCAGCAGCCTGGACATATTAAGCCTAATTGTCCAGAGCTGAAAAAGGGTAAGAAGAAGTTCAAGAAGGCTATGCTTGCTGCGTGGTCAGACTCTGAGGCCAGTAGCTCTGTTGAAGAAAAAGAAGAGCAAACCCAGATATGTTTTATGGCAAGTGATGAGCCATCTCCTGAAGTTAACACAGGAGAAACTTCCGATGTGTGACAAAGGTAGAGATGTTGTATTCAGCTCCTCCGGATGTAAAATATTTGAGAGTAAGTCAATGGAAGTAATTCTAACTGCTTCTAGAGTAGAAAATGTTTGCATGCTGAACCTTGAGAATCTTTGTAAAAATATATGCTTGATGTCTAAAGAGGATACCTCCTGGCTCTGACACATAAGACTTGCTCATGTTAGCATGGACCTTCTGGCTAAAGTGGCTCGAAAGCAATTGGTTGAGGGTCTGCCTGATATTAGTTTTAAGAAAGATCATTTATGAACTGCTTATCAATCTGGAAAACAATCCAGAAGCTCTTTCAAAACTAAGAAAACCATTTCAACAAAAAGACCTTTAGAGTTGCTTCATATGGATCTTTTTGGCCTTGTTCAACCAATGAGCATGGGTGGCAAAAAGTATGTCTTTGTCATTGTAGATGACTATTCTAGATTCACTTGGGTCATCCTGCTGTCTAGCAAAGATGAGTCATTTGAACATTTTTCAGTTCTTGTTAAAAGACTAGAGAATGAAAAGAATGAGAAGGTTATTCATATCAAAAGTGATAATGGTGGAGAATTCAAAAACTATTAGTTTGAAGAATTCTGTGAAATCAAGGGCACTGATAATAACCTTTCAACAAAATGGGGTAGTTGAAAGGAAGAATATGACTCTGGTTGAAATTGCCAGAACTATGATCAATGACAAAAGTCTTCCAAAGTACTTATGGGGAGAAGCTGTGAACACCTCCTATTATGTTCTGAATAGAGTGCTCATCAGAAGCATCTTAGACAAAACCCCCTATGAACTTTGGAAAGGTAGAAGACCTAAGATTGGGTATTTCAAAACCTTTGGTTGTAAATGCTATATTTTGAATACAAAAGAATATCTTGCAAAATTTGACTCAAAGGCAGATGAGGCCATTTTTCTTGGTTGCTCAACACATATTAAAGCATATAGGGTTTTTAATAAGAGGACTCAAATTTTAGATGAATCTGTTCATGTTCAGTTTGATGAGACTAACCCTGCAGATAGTAGAGCTCTTGAAGATGATGAAGTTCCAGCTCCTGAAGTTACATCTCATGTTGATGCTGTAGATGCCTCTCCTAGAGCTGCTGAAGTTATTCCTTCTATTACTATCACTCCAGTTCCAGAAGAGAATCCTACTCCAGAAGATAACTTTATCCCAGAAGATGCTCCTATATATGATTCAACAAATAATGAACAAGTTTCAGAAGATACATTGGACACTCCAAAAGAAATTAGAGCTCCTAGGATTCACCCTTTGGAGAACATCCTTGACTTTGCTCATAATCCTATCATGACCAAAGCTCATCTCAGAAGATACATGGGGAATGTGGCTTTTGTGTCACTTCTGGAGCCCAAGGACTTCTATGAAGCTGAGGATGATGAATCCTGGTTAATGGCAATGCAAGAAGAACTTGACCAATTTAAAAAGTCAGAGGTATGGACTTTGATACCCAGGCCTAAGAACAAGAAGATTGTTGGTACCAGGTGGGTTCTGAAGAACAAACTTGATGAATATGGAAATGTTGTGAGGAACAAGGCAAGACTTATTGCTCAAGGTTACAGTCAGCAAGAAGGTATAGATTATGGTGAAACTTTTGCTCCTGTGGTAAGATTGGAAGCCATAAGGATTCTGTGTGCTTTTGCATCATACAAAGGGTTCAAGCTGTTCCAAATGGATGTGAAAAGTGCATTCCTAAATGGGTACATTGATGAAGAAGTTTATGTATCTCAGCCTCCTGGCTTTGAAGATCCTAAATTCCCAGATCATGTGTACAAGCTTCAGAAGGCTTTGTATGGACTGAAACGAACTCCTAGAGCTTGGTGTGAGAGGGTGACAAAATTCCTTCTGTCTAAGGGTTTTGTCAGAGGCTGTGCTGATACTACTCTGTTCACTCTAAAGAAAGGCAAAGATATCCTTTCAGCACATGTATATGTTGATGATATTATATTTGGTGATACTAATGAATCTGTGTGCAGGGAGTTCAGCAACCACATGAAGTCTGAATTTGAAATGTCTATGATGGGAGAATTAACATTCTTCTTAGGCCTTCAAATTAAGCAAAGTAATGATGGTGTGTTTATCAATCAAGCCAAGTATACAAGAGAAGTGCTGAAAAAATTTGGCATGTCAGAATCTAATGCAATTGACATTCCTATGGATGTCAGTAAAGACTTTGATGATAAACTAAAGTTGGTAAACATGTAGACATAAAAACATATAGAGGTATGATTGGTTATCTTTTATATCTAACTGCTAGTAGGCCAGATATACATTTTGTTGTGTGCTTCTGTGCTACATATCAGGCTAAACCAATGGAGGTTCATGATGTTGCTGTTAAGCGCATTCTGAGATATCTTAAAGGCACCTCAGAAGCTAGTTTGTGGTATCCTTGTAGTACAAATTTTACTCCTGTAGGATACACAGACTCTGACTATGGTAGAGACAAATTGAAAAGAGTCAACACTTCTGGTGGCTGTCATTTTCTGGGGGAGTGCTTAGTCTCATGGCATAGACAGAAGCAAACTTCTGTGGCTCTTTCAACTGCTGAAGCTGTATATGTTGCTGCTGGAAGTTGTGTTTCCCAGATGCTCTAGATCAAGCAACAACTTTTTGACTATGGAATCACTCCTGGAATAATTACAATCACATGTGACAACAAGAGTGCAATTGACCTTTCAAAGAATCTCATACAACACAGCATGATGAAGCATGTTCATAATAGGCATCACTTTCTGAGAGATCATGTTCTGAAGAAGAATATCATTTTAACCTATTTACCCTCTGAAGAAAATCTTGCTGATATGTTTACTAAGCCTCTGGCTAGTGGACCCCTCAGAAGTTTGAGAGAAGGCATATGTATGACTAATCCCCTTCAGTAATCTTTCTTTAATTTCTATTACCTATGTCTTAACTGCTAGCCAATCATGATGTTTTATTCTCTGTTTTGAGCGTGCCTACATTAAATGTTATTACTGCGCTTTTTTGTTGTTAAGGGTAAGTGGTTCCCTCTCTTAATAGTGGTTATCCACTTTTGAAATGTGAGCGGTTTATTGTTTTTGGGTATAAATAAGGGATTTCCATACTTAGGAATTTTTCACCTAAGTTTTATTTGCTATTAGAATTTTCTGCAATCCTTATTCTTCATCTCTTTGACCTAGATTTTTACTTCTCTCCTTCTCTAAAATGCCTTGAGAACAAAACATTATTGTCACTCACCTTTTTGATACTGAAATCGATTCTGAAGATAAACTTAGCCAATCTAGGGTTTTCACATCAAAATTCCTAGATGAGGAAGTTAGGATCACTGCCCCTATCTCTAAATGGTTAGGTGCTCAAAACTAGAACCCTATTGTGTGTCTTGATGAAGTCATTTATCCTGCTCTTATGACTGAGTTCTATCAGAACTTGTTCTTTCATTCTGATGAGGAAGATGTTGTTCGCTCGAAGATTAGGGATGAGGATTTTGAGGTTTCCAGAACCTCTATTGCTGAGACAATGGGAATTGATGATGAAGGTGTCATCATTGGTGAAGATGGCTCTGCTGAGGGCTTCACAGAGGTGAACTGGGGAAAGCCAGATCTTGAGGCTAATGAGACATATGCTACCTGGTTGACTCAACACCAGAGGTGGGCACATTATCTCACCACCAATGTGTTCCTGCCAAAGTCTGGGGGAGTTAATTGTGTCTCCAACAGAGAAAGAGTGTTCATGTACCATTTAATGAACGAGAAGAAGATCAACCTTTCTGCCATGATCATTAGACAGATGAAGACTGTAAAGTACAACAATACTTTAGCTTTTGGATCCCTCCTGACGAGGTTGTTTGAGGTTGTGCCAACAACTATTCCAGGAGATGCCATCAGAAGTAGAAATTCTCCTGTCAAAATGCTAACTTTGACCAAATTGGCTTTTGGGGTTACACCTTCAAAGAAAGCTGACACTTCTGCTTCTGTCTCCGCTGCTCAGAAGGAGATCATAAAGGATAATGAGAAAAGAACTAAGGCCAAGAAGGGCATTAAGGGTAAGAAGACCAAGAGTAAGGTTGTGTTGGAGATTGTCAAACCAGTTGTTCAGGAACCAAATCCAACTTTGGTTCAAACAAAGATAAGTGTTGAACAATCAGGAAGGGTTGTTGCTGAGAAACCTTCTGGAGCTAGTGGCACTAAGGAAGCCATTGAGCATGTTGTCCAGAAGAAGGCTGCTCAGAAGCAGGTTGAGACTGATAGGCTTGCTGAGCTGGCAAGAGTTGCTGAGGCTGAAAAGATTGCTACAATACTTAGAGTTGCTGAGGAAAACATGGCTGTTGAAGCAGCTTCTAAAGCTGCTGAAGAAGATAATGTTGTTGTGCTAGCTGCTGAGAAAAGTAAGAATGTTTCTCTGTAAAGAAGAACTTCATTCAAGCTGCAGTTGCTCCTGAGCTTGAGGATGAAGTTGATGATGAGGAACCAGCACAGGATGATGTTGATGAACATTTGTTGGATGCTGACCAACATGTTGATGCTGATGAAAGCATGTTGGATGCTAATGCTGAAGGTGATTTGGATGCTCTCTTCATTGAGGATTTGTCTGAGGACTCGGGACCTGAGGGTTCTGACAAAGTTTTGAAGAGTGAGAATCTTGAAAATGTGCTTAAACAAGCAAATGTTGTAGCTGCAGAAGATGATGATTTCATTGACAATGTCCTTATGGGTCAAGGGCGTGAGTCGGCAGATAAAACTGCTTATGATTATATTGAGAGTCTCTCTCATCTTGATGCTGAACCCATTAATATTTTCAACCCTTCTGCTTCTGAAAACATTCCATCTCTTGTCCATACATCTCCCATTCCATCACTTCCTATACATTCATCTCCACTACCTTCAGTCTCAAAAGCTAGTGATCATGTCCTTTCACTTCCTCCTACAACATCAACATCTGAGGTTGTAGATCCTAAAACTTCACTTACTTCTGGATCCTTTTCAGAAGTGAATTTAGCCTCTGGCCCAATCTTTACAGACTCCACTTTTATTTCCTCCACTATCTCACTTTCAACCTCCTCTGTATTTCCTCACATAGGATCTACCGCTCCTTCTTTGTCACTTCCTTCCACTCTACCTCCTTTCACTTCAACTCCTTCTACTACTCAAACCTTTTCTCCATTCATATCCACTTCTGTCCCTTCCACTACTTCATCTTTTCCTCCTTCTTCAACACCCTCTAGACATACACCTCATGTGTGTGTTCCTTTAACCAATGTTGCTTCAACTCCTGGAACCTAATTTACTGGAATAACTCCCAACTATGAGTTCCTTCAGAATATTCTGTCTCAGCATGAGAGAGTTGATCTTTTTGGGGGTCATGGGTTTATTGGGAGAATGATAATCCCCTCAGGAGCTGGTAATGTTCCAACCGTTGAATAATTGAGAAGTATGAGTCAGGGTGGCTCAAGTGATTTCTTCACTAGGCTTGCTGGGTTTGGCCAGAGGACTGCTGCTGTAGATATGCTTGCTCAGAGTTCTGTGCTTCAGGAACTCCAATACTTGAAGGCTCAAAATCTGCAACTCATGCTGCAAATGCAAGATCCCTCTGTCTATATCAAAAATATTGCCAGTCTTCACTTGACTGCAAATGATGAACTTTATAGGCTGAGACAATTGGCATTGACTCTTCCAACTTTGGAAAATATAGCTGTTGCTTCTGCCAAGAAAGTCAATCCTTCTCTTGAGGCTCTGACTGGAGAAGTATCAGAAGCTAATGAGGGGTTTAAGGCTTAGAGTCAAGAATTTCTTTCGAGGTTTGATGATATCCAAAATATTGCAAATCAGATTCTGAGAGAAGTGAAATCTCTGCACCCTCATCATCCTTTGCCTCTGTCCCTCCTATGTTTGACATCTCTCCTGATTTGAATCGCAGACTTGAGGCTATTGAAACCACACAAGTAGCTCAGAATACTCAAATTGCAGAACTGATTGAACTTATGAAGATGACATATGACTTGCTTGTAAAACAAGAGAAAAGTTTAGCAGGTTGTGTCAGGTTTGTGAGAGGTCAGAGCTACATTCAAAATGAAGCTTTGGTTGGTGCTCTGTACGCCAACAATCAGTCAATCAAGTTGCTTCTTGAAGATGTGCATAAACAGCGCCCTTTGACTAGTGAGACTTATCAAAGAACGGCTAGCTTTGACCGAGAATTTCGAACCAGAATGAATGTCATCAATTCTATTAGACCCTCTCAAATTCAGTTCACTGTTGCATTGTCTACTCAGAAGAAATTGTTTGATGCTGGTGCTCTTGGTTTGCGTTCTGGCCAAACGAGGGAGAAGTCTACACAGCAGAGTGGTTCAGTTGCTGGTGTGAAGAGAACAAGTGAAGATATTGGCTCAGGTTCTGGTAGTGAACTTCAGAAGAAACAAAAAACTGATGATCCATCTAAAAGGAAATAGACCATTAGGCCTCTTAGCCTTAGGTTCTGGGTTGAGTAGCTTGTCTTAGGACTTGTCTTATTCTTCCTCCTTTTATTGTCTGTTATCATTATGCTCTGATATGTTATCTTCTGTCTATCCAATGAACTCTGAACTTTTATCTATTCATGCTTGTCTTTGACTACTTATTGCTTCTGAATCACTACAAGAAAGTGGATTTTTTGTGGGAAAATCACAGTGGGGAAAATATGTTCGCCACTTAGTATTATATATTTGTGGGGAGTTCTTATTTCGCCACAATAGTAAATGCATAGTGTCAAAATTATTAATTTCCCACATAATGTAAAATCTTAGTGGGGAACTAAGAGTATCACCACAAAAATACTATCTTTTAGTAGGAAACCTACTTAATTCTCCACTGAACACCCAAAATTTTAGGAGCTAAATTCCCAATACATTTAGGCGCTAAATTGAAAGGGGAAAAAGAAGAAAATATACATACAAAGTATATTTTTCAAAAAAAAAGAAGGAAAATATACAATGTGAAATTGAACCTTACTTCTCAGTTCTCGCACTGCTAGGTCAATCTTTCTTTCTCTCTTTCTCTTTTTCTCTCTTAGACAATCCGATTCAATGTGAAATAGACAATCTGATTTCATGTTTATGCAGATTATTAAATTTTAGCACTCTCTTCCTCTCTTTCTCTCTTAGACAATCCAATTCCATAGGTTAGGTTATCATCTATCCCAACTGCTTAGAATGTGAAATTGTCGCTCCCTTCTCCGTTCAACTCTTATTCTGTAAGCTAGGTTATCATCTATCCCCAAATCTAGGGTTATTGATTAATTTGTAAATCACTGTATTAATTTATGCAATTTATTCTCATTAGGTTGGCTGCTCTGTACTGAAATTGAAGTTGTCGCTCTGTTCTTCCTTCGCCGTTACATTTTCCTTCGACGAACAAGAAGAAGATATCAATCCTTTTGCAGTATGTTGTTTCTTCACACCAATGCAATGCAATGCGTTTCTTCAACTTTGATTTTTATTTCATAATAATGCAGTTTTATTACTGACGATCGTCTCTGTTAATTTTTGTTTGTTTTTAGATCTATTTTACTAAAGATTGATTTTCCTATTGTTTTGAGATTTTATTTCCGAGTTTATATATTGTGTTGATAACGGTTTTCTATGTTATATTGATGTTTTATGCTATATTGATTTTCCTGTATGCTCACTTGTATTAACAGTTTTCTTTTATTTTAGTTTTAGGAATTCATTTTTCCTAGATGTTGTTGGAATTGTTTGTTTGTTCGTTGTTCTCTTACTTATTAGACTTTGACAGTTGATTAACTTAGCGTTGTGATCCTGCTACGTATGTTCGGCTTGTGGTTTGTATCTCGATGCGTCAAAAGTCAGTTCCATGTTCCACATGTCCTAGAAAACTTGTTGGGCGATTTCCACAAGTGTACGGAGTCACTCATGTAGTAATAAAATATCGATCCCACAGGGAAACGCTAATTACTTATTTACATACATTATTTACTTTATTCGTTTTCTCAAGGTTTATAGGAAAGAGATAATTGGATATTGGTTTCATAATCTAAGTCCTAAACTAAACTAACATCAAATAGATCATCTAAGCTAAATGTTCATACACCAACAAAGTCACAACTTTGAACCTATTATCTAAGTTCATAACCAAACCATCGAATTAATATGTTTCTCTCTAAAGTGATAATCAATCCTAATCTAATCTTTCGATTCAGAATTAAGAAACTTAACCAAATCAACTTCTAACCCAACTAGTCGAATTAACGCAAAAATCAAGTTAAAAACTAAGTTAATCAAGTTGATTACCAAAGTTTATCTTATTCGATTCCCAAATCTCTTTGCGTCAATCGAATAAGATAAACGCCATGATTATAAACTCAAAGGATCTTCGTTAGAAACAAACTCCAAGTAGAGATCATGTGAAGCATAAAAGGAATACTAGATTAATCATACTATTCAATCAAGATACATAGACAAACTAGTTCAACGAGAATGACACAATCAAATAACATTTGACAAAGAAGAGTTAGGGGTTGTGAATCCTTTACACTTCCTCGAAAGGGTTGTGAATCCTGGATCGTCATTGCTTGCACTATCTCATTGTTTTCTCCGCGATAAGTTATCCTTTCGGATCAACTTTGATGTACTACAAGTAACTAAGACAATTCTATTTGATTCCTAAAATGGTAGAGTAATCGTGTGTATGTCACGCGTAGGTGACATACAACACGCTTTACACTTGTGTGTCAAAGTATTTGTAATACCTTCAACCACCCTCCTAAATGAACATACAATGCCCTATTTATAATCCTCAAGTGGTGTGTTATGGAGAGTTGCAACCTTTGGTGAAAAGCCATCTTAATCTTCATGGAGAGTTGTCTTTATCCTCTTGAAACGTTGCTTCAATCCATAAATGAAATGACACAATGCTTGGTGATGATATGGATGAATATTTGATGAAGAGTCACCAAGAATGATGAAGGAATGCATCGGTTCGGAGATGGAAAACGCACAGGTCGCGCCCGCAAGTCAGAAACTTGTTGGGATTGGAGACTAATTCCTAGGTGGTTAGGGATTCCTTGGTGGTTTAGGATTCCTAGTTGTTTAGGATTTCAATTAGTATAAATATAGCTCTATTCCATGTAAATTGTATTCCATTCATCATAGTACATTATCCTGGCTTGGTAGTGCCTCCAGACGTAGTCATTCATATTGAGTGGCGAACTGGGTTAACAACTCGTGTGTGTTTTTTGATTGTTTTTTCATTATCGTAATTGCATTAGATCCTAACAATTGGTATCAGAGCTTTGGGTTAGCTAGATTTACGATGGGAGACGGAAAATCACCGGTGGAGAAGTTCGATGGCACAGATTTCGGTTTCTGGAGGATGCAGATCGAGGATTACCTGTATGGTAAAGAATTGCATGAACCTCTAGATGAGCAACCAAAGGAGATGTCTGATGAAGATTGGAAGCTGTTGGACAGAAAAGTGATGAGTGTGATCCGACTATCGCTGTCCAGAAACGTTGCGCATCACACAGTGAAGGCAAAGACCACGATTGAGATACTGGAGATTTTGAGTTCGTTATATGAGAAGCCCTCGGCGGCGAACAAGGTCCATCTGATGAGACGGCTGTTCAACTTTCAGATGACGAAGAATTCATCAGTTGCTGTACATCTGAATGAGTTTAATATGACGATTTCACAATTGAGTTCTGTGGGAATTGATTTCGAAGATGATGTATTAGCCCTAATTTTGTTATCTTCTTTACCGGAGAGTTGGAGTGGTACTGTTACTGCTCTTAGTGCCTCAGCAGGGAAAGAGAAACTTAGGTTTGACGATGTTAGGAATTTGATAATCAGCGAGGAGATTCGCAGGAAGGAGTCGGGTTCAACATCAGGTTCAGCCTTGAGTACTGAAAATCGGGGTAGGTCAGATTCGAGGTCAAAACAGAATCGTGGTAGGTCTAAATCAAAGGGTAGAGGAGGAAACCCTAACAAGGACAGGAGTCATGTTAAGTGCTGGAACTGTAATGAAACCGGTCATTACATGAATCAGTGTAAAGCACCTAAGAAGGACAAGTCCGTGAATTCAGCCAGCGAAGAGTATGCAGAGGCGTTGATTTTAAGCGTAAGAAGTCCTGTAGAGTCTTGGGTTCTAGATTCAGGAGCTTCATTTCACTCTTGTAGCAGCGCAGATTTGATGGAGAACTATACCCCAGGCAAATTTGGAAAGGTTTATCTCGCTGATGATGAACCTTTGGAAATTGTGGGTAAGGGAGATGTTTCGATCAAAACCAAGAATGGTTCTGTAATTAAGCTGTCTGGTGTTAGGCATGTACCTGGCCTGAAGAGAAATCTATTGTCAGTTGGGCAATTAGATGATGAGGGATATTGTGTGGTGTTTGTAGGTGGAAATTGGAAGATTTCCAAGGGATCTATGGTGGTAGCTCGTGGTGAGAAGGTGGGATCTTTATATGTCACAGATAATGTTTGTAATAACATTGATGTTGTGAGTGAGGTTGTGAATACTGATTTGTGGCACTGTCGTCTTGGTCACATGAGTGAAAAGGGGATTAAAGTGCTGTTTTCAAAGGGTCTATTACCAGGATTGAAGTCTGCTGATCTAGGGCTATGTGAGGATTGTATCTTCGGGAAGCAGAAAAGGGTCAGTTTCAATAAAGGTGGAATAACTTTGAAGAAGGAAAAATTGGAGTTAGTTCACAGCGATTTATGGGGTCCAGCACCAGTGAAATCTCTAGGAGGAGCTTGTTACTATATGACCCTCATTAATGACTGCACTAGGAAACTATGGGTCTATTTTCTAAAGAAGAAATCAGAAGCATTCGATGTCTTTAGAAAGTGGAAGGCCCTAGTAAAGAATCCTGCAGACATGTTGACAAAGGTTGTAACCTTTGAGAAGCTGAAGTTTTGCATAGCTTCAGCTGGCCTTCGTAACTGAGTTAGAGGCCCGGCACTACCAGCAGATGAAGACGGATTTAGTCTCCAGGTGGGAGATTGTTGGGATTGGAGACTAATTCCTAGGTGGTTAGGGATTCCTTGGTGGTTTAGGATTCCTAGTTGTTTAGGATTTCAATTAGTATAAATATAGCTCTATTCCATGTAAATTGTATTCCATTCATCATAGTACATTATCCTGGCTTGGTAGTGCCTCCAGACGTAGTCATTCATATTGAGTGGCGAACTGGGTTAACAACTCGTGTGTGTTTTTTGATTGTTTTTTCATTATCGTAATTGCATTAGATCCTAACAAAACTCGCGCCCGCAAGTGACTCCAGGGATTTATGCCCAGACTTGCGCCCGCAAGTCTGCCAGTTGCGCCTGCAAGTAGGCCATTTTACAGCTTCTCTTGTTTTGCTTGTTTTCAAGCTCGTTTTTGCTCCAAATCATTCCGAATCGCCAAGGATCAAGTCCTAACACACAAATAAGCAAACAAGAAGTAATAACACCCTAAAGTAATAATAAAACAAGTAAAACATAAACAAACAACGATAAACAAACATGAAATGCAAGCTAGAAACACGTAAATAACGGACTTATCAAAACTCTTTGCAGTCAGCATAGTGATGCATGAATGTTGGGTGAATTGCTTAAGTTTCGGAAACAAATTAATGCGGGGTGCTTATTTTCCGATTGGTTCTAGATTAGTATTATGCTGTCAGGTGTTTAGTAATGCATGAGTTACTAAACTTTTACGATAAAGCTAGTTAAGCAGGAGATGTTCTGTGTCATAGGGATGGTTTAAGATGGTATACTGCATAAGGTCTTGAAAGTGGTGATTACTTTGTATCTTCTAGTTCGGAGTCGAACTAAGGCATGGGATTCGACTTAGTTATATAACTACAAATACACATAAGCCTGCTACATATAGTTGTATACTTGTCTATGCTGTGGGGACCCGTTATAAGCTTAGTATAGGCTATTATATGGAGTAGAATAGCTTATTTATTAAGGTATATAAGCTAGATTACTAATTATTATGTCATGTTAATTGAAATATCAGTTTAGATATTCATTTTTTTGTTCTTCTTTGGTAATTACTTACTTTTTGTTTGAAATTGGTTTCATCATATATCTTAGCCTTTAATATTTTTCTCATGATTGCAATATGAACTACCATTCATGACTTACTATTGAACTTCACAATTAGCTGTGGTAATTACAAGTTTGGAAGTTTTGTTTCTGATGTTAGCTTTTAACACAATTGTCTGTAAAATTTTGTTCTATCAAAAGAGTTTCTTAGTTGGCTGACCATGAAAAGATGAGTGAGAGATACAAATTTAGGAACCTTAATACTCTTTAGATTGTTGTTTTAGCTAATTAGTTTTAATTTTATTCTGCTGCTTTTGCTTGTCGAAGTTCCTGAGTATTTTTTCTGAGTTTAGCTCTCAAAAATATGAATAGTAATCAACTGGACTAATTGTTCCACTTGGCTGGAGTGGAGCCAAGCAGTACTTCTGTTGGATCATGTGATTGGTGGTCATTTCGATTCTTTTATACCGACTCTGGCAGTAAAACCTTCTATACCAAATCCGTATGACCTACCTAATACCCTTTGGCCAATTGGAAACCGAAACATGTACTTGTACTCTATTTATTGGAGTATTTGACCTTTCAAATCATAGTATCTAATAGGATTGAACTATTTAATTGAGTATGCTTTCTTTTCCTTATTTCAAATTTTCTTTTCTTTGTTCTTTGCACTGAGTATATACTTTAGGACCTATGTATTCTTCTATTTTATTTTGCAAAAGCTAATTTCTTTCATACAGTTTCAGGAGTTTCAACAACTTATTGTGGTTTTCGCTAAGTAGGCTCTAGTTATCCCATCTCTGTTCATCTGAAGCAGAAAATTGTTTATGCTCTTCTGACCAATTACAAAGAGGTACCCCTTCTTTCTATCCATTTAAACTATTAATTATATCTTGTAAAAATTACTTGAAGTATTAGACAAATATTTTTATGATCTATGCATGTTTAACTTTTTAAATATGTTTGATCCATGTTTAACTTAGCTTTCTAAATATGTTTCTGATCTTTAACAAATTATATACATGCTGAAAATTCATGTTCTTAGTTTATGTCTCAGCATTCCAACTATGTTTCAGATCTGTCCCAAGTTACATGTATGCTAAAATTATCTTAGACAACATTAAAGTTTAAGACTAAGACATAAAATAGTTTTTTAATGTGTCATTAAGCTTTTAATATATCTGATCAGATATTTCTCAATTCACGTACATGCTAAAAACCATCTTAAGATTGTGATTCCTTATAAGCCATGGACATTGTGATCTATTTTAGGTTGTTTTAAGTTTTCAGCCTTATTCACTTTAGCCATTGCTAAGAATACTATATAGAAACAAATTTTGAGCAGTATCTTTTTACACATAAACATTTTTTAATCTCCACTTAGAACCTTAAATAGATGATTGATCTTTCATTTTGATTTAGATTATTATATTGAAAGTTACATGATGGATAAACGATGGATAGATTACAAGACCGCACGAGATAGATCCAAGGAAGGATATCACAATGGAGTTGGCAGCTTTTTGAATATTGCCTTTGAAAGAGTTGGGGGATCTGGAAAAATAAGGTGTCCATTCAACAATTGCAACAATGGTGCTTTTCTAACAAGAGAAGAAGTTTTCAACCATTTGATAATTCATGGAATGTTAAAAAGTTACGAGAAGTGGGACTTCCATGGAGAATATGATGAAAATGAAAAAAGTCAGGAAATAGAAGAAGATGATGAAGTTGGTATAGACGAGACAATTTCCATGATTCATGATGCTACAAATATTAGGGATGCTTATTTTATGGAAAATGGAGACGAGATAGGTTTTGAAATTATGGATAATGAAGATATGCGAGAGACTTTTGCTAGGTTGATGAAAGATGCTAACACAGAATTGTTTCCCGGCTGTGAAAAGTATTCAAAGTTAGAATTTATTGTGGATCTTTTGCATTTAAAATGCATAAATAGTTGGAGCAATGCTTCTTTTACCATGTTGCTTAAACTGTTGAAGCAAGTATTTTTAGATGACAAGAATTTTCCAAGTAATGCTTATGAGGCGAAGAAGTATTCACGGGATTTGGGTCTTAATTATGTTAAGATTGATGCTTGTAAGAATGATTGCATCTTGTACCCGAAAAGAGTATGCCAATTACCAACGATGTCCTGTTTGTAATGAGTCGAGGTGGAAAAATGACAATGGGGAAGGTGAAACGTCAAACACTACTTCATCATTGGGTAAGGGAAACAAAGTTCCTCATAAAGTCTTACACCATTTCCCCTTAATTCCAAGACTCCAAAGGTTTTACATGTGTCTTCAAAAATAGCAGCTCACATGCATTGGCATAAAGAAGAACGTGTCGATGATGGTGATTTAAGGCACCCTGCTGATTCAAAGGCTTGGAAACATATTGATGAATTGTATCCTGACTTCGCAAGTGATCCACGTAATGTGAGACTCAGTTTATCTTCTAATGGATTCAATCCATATGGAAACTTGAGCTCTACATATAGTATATGGCCCGTGATGTTAATGACGTATAATTTGCCACCTTGGATGTGTATGAAAAGTGATTTTTTCATGTTATCTTTACTGATTCCAGGCGAGAAGGCCCCCGGAAATGACATAGATGTGTACTTGCAGCCTTTAATTGATGAACTCAAAGAGCTGTGGGGAAATGGAGTTGAAACATACGATGCTTCGAGTTCTACTACTTTCAAGCTACGTGCAACATTATTGTGGACCATTAACGACTTTTGGCTTATAAAAACTTGTCGGGTTGGAGTACTAAAGGAGCTCTTGCTTGTCCTGAATGCAATTTTGACACATGCTCACGTAGATTGAAGAATGGGCATAAATTTTGCTATTTAGGGCACCGAAGGTACTTAGAACCTAATCATAAATCGAGAGTTGACAAAAAATCTTTTGACGCTACCGTGGAACATCGCTTGGCTCCAAAGCATCTTTCTGGTGATAATATTCTTGACCAATTCAGGGGCTGTGAAGATATTGTATTTGGAAAGTTTGACAAGAAAAGAAAGAGATATGAGTCCACATTCAGATACAATTGGAAAAAGAAAAGCATTTTTTTTTCAATTACAATATTGGAGCAAGTTGTTAATCCGTCATAACTTCGATGTGATGCATATCGAAAAAAATATTTGCGACAACATCTTAGGAACAGTTATGGGTATTGTTGGAAAAAACAAAGATAGTGTAAATGCTCGTATGGGCCTTGAGCTTCTTGGAATTCGTAAAGAGTTGCATTTGGTTTCTAAGCCCGGCAAGAAGTCTGTGATGCCAACAACTTCATATGCTTTGACATTGAAAGAGAGAAGAAATGTCTGCAAATTTTTAGCAAGTGTGAAAGTTCCAGATGGTTACTCTTCTAATATTGCACGATGGATTAATGTCGACCAAGGTAAAATATCAGGTATGAAAAGTCATGATTCTCATGTGTTCCTTCAAGACTTGATTGCACCAACATTTCGTGGGATATTACCGAAGCATGTGTATGAGCCATTAGTAGAGATGGGGATGTTTTTTAAACAATTATGCTCCAAAACATTGAAATTAGAGACTTTGGAGAGATTAGAGTGCAACATTGCGAAAACCCTTTACAAGCTTGAAAAGTTCTTCCCCCCTTCGTTCTTTGATGTGATGGTTCACTTACCGATCCATGTAGCAAATGAGGCAAAGCTAGCTGGTCCAGTTCCATATCGTTGGATGTTTTCGTCTGAGCGGTATGATTTACAATTCTGTTAGTTTATTATATAAACAATTACTGTTTTATGGTGAAATAATTACTTCATTTTGTTAATATTTTATAGTGAAATGCAAAAGTATAAACGATATGTTCATAACAAGGCACGTCCTGAAGGATCAATAGATGAAGGTTACATAGCAAATGAGTGTCTTACCTTTTGTTCATGTTATCTAGAAAGAGCTGAAACAAGATTCAATAGGAAAGAACGAAATTATAATGATGTAAAAGTAAAAAACATAAGATTATCCATTTTTGCACGATATGGAAAGCCATTAAGTAAAGGAGTTACAAAGGAAATAGACTACGCTGATTGGAAGCGAGCTCAATTATACGTTCTAAGGAACTGTGACAAAGTACAACCATTCATAGAGTAAGTACTTTTTTTGGCTAAGTTATAATTACCCATAATATATTTGAGGGTATAGTAAAATAACAAAGTTTCTTGATCATTGACAAATTATATGAAAGTAGAAATGATACAGAAGATATGGATTTGATAAAGTGGTTTCAAAATACAGTAAGTAAATAATGTTAATGTATTGATCTAAAACTCAATAGTTCAAGTAAGAGTTGCTGATTTGTTTTCATTAATAGTGAAGGGAGGTGATACAAGTATAAGCAAAGATCTTTTGGTTCTAGCCCAAGGGCCTGTTAAAAGAGTCACTTCATTTGCTGGGTTTGTTGTTAACGGGTTCAGATTTCACACCAAAAAACATAGTGAAAAAAGAAAAACTCAAAATTGTGGTGTATATGTTAAGGGAGATGTCATTAGTGGAGAGAGAGAATATTTTGGGTTGTCAAATGACATTATCGAGTTAGAATATAATGCGGACCATAAAGTTGTGGTTTTTCATTGTGATTGGTATCATGTCTATGATTCTCAAAGGGGGGTAAAGCGAGATGATAATGGGATTATCACTCTAAATGCCTCGAAATTTTGCCTGCTAACTTACACTTCATTATGCTCTTAATATGTTTATGTTTTTGCTGATGAACCCTAAGTATTTTGATTATGTCCAATCGTTTCAGAAGATGAAAACTTAATACTCTCTTACATATAGCTTATTGTTGACTAATATTTTTCTACTTAGTCTATGTGTAAGTTACTCAGCAGGTGCTGAATGAATCATTTCTGGATTGCCTAAAGGACCCAGAAGATTCGTTTGCTAAAGTCAGAGTTTCAATAATTCAGAAGCTGGATGCTCCGCTCTGAAGCCGAAGTCTGCTAAAGCTCTCCTAAGATGTTCTTTGCAATCAGAAGTTCTTTTACCAATTTGATCAGAAGCTTAGTCACGGGTTCTGGATAGCATTTAATGCTCTGACACTTGCATTTAATGCAAGGCGCCAAAAGTTCAAAAAGCTGTTTTGATGGAGCGCGCTTGTCTGTTCAAGAGAAACCAGAATTTCCTTGTCTACCCTTTGTTGATCCAATTGAAGAATGATTCCAGTCAACCTCATCTTTGATTTCAAATCACTTACCGGATTGAGTTAAAGAACAAGGATAACGGAATCAAAGTGTTTGAAGACCGTTTGAAGACTTGACAAATTAACGGCTACAACAACTGATGTTATCTCTATTGAAGATTCAAATTCACCAACGGTCATCTTCATTCACTATAAATAGTAGCCAAGCTCCAAAGCATCAACATACGTGTGATCATCGAGCAAAATCTCAACGCACTGTTTTAACAAGAAAAACAGAGCATCACTTCCCATTCTCAATCTTTCTTAGCTTAGTCTTAGTTAAAGTGAGAGAGTGAAGAAAAACAAGTTCATAATAGGAATCTTGTAAACTGATATCGTTTGTGATATTCAGTTAGATTTAGAGAGAAATCTAGTTGAGATTAGAGTTGGGTGAGAAATCCAGAAAACAGAGTATGTTGGCCCTAACAAGAACAGAATCACCTAGAGGGGGGGTGAATAGGTGTCTAAGTTTTTAAACTGAAGATTTCTAAGTTTTTTAAGAAACTTAAAATTCAGAGTCAAATTTCCTCAGAGTCAGAAGCTAGCTTAAGGAAGTTGCTTCTGAGGGAAATTCTGCCTAAACACAGTTAGACTGTTTTCAGCAACAGAAGTTCTGATTTGAGAACTTCTGGACAGTCTTCTGAACAAAGACAATGGTATTTTTAGAGAAAATCTGTTTCAGCACTAAATATGAACAAGTACACAGAAGCAAAAATAACAAGTATAAGAGGGAGAAAGAAGTTCAGGAGATCCTGAGTGAACAATTCGATTTATCCAAGTTCGCCACAGAGGTCCTGTGACTACGTCTTGTCCCCTGAGGTCGCAGCCTACAGAGATTTTATAAATCCACTATTCAGAACTTTTATGGCAAGTTCAGAAGCTCCTTTACATCAACAGAACTTAAGCTAATTTCTCACTTAGTTCTGACTAGCCTAAAAAGAGTTAAAGGATTTCCACCAGAACAAACAATACTCTGTTTTCTGGATTTCTCACCCAACTCTAATCTCAACTAGATTTCTCTCTTTAAATCTAACTGAAGATCACAAACGATCTCAGTTTACAAGGTTCCTATTATGAACTTGTTTTTCTTCACTCTCTCACTTTACTAAGACTATGCTAAGAAAGTTTGAGAATGGAAAAGTTGCTCTGTTTTCTTGTTTAAAACAGTGCGTTAAGATTTTGCTCGATGATCATGCGTATATTGATGCATTGGAGCTTGGCTACTATTTATAGTGATTGAAGATGACCGTTGTGGAGTTTGAAACTTCAAAGAAGATGACATCAGTTGTTGTAGCCGTTAATTTGTCAAGTCTTCAAACGGTCTTCAAACACTTTGATTCCGTTATCCTTGTTCTTTAACTAAATCCGGTAAGTGATTTGAAATCAAGGATGAGGATGACAGAATCGTTCTTCAATTAGATCAACAAAGGGTAGACACGGAAATTCCGGTTTCTCTTGAACAGACAAGCGCGCTCCATCAAAACAACTTTTTGAACTTTTGGCGCCTTGCATTGAATGCAAGTGTCAGAGCATTAAATGCTCAAACAAACCCGTGACTAAGCTTTCAGAAGCTTATTTCCAGTTGTCTAGACTTCTGATCAAATTGGCATAACTTCTGATTGCAAAGAACTTCTGAGGAGAGCTTTAGCAGACTTCGGCTTCAGAGCGGAATATCCAGCTTCTGAGTTATAGAAACTCTGACTTCAGCAAACTGATCTTCTGAGTTCTTTAGGCAATCCAGAAATGATTCATTCAGCACCTGCTGAGCAACTTACACATAGACTAAGTAAACAAAAATTATTAGTCAATAGTAAACTATATGTAAGGTAGAATTAAGTTTTCATCTTCTGAAACGTTTGGACATAATCAAAACACATAGGGTTCATCATTCTCCCCCATTTTGGTTATGGACAAACCGTGGTCAGAAGGTAAAAAGAAAACATGAGGTTTAGAAAATGAACTTCCTGATGCAGATGTTTCATTACTTCTGAGTAAACTAACTCCCCCATTTTAGTGTAAATGGTGAACTTCAGCAATCTGTATAAACTTAATAAGACTTAAGATCAAGTTGTTAGATTTAATGAAGTGTAGTTTACTAAGTTAAGAAGAAACATAAGCAAAAAGTAAGAAGTCAGATATGCAAGAGAATATAGAAAAGGTTCAGTGTATATAAAATCAATCAGGAGACAACAAAAGAAACAAAATAATCAGAAGAGCAAGTCCTAAGACAAAGACTACCCAACCCAGAACCTAGCTAAGAAGCTTGAGTCCTATAGATTACATGTTCCTAGGTTTCTTCTGAGGAGGAGGAACAACACTGGAACCTTCAGCACCACTAGCTCTCTTCTGACCAGACTTCTCCCCCGTTTGACCAGAACCAAGAGCAACACCAAGAGCACCCTGAGACTTCAACTTTTGCTGAACATTCAGAGAAGTCTGATATTGCTGAGGAGTTGGTCTCACAGTATTGATCATATCCATTCGTCTTCTGAAGTCATCATCAATGGTCTTCATATGATCAAAGGTCTGACCAGACATAGGTCGCTGTCTCTGAACATCTTCAAGAAGGAGCTTGATCAACCTATTGTTAGCATACACAGCAGCAGTGAGGTGCTCATTCTGAATATAAGTCTGTCCTCGAACAAACCTATAGCAGTTGTGAAGAGTCTTTTCTTGTTCACGTGCTTGAGTGTGCATAACCTTCAGAAGTTCAGTGAGCTCAGCAATCTGTGCATTCTGAGCAGTAACAGCAGACTCAATGTTGGAGAGTCGGTTGTTGAGATCAGGAGTGATGTCATATACAATCTTTGCAGCTCCTGAAGATGAAGAACCTTGAGCAGAAGATTTCACTTCTCTCAGAATGTGATTTGCAGTACTTTGCAGGTCTTCAATCTTACTAGGGAGCATCTTCTCATGAGCCTCATAATGCTCGTTTGCTTCCTTGACTTCTTCTGTCAATATCTCCAAATTCTCATTGACCTTCAGAGAAGAAACAAGAGCAATATTGTCCAGGGAAGGAAGAGCCAGAGCTAATTCCCTCAATTTATACAGCTCATCATATGTAGCTAGATGAAGTGTAGAAAGATTGCGTATATACACAGAAGGATCCTGCATTTGGAGCATGGTCATGAGCTGCAGGTTCTGAGCTTTCAAAGAATGTAATTCTTGCAGCACAATGCCCTGAGCGTACATGTCAGCAGCAGAATTCCTTTGCCCTATACCAGCAAATCTATTCAGCAATTCATCTGAGCCACTCTGACCCATTCTTCTCAACTCGTCAACACTGGGGGCACCTCCAGCTTCGGAAATACCAGAAGCTCTGCTCATGAAGCCAAAACTTCCAAATCTGGTGTCCAGATCTTCTCGATTCAAGTGTTTGCGCAGGAAGTCATAGTTGGAAGACAACCCAGCAAAACCTGAAGGAGTTGGGAAGGAAGTTAAGGGATCACACACAGGAGGTGTATGTCCAGAGGTTGAGAGAGGAGGAACAAAAATTTGTGTGGAAGGAATTGTATGTGAGGAAGAGGAAGAGAAAGTATTTGTACAGGGAGGTAAGGTTGAAGGAATTGAAAAAGGTATTGAAAAGGGAGGAGCTGGAATTCCAGTTGATGGAAATACAGCAGAAGATGATAGAGAAGAAGTAGTAGAAGTAGAAATGGAATCAGTGAAGATTGGTCCAGAGGACAGATTCACTTCTGAATAGGATCCAGAAGGAAGAGTAGATGGAGGAGGGACAACCTCAGATGTTGAAGTTGTCAGAGGAATGGAATTCTGAGATTCACTCACTTCTGTGACAGAAGGTAGTGAAGGAGATGGATGAGGAGTAAGAGCAGGAGATGAGATAACCTGTTCAGAGGTATTAGGATCAAAAGTTGAAATAGGCTCAGCATATAAATGAGCCATTCTGAACAGCGTTTCAGAGGCATCCCTATCACCAGGGTTTCTTCCTTGATTCAGAAGAACATTGTCAATGAAGTGTTCATTGTCAACATTCTCAACAAACTGTTTAGCACCTTCAAGAACCTCTTCATCTTCTGGTTCACTCTCTTCTGACAGCACTTCAATCGTAGGAGCGTCAACATCCTCTTCATCAGAAATCTCTGACAGCTCTTTATCAGCAGCTTCCGGTTCCTGAGTAACAGGATCCTCCAATTCAGCACTTGAGGTAACAACGAAGTCCTTCTTCTTCAGGATCCTTCGTCTTGCCACAGCCTTCTTCCCAATTCTGGTAGTGAGAGTGACATTCTCAATAATTCGAGAGGACAGAGAGACATTATCAAGATTCTCTTCTTCCTCTGAAGTCTCAACTACCTTTGAGAACTCAGCATTCTCAAGATTAGCAGCACATTCTAAAAGTTTGGCATCGGCCTTAGCCTTTGCAGCAATTTCACGCTCAGCAGCTAACTTGTCTTCAGCTTCTTTCTTCCTTCTTTTCTCTTCAGCAAGAGCCAGAACTCTTGCAACCTTTTCAGCTTCAGCAGCCTTCTCTTTCTCAGCAAGGCGTGCTTCCTCAGCATCCTGAGCTTCTTTTTCAGGAACATCCTTTGGCTTCTCAGCAACAATCTTGCCAGAAGGTTCAACATTGATTGTTGTTTGAACTAACGTGGGAAGAGGTTCTGAGACAGCAACCTTCTCAACATTCAGGACCAACTTGCTTGACCCTTTCTTTCCCTTGCCCTTTTTGGCAACATTCTTTCCTTTCTGAACAGATGCATCCACAATTTCCTTCTGAGCAATACTCACAGAGGAGCCCTTCTCATTCTTCTTCGGAGTAACACCAAAACTCAGGTTCCTGAAGGTATGCATCTTCAGAACCGTACTCCTACTAGTAACACCTTCTCCTGAAACAACAACGGAGGCTGCCTCAAACAGCCTTGTCAGGAGTGAGCCATATGCCAATGCACTCACGGTCGTTACATTCTTCATCTGCCTTATCAGCATGGCAGGCAAATTGATCTTCTTCTGGTTGACCAGATGCCACATAAATACTCTTTCTCTGTTGGAAACACAATTGACTCCTCCAGCCTTTGGAAGAAAAACATTCGTAGTCAAATAGTGTGCCCACCTCTGGTGCTGAGTCAACCAGGTAGCGTAAGTTTCCTTGGCACTCAGATCTGGCCTAGCCCAGTTGGCTTCTGAAAAACCTTCTGCTGAACCATCATCTCCAATGATGATTCCTTCATCATCAATCCCTATCACTTGAGAGATGGAAGCCCTGCTGACTTCGATCTCAACTTCCCCAACCACAGAATGAAGAACGTCCTCCTCATTAGAAAAGAAATGGAGGTTCTTATAGAATTCTGTAACTAACTTAGGATAAATGAATTCTTCGAGAGAAACGAAAGAATTCCAGTTTTGAGCGCTAAGCCAGTGAGAGATTGGTTCAGTCGATTTGACAACATCATCTAGGAACCTAGAGGTGAAAACCCTAGATTCACTAACTTTCTTTCGTGATTCATCAGAGAAGATGTGTGTGACAGTGATTTCTTGAGCCATTTTGAAGAAATGCGAAATTAGGTTAAGATTTTTAGAGAGAAGAGAACACAGAAAAATCAATGGAAGTTCTAATGGCAAAGAAAATGAGAGTAAAAAGTTCTAAGTATGGAAATCCCTTATTTATACCCAAACACAGAAACCGTTCCAATTCAAAAAGCAAATACACACCGTTTAAAAGGGAACAGATAACCGTTAACCACAGAACAGCGCCGTAATAAGCAGTAAATAACGCATGCTTTCAAGTCAAATCATGATTAGAATTTATTATAACTAAATTATCTTAAACGATCAAGCACTTAAGATACTCAGAGACAATAATTCTAAGTTATTGAAGAGGATAAGTCATACCAATGCCTTCTCGTAAGTTGCTGAAAGCCATTCCAGCCAGAGGCTTAGTAAATATGTCAGCAAGGTTTTCTTCAGAGGGAACATGAGTAATGATAATATCCTTCTTCAGAACATGATCTCTCAGAAAGTGATGCCTAATATGAACATGCTTCATCCTGCTGTGCTGAATAGGATTCTTTGAAAGATCAATAGCACTCTTGTTATCACAATAGATTGTAATTGTTCCAGGGATGACTCCATAGTCAGCAATTTGTTGCTTGATCCAGAGCATCTGAGAAACACAACTTCCAGCAGCAACATACTCAGCTTCAGCAGTTGAGAGAGCCACAGAGGTTTGCTTCTTGCTATGCCAGGAGACTAGGCACTCCCCCAGAAAATGACAACCACCAGAAGTGCTGACCCTTTTCAATTTATCTCTACCATAGTCAGAGTCTGTGTATCCTATAGGAGTGAAATCAGAACTACAGGGATACCACAAACCAGCTTCTGGTGTGCCTTTAAGATATCTGAGAATTCTTTTGACAGCAACATCATGAATCTCTCTAGGTTTAGACTGATATCTAGCACAAAAACACACAGCAAAATGTATATTTGGCCTGCTGGCTGTTAGGTATAAAAGAGAGCCAATCATACCTCTGTAGGTTTTTATATCTACAGGTTTACCAGCTTTCTCTTCATCATCAATGTCTTTGCTGACATCCATTGGAATATCAACAGCATTAGAGTCCATCATGCCAAATTTCTTCAGCACTTCTCTAGTGTACTTGGCTTGATTGATAAACACACCATCATTACTTTGCTTGATCTGAAGTCCTAAGAAGAAGGTTAATTCTCCCATCATAGACATTTCAAACTCAGCCTTCATGTGGTCACTGAACTCTCTGCACAAAGATTCATTAGTAGCACCAAATATAATATCATCAACATATACCTGAGCTATAAGGATATCCTTGTTCTTCTTCAGAGTGAACAGAGTTGTATCAACACAGCCTCTGACAAATCCCTTAGACAGAAGGAACTTTGTCAGTCTCTCATACCAAGCTCTGGGAGCTTGTTTCAGTCCATACAAGGCTTTCTTTAGCTTGTACACATGATCAGGAAACTTAGGATCTTCAAAACCAGGAGGTTGAGACACATAAACTTCCTCATCAATGTAACCATTCAAGAATGCACTTTTCACATCCATTTGAAAGAGCTTAAAACCTTTGTATGATGCAAAAGCACACAAGATTCTAATGGCTTCTAATCTTGCAACAGGAGCAAAAGTTTCACCATAATCTATACCTTCTTGCTGACTGTAACCTTGAGCAACAAGTCTTGCCTTGTTCCTCACAACATTTCCAAATTCATCAAGCTTGTTCTTCAGAACCCATCTAGTTCCAACAACCTTTATGTTGTTAGGTCTGGGAACCAAAGTCCAAACTTCTGACCTTTTGAACTGGTCAAGTTCTTCTTGCATTGCCATTAACCAGGAGTCATCGTCAGCAGCTTCATAGAAGTCCTTGGGTTCCAGAAGTGACACAAAAGCCACATTCCCCATGTATCTTCTGAGCTGAGCTCTGGTCATGACAAGATTATGAACAGAGTCAATGATGTTCTCTAAGGAATGATTCCTATGAGCTCTAACTTCTCTTGGTACATCCAATGAGTCTTCTGAAACCTGTTCATCATTTGTTGAATCATAAATAGGAGCATCTTCTGGAAGGAAGTTGACTTCTGGAGTAGGATTCTCTTCTTGAGCTTGTTCAGCAACAGGAGGAACCACTTCAGCAGCTCTGGGAGAAACATCTTCTTCTTCAACAGGAGATGTAACTTCAGGAGCTTGAACTACATCTTCATCAGGAGCTCTACTATCTGCAGGGTTAGTCTCATCAAACTGTACATGAACAGATTCATCTAAAGTTTGAGTCCTCTTATTAAAAACCCTATATGCTTTACTATGTGTTGAGTAACCAAGAAAAATGGCCTCATCTGCCTTTGAATCAAACTTTGAAAGATATTCTTTTGTATTCAAAACATAACACTTACAACCAAAGGTTCTGAAATAACCTATTTTAGGCTTTCGACCTTTCCAGAGTTCATAAGGGGTCTTGTTCAGAATGCTTCTGATTAGCACTCTATTCAGAACATAGCAAGCTGTGTTCACAGCTTCTCCCCAAAAGTACTTAGGAAGCCTTCTTTCATTGATCATAGTTCTGGCTATCTCAACCAGAGTTCTATTCTTTCTTTCAACTACCCCATTTTGTTGAGGAGTTCTGGGAGCAGAAAAGTTATGATCAATTCCCTTGGTTTCACAGAATTCTTCAAACATAAAGTTTTTGAATTCTCCACCATTATCACTTCTGATATGGACAACCTTTTCATTCCTTTCATTCTCAAGTTTCTTTATCAGAACTGAGAAACATCCAAGTGACTCATCTTTGCTAGACAGCAAGATGACCCAAGTGAATCTTGAATAGTCATCTACAATGACAAAGGCATACTTCTTTCCACCCATGCTCATTGGATGAACAGGACCAAAAAGATCCATATGAAGTAATTCCAAAGGTCTTTTAGTTGAAATGACTTTCTTAGTTTTGAAAGAGCTTCTGGATTGTTTACCAGATTGGCAAGCATTGCATAAATGATTCTTTTTAAAACTAATTTCAGGCAGACCCTCAACCAATTGATTTCTAGCTACTTTGGCCAGAAGATCCATGCTCACATGAGCAAGTCTTCTATGCCAGAGCCAGGAGGTATCCTCTTTGGACATCAAGCATATATTTTTGCAAAGATTCTCAAGGTTCAGCATGAAAACATTTTCAACTCTAGGAGCAGTTAGAATAACTTCCCTTGACTTACTGTCCAAGATTTTACATCCAGAGGAGCTGAAGACAACATCTCTACCTCTATCACACAGTTGTGCAACACTTAGGAGATTGAACTTCAGACCTCTGACTAGGGAGACATCTTCGATCGGAGGGTTAGTTCCTATGGATCCAGAACCAAGTATCCTTCCTTTCTGAGCATCTCCAAAGCTGACTTTTCCACCTCTTTTAGGATCAAATGTGATGAATGCTTTTTCATCACCTGTCATATGCCTTGAGCACCCACTGTCAATGTACCACAGCTTTGACACTGATGGAGCACTCAGAGCCACCTGCAACACAATCAATTAGTGACAGGTACCCAATCCTTATTGGGTCCTTCAGAGTTAGATTTTTCTTCAGCAGGTTTTAATGATATCTTAGATTGCAAGAGGTTTTTAATGTGGTACTTGCAATCCTTTAACCAGTGACCATCACTCTTGCAAAGCTTGCAAAATGGAGGGTTCTTGGATCTTTCCCTTTGCTTCCTGGGAGATTTCTTCTTCTTCTGAGATGGTCCAACATCTTCAGAGGCTGAGACAACACTCTCAGAGGTACCAATATCAGGAGGAGAAGCTATCTCTTTCAGAAGAGAGGGAGTGACAGGTTTCTTCTTCTTCTGGGGTTTATCACTTTAGAGGAACCTTGTAAACAGAGTATTGTTTGTTCTGGTGGAAATCCTTTAACTCTTTTTAGGCTAGTCAGAACTAAGTGAGAAATTAGCTTAAGTTCTGTTGATGTAAAGGAGCTTCTGAACTTGCCATAAAAGTTCTGAATAGTGGATTTATAAAATCTCTGTAGGCTGCGACCTCAGGGGACAAGACGTAGTCACAGGACTTCTGTGGCGAACTTGGATAAATCGAATTGTTCAATCAGGATCTCCTGAACTTCTTTCTCCCTCTTATACTTGTTATTTTTGCTTCTGTGTACTTGCTTATATTTAGTGCTGAAACAGATTTTCTCTAAGTATCATTGTCTTTGTTCAGAAGACTGTCCAGAAGTTCTCAAATCAGAACTTATGTTGCTGAAAACAGACTAACTGTGTTTAGGCAGAATTTCCCTTAGAAGCTACTTCTGTAAGCTTGCTTCTGACTCTGAGGAAATTTGACTCTGAAAATTAAGTTTCCGGAAAAACTTAGAAATTTTCAGTTTTCAACTTTGACACCAATTCACCCCCCCTCTAGGTGATTCTGTTCTTGATAGGGCCAACATTTGCCTGCTAACTTACACCTCACTAAATCTAATAACTTGATCTTAAGCCTTCTTTTAAGATAAAACAGATTGTTGGAGTTCACCATTTACACTAAAATGGGGGAGTTAAGTTACTCAGAGGCACTGAAAAACATAACCATCAAGAAGTTACTTTCTAATCTTTGTGTTTTATTAAGTAACTTTGCTTTCTGAACAACGGTTTAACCATAACCAAAATGGGGGAGAATGATGAACCCTATGTGTTTTGATTATGTCCAAACGTTTCAGAAGATGAAATTCAATTTTGACTTATACACTTATCAATGTTGACTAACATTTTTTTGTTAAGTTCTGTGTAAGTTTTTCTCAGCATGTGCTGAATGAATAAAGTCTGGAGTGCTTATGGAACTCAGAAGAGAAGATTAATTCAAGACATAAGATAAAGATCAAAAGTTGGATGCTCCGCTCTAAAGCTCTTCAGAAGATTGATCAAGCTCTCCTCAGAAGTTCAATATCAACCAGAAGCTATGGTTCTGTTCTTGATCAGAAGTTTAGACAAAAAGAATTAAGTGATCAGAAGCTTGATCACAAGTTTTGTTAAGCATTTAATGCACCTGTCAACTGTATTTAATGTTAGGCGCCAAAAGTTCAAAAAGATGTTTGAAGGAGCGCGTCATGTCAACAACAAACAAAACTAGAATTTCTTTGTCTACCCTTTGTTGATCCTAATGAAGAAACATTTCGGTCAACCTTATCCTTCAATTCAAATCTCTTACCAGATTAAGTTAAAAAAAACAAGTTTAACGGAATCAAGAGTGTTTGAAGACCGTTTGAAGACAAGACAGATTAACGGCTACAACTCTGTCATCATCAAATTCAAGATTCAAATTCAAACAACGGTCATCCTCAAGACACAATAAATAGTAGCCAAGCTCATTTGTGTTCTCACACGCGAGATTTTTGAGCTATCTTAACGCATTGTTATTCTAAGCAAAAACAGAGCACTTCCCATTCTTTCTCTTTTCTTATTTGATATTTGTAAAAGTGAGAGAGTGAAGAAACACAAGTTCATAATAGGAATCTTGTAAAGTGATATCGTTTGTGATATTCAGTTAGATTTGAGAGAAATCTAGTTGAGGTTTAAGTTGGGTGAGAAATCCAGAAAATAGTGTTGTTGTTGTTCTGGTGAAAATCCTTTAACTTATTCTAGGTTAGTCGGAACTAAGTGAGAAATTAGCTTAAGTTCTGTTGATGTAAAGGAGCTTCTGAACGTGCCATAAACGTTCTGAATAGTGGATTTAAAATCTTTGCTGACTGCGATCACAGGGGACATGACGTAGTCACAGGACTTCTGTGGCGAACTTGGATAAATCGAACTGTTCCCTCAGGACCTCCTGAATCTCTTTCTCCCTCCTTAACTTGTTATTTTTTCTCATGTGTACTTTTTTAATATTTAGTGCTGAAATAGTTTGCTCATTAAATTCACTGTCTTTGTTTAGAAGACTATCCAGAAGCTCTGTTAAATAGAACTTCTATTGCTTAAAGGCAGAAATTGCCTTAAGGCAGAATCTCTCTCAGAAGCGCTTTCCAAAAGCTTGCCTCTGATTCTGAAGAGATTGGATTCTGAGTTAAGTTTCTCTAAAAACTTAAATTCGGACTTAGACACCTATTCACCCCCTCTATGTGATTTTGATCTTGTTAGGGCCAACAATTTAAAGCCTCTCTAAACGACCAAGAGTCAATATTTTATATTATTATTAGAGAGTGTATTAAGAGGCTCTTGGAGATGCTCTTACCAAACTAATTATTTAATCCACGGGTAAATTATACCACAAGTCCCTAAACCCTATACCTCAAACAGCCCATGGACTAGAATCCCAAGTCCAACAAAACAATCTTGAAACAAATGAAAATCAGTACAAGGCATGCTAGAGACCAGAGAAATATGAGTTTGGTGATTTAAAGGAAGGATAAAATCATGCCTAGTTTCTAAGTAGAAGTCTACAAACCTGCATATAAATATGAGTTCAGTAATAATGATATTTCTAATGATATCAATGCTACTGATATTGTTAGGAAATTGAGGATCGAATTCGACATTGATTATTCAAGCTTGATATGCGGAATAGAAATTACTGACAACTCAAACACAATATAAAATAACACAGATATTTTACGTGAAAAACCCAAATGGGAAAAACCACGAGACTAGAGAAACTGTATTATTAGATCAACAAAGAAGAATTACAAGAGACTTTATGAAACCTCAAACCCGAGAATATCCTACGAAATTCTACACCCAAATGTTTCCAAAATACTCTAAATTTTCTTTGATCACAAATATAACTCCTCCCACTCACTCACCTTTCTCTGCATCTTACAATGGCTTATATAGTCTGAATTACGCAGCTTGGTCTGAAATTTTTTTTTTGGTAAGAAGGAGGGCTAAAAGACCAAGAACAAGAAAGAAAAAAGAGCAACAGAGAAAAGGAGAAACAAGAACAAACTAACGGCGGATTAAACGACTAATGTGGAAACCTCTGCTATCATCTCTAAGAATATCCCGGATGCCTGCAGGAGGCACACCACACTCGTGATGACCCATAGAAAAAGATCCTGCGAAGCTTGCCATCTAGTCAGCAGCACGGTTGCCTTCCCGATAAGTATGAATGAAGCGAAGATTCCAAGCTCGATCCCGAATTTCTTGACACAAAAAGATAAGCCAAGAGAGAGGATGGTGAATGTCCACATTTACCTCCATGAATCGAAGGGCCAGTTTGGAGTCTAATTCGATGATAACTTGGCGAAAACCCTTCTCCCAAGCAATTTGCAATCCAAAGTACAAACCCCAAAGCTCTGCTAATAAAACAGAGCAAATACCGAGATTGGCAACAAAACCCCCACACCAGGTTCCCTCAGAGTTACAGATAAGACAACCAGCTGACGCTAATCCAAGAGTACCTTTAAAAGCACGATATGAATTAACCTTAACCCAACCGGGATCAGGCGGGATCCATCGAATCCAAACCAGGTGTTTTTGCACGGAGGAGGACTCTGAATGCTGAAAAGCATCAACAAAACCCTTGGCCTGACCAACTAGAAACTGTTTCTCATCACCGCGAAAATTAGTGTTATTAAAGACAAAAATGTTCCGCCAACGCCAGAGCCACCATAGAATGCAGACAAAAAGGACGGGCCAACGAATCCCTTCTATATAAAATTCAACTTTGCATAGGAGAACCACTCATCAAGGGTACCTGAATAAAAGAATTGGCGATAACAACCCGGGATGAAGTAGTTCCATATAAGCCGAGCTCTAAAACAATTGCGGAGGAGATGAATTTAAGATTCAGCCTCCGGGCAGAAGGGGCAAGTAGCAGAGAGAGTGAGATGTCTTCTTAACCGATTAGTGTTGCAAAGTAAAGCCTTACGGAGAAGCAACCAACAAAAAATGTGTAACTTCTCCGGGACTTGGAGAGTCCAAACGTGCGACCAGATCAAAGTGGGAGATAAAGTGGCGGTAGGCTGCTGTAACTGAAACCCAGAGGCCACTGTGTACGACCCTGAGGGAGTGTCCGGCCAACACCATTCATCACGATCATAATCATGGGGGAACAGGACAAAAGAAGCAAGTTTCATAACCACAAAGGTAGGCAGCAACACAGAAAATTTAGGCCAGTCCCACCCAACACCATTAATCCAAAAGTCAGCAATGTAGCAATTAAACAAATGATGGGGAATGGGGGAAGTGGTGTAAGACATCAGAGGCTAGGAATCACACCAACGATCACACCAAAAAAGAGTGGATTTTCCATTGAGAATAATTCGACCAATACCTTTACGAAGAAGCTTGGAACCACAAACAATGCTCCTCCAAGTGTGGGACTGAGGATTAAGAGGCCGAAACATGTCCAGATTAGATCGAGTAGCACAATACTTAGATTTTAGAACCCGCACCCAAAGAATATTAGGACGAGTAATCATGGTCCAGCTCAACTTAGCAAGCATGGCAATGTTGAAATCTTGTGATTTTCGAATGCCAAGGCCTCCACTTTTCTTATGCCGACAAACCATGTCCCAGTTTACCAGGCTAATTTTTCTAACCTGGTCCGAGGATCCCCAAAGGAATCTCCTATTTTGCATATCAAGACGGTTGCAAACGCTAATAGGAATGGCAGTAGTTTGCATAACATAGCTCGGGATGGCGGAAGTGACAGATTTTATTAGGGTGAGTCGACCCGCCAGAGTAAGACACTTAGTTTTCCAACCGGAGAGGCGAGAGTGAACACGATCTACAACATAATTGTAAGTGTTTTTTGAGACCCGTGTGTGGATAATGGGCATACCTAGGTACATCCCAAGGTCTGAGGTTCGTTGAAAATGTTGGCCCTATCAAGAACAGAATCACCTAGAGGGGGGTGAATAGGTGTTTCAAAAGAAAACTGATAATTTCGAGTTTTTAAGGAAACTCAATTTTTCAGAGTCAATAATCCTCAGAGTCAGAGGCAAGCTTATTGAAGTAGCCTCTGAGGGATAATCTGCCTTAAGACAGGTTCTGTCTTTTCAGCAACAGAAATTCTGAGTTAAGAGCTTCTGGACAGTCTTCTGAACAAAGACTTGTGATTTTAAGGAATAAATCTGTTTCAGCACTAAATATAATACAAGTACACAGAAGCAATTGACAAGTATAAAGAAGGGAGAAAGAGATTCAGGAGGTCCTGATGAACAGTTCAATTTATCCAAGTTCGCCACAGAGGTCCTGTGACTACGTCTTGTCCTCTGAGGTCGCAGCCTTCAGAGATTTTATAAATCCACTATTCAGAACTTTTATGGCAAGTTCAGAAGCTCCTTTACATCAACAGAACTAAAGCTAATTTCTCACTTAGTTCTGACTAGCCTAAAATGAGTTAAAGGATTTTCACCAGAACAACAATACTCTGTTTTCTGGATTTCTCACCCAACTCAAATCTCAACTAGATTTCTCTCTTTTAATCTAACTGAATATCACAAACGATACCAGCTTACAAGATTCCTATTATGAACTTGTTTTTCTTCACTCTCTCACAAATACAATAGCTATGCTAAGAAAAGATTGAGAATGGAAAGTGTGCTCTGTTTTCTTGAGTATAACAGTGCGTTGAGATTTTTGCTCTATGATCACGCGTGTCTTGATGCAGTGGAGCTTTGCTACTATTTATAGTGTTGAGTAGATGACCGTTGAGGAGATTTGAATCTTCAAGGATGACAAGGATGAAAGTAGCCGTTAATCTTGTCATCTTCTTTGAACGGTCTCAAAAACACTCAATCCTGTCAACTTTGTACTTTAACCTAATCCGGTATGGGATTAAAATAAAGGTGATGGAGTTGACTGAATTTGTAGATTGATTTAGATTAGTGAGAAACGATAAAGGAAACAGGTTTTGTTTGTAGTGAACAGGCGCGTCCTTCAAACAGCTTTTTGAACTTTTGGCGCCTCGCATTAAATGCAACTGACAAAGCATTTAATGCTTAACTAAACCCGTGATAACGAACTTCTGATGTTCGCATTCCCTCTTAGCGCTTCTGATCTAAACAACCTTTGTCTTCTATTTGCAAAAGAGAACCTCTGACGAAAGCTTTAGGCGGACAATAAAAACTTCAGAACGGTTGATCCAGCTTCTGAAAAAGTATTTCTGTCTTCAGCTTCCTTAATCTTCTGAATTCAATAAGCAAGCAGGGATTCTTCATTCAGCATCTGTTGAGAAAAACTTATACAATACTTAACAAAAATTGTTAGTCAACATTGAAAAGTACATAAGTTAATTTACATTTTCATCTTCTGAAACGTTTGGACATAATCAAAACACTTAGGGTTCATCATTCTCCCCCATTTTGGTTATGGACAAACAGTGGTCCAGAAGATAAAGATTACTTAGAAAACTTTAAAGTTTAGAAAGTAACTTCCTGTTGGTTATAGTTTTTATAACTTCTGAGCAACTTAACTCCCCCATTTTAGTGTAAATGGTGAACTTCAACAAATCTGAAACTTAGAACAGGCTTAGGATCAAGTTATTTAAAGATTGCGAAGTAAGTTACTAAGTTAAAAAAAAATACTCAAACAGTTATATATAAATAGACAGAATGTGTAAAAAGTTCAAGTTGTATAAATAGTCAGAGAAACAAAGAAGAAACATGTCAAAAGCATAAAAATAGATAACTTAACAGGAAGCTACCCAACCCAGAACCTATGACTAAGATTCTTAAGCTCTATGGATTTGACTATGTGTTTCTAGGCTTCTTCTGAAAAGGAGGAACATCACCACTTGAACTGACATTAGCACCAGATCTCTTTGAACCAGAACCAGAACGTGGACCACCCTGCTGAGCAGGTTTCTCCCCCATTTGACCATAAACAACAGGTCTTCCCAGAGCCCCTTGAGACATTAGCTTCTGTTGAACTTGAAGGGCAGTGTCGAGCTGATGTTTATTTGGTCTTAAAGCATTGAGTTGATCGATTTTCTGTTTGAATTCAGCCTCAAGCTTTTTCATTTCAGGAAGAGAAGGGCCAGTCTGAGGTCTTTGCTTATGAGCATCTTCCAGGAGCAACTTGATAGCTTGATTGTTCAAATAGACAGCAGCAGTCAGATATTCATTCTGAAGATAAGTCTGCCCACGAACAAACCTATAATTGTTGTGCAGAATCTTCTCATGCTCTTTGGACTGAGAATGCAGAACCTTCATGAATTCAGTGAGTTCAGCAATTTGTGCATTCTGAGCATTCACAAGAGATTCTATGCTCTGGAGACGGTTATTGAGATCAGGAGTAATATCATACACCACTTTGGTAGCCCCAGAAGAAGATGGACCTTGAGCAGAAGATTTCACTTCTCTCAGAACATGATTAATTGTATTTTGCAGGTCATCAATCTTCGCCGGGAGAACCTTCTCTTGAGATTCAAAGTGTTCATTAGCTTCTCTAACCTCTTGCTGGAGAATGCTGAGATGTTCATTCACATTGCTAGCAGAAGCATGAGCAATATTCTCAAGTGTAGGAAGGGTCAGAGCCAACTGCCTTAGTTTATAAAACTCATCATAAGCAGCAAGATGAAGAGTTGACAAGTTCTGAATGAACACAGAAGGATTTTGCAGTTGAAGCATTGTCATCAACTGTAGATTCTGTGCCTTCAGAGCTTGAAGTTCTTGAAGCACCATACCCTGTGCAAATAGATCAGCAGCAGGAGTCCTTTGCCCAAAACTAGCTAAATTGTTCAACAATCCATCAGAGCCACTTTGACTCATTCTTCTCAAATCATCAACAGATGGAACACCACCAGCAGCTGAAATAGCAGGAGCTCTATGAGGAATCCCAAAACTACCAAAATTTGCAGCCATCTCATCTCTATTCAGGTGATTGAACAGATATTCATAGTTGGTACGAATACCAGCATAGGTAGGAGGAGTGGGTGTATTGGAAGTTGTTAAGGGATCACACACAGGGGGTGTATGTCCAGAGGATGAAGGTTGAGGCAAGTGAGATGTGGAGGAGGGAGCATTCTGAGTAGTCAGAGGAGGGAGAGTGGAGAGTATAGTAGTTGGTATAGTAGTTGGAGGAGTGGATATTGAAGTTGTAAGTCCAATAGATGGAAACACAACCTCTGATTGAAGTGGTTGGAAAGAGGAGGTAATAACAGAATCTGAAAATAAAGGAGCTGTAAAAACATTTACTTCTGAATAGGATCCAGAAGAAGGAATGGTTCTAAGAGGCATATCCTCAGAAGTTGAGGGTATGGGAGGAATTGGAAAAGTAGATGCACTTACCTCTGAGACAGGAGTAGGTACAGAAGGTGGTTGTGAAGAATGAATAGGAGATGGAACAGGAGTATGAGATGGAGATGGTAAGGCTTGATCAGAAGTGTTCTGACCTTCAGGAACATTGGGGTCAAAGGAGCTAATAGGGTTGGCATCAAGATGAGCCATCTTTTCAATAGTAGTCCTAGCATCCCTTTCACCAGGATTCCTGCCTTGACCCAGAAGGACATTGTCCATGAAATCGTCGTTATCAATAGTTTCAGCAAACTCCTTAGCATTTTTAAGGACGACTTCAGGAGGAATCACTTCTTCATCACTATCCTCTGAGAGTTCTTGAATTGTAGGAGCACCAAAATCCCCTTCTGATACATCCAACATATCTTCATCAAGAAATTCCTCTTCAGAAGGAATATCATCTTCCGGTTCAGCACACTCAACAAATAAGTCCTTCTTGTTTAGGACCCTTCTATTTGCAGCTTTCTTCCTTCTCATGCCTTGTGAGAGTGGAATTTCCCTCTCAGCATTATCTTCTTCAGCAACTTCTGAAAGAACAACATCACTGTCCAATAGGGCAGCAGCTTCTTCCAGTCTGGCATCTTCCTTAGCTTTTGCCAGAGCTAATCTTTCTTCTGCCAATTTCTCAGCAACCTCAGCAGCTTCCTTTTCTCTTCTGGTCAATTCAGCCAGAGAGACAATTCTTTCTTGTTCTTTTTCAGCTTCAGCAGCCCTTGCTAGTTCAGCAAGTCTGCTCTTCTCAGCTTCCTCTGCTGCTTTCTTTGCAGCTTCACTTGGTTTTTCAGCAACCACCTTTCCAGAAGGTTCAATATTGATAGTAGCTTGAACCATAGAGGGAGGAGGTTCTGAAGTGACAACCTTCTCCACAGTAACAACCAACTTACTTGGCTTCTTCTTTCCTTTGCCCCCTTTGGCAACAGTTTTTCCTTTCTGCTCAACAACCTTCACATTTTCCTTCTGACTTACAACCACAGAGGAACCAGCACCTTCTGACTTCTTAGGCACAATGCTGTGTTGTAGTTTGGTCAGAGGGATAAGTTTGATGGGAGTGCTTTTACTGGTAACCCCTTCACCAGAAATCTCTATTCCAGCAGATTCAAAAAGCCTGGTCAGAAGAGAACCATAGGCCAAAGCACTACCAACCTTCACATTCTTCATCTGCCTTATAATCATGGCAGGAAGGTTGATCTTCTTTTCGTTCATCAAATGGTACATGAACACTCTCTCTCTGTTAGAAACCCCATTAACAGCCCCAGATTTCGGAAGGAACACATTAGTGGTTAAGTAGTGTGCCCACCTCTGATGCTGTGTCAACCATGTGGCATAGGTTTCTTTTGCGCTCTGAACTGGCTTAGCCCAGTTTACTTCTGAAAATCCTTCAGCAGACCCATCATCCCCAATGATGATTCCCTCATCATCAATGCTAATGGCTTGGGAGATAGAAGCCCTGCTGACCTCAAAATCAACACCATCTATCACAGAGTGTACAACATCCTCCTCATCAGATCTAAAGTGGAGGTTCTGATAGAACTCAGTTACCATTTTGGGATAGAAGAAATCATTCAAGGAAACAAATGAGTTCCAGTTTTGCGAACTTATCCATTTAGAGATGGGTACGGTGGATTTGACTTCATCATCTAAGAACCTAGAGGTGAAAACCCTAGATTCGCTAAGAATCTCATCATCAGCTAAGATGTGTGTAATAGTGACTTGAGAAACATTTTCTTGAGCCATTTTAGAGAAAGAAAGTGAGAAATGTAGGTTAAGTAGGAAGATTGCAGAAAATTGCAGAGAAATTTCTAGCTATGAAATCTGGAGAGCAAAAGATTTTCGAGTGAAAAGAAACTAAGTATGGAAAACCCTTATTTATACCCAAACAATGATCGCTTCCTATTCAAAAAGTAACTAACTGCCGTTTAAAAAGAACCAGTTACCGTTAACAACAGAACGGCGCAGTAATAGCATTAAATGTAGACAGCTTTAATTCAAAATCATGATTATCCTTAAACATGCTTAATTAATTCAAACACATGGCAGTTAAGAATTAATAGGGCAGTTAAAGATAAGTTATTGGAGTTGATAAGTCATACCAATGCCTTCTCGTAGACTTCTGAAAGGATTATAAGCCAGAGGCTTAGTAAACATGTCAGCAAGGTTATCTTCAGAGGAGACATGAGTGATGAGTATATCTTTCTTCAGAACATGATCTCTCAGAAAATGATGTCTAATATGAACATGCTTCATTCTGCTGTGTTGTATGGGATTTTTGGAAAGGTCAATTGCACTCTTGTTGTCACAGAAGATAGTCATTGTTCCAGGAGTGATTCCATAGTCAACAATTTGGTGCTTTATCCAGAGCATCTGAGAAACACAACTTCCAGCAGCAACATACTCAGCTTCAGCAGTTGAGAGAGCCACAGAGGTTTGCTTCTTACTATGCCAGGAGACTAGACATTCCCCCAGAAAGTGACATCCACCAGAGGTGCTGACTCTTTTCAACTTGTCTCTACCATAGTCAGAGTCTGTGTATCCTACAGGAGTAAAGTTAGTACTACAAGGATACCACAAACCAGCTTCTGAAGTGCCCTTGAGATATCTGAGAATTCTTTTGACAGCAATGTCATGAATCTCCTTTGGATTAGCTTGATACCTAGCACAAAAACACACAGCAAAATGTATATCTGGCCTGCTGGCTGTTAGATATAGGAGTGAGCCAATCATACCTCTGTAGGTTTTAATATCTGCAGGTTTACCAGCTTTCTCTTCATCATCAAAGTCTTTGCTGACATCCATGGGGATATCAACAGCATTAGATTCCAACATGCCAAACTTCTTTAGCACTTCTCTAGTATACTTGGCTTGATTGATAAACACACCATCATTACTTTGCTTGATTTGAAGTCCTAGGAAGAATGTTAACTCTCCCATCATAGACATTTCAAACTCAGCTTTCATGTGATTGCTGAACTCTCTGCACAAAGATTCATTAGTAGCACCAAATATAATATCATCAACATATACCTGAGCTAAGAGGATATCTTTGTTTTTCTTCAGAGTGAACAGGGTTGTGTCAACACAGCCTCTGACAAATCCTTTAGAAATAAGGAACTTTGTCAATCTTTCATACCAAGCTCTGGGAGCTTGTTTCAGTCCATACAAGGCCTTCTTCAGCTTGTACACATGATTTGGAAACTTAGGATCTTCAAAACCAGGAGGTTGAGACACATAAACTTCTTCATCAATGTAACCATTCAAGAATGCACTTTTCACATCCATTTGAAAGAGCTTGAAACCTTTGTATGATGCAAAAGCACATAAGATTCTAATGGCTTCCAACCTTGCAACAGGAGCAAAAGTTTCACCATAATCTATGCCTTCTTGCTGACTGTAACCTTGAGCAACAAGTCTTGCCTTGTTTCTCACAACATTTCCAAATTCATCAAGCTTGTTCTTCAGAACCCATCTTGTACCAACAACCTTCTTATTGTTGGGTCTGGGAACTAAAATCCAAACTTCTGACCTTCTGAACTGCCAAGTTCATCCTGCATTGCCATTAACCAGAATTCATCTTCCTCAGCTTCATAGAAGTCCTTGGGTTCAAGAAGTGACACAAAAGCCACATTCCCCATATATCTTCTGAGCTGAGCTCTGGTCATGACAGGATTATAAACAGAGTCAATTACATTCTCCAAGGGGTGATTCCTAGGAGCTCTAACTTCTCTTGGCACATTCAGTGTATCTTCTGAAACTTGTTCATCATTTGTTGAATCATATATAGGAGCATCTTCTGGAAGAAAGTTAACTTCTGTAGTTGGATGTTCTTCTGGAACATGTTCAGCAGGAGAATCAACTCCTGCTGAACTTGTCAATCTGAATAGAGTTCAAGATACTTCTGATGAGAACTCTATTCAGAACATAACAAGCTGTGTTAACAGCTTCTCCCCAGAAGTACTTTGGAAGCCTTCTTTCATTGATCATGGTTCTGGCTATTTCCACCAGAGTTCTATTCTTCCTTTCAACTACCCCATTTTGTTGAGGAGTTCTGGGAGCAGAGAAGTTATGATCAATGCCTTTGATTTCACAGAATTCTTCAAACTTAAAGTTCTTGAATTCTCCACCATTATCACTTCTGATATGGACTACCTTTTCATTCCTTTCATTCTCAAGTTTCTTAATCAGAACTGAGAAGCATTCAAGTGATTCATCTTTGCTAGAGAGCAAGATGACCCAAGTGAATCTTGAATAGTCATCTACTATGACTAAGGCATACTTCTTTCCACCCATGCTCATTGGTTGAACAGGGCCAAAAAGATCCATATGAAGTAATTCTAACGGTCTTTTAGTTGAAATGACTTTCTTAGTTTTAAAAGAGCTTCTGGATTGTTTACCAGATTGACAAGCAGTACACAAATGGTCCTTTTTAAAACTAATTTCAGGCAGACCCTCAACCAATTGATATCTAGCTACTTTGGCCAGAAGATCCATGCTAACATGAGCAAGTCTTCTATGCCAGAGCCAGGAGGTATCCTCTTTGGACATCAAGCATATATTTTTGCAAAGATTCTCAAGGTTCAGCATGAAAACATTTTCTATTCTAGGAGCAGTTAGAATAACTTCCCTTGACTTACTGTCCAAGATTTTACATCCAGAGGTGCTGAAGATTACATCTCTGCCTTTATCACACAGTTGTGCAACACTCAGGAGATTGAACTTCAGGCCTCTGACTAGGGAGACATCTTCGATCAGAGGATTGGTTCCAATGGATCCAGAACCAAGGATTCTTCCTTTCTGAGCATCTCCAAAGCTGACTTTACCACCTCTTTTAGGCACAAATGTGATGAATGCTTTTTCATCACCTGTCATATGCCTTGAGCACCCACTGTCAATGTACCACAGCTTTGACATTGATGGAGCACTCAGAGCCACCTGCAGCACAATCAATTAGTGACAGGTACCCAATCCTTATTGGGTCCTTCAGAGTTAGATTTAACTTCTACAGGTTCTTCTGATATTTCAGATTGCAAGAGGTTCTTAATGTGGTACTTGCAATCTTTCAACCAATGTCCATCTTTCTTACACAACTTGCAAGAAGGAGGGTTCTTGGATCTTTCCCTTTGCTTCTTAGGAGCATTCTTCTTCTTCTGGGAAGGTACTACTTCTTCAGAGGCATTATCACTCTTAGAGGTTCCCACTTCAGGAGGAGAAGAGATCTCTTTCAGAAGAGAGGGAGTGACAAATTTCTTCTTCTGAGGTTTATCATTCCTCAGAGGCAGTTTTTCCTTACCTTTGACTTTTGAGTCATCAGAAGAAGAACTGAATTGTTTACTTAGTTTATCTTCCAATTGTAGATACCCATTTTTGTCCGGTTTGTAAATACATGTTTTTGCGAAAATATAAATTTCTAGACTATTTTTTATTTACGATACGATATGTGGCGTAAAAACTATTTTTCTTTAACTGATAGTTTATTTTAACATTTCTTTTGTTTAAAATTTATTTCTCCTAAGATAGCCTATGTTATGGGTGTTTTTATTGAGTTTACAAATTTTGTTCATTTTCAAATTTTTCTCTATTTTAGTGCTAATTGATTATGTGATGAAAATTTTAGCATTTGAATTAGAATTTTATTTGGGCGGCTTTTATCAAATCAATCGTCGAGAAGGTTCAACGTTTAAACATGATAATAAATTGGATGAAAAGAAAATAAATACTTGTTTTATTAAGTAATCCAAATATATTACATGTTTATAAACAGATAAATAAATGATACATTTTCTTTTACCACTAACTCTATCCTGTTTTGTAGAGATAAAATGTCACGGGATTTGAACTCCGTATTTTTAATATCGGAGACTTTATCTCACGTTTTAGAAGCAACCAGAGAAAGTTTCGACGAGCTGGGTCAAGCCCACATTCAAATCGAGTTTCCTAAATAAAAGGGTCAAAGACAGCCATTTAATTCGAGAACGGGTCAAAGACAACCTTTCCGACAAATTATTTTCAAAGACAGCAGTTTCAGGCCCATAGGTTTCGGCCCAGCAGTTCAAGATTCAACAAAATTTAAGATAGCAGTTTCAGGCCCAAGGATTTCGGCCCAGCAGTTCCAAGCCCAAGAAAAATATACAAAACAGTCCTGAAACTCTCCAAATTACCAAATTGATACCAAAAAGCCAAAACTTGGAGACCAAGTCTTTAAACTTGGAAATCAAGTCTTATTGCTTAGAAATTAAGCTAAGACATGGAACAAAACCAAAAATCTTACCAAAATCCTTGTCCGATCCCTTACCCAAATCCTCAAGTTAACCAAAATTTACACTCCATTTAAACTTGGTGCCCAAGTATGATTCCCACTATAAAAGGGGAACTATTCCCAACATAAAGGGGAGGAATTTCAATAATTCAATACAACAAAAAAAGGAGAAATACACAGAGATTGAAGATCAGGAGAAAGAGTCAAAAGTGGAGTGAAGGAAGGGCCATTTTTATTTCCATTTGTATTTCAGTTGTCAAAGAAGAAAGGTAATAAAACCTTTCATGTATATATATACGCATATATGAAAATTTATGATTCTCGTTATGTACAACTTACTGCTTTTTCTTTACTTACCATATTTTGTACTAGAAGTTCAAATTTATTAGCTTAGGACTCAGATTTTGCTTTTTAGTCAAGTTAAGGAAGAGATCCACACTCAATAGGACTCGATAAAAACGAATTTGAGTTACCTCCCGAGCTCGAAAGTCGGTTTGCCATTCAATTAAGTTTTCCTCTAATCCTAGAGTACGAATCCAATCTCCCCTAGACTATTGGCTGTCAATCATCATTGTCCGGGTTCAAATATAATCGTTATTAGGTGATTTTCTGTTTTCAACTTACCAAGATCGAAAGTACCAAAATACGACTTATTTTCCAACAAAACAGCCTCTAAAAAGCAAAACAGCAATATTCCCACGAAAGCATATCAAAACAGCCTAAGGAAACATCAAACCCACACTAAAATCCAGTCTAGTAACCCGAAATAGCAAGGTTCTCTTAGAAACAGCTTTAAAACAGTAGATATTCAAGCATAGGAGATCAAATTTACACATAGACATCAAACAGCCAGCAATGAACAACAAATAGCATAAAAGGGACAAAAGCAGCACACCATAAATAGACAGCCGACGCCGGAGGTTCGCCGGAAAAGTTTTTCGACCGGCGAACTTCCGGTCAGTCCACTTTTTACCCAAAAACGTCCCCGTAACATCCAAACTCAGTTTAGAATCATAGGAACACCACCAGACCTGTCAGAAAAGAGATAGGGGCATTTTAAGTCATAGATTCGAAATCAAACGAACATAGCATCAAAACCATAGGATTAGAATAGATGAAGTCGAGAGTAAGAGTGAAGAGAACATAAGAACTCCCCTGAAATCGTTTGAAAGAGAGAGGTTGAATCCGAGACCAGAATAGAAATGGATCCGAGACCCCATTCCCGAAACTCGTTCACAAACCCTCACAATAGCGAGACAGCCATGTCAAGGATGAAACCCCTCAATCAAAGACAGCCTTGGAAACCAATTTTTAAGATAAAGCCGAAACCCTAGATTCCCAGAATAGCAAAATCCGAGAAGTTAAGAGTGAAATTCGCTCGTAGCCGGCGAGTAAGGAGTGAAAAGGAAAGGATTCAAGCCACGATTGTTCATTTAAGCTCAAAATCGTGAGAGATTGGAGAAGGGGAAGAAGAGAGGACGAGAGAAGGGAAGAGAGACGGCTGAGTAAGAGAGGTGTGAGGATTAGAATTACGTTTAGTTGGGTAGTAGCTAGGTTAGTTTTTTTTTTAGTTTAGTTGGGTGGGTTGTAGCTTGGGTTGTCACTTTAACTTCAAGCCCATTAACCCTTTCATGACAACTCACATAGTTAATTAGTAAATTTAGGCGTATTAACCATGAATAATTAAGTACGAGACACAAAGAACTTTAGTTTAGCGTAGACAACATGTCATAAAAATGAACTCCCGTTAATCATTAATTTAATTCCATTTGAAAAGTATACTTATCGAAAAATATCTTAATTCACTAAACATACATCTAATATTAAAAATCGGGATTGTTAATTCCGTTAATTACTTAAATAAGACGTTCATTAGTTTTTATCGAGTCAAAAGAGTCCATTCATATCTATGTTATAGATATGGATAATATTTTAAGGTCAAAAATGTTTCGAAAACGGTTATGTAATAACTGAGAAAAAATGTCATGTAATGACCTTTTTACCCTTTCTTAAAAAATCATAATCCAAAATTATGTTATAACTCAAATAATCAATAGATAAACTAAACCTCTTTAGAACCTAGGTAGCACTTATCCTGAAATAGAGTCAAACTTTCACTTTATACGGTACCCAATCACACCGGACTGAGCTGATTGGTGGCGACTCGTCTAAATTGTGAATTGAGTTGCTCAAACGGCTCTTTTCACACTTTATTAGAACCCCATTCTAAACCAAAGCGAGTACACCTCGCGCCCGGCATTTTTCGGGGCGCGACACCAATATTTTCATATCAGCATAGACTTGAGTAAACCTAAGAAATTTGTCAGCCTCGCTTTTGTCCAACTTCCTCTTAAGGTACTTGAACATGCTATATAATTCTTCAAGAGAATCAAAGATATTTTGTTCAGAGGATATGTTTACCTCGGAGTCATAAGTTGCTTCAGGAGGTGCGGAAGTTTCTCCTGTGACATCTTCAGAGGATGGCTCATCAATAGCCATGAAACATATCTGGGCTTGCTCTTCCTTCTCTTCAGGATCACTGCTGGTCTCAGAGTCTGACCAAGCAGCCAACATAGCTTTCTTGAACTTCTTCTTATCTTTCTTCAGCTCTGGGCAGTTAGGCTTAATGTGCCCAGGTTGCTGACATCCATAGCACACAATGGGCTTGTTTGGATCTCTCTTGGTTTTATCACCAAAGTCAGAAGTCTTCTTTTCAAAACTTCTGAATGGCTTCTTGTAGTTTCCACCTTTGCCTTTTCTAAAGGCTCTTTTGAACTTCCTGGTCAGCATGGCCAATTCTTCATCTTCTGATGATTCTTCAGAAGACTCTGCCTTCAGAACTACTTGTCTCTTTCCTTCTGACCTTTCTCTCAGGTCATGATTTTTCAATGACATCTCATGGGTGATTAGGGACCCAATGAGTTCATCATACAAGTAAAAGCTCAAGTCCTGAACTTCTTCAATGGCAGTCTTCTTGGCTTGCCAAGACCTTGGTAAGCTTCTGACAATCTTCTTTACTCTTTCAGACTCTTCAATGTCTCTGCCCAAACTCTTCAAGTCATTGACTATCTTGGTGAATCTAGAATTCATTTCTGAGATAGATTCTTTGTCAAGCATTTCAAATAACTCATATTCTCTCATGAGTTGGTTGACTTTGGACTGCTTCACTTTTCCTGTTCCTTCATATGTGACTTCCAGCTTATTCCATATATCCTGTGCTGTTTCACAAGAAGAAACTTTGTTATATTCAGTGGCTGTAAGTGCACAATGCAACATATTTATTTCTGAAGCATTTGTTTGGAGCTTTTTCAGAATTTCATCTGAATATTCTCTCTGAGGGATAATAACATTCCCTAGACCTGGTTCCACTCTGGTAGGAATGAAATCTCCATCTGTGATGACAAACCAAGCACTCATGTTCTGAGCTTGAATGAAGTACATCATTCTCTTTTTCCAGTAGGAATAATTGTCACCATTGAATAATGGAGGTCTAGTTGTAGAAGATCCCTCTGGGACAATGAAGTGAGAAGAATTCTCAGGCTGGTGTCTACTAGCCATCTCTATTGATTCTGATAGGATCTTACACTTAGATTGTTAGATCTTTAGTAAATATACGAAGTAACCTGGCTCTGATACCACTTGTTGGCCCTATCAAGAACAGAATCACCTAGAGGGGGGTGAATAGGTGTTTCAAAAGAAAACTGATAATTTCGAGTTTTTAAGGAAACTCAATTTTTCAGAGTCAATAATCCTCAGAGTCAGAGGCAAGCTTATTGAAGTAGCCTCTGAGGGATAATCTGCCTTAAGACAGGTTCTGTCTTTCCAGCAACAGAAATTCTGAGTTAAGAGCTTCTGGACAGTCTTCTGAACAAAGACTTGTGATTTTAAGGAATAAATCTGTTTCAGCACTAAATATAATACAAGTACACAGAAGCAATTGACAAGTATAAAGAAGGGAGAAAGAGATTCAGGAGGTCCTGATGAACAGTTCAATTTATCCAAGTTCGCCACAGAGGTCCTGTGACTACGTCTTGTCCTCTGAGGTCGCAGCCTTCAGAGATTTTATAAATCCACTATTCAGAACTTTTATGGCAAGTTCAGAAGCTCCTTTACATCAACAGAACTAAAGCTAATTTCTCACTTAGTTCTGACTAGCCTAAAATGAGTTAAAGGGTTTTCACCAGAACAACAATACTCTGTTTTCTGGATTTCTCACCCAACTCAAATCTCAACTAGATTTCTCTCTTTTAATCTAACTGAATATCACAAACGATACCAGCTTACAAGATTCCTATTATGAACTTGTTTTTCTTCACTCTCTCACAAATACAATAGCTATGCTAAGAAAAGATTGAGAATGGAAAGTGTGCTCTGTTTTCTTGAGTATAACAGTGCGTTGAGATTTTTGCTCTATGATCACGCGTGTCTTGATGCAGTGGAGCTTTGCTACTATTTATAGTGTTGAGTAGATGACCGTTGAGGAGATTTGAATCTTCAAGGATGACAAGAATGAAAGTAGCCGTTAATCTTGTCATCTTCTTTGAACGGTCTCAAAAACACTCAATCCTGTCAACTTTGTACTTTAACCTAATCCGGTATGGGATTAAAATAAAGGTGATGGAGTTGACTGAATTTGTAGATTGATTTAGATTAGTGAGAAACGATAAAGGAAACAGGTTTTGTTTGTAGTGAACAGGCGCGTCCTTCAAACAGCTTTTTGAACTTTTGGCGCCTCGCATTAAATGCAACTGACAAAGCATTTAATGCTTAACTAAACCCGTGATAACGAACTTCTGATGTTCGCATTCCCTCTTAGCGCTTCTGATCTAAACAACCTTTGTCTTCTGTTTGCAAAAGAGAACCTCTGACGAAAGCTTTAGGCGGACAATAAAAACTTCAGAACGGTTGATCCAGCTTCTGAAAAAGTATTTCTGTCTTCAGCTTCCTTAATCTTCTGAGTTCAATAAGCAAGCAGGGATTCTTCATTCAGCATCTGCTGAGAAAAACTTATACAATACTTAACAAAAATTGTTAGTCAACATTGAAAAGTACATAAGTTAATTTACATTTTCATCTTCTGAAACGTTTGGACATAATCAAAACACTTAGGGTTCATCAGAAAACCCAAAACATCACAAATGCCTTAGGCTGAGACATCCGAGACATGGGCAGAGAAGAAGATACGGGACTTGGAAGGATTCACCCGCTGACCTGAGGCGCCATAGGACTCTTAGAGAACACTATTGATAACATAAGTTTGGTGAACATCCGCTTCCGCAAACAAGACAATATCATCTGCGAAGAATATATGGGATAAGCTTGGACCATTACGCTTCAGACAGATGGGGTGCCAATGGTGACTCTGGACACTATCTTCAATAAGATGGCACAATCGCTCGAGGCAAAGCACAAAAAGGTAGGGCGACAAGGGATCGCCTTGACGAAGCCCCCGTGAAGGTTTGAACCCAGGCAGCTTTTCACCATTCCAAATAACATGCATAGAAGAGGCTGAGACGCAATTGAGAATTAAGTTGGTCCAATGAGTCGAGATTCCCAAATTCTCCAAAGTATCTCGAAGAAAATCCCAACTGATTCGGTCATAAGCTTTCTCGAGGTCAAGCTTTAAAACCATGACCCTCTCCCGTCTAGACGCCAAGCGCATAGAGTGAACAACTTCCTGGAGCAAAATAATATTATCAGAGATTTGTCTTCCAGGGATAAAGCTGCTTTTGGGTCGGATTAACATAATCCTGCAAAAAAGGTTTAAGCCGGTTAACAATACATTTAGTAATAGTCTTATATAAGACATTACATAAGCTGATCGGTCGGAACTGGTTCAGGTACTCAGGATTAACTACTTTAGGAATAATAGTAATCAGAGTGTCATTCCAAGAATCTTCAATGTTTCCGTTGTTAAGGGCGTCGAGAACAGTAGTACAGAATTACGGGCCCATAATATGCCAGAGTTTCTGATAAACAACCGCTTGAAATCCGTCTGACCCATGAGCTTTATACGGATCCATACCAAATAGAGCAGCCCGAACTTCAGTTTGATCAAAGGGACGACGGATATTGTTAGAGAAATAAGAATCCAGAGTGGGGAAAGAGTGCCTTGTATGAAGTTTAGGCCTGACAGGGACCTCTTCTAGATAAAGATGTTCGAAGAATTGCGCTGCAAGAACTTTCAAACGAGAGTCATCCCAGACCCAGATTCCCGAAGAGTCCCGGATACCTTCAATCTTATTTTTGCGACGACGTATCAGAGTAGAGGCGTGAAAGAAGCTCGTGTTTCTATCACCAAACCGAATCCAATTAACTCTGGATTTCAGGAACCACAAAATCTCTTCCTGAATTAAAATATTGTTCAACTCTACTAATAATTTTTGCTCAAGCATAAACATCCCTGGGAAGAATCCATTACAAAGAAGTTGTTGTACACCACCATCAAGACGCCTGTAAACCCGTTTTTTACGCTGAAAGAGATTGCCAAAAATATTTTCATTCCAATGCAAAAGAGTAGGCGTGATAAGTTGTTGCCCAAGAGAAACATTACAATATTTTTGCCAGTGGTTGTCGAAGAAAGTGAGAAAATCCGGGTGTTGGAGCCATGCAGCTTGAAAACGAAAGGGCTTATTATGAGGGATCCGACTACAACCTGTCAAATCAAACAAGAGTGGAGTGTGGTCTGAATGGTTGCGAGGAAGGTGTCTAATAATTGCGTTCGGAAAAATAATGCGCCAATCTAAGGAGCACAATGCGCGATCAAGACGGCACGCAACCCTGGTACGAGTGGAGCTTCCTCAAAACCAAGTAAAACAAGGCCCTGTAAAACCAAGATCCACAAAATCCATAGAGTCAATCCAGTTGGAAAAGAAAGTACAGCGATCTAAAATGCGCAATGAGCCCCCTTGTTTTTCATCAAGGGACTTAATGCAGTTGAAATCGCCAATAACAAACCAAGGAAGGGCTACAGAAGCCTTCAGGCGAACCATATCTGTCATAAATTGACGTTTCAAAATCATCTGGGATCGAACATAGACAAAAGAAGCTTCCATGCTCACCCCGTTTAACTTTCCTCCAATCAAAGTGAGTTTTGTATGGAGGAATTGTCTGTTCCTCTGCAAGATATCTAGGTGAACCCTATCATCATGCCATAAGACCCAAATATCTCCACTGAAATCCTCAGTATCAATAACATCATAATTAGAAAATTTGAGCTTACGACAGATTTCGGGAACCCGACAGCTAGGAAGGCGAGTTTCCAATAGAACCAAGATCGAAGGATCGAAGACCGATATCAAATGGCGAAGAGCACGATGGAAAACACTGTTACCTGCTCCGAAGCAGTTCCAAGAGATGAGCTTCATCATAAAAAGGCAAACAGAGAGAAGAAAAGCCAACCGGCTGTTCATTTTGGTTGGGTAGCCTCAACGACATTCACGGCACTGAAAGTGCTAATCTCCATGACATGTGTTAGATCCAAACCTGAGCCAAAGGGGTTCGTTCCAATCTTCACTGCTGGTTTTTGGCGGTTTAGATTGTCATGTGACCCTACTGATAAGCTATGAGCACTCGACCTCTTCTGTGGAGGATCAACACGACTGCGCTTGCCAAGGTTATGATTATCTCCGGGGTCTAAAACATCTGGAGTAGAATTGCAATCCCCAAATATAAGTTCATCTTGAACATCCACGGGCAATGTGTCAAAGGAATTTCTATTGGTGATGTCTTGAAGAGGTTGAGAGGAAGTTTTGCCTTGGGCTCGACCGCGACTGCCACGACCACCGCGACTACCGACTGAAATAAACCCTGCATTACCTCTACCGCTCCCCGAACTTGGGCCACTGGTGCTAGGAATAGTTGCTGCCATCAAAGCATCTCCTCCATTTTTTGGTCTGAAATTAATTTACCCTTCCAACTCTACATTTTGACAAAATAACATACAAACAAGTTCCTTAATTTGGCCAACACTTCTGCCAAAATTATTGAACCAAATAATACAATGGTTGTCAACTTAGCCAATTATTACTCTTACTTTTCATTTTCGTTTTATTTAATTATTTTTATTTTATTTTCTTATATTATTTAGTTTAAATTAATGGTTAATTCTTAATAGATATCCAGAAAATTCAAATATAAACACATATCGACAATCAAACTAAAATTATCATATTGGATACTAATTAGAAGTATATAATACAAAAAAATTCTACAAACCCAATCGTTTCAGATGTTGGGCATAATGCTAGTGATTATCTTAACAAACTGAAATCTAAGGTAATCCAAAAATCATATTATAAATTAATAACTATCTTTAGTTCAGTTTTGTGTAAATCTCATCAAGTAGATAGAACAAGTCAATTTAATCAATTATATCAATCCAGATTAGTGTGAAAATTTTATAATAATTAAGATCCAACTCCAATTTATAGAGAACCCTCAAACTAATTAAAATTTAAAAGCCAATAATGTTTCAGAATACCTAATAAGTTTAAACTCTAATCACAATCGTAATCCCATTAAAAAAAATCCCCCACAGAATTTCAAAATTTTGTAGCAGAAACTTACTACTTTGTATCAGTCGCCGGAGTTCATTCCAGATCAAAAATCCGCTGAGTATGCATAAATGGAGAAAACTTACACATATCTAAACATCCTCTGGTGTGATTTACTCAAGTTTTCTCTATTAATGTCACAACTTGTTCTCCTCCATGCTCGACGACCACAACAGGACTTATTTCGTTAGAAGATAAATTGTGACATTCTTGAACCATCGAGTTTAAATTTTGCCCGTTATCATAAGAAGGATAAAAATTTGTATCTTGAATAGGCTCGAAGTCGATCATATTAATACCATTCACTGAAGCTGAATTAGAAAGGATATGGTTGAATGTGTTGTCTCCTTGTGGATAAAAAACCGGATTAGCATTGATAATCACAGAATCTCGAGTCCTTTTCATTGGATAATTATGATTCGCGGCTAATCCAATCATGTCCGTGAAATTCTGATATTCTTTAAGTACATATAGTGTTTCATGTTCATTATATTCGACAAGGTCATAGAGTTTTCCTTCATCGTTAGCAACAACATCCATCAATGGCGGCTCGATTTCTGTGAAAGAAATATTGTTATCTTGAATAGACTCGAACTGAGTCATATGTCCATAGCTAGAAGTCGGATAACTATGGATATGATTGTCTCGATGTCCTTGTGGCTGAAAAAAACCCGGATTAGCATTGATAATTTGTTGGTTATATTCGGCATGGTCATCGAGTTTTCCTTCATTGTTAGCAACAACATCCATCAACGGCGGCTCAATCTCTGTGAAAGAAAGATTGTTATCTTGAATAAACTTAAACTGAGTCATATTTCCATCGATAGAAGTCGGATTCTTATGGATATGATCATATCCATCTTGTGGCAGAACATTAACCACATTAGCATTCATAATCAAAGAATCACGAGTCATTTTCCTTAGACGATTTTTATTCGCTACTTTAATTGGATTAGCACGAGTGGTTTTCTTTGTAGGGTTAGACGCTTTATTCCGAAGATTGTTATGATCCACTGATTTTTTCTCATGATCACTGTTTCGGATTCTACAAAGAACAAGATCATCAGAATCAAGAATCGAGAACTCGTGCATGATCCAAGTTCCATTGTAATTAGTATCAGCACTCGCCTTAATATGATAATGGAACATTTTCTTCATTCCAATAACCCGGCCATCCCTGTCGAAAACATTCTTCTTATTCTGGTTTAGCCAGGTACCAGAGCCGGCTGTTCTTTTGGTCATCGCACCATTTTTTGCCAGCTTGGTGAACACATAAAAGTCCTGTTTGACAGATTTATCGAAGAGATTTCATGGCTTATCGGAGTAGAGCTTGGAATCTTTGACGACGTTTGAAGGAAGAGGTTCTCCGTTTTGTTTCGAGAACAAGTAAGAACTGATGGGTTCTTCATCGGTCGGAACGAATCAGACCCATACTCGGAATTTGCCCATTAAATTTCGAGTTTTCAGTTGGTTTAGGGTTCTTTAGCAACTATGTCGAATTAGTTTTTGAATAAAAGCAGAAAGATGACTAACAGCAGAGCCGGATATCCCAACTAGATTGAGACTTTCGAAAAGGTTGTGAAAAACAGGTCTAATATTTTAAAAGGGAAAGGTAAAAGGATACTACAACTAAGTGAAACAATAACAATTAACCCGACTAAACCAGGGGCGGACCCAGGATTTGAAGATGGAGGGGGGGGGGGCTAATTTTGGTTCTAGCGTAATTTTTTTTATATATATGCGTGTATACAAAAATGGAGTAAAGTTGATAAAATTAGGAGAAACAAATTAATGATCTAATAAAAAATTGTTGATAAAATTATTAAAAATAGAAAGGAAAAACAAAACAGTAGAGTTTTCGTTCAAAATAACATTAAAAAATTAAAAATTGATGAAAAACATTAATAATGTTAGGGGAAAATATTGATGAAAAGCATTAATAATGTTGGGAGAAAAAAATTAAAAATTGATGAAAAGCATTAAAAATGTTAGGAGAAAAAAAATTGATGAAAAGCATTAATAATGTTGGAAGAAAAGAAAAATGTAGATGGTGGGATTTGAACCCTACTCTTCACATCTAAACACATCCTTCTTACCAACTCTCCCATCCTTACACTTTGTCCATTTCATCATCTTCACTGTTAATATCCATTATTTTGGAAGGGCTAGCCGGAAAATATCGCTATATCTCTAAGGGTTGTGCCGGAACTAAGGGGGGCTCGAGCCCACCCGAGCCCCCCCTGGGTCCGCCCCTGGACTAAACCTTCAAAAATAAATCTAACACAAAACTGGGAGCTAGAATTGGACGAAGGTCTGTGTTTAATTATTTGGTATTGTCAGTTTGATACTTATAGGCAAAAAATTTGCATTAAGAAAACGGGATTACAAAATGATGACGAAACCCAAACTTAAGCCCAAAGGCTCTTAAAGCCCATCAAGTCACTAAGCCCAACAGGCTGAACAAACAACCCGGGACATAACACTCTTCGAAGCCTAAAGGTGTTCGTCACCATCGACCAGCACGTGAGTACTTCGAACAGAGAAAGTGTTCGAAGGCCGTGACATCAGCATTCGGGCCCTACACACAGATAAAGACTTAAAACCCTGAAGCTATAAATAGAGAACAAACCATTTTGGCTAGGGGTATTGAATCTTGATCTATTTCACTCTTCTATTCTCTCCCATTCTTACAAAACTTTATTTATCTTATAATCTAGGGGCTCACTTTAATCCAATTTGTCATCATTTGGTGTGGTGAGCGTGGATTACAAGTGAGACCTACAGATTTTTTCTTTAGCAAAATGTCAGATCTGCTGGATAAAACCCCGCAAAACAGGCTACCAGTAGCTGTTGACCCTCACAACTCGGAACAAGTGTTCGCAGAAGATGCATCCCCAGAACATGGTGAATTTGAAGAACCTCCACAGTCAACGATCCAAAACAAGGAAACAACCAGGAACCTGGAGTCCGCATTCGAAGAGGAGGATGACGAGGACGACGAGCCGACTCCCGGAGACATTTTCCGAATGATGAGGTCGATGCAGAGAGCTCAAGCGCAGCAGGCAGCACAGCAGCATGTGCTGATTGATCAACATCAGACCCTAAAAGAAGAGAAAAAAAGCATTATGAAGCTCATTTCTGAGCGGATCCTCAAACCAGCGGGCGCAGCGCCCGAGAATTTTCAAGAAGATGACACTCAAGAAGCTCAGCTGGTAGGCCGCTATACCTCGCTGATGCGGCCTCGAGCTAGTGCTACAAAAAGGCCTACAATTAGAGGACAAGTGTACCCTATCGTTGTCAAGTAATAATCCGGGGTTTAAGTCCGGGTATCGAATCCACGGGATTTATACCAATAAGTATCAAACTACTTGGTTTCGGGTTATTATCTAAGCGAATTTATACTTTAGAGTTTTGGATTTATTAACTAACTACTCCTATACTACAACGCACAAATACTTTCCATATTCCTTAGCATGAAATGGTGATGGTAAGTTTTATACAATAATAAAGATAAAATAGCCTTAAGATTACTCAAACTTATCATAGCTAGCTTTTATGATGTTTTATCAACACGTATGAACTCGTAGGTACACACTTAATTAATCCTATAATTTCAAGGTTAAGTGTCTCCAATGGACTTAGAAACTAGGGCCCTTTAAGTTCCGTGATGTCGTCAATATCTACGGTTTTCGGTTCGTCACTTCCGATGGGGGCAACACCTATATAAATCCGGTAGAAATGTCAAGTTCATATCAAGTATTCATAAATAAACATAAGAGAAGCATATGATGATGATGAATCAAATATACTAATTTATACAAAACTATTGTATAAACTATGTAAATAAATAATATGATACTACCGAGTCTAGCACATAGACGGGTCACAACTAGTTTAGCGAGATAAAAGTTTAGCTACTCCCTTTTATCGCACTACACCGGACACACGATCGTCGCTTATGTCCTCGGAGAGGAACTCTTTGCTAACTTGAAGATTTGAATAGAATGGATGAAGATGAAGGAAATAATAAGTAACTTTGTATTAATGGAATGAAAATGGATTACAAGTTTGCAAAAGAGGTGTTATGGAACATGGATCGTACTTGGATCGCCTCTTTAAACAACTAAATGGAGAGAATTACAACTAAATGGAACTAAACACAAGTGGAGAGGGATCCCCTTTCTGGCTAGAGAACCCCCATATTTATACAGAAAAGTTGGCTTTGTGAACAAGTGTGAATCCTCAAAACACATGCTTGAAAATCTCATCGAAGTGCAGAATAAAGCTTGACACGGGTCGTGTGGGCCACTTGACACGCCGTGTCAAGGCAAAAATGCATTAAAATGACTTTAATCAGCTCAGGCGTGTCCTTGGGCGTGTCGCATTAATTACTCGACAAGTTGGATTTTTGCTAATTAAAACGCCGCGCAAATTAAATGTCTCCTTTGTGACACGGATCGTGTCCCATTTGACACGGGGTCGTGTCCGTCAATATAAGTGTGAACACCAGTTTACACGCCCCTGAAATCAAACCGTGTGGACCATTTTTGTCCTGACACGGACCATGTGGAACTTTGACACGACCCGTGTCAAGAGCAATTTCTGGGCAGATTGACTTTTCCTTGAATTATTTGCAAAACTCCTTGTCTCTTAGCTCTTTATTAGCACAAAAACACCTCTAATCATGTCTGGAAGTTGTCTTTCACCATGGATAATTTTTATCTTTGAAGTAAAACCTATAAACAAAATAAACATGGGTTACTTTGACGATTTCCCGTGAAAATAGTGCTTTTACGGAGATAAATTCAAACTAAGTGATTGAGAATTAATTTGTTCACAAAGTATAATAAAAAGACTTAAAACTATACTAAAAGTAATAAAATAACATTTAATTACATTGTAAATAACCCGAAAAGATAGGGATATTTCATCCCTATCAACTTCCCCACGCTTAAAGCTTTACTTGTCCTCAAGTAAACTAAAAATCCGTAATCCGACTCAAACTCCCAAGTTTGGTAGAAGCCCTAAAAGCATGGAAAAGAAATTCACAAAAAGAGAAAACTCAATAAGTAAATCCTAATTGACTAGTTCATTGATTAATTTAAGGTGGCATGCTCAATTAAAACGTGTTTACTAATGGAAGAAAGTTATCAACACCTCGCAAAGGTAGTTCACTCAATCACTCATCATTTGGCGACTTGGTGTTTACTCTCGACTTTGACACTAAATTATGATTCAAGTTGAGTTTGCATTGTCATCCAAATATTAGCTAAAAACTCTAACATTATCAAAAATTTCCTCAAAAAGGGTTATAACTTGGTTAGGGTACGGGTATGTAAGTGGTCTATTTAGGTCAAGTTTAGCGGTCAACAAATGACCTAATTGTGACAAAAGAGATAAAAAATATTTAATAGCTCGTAACCAATAAGTTTGGGTCTTTTCATGAAGTACTTTTTGAGAACATAGTCGAGGTGACAATGAAAAAACTTTGAGAATTTCGTCAATCGCAAATTTTCTTTTCTTTTTATTTCTCTTCTTACTTTTTCTCTTCTCTAATCTTTCTTTCTTTGATGAAGAGTTTTGACTCATTTGAGCACAAAGTGAATGACTTGAGACTAATAAAACCCATTTTAGGAATATCAAGCTATTTATCAAGTGCTTTCTCTTTTGTTGACTTGCCACAATTAGTGCTAAACAAAGTTAGTTGACAATTTAGTGTGTTAAAGTGTTTAGGCTAACTAAGGTGTTTGGTGAGTTAGTAGCAAAAATGTCGTTAGAAGAAAACCTAAAAGGAACTTCATCGTCTAATGTTAGTTATATTTTTAGCTAAGGATGTTATTCGGTATTAGATGCAAACTCCATGACTCAAAAATTTAGTGAAAGTTTCACACAAAAACCTATCTAAGCTTTTTGATGTTCGCTTAGTCTTTTGGCTCTAGAATCTCACATTCGGGTTTTAGTGTGTTTTCAAACTTTTCTTCCTATCAAATCCATTTTATTGTTCATGCCATTTAAATTATTCAAAGAACTAGTTAATTACAATTAACTTAGCAAATTTAATCTAATACCTTAGTGAAAATCTTAACTTTTTCGGGTTCTCACTTAAACTAGGTGCTTAAGTTCGAAAGTTGAAATTTTTTTTTTTTTTTTTATTTTATATGAGGTAAGTACGAAAACTTAAATTTGGGAGAGGTAGATTAATTAACAATGTAACTAAACTAAACCATTTTTGTATTACTTGATTTTCAACTATTTCATTTTTTTGGTATTTTGACAATTTTTTCGATAGAAAAATAAAAACTAGTCTAGAATTAGTAAAAATCTATACTAAGAAAAACTTATAAAGTTAAACTTAGAAAGCAATTAAAATCTATACTAGAAAGCAATTAAAGATAAATCGGGAGTGCTTTCGCCCTTCCTCCGCTTTTAAAATGCAATTACTCCCAAAATTGCATAAAAGTAAAAAACGAAAGAAGTGAGAAAACTCCCTTAAACCGCCGGAGGAGATGGAGGTGGTGGTGGATAAGGCCATTGATTTTGGCGACAATAATAGGAAGCAAAATTCTCCAAGTTGTCGAAGCGGGAATTTGCTTGTTGTTGCCATTGTAAGATTTGCTCGTTTTGAGCAAAGATTTGCTCATTTGTCGGACCTTGTTGCCATGGCCTCCATTCTCTCGCCTCGGCTTCATCCCATTGGTTCGGACCGGTGTGATGATAAGGGTGGTGTTCGTATTGATCATTGCCTCCCCCAACCTCTTCGTGGTGCTCCTCAAATACATTTTCCGGTTCCACCCTATTTGTAACCGGACCACCAAAAGTGATTCCCCTAACGGAATCCTTATTTAGAGCACGTGGTCGTACCACTACACCATCGCTTTCAAGAACCCGTGGAGCAATATTGATCGCAATAATAGTCACGATCCATCCAAGCCCAATATTTGCTTTTGGGCGCTTGTTCATCCCTATTAACTTTTTCCACAAATAAGAACCAAGGTCATAGCGCATATGCTTACGAATACAATAAAGCATAGTAAGTTCATCGGCGGATACTTTGTTACCTTCTGTTTTACCCGTGAAGTTGAAGGAAATGAAACGATGAAGCCACCACATTACCGGATCTTGAATATGTTTAGAGCGGAGGTCGGTAAGTTGGAAGCCGGTGTCGTTGGATATTGTGTGCCAAAAATTAATTTGATTGTATTCCTCCTCCACAAACTCATTAGGTCCGGGCAAAATATGCGGAACCACTTGATCAAATGAATCACGTGGCAACGTATATACTTGGTTGCCTAAAGAAAATTGAAGATGACCCTCACTTAAAGTTAGAGTGGAGAAGAATTCGACACATACCCGAGGATGGATGATGTATGCTCGGTCTTGTAAAGCAAGCCATCCCAAAAGGTCAAAAGCCGATTGAACTTGGGCTCCCCATGGAACCGTGGTAAGAAACATCAAATCAAAGCCTAAAAATGCAAGGCAACTTAACTCACGAATAAGTTGGAAACTCCTTCCTTGTTCGACGGTTTGAAGATTAAACCAAGCCCCTAATTCACGACTTCGTTGGTTGAGGACTTGATTTTCTTCCTCGGCATTAGGAGGTTGAGTCGAACTTCTACCTCGGATAGCACGGCGGGATGGTGGTGTAGCGGTTTGCTTTTGGCGAGCCATGAAAATAGAAACGCAAAAATGGGATGAGAATTTTGGATTAAGGGTCAAAATATGAAAAACGGGAGCAAAAATGACTCAAAGAAATGAAAAATGGCTATAGAAAATAGTAGAGATGAAGAGAAATGATTGTGTGAATTTTATGGGATGAATTGGGGGTATTTATAGCCCCCAAAATCACCCCAAATGGTCAAAAAACGGCTAGTTTTTCAAACTAGTTGTTCCAGAGGGTTGACACGGACCGTGTGGAAAGGGGACACGGTCCGTGTCAAATCTAACCGTTGTAAAAATACAACGGTAAGAACCCCCACACGGGGCGTGTCAACGGGGGACACGCTCCGTGTCGACTATTTTTAGCTAAATTAAATACTCCTATTAAACGACACGTCGTGTAAACTTGGGACAAGCCGTGTCAAAAGGTCAAATCGAGTCAACATATATGACACGGATCGTGTCAAACTGGGGACACGGCGTGTCACGGCCAAACCCTTCTAGAAACCACATTTTTGACCTGTACTGAATTAAACGATTTGAAGGGGCGTGTCAATCGACACGTGCGCCACACGCCCCGTGTCACAGGTCAACAGACTCAATAATCAAGTCAAACTCATGACACGGTCCGTGTCAAGCAGGGGACACGCCGTGTCAGGGCTAAAAACAGCCCTGAAGTATAATTTTTCACATGAATCAAAAAAGTTAATTGCACACCAAAGTCAAACAGTCGACCGAGAAAAGGTTACTTAACCAATCCAGACTCGATGTAACCAATCATTTGTGGGTTGGTTAAGTACCTTACCTCGTAGAGATTTCATAATGACACAAGTTAGTGCTAAAAGCATATCTCGGGTGATTGTGAGATCTCTAAAAGAGGTCGACGACTTTACAAAAATTACAAAAAAAATGAAATGAAATATGACAAGCAGCAAAAATAAAACACAAAATAAAGAGTTAATTAAAACTAAAAAGAACTGGAAAACCAAACCAATGCTATGTTTATAGTCGGAATAGCTCGACTTTCACGTGGTCGGAGAAGCTCTCGGGTCCTTCAACAAAAATACACAAAATTAAGACAAAATATGACAAGCAGCAAAAATAAAACACAAAACAAGAAGTTAGTAAAACTACAAAGGACGAGAGAACCAAACCGATGCTATGTTTATAGTCGGAATAGCTCGACTTTCATTGTTGTCTTTTTATCATTTTTTTTTTATTATTTTTTTTTTATTATTTTTTTATTTTATAAAGAATGAAAACTTTATTTCGGCTTGGGTTGCCTCCCAAGGAGCGCTGCTTTAAAGTCGGCGAGCTCGACATGGATCTTAGTACTACGAGTAAGCCACCTCTCGCGTTAGCCATTCAAATTCTTGAATAAACATCCCGTTCCTACAAAATAAATTTTTAGTTTCATAGGAATTTATTAATAAGGAGAAAAAGTAAAAATAAAATGAAGTATGAAAAAGTTTAGTTTGCTCCCTCTTTGATTCTTTCGGTAACTTAAAGAGAACGAAAACCTCAAAATATGGAGCAAACACAAACTCTTCTATTTGATGATCCTCCTCGAAGAGCTCGAGTTGGATGGCCTCCTCAACGAAATCTTTGGGTTGCACTAAACTTGAAGTTTCCTCATTGCTTAGAGCGTTACATGATGTCGTTTCCTCAACCCGGTCAACCGACTCGGTCTTTGTAACCGATTCAACTACAAACCCCTTTTGTATGCATAACTCCTTGATGGAAGCATACAACTCATCGGATTGATCTTCGTGAGTGGATAGGAGGTTAAGCAAATGATGCCTAAACAACTCCTTGCTTCCAACATCGGCCATAACCTCGCAAAAGAAGGATCATTAGAAAAACTATTTACAAAAATAATGCTTAGTTTAACAATGAAAACATTTCGTTCAATAGTTACTAGCAAATAAATCCCCGGCAACGGCGCCAAAAACTTGATGCGGCCTCGAGCTAGTGCTACAAAAAGGCCTACAATTAGAGGACAAGTGTACCCTATCGTTGTCAAGTAATAATCCGGGGTTTAAGTCCGGGTATCGAATCCACGGGATTTATACCAATAAGTATCAAACTACTTGGTTTCGGGTTATTATCTAAGCGAATTTATACTTTAGAGTTTTGGATTTATTAACTAACTACTCCTATACTACAACGCACAAATACTTTCCATATTCCTTAGCATGAAATGGTGATGGTAAGTTTTATACAATAATAAAGATAAAATAGCCTTAAGATTACTCAAACTTATCATAGCTAGCTTTTATGATGTTTTATCAACACGTATGAACTTGTAGGTACACACTTAATTAATCCTATAATTTCAAGGTTAAGTGTCTCCAATGGACTTAGAAACTAGGGCCCTTTAAGTTCCGTGATGTCGTCAATATCTACGGTTTTCGGTTCGTCACTTCCGATGGGGGCAACACCTATATAAATCCGGTAGAAATGTCAAGTTCATATCAAGTATTCATAAATAAACATAAGAGAAGCATATGATGATGATGAATCAAATATACTAATTTATACAAAACTATTGTATAAACTATGTAAATAAATAATATGATACTACCGAGTCTAGCACATAGACGGGTCACAACTAGTTTAGCGAGATAAAAGTTTAGCTACTCCCTTTTATCGCACTACACCGGACACACGATCGTCGCTTATGTCCTCGGAGAGGAACTCTTTGCTAACTTGAAGATTTGAATAGAATGGATGAAGATGAAGGAAATAATAAGTAACTTTGTATTAATGGAATGAAAATGGATTACAAGTTTGCAAAAGAGGTGTTATGGAACATGGATCGTACTTGGATCGCCTCTTTAAACAACTAAATGGAGAGAATTACAACTAAATGGAACTAAACACGAGTGGAGAGGGATCCCCTTTCTGGCTAGAGAACCCCCATATTTATACAGAAAAGTTGGCTTTGTGAACAAGTGTGAATCCTCAAAACACATGCTTGAAAATCTCATCGAAGTGCAGAATAAAGCTTGACACGGGTCGTGTGGGCCACTTGACACGCCGTGTCAAGGCAAAAATGCATTAAAATGACTTTAATCAGCTCAGGCGTGTCCTTGGGCGTGTCCCTTGACACGGGGTCGTGTCGCATTAATTACTCGACAAGTTGGATTTTTGCTAATTAAAACGCCGCGCAAATTAAATGTCTCCTTTGTGACACGGATCGTGTCCCATTTGACACGGGGTCGTGTCCGTCAATATAAGTGTGAACACCAGTTTACACGCCCCTGAAATCAAACCGTGTGGACCATTTTTGTCCTGACACGGACCGTGTGGAACTTTGACACGACCCGTGTCAAGAGCAATTTCTGGGCATATTGACTTTTCCTTGAATTATTTGCAAAACTCCTTGTCTCTTAGCTCTTTATTAGCACAAAAACACCTCTAATCATGTCTGGAAGTTGTCTTTCACCATGGATAATTTTTATCTTTGAAGTAAAACCTATAAACAAAATAAACATGGGTTACTTTGACGATTTCCCGTGAAAATAGTGCTTTTACGGAGATAAATTCAAACTAAGTGATTGAGAATTAATTTGTTCACAAAGTATAATAAAAAGACTTAAAACTATACTAAAAGTAATAAAATAACATTTAATTACATCGTAAATAACCCGAAAAGATAGGGATATTTCATCCCTATCACTCGCCTCCACCGACAACCCCGAGGCGATCTCCCCACGTTGACTGCTCACCAGTGCAACAGGTTCCTCGAACGGAAGCAGAGCTAGAAACACAATTCGAACGATGGATGGAGAAACGGTCCATAGGAGGAGTCATATGGGCATGCGTGGCTTCCAGCAGCACCCCACTTACACCACGTGTAATGAGAACAGCTTTCCCCCCGGGATGGAGAACTCCAAAATTGCCTGAGCATTCAGGAACTCAAGATCCTAACGAGCATTGCGCTCGCTTCATGAGTCTGATCAATCTTTATACTCAAGATGATCGTATAATGTGCAAGATTTTTCCCACAACCCTGGTCGAAGTATCCCAGGAGTGGTATCGATCCCTACCACCTGAATCTATCGACTCCTTCGAAGTCCTTAAAACTGCCTTCGTCGCAAGGTTCATCGGGGCTGTAAAAGCTCGACGCATTAGCACGGATCTGACTTTTCTTAAGCAGCGATCTACTGAGCCGTTACGAGACTACCTAAATCGCTTCCAGCTGCTCGCTTCTCAGGTCAAAGACTTAAATGTTGAAGTGGCCATCAACGCTCTGGCTTTGAACACCACGTGCAAAGAAGTAAAATCTAAGCTTATGAGGAAACCACCGAGACGGTTTGAAGAATTAATGGCCATCGGTCAAAGTCACGTATGATTGGACGACAGCACTCGACCTCCAGACTATGAGGAGTCCGAGGCTGACAAAACAAGTAAACCAGTTACAGCCAAAATCGAGAAACAAAAGCCCTCTGTTATCACTAAAGAGCCCACGACTCGCAGCAGAGAGGAAACCCCGGCACCTTATCGACACAGAAGCTCGGACGAGCGTGATAGGCAGTCCGACAGGAGAGCTAAAGTCCATTTTACGGCTCGCCCAGCCAGCTCTACCCGAGATCGGCAGCACAAAGAAACTGAGAAAGACAAAAGGCCCTTCGAACAACGATTCAGTCGTCCAAACCCGGATGGGAAATGGTGCAAATATCATAATCGTTCGGGGCATGATACTTCCGAGTGCAATGGGGTTAAGGCCGAGATGAACAAGATCATAGAGCGAGGGGTAATGCCTCGGATGAACCGCCAAGAACAGAGAAACAGAGGCGATAGCCCACATCAGAACGATCCGAAGAAACCGCGAGTCCAGGGAGAAATTCATGTGATCCGTACAGGGATTCCGCTGATAGCACCGATTCAACCAAGCAAGAGGCAGAGAGGTTTCGCGGGAGAATCTTTATCTGTCCAACTAGCTGCTCGTGATGTGCACACCGAAGCGCTCTTAATTCCCCTCATTATCAGTTCCTTTAAAGTTCATAGAATTCTAGTCGATACCGAAAGTTCGTGAATTTGCTAACTTTAAAAGCCTTCTCTGCGATGAAAATACCTCTAGAAGGACTGCGATTAGGGACTTTCCCTCTCGTTGGGCTCGCGGATATCGAAGTACCTGTCATGGGAATGATCTCATTACCTTGCACTTTCACAGACAGAAATCAAGCTGAGACAGTCGAAGCAGACTATGTGGTGGTAGATGTCCCTCTTTGTTACAACGGCATTATGGGGAGACCACTGATTGTGGAAACAGGAACACTAATTGATCTCCCGCGGAAGCGCATCCTGGTTGAAAGTGGACAGTACCCGATAATCGTAGAAGGAGACAAACGAACAGAACTCGAGGTTCAACGGAATACACGGGCAGCTCGACACCCAACCCTCATAATCGAGTTTCCACTTGAAGACCATCGGGGTCATGATCCAAGGCCAGCTGAACCCACTGTTGAGATAACCCTCGCAAGAGACCGAGTCTTGAGGATAGGAACAGACATAAACCAAACAATGATCGATGCTCTCAAATCTGTTCTCCATGTGCATACTGACAAGTTCGCCTGGTCAGCAGGAGACATCTCGGGCATCCCTGCTAAAGACGCCATGCACTCCTTAGACATCGACTCTAGTCATCCATCGTTCAGGCAAAGACAGCGAACACACTCGCATGACAAGCAGTTGATTATTGAAGAAGAATTAACAAAGCTCTTGTCCGTAAATTTTATCAAACCAGTACATTATCCAGATTGGTTGGCAAACGTGGTCCTCGTGGCTAAGCCCAACGGAAAAAGCCGAATGTGTGTCGACTTCACAAGCTTGAACAAAGCGTGCCCCAAAGACTGTTACCCGCTCCCAAACATCGATCAGTTGGTAAATAGTTCGGTGGGCCATAAAGTCATTTCGCAACTTGATTGTATCTCTGGTTTTCAACAAATTCCAATGAACCCGGACGATGCTGAGAAGACTTCCTTTATTACCCACAAAGGAACGTTCTGTTACAACGTGATGCCATTCGGGCTGAAGAATGCAGGAGCAACGTATCAGCGGCTCATGGATAAAATGTTTGCCGATCTTATTGGAAGAAAAGTCCACGTATACATTGATGATATGATCGTGATGAGTTCAACTGACGAGGAGCATATCAAGGATCTTAACCAAGTATTCGAAATTTTCGGAAGGTTCAATCTCAAGCTCAATCCCGAGAAATGTTTCTTCGGCATACGATCAGGAAAGTTCTTAGGTTACATCATTTCAGAAAAGGGGCTGTCTCCGAACCCCAGCAAAGTCGAAGCCGTCATGGGTATGGCTCCCCCGACCTCCTTGCACGAAGTTCAATGTCTAAATGGAAGAATTATCGCATTGGGTCGATTCATCTCCTGCTCTGCGCAAAGATGTATCCCTTTCTATCGACTCATGAGGAAAGATCACCCTTTCCTTTGGAAAAATGAATGTTAAGAGTCATTTGACGCCATCAAACAGCTCCTAGTGTCTCCACCGATGATGTCTGTACCTAAGCAAGGAGAGGACCTCGCTTTGTACTTTACGATCTCTGACGAAGCGGTAGCTCTGGTCCTGACAAGATCGGACCAAACTCAGATACTTCCAATTTACTACTTGAGCAAGGTGTTGCGAGGCGCGGAACTTACTTATTCGAAGACAGAGAAAGCACTGTTTGGGGTGGTGTATGCCACGGAACGCTTGAGACCATATTTCCAAGCGCACACTATTTATATCGTCACGGAATACTCTCTCGGCAAAGTCCTAGCAAAATGCGAAGTCTCAGGTCGCATAGCGGATTGGGCAATCAGACTGTCACAATTCGATATACGATTTAAGCCAAGAACCACCATCAAAGCTCAAGCACTCTCCGATTTTATATCTGAATATACTGGGCAGGAGGTCGCACAAGAGGAGTTAGTCGGGCCTACGAAGATCGACTTTTGGAATATTAGTGTCGACGGATCGTACGCCCCAAGCAGAGCGGGGGCGGGCATCGTAATTCAAGGTCCCGATGGTTTCCGTATCAGTTATGCTCTTCGACTGGCGTTTGAGACGAGCAACAATCAAGCAGAATACGAAGCTATGATAATGGCCCTCAAATTGGCTATCTTAATGGTGTCTGGGCATCTCACGATTTGTTGGGATTGGAGACTTATTCCTAGGTGGTTAGGGATTCCTTGGTGGTTTAGGATTCCTAGTTGTTTAGGATTTCAATTAGTATAAATATAGCTCTATTCCATGTAAATTGTATTCCATTCATCATAGTACAAATCCTGGCTTGGTAGTGCCTCCAGACGTAGTCATTCATATTGAGTGGCGAACTGGGTAAACAACTCGTGTGTGTTTTCTGTTTGTTTTCATTATCGTAATTGCATTAGATCCTAACACGATTTACACTGATTCAAAACTAGTAGCAAATCACATTTCGGGGCAGTACAAGGCAAAAGACGGCGTCATGATCCGATACCTTGCCAAGGCCAAGGACCTCATTCGACAGTTAGAAGAAAACGGTGTCAAGTGCGACATAAAATTGATATGTAGAGAAGAAAATGAGGCAGCCGACGCAGTAGCGGCTTTCGCGGCAGGAGAAGTGATTGAGAATACAGGCATCATGATAGAGATCGCCTCTAAGCCAGCAATCGCTGAGGAAATGATTTTTTCCATTGAAGAATCCTTGAACTACTCACAAGGGTGGATGTACCCACTCCGTCGATACCTAGAAGAAGGAATCCTACCAAAAGATAAGACAGAGGCCAAGCTGGTCGTACGAAGAGCCTGGCGTTACGCTATATCTGAAGGAACCCTGTATCGAAAGTCAGCAGTTGAACCATGGCTTCGCTGCATCTCAGAAGAGGAAGGATTGCATTGCTTAAAAGAAATTTACGAGGGTGTCTGCGGCTCTCACCAAGGCCCTCGCACTATTTCCAGAAAAGCTCGCTTGCAAGGTTTCTACTGGGAGACGATGGACTCCGATGCTATTGAACTGGTGAGAAGATGTGAAAGCTGCCAGGTGCATGCCAATAACATTCACATCCCGGGCTCGGAGTTCAAGGGAATGATCACTCCTTGGCCGTTTGCACAATGGGGAGTCGATCTCTTAGGGCCTTTTCCACTCGCCACAAGACAAAGAAAATTTGTAGTACTGGCGATAGATCACTTCACCAAGTGGGTCGAAGCTTCAGCCATCGCCACTATTACAGCATCGAACATTATCAATTTTCTCCGAACGAACATCTTAGAACGTTTCGGCATACCACACTCATTCTTAACTGATAATGGAAGGCAGTTCGACTGCGAAGAGTTCGAAGAATTTTGCAGAGGTTGGGGAATCAAAAGGAAATTTACGTCAGTAGCGCACCCTCAAACTAACGGCCTCACCGAAGTCACTAGCCGAACCGTTCTCTAAGGAATCAAAGCCAGATAACATTCACACGGCAAAGCTTGGCCAGATCATCTTTCCGTTGTTTTATGGTCCTATCGATCATCCGAGCATACTGCAACGAAGCGCACACCATTCTTCCTCACATATGGTGCTGAGTGCATGGCTCCGGCCGAAGTATCTTTACGATCCCCAAGAAGGGTCCTTTTCGATGAAGTTAGCAATATAGAGAGGATGAAAGAAGCACAATATGAGTTGGAGGAACAACGCATGAAATCACTCCTCGCAATGATGGCCTATAAACAGAAGATAGCTCGTTACTACAATCAGAAAGTAAGAGCTCGCCACTTCGCAGTTGGTGATCTTGTGTTATGACACGCCAAATCCTCGCAATCCCCCATAGCTTATGGCAAACTGGGTCAAAATTGGGAAGGGCCATATGAAATTCAAGCAGTTCTCGACAATGGAGCGTATCAGCTGCGCACGTTGGAGGGGGTATCGCTCACCAATACATGGAACGTCAGATCCATTCGTCGATTTTATCAGTAGAAATTTCTATCTTGAATTTCGAACTCAAGAACATTTTGTATTATATTTTTTGTAATGAACGCCTAGACGTCATTAAGTATCTCAGGCTTTGCCTCTTTTGTATTCTGCTGTTCTCAACGATTTATCGAATATGGTCGAACAGTTATCTCTGTCTCGTCATTAACCGTATTTAGTAAATAATTTTAATTCATTCATACGACGAATCATTACATAGAAATATAACAGAACTACAACTGAAAGACAACTTTGGAAAATTACATCTGAAACTCTAAAAAGGTTACACCTCCTCCATTTCGCACATAGAGATCTCCATGTCCGGATTAGGAATAACTTCTTGATCCATCATATATTGATATACCTCTCGCCAGGCGAGACATTCGTCAGTATTGTGACCATTCTGCATATGATAAAGACATGCCTTACCTACATGAGTCACGGGGTGAGAGCGATCAATAGGGATAGTAGCTTTCACCCCTCGACGGTGATAATCCTGATAAGAAGCGCTCCGAGGATAAAGAGGATCCACAAAAGAAGGACCGTGCGGGTCGCTGGGAGAAGGGAATCGCCCCTTTCGTCGAACACAGAGCGTTTTTGATGATGCCTCCACCCTCTCCGATTCGTCACGCAAGAGTTTGTTAACCCACAATTTCCGGATAACAGCATCCTCGCAAGACAACTCTAAGCCATCTACAGATTTACCACCACAACATAAGCACTGGGTACAATTTATTTTGGATCGCCTGCTCTCCACCTCGTTAGAACCATCCAAGGAAGGTCTCTTCTCCGACTCAGGAATAGCAGAATCAACAGTTTGCTCTTCATCAGTTTCAATAGAGCCTGATACACAATATTGATGAGGTGCACAAAACTTAGACGTATCGCTCCTCTTTGGACCACAACCATTAGGCCAATCCCGTCTTGCAGAAACCTTGCGCTCATGTTTCAAAAAGGAACTCATTCTGGTTGGAATAGCTTTCAGTTCAAGTTTGTTAAATTTATACACATAGCATAATTAATGACCAGCTACTGCATTAACTCCAGTCATCAATGAGTTTTCACTTTCCAACAACATTCAGTCAAGACATTAACAGCAAACACGCTAAAACAGTTCGAATCGTACAAGTGAAAATTTATGACAAAAAATTATTATCAACGAATACGAGACGTTCGAAATCGAAATATTCGATGATGATACAATTATCCCTATCGATACTTATGCATAAAATAGTAAAACAAACTGTTGATCAGTCTTGGCTCGACGGCAAGCTTTGCAAAAACGTCACGGCTCGTCGAACGGAGGTCTCGTCAAATGCGTTCAAACCGTTCAAGATCTCCTTAGGAACCATAAAACCCCGTTCGTGCAAACGTTCTACGGTAAGCGCAACGTGATATCCCAGCAGCATCTGCATACGAGGATAGAGCTTTCCTTTCTCCACCTCCATCTCTCGTCGCAATTTATCCAGAGCTGCTTTCGCCTCTTCTTTCTCTTTCCTCTCGGCCAACACATCGTTGCTATGCAGCGCAGCCAACGTATCCTTAGCAACCACTAACTCCTTAAAAGCTTTCTCTTGAGTCTCGTAACTCCGAGCCATCTCTTCGGCAGCAATTTCGAATTCCTCTGCTGACAAGCGAACTACATCGAGGGTTCGAGAGCATTCCTCCCTTTGTTGTTCACTTAACCGATACTTTTCTTCCCATTCCGTCGCTTTCAGCTCAGACAAATCTTTTTCTCCAACCACCTCAACCACCTTCGCGCTCAATAGTTCGTTATTGCGGATCAATCGTATTTTATCCATTTCGAGCTCACCCACGCGAGCAACGCTCCTTTTCGTCTCAAGTTGATTACCCTCAATCTCTCGACTAAGAGTAAGATTCATCGACCTCAACTCTTTCTCAGTTTTAGTCAGATGAATCAACTCTTTCTCATGTCGCTTGAAGGCAGATCTTGCCATTTGAGCTTCTGTTGCATCCTACACAATTATGAACCACAGCGGTCTTATTCTATTGGCAAAATCCAAACGTAACATAACAATAAATGACAACAGAAAAAGATAGGTCACTTACTGATGCGCAGGCTGTTAAGTTACGAGACAAGTGATAAGTCCAAAATGTACTTATAATTCAAGGCATTTAATCGATGTATTCATATGAAATTGATCCATTTAGCTTAGATTTACATAGGTTAGGGGAAACTTTACCTTTGTATTTGTATTTTCATGTGTAGGGTTCAAGTTTGAAGAAATCAAGTTGATTCGGTGCTTAAATCGGGTTCTACTAGAGCAAACGAGGCAGTTTTGACACCTTGAAGTATTCTGGCCATAACTTGCTCATACGAGCGTATGTTTGGGCGTTTCAAGTTGCGTTGGAAAGCTAAGACATAGAAAAACAACTTTCATGTTTTAAGGTTTTCCAAATTAGGAGCAGAAAGTGGTCAAACCAGGGTTCGAAGTTGGAAGGCAAATTCCGGACGAGATGGGAGCTATCTCGATCGAGAGACAAAAGCTTGTTTATTAGGCTTTGTGTGTCTCGATCGAGACATTATCCATCTCGATCGAGACAAGCAAAACTTGACAAACATTTTGCTTGTCTCGATCGAGACAATATCCATCTCGATCGAGACAAGCATTTTGTTTGTCAAGAATTGCTTGTCTCGATCGAGACTTTAGGCATCTCGATTGAGACGTATGTATCTCGATCGAGATGAGTCTCGACCAACCTATCCCTTTGTCCGAAAGTCGTGTTTTGTCGCCCAAGCGACGCCCCGAATCACCCAATGGTTTCATCCTTCCGTCAAGCTATGTAATCCTTGAGTTTTTATAAATACGTCGTTCTCCTGCGAAAGAATATACAGAATATCTACTACAAAAGAATAGCATTTAGTTGTTACAAGAAGTTCGAAGTTCTACATCCATACTTTACATCCTTCGTCCCGATTTCCATTGCATTGAAGTTCTGATCGAGAGATATACTATTTCATCGATTCATCGAGGAGAAGACGAGCAAGAACGCCCCGAGGATTGACAAACCTCACGATCAAGAGTAAAAAGGATTGACAACCCTCTTTCCCTTTATCGATTATAGTTCTTTCATTTCTCTGAATTTCCGTTGTAATTTCTATGAATGTTTGACATTTGGAATTCTTATAATAAAAGTTATATTCATATATGTTCATGTGTTTGAATGTTCAAATCTCATTGCTTGGTATATTTACCTTGTTTCTATCAAGTAAAATCAATAGAATATTCATCACTTACGCTTTATTAATCTAGGATAGGTCCAGTTAGTAAGTCGTAATCAATCTAACTTACGTGATATTCATTAATCTAATCAAGATTGTCTAGGATAGGTCCAGTAATCTTGTTAGATTAATTCACTTAAGGACAATTAAATATAAGTATCGAAAGATCGTGTTTAATTGTGTTCTAGAATTGGTTGAATTGTATGAGTAAATTGTTATAATGTTCATCGCACTTAAATGAATTGTTGACTTTGCGTGGATAAAGAACGTTGGTAAAAGTGTCGGATTAGGATTTCAGTTAGTTTAGTTTATGTTAAGAGTACTTAGTTTATAATCAAAATCTTGAATATCACATTTTCTACTTTTCAAGAGAAAACGAACAAAGTATTATGAAAACCTATTTGGTTTGCGCATTTACCGTTCCCTGTGGGTTCGATCTTTTTATTACTACTTGAGTGATTCCGTACACTTGCGGAAAATACCCAACAACAAGTAGGCTCCAAGGGAGAAATCGGAAAGGTGGTCAACTTCGCCAGGAATCATGAATAAATCAGCTATGTATTTCCCAATAGGCACATCGATCAGCGAATCACCCTTACTCAGAGTCTTGAGATAACCCTGGTATCGCTGATAACCCTCATGAATCACAGCCAAATCCTCAGGACCTAATGGTTGCTTGCTCCGAGCCTCTTCCGCTTCGTCCTTATCACTATCATCCGATACTTGCAGCACTAACGGCGCTTTATCGAGCGATTCAACTTTCGGTGAGGACTTCGTCTGTTCCGTGGCCTTCAAATCGTTAATGGAATCATCGCCAACCGATGTCCTCATTTTTTCACTCCTAGGAGCCATCTCGGTTGACATGTTCATCTCCATATTTTCAACAAGAAAGTCCTCAATCCCCACGTCCGCCACGGAGCCTCCCAGTACCTCGAGATGTTCCGAAGACACATTAGCCTGAGCATCGTTCCCCACATCAGCCGCATTTGCTCCTAGCACCTCGTCCTCTTCCATGACATCTCCCTCTTTCAGCCGTTTAACATCAGTACGGTTGGCCGTCTTTTTGGTTCGAACTCTTTTGGCTAGAGGACGATCGGGCGAAGGATCTTTCTGGACACCTTCAACCGATCCCGAGGAAGGAACGACTGTCGCAAGCTTCGCTGGAAGAGCGTCTGGAATCGAAAAATTCGGAAGCAACGCCTCGGAGATGAAATCGAAGTCGAATTCGATTTGGTCCACATCTATGCTCCAGCTAGCCCCAGGAGTCGTCATCTTATCACCTACAATAAAATAACGAAATCAGAAACGATTGAGTCAATAAAGCTAACAAAACGAAGTAAGCAACGCATAACGCACTTTCGATGATTTCCCCAATATCTGTCTGTTCCACTCGTACTGATTCCATCAGCATTAACTCCTCCCTCGACAGCCCACTTTTGGATAACATAGCTGCGTAGGCATCCGAAGTATACCCTTGGATTGCAGCTCGAGACCACGGAGATATAATATACCATCCCGATCCTATAAAATTCTCCACTAACGTCTGAACGTTAACCCGAGCATCGCGAGGATAGCTGTCCAAAAGGGCCACAAGATTCACTTCGAACGGAAGCATGTCTCGTTCTACCAACCAAGTTCTAGGGTCATCGGGGCGCACATTCCAACAAACGGGAAAGGGAAAATGATCATCATCGCCACCATAAACATCCACAACAAAACATCGATGCCTACCTTCTGGTACTTTGTTCGGTTGGTTTCCCATAAAATTGAACCGGGAGTGATGCCAAGAAACGAACTCTGAAGTAGGCGCAAGGTTAGGCTTAAAAAACTGACGAAATACCAACCCAGTAGGTCGAAACCCTCTGTTGCGGCACTCGCTGTAGAACCCAACCATCGTCCTCCAACCGTTGGCTCCAATTTGACCAGGCGCTAGGTTAAATTCCATTAACACCTCCACAAAAAACGGAAGTAACGGTAACCTCATTCCTGCTTGGAATTGACCCTCGAACACTATCATTCGAAATGATGTGCTCGGCATGTTCGCACGAATATTAGAAGCGCAAGCAGATACTAGATACTCACCGCCTATTCTATAAACCGCTGCGATACAAGCCACATCCTCCCTCAGCAATACTGAATGGGCTTCCGATACCAAATATGACGAAGGGTTCTTGGGACGACTCAGGCTTCTAGGCAAAGGACCTTTCTCCGGCCATAATCTGTTTCTTAGATCCGAAAATCGTGTGTAAAGGGTGTCGTTCGGTCCAAAAAAAATGGGAGGGTACTCCACGGTTATCTAAATTCTATTGGACCGAATCCCAGCCCCTGGTCGTGGTCGAATAGGTACTCCCTTGGCATATGGTGGCACGTTGCGAACCACTTTCGTGGGCGGTTTCTTTTTTGGAGGTTCTACTCCCGATGCCTCGCCACTTTCTACTGGTTTCGCTTTCGCATTACGCTTACGATTCACTATAACCCTAGTGCTTGGAATCGCAGCAGCGTCAACCAGAGGGCCACCTACAGGAGTCGCTCGGGTGCTTATCCCAGCGTGCCGCCCACTAACCTTACTAACACCCCCGACCCCGAGGTTGCGGTTCGACATTACAACCCACCTACACAACCATGACAAACAAATTTTAGGGTTCGCTCGTAACCCACAAACAGCATGCGCCGCCAAACTCCAAACCCTTACACAGACCCCGGAGGCCACTCTCATAATAGGCGATAGTACTCAAGACCACACCTCGTTATCAACCAATCATACCAGAGCAAGAACTACCGATCTCGGTTCGAAAAACGAAAGATAATTATGAATACTCACTATAACCAACACATGCATCCTATCAAAATAAATCCGAAACAATTACAGCATCGACGATAAAATGCATCACCTTTGCAGAATTCTAGATACGCATGGTTTTATATCCAACACTCAGATTCCCTCTAAAAGTACAAATGTGTTAAATATTATATAAGATGAATCTACGCAAATAGCAAAAGACTGACCTGAAGAATAGTTGAAATCCAAGCGGAAATAACAGTGCAAGATGAAGCAATAATGTCGCGTCTGGGAATAGCAGCAAAGAGATGAAAAAATGGAAGTGAAAAATCAGGAGAATATGAAAACGCCAAATTTATATGACCACTGGACACAGGAATGCGAAAAGTTTCTCACACATTTCCCAACAATGATGGACACTTGTCATCAAATGCCGCCGAAATTTAAAATTTGAATATTAAAAATCCAACCAGAAAACTTTTCAACTTCTGCAGCATTGCGAAACACTATCTTCGATGACTCATAAATAAGTTTCACCTCCATACTCTAAAAGGGGGACTACTTGATGACGAAACCCAAACTTAAGCCCAAAGGCCCTTAAAGCCTATCAAGTCACTAAGCCCAACAGGCTGAACAAACAACCTGGGACATAACACTCTTCGAAGCCTAAAGGTGTTCGTCACCATCGACCAGCACGTGAGTACTTCGAACAGAGAAAGTGTTCGAAGGCCGTGACATCAGCATTCGGGGCCTACACACAGATAAAGACTTAAAACCCTGAAGCTATAAATAGAGAACAAACCATTTTGGCTAGGGGTATTGAATCTTGATCTATTTCACTCTTCTATTCTCTCCCATTCTTACAAAACTTTATTTATCTTATAATCTAGGGACTCACTTTAATCCAATTTGTCATCACAAAATATAATTCTAGTTATACTATGATCAGGAAATCAAATTTCATGATAGAATTGCACATAAATATAGATAAGATAAAATCCTAAATATACTGTGGTTAGGAAAATCAAATTTCATCAATGGATAATTGCAAATAATTATTAAGTACCGCCTCTATGTAAACCTCCACTCCTAATTATGTGTTTATGAAAAATTCTTTTCTGCTTAAATAATTTTAAGTATCTAATCACTCAAATTCTTTTCACTTAAATATAATTTTTTCTGGGAGGAGGTTTATTTTTTGGGCGGTGCATATGGTAAAATATAGAAATTCGGGGTAAGGGATGGAGAGATTTGTAGAGTGCTCTTAGAGTACATACTTATGAATATAGTTTTATATTTTTCTTTTATTATATCTTAAATATTACTCGTTTCAACTTGTAGCTATTTATATTTTCAAAGAGCACATAATTCTTCGGGAGCGTTCTACAATTTCGTAGAGGACTATTCACCCACTTGAAGTATAGAAAATATGGACTTCACATGGGGTTTTTTGCTTATTTTTTATAGTTAGAAAACTATGAAATCTTTTTTTTAAGGAGAAAACTAGGGTAAATCACACCAAGGGTTCTTAAATTATACACATTTTTTCAAATTGGTACTTAAAAAACTATTTTGCACATCTATGTATCGACGGCCTCCCAAACTAGTACTTAATGACCTCCTATAGCAGGTTAACCTCAAGTCAACGTCCGGCCAACGCAAATTTGTTGACTTTTTGTTGACTTCATTCACTCTCATGGATAAAATGGTAAATTAACTTTCACCTTCTTTTTTCTCATCCCCCTCTATTCTCTCTCTTATCTCTACCATAACTCCTTCCTCCTTTAATTTTTTTTTTTTATGTTTTTTTCCTAATTCCTCTTTTCTCCTTTCTTTTTTAATACAATTTAACAAGTATTAGATCCCGGCCACGGGGGGTCGCCGCCGAAATTTGAAAATTTTAGATTTCAGACTAACCAAACCTGTCGGAATCCAGATTCCTTGGACCTGGGACCTGGAAGTCCCAAGTCGCGGCGACCTCAGATTTACAGATCCCAGGTTACGGCGACCTGGGATTTCTAGATCCCAGGTCGTCTGAAATCTGGAGTTCCCAAATTTCGTCGGCGATCGAAATCTAGAAATAGATTTCGGTCGCTGCTGGAATCTAAAAAGTCCAGATTGCAGAACGAGTTTGTCGGGATTTATTTATTTATTGAAAAAAAAGGAGAGAAAAAGAGAAAGAAAAAAAAAGATAAATGAAGAAGAAGACATGTTATGATCAAGAGAGAGAATGGAGGAGGAAAAAGGTGGAAGTAGTTTAGGAATTTTATCTTAAAAAGTAAAAAAAGTCAACAAATTTTCATTGACCAACGTTGATCAAGAGTTGACTTATGAGTGACTGGTTATAGGAGGTCATTAGGTACTAGTTTGGGATCATCGATAGTTTGAGTACATAGATATGCAAAATAACTTTTTAGGTACCAGTTTGATAAAGTGAATATAGTTTAAGAACCTCTAGTGTAATTACCCTTTAATCCACTAGTTAACTAAAAGGTCTTTTAGTTTTGTCATATCTAATTAATTCTTCTGTTTAAACCTACCATTAAATTCAACAAAAATACTAAAGTAATCCTAGTTATAATTGCTCTTATCACTCTCTTTAATTTTATTCAAAAAAGAAAATCTACGTCTTTTCTCTATCTTCATCTAAAGAATGCTCTCTCTATTACATGCCATGGTAGGATATAATGTGATCTTTTTCTTTGAATTTCACAAATCTTAGAGTTTCGGGGCTGGGTAAGTGCTTTTAATTCTAATTTTTAGATCTCTATTTAATTAATTAGATTTCTAGGTAAGCCCTTTAAGAAAAAGATGGTAAGACTCTATTCTTTTTTGGCGGAATAAAGTTGAATTGAATAAAACTGAGCTGAACCGAAAAAGTTGAATAGAACTGAAATTGTTGAAATGAACAGAAATTGTTTAATAAAGCTGAACTTGCTGAAATTGCTGAACTGAACTGAAATTGCTGAACTGAATTGAATTTACTAAATTAAATATAATTAAATTAATTTTATCAATCTAAAATAAATTAATACTAAAATATGATAAATAAATAAATACATAGGTATAATTTCTTAAATCGTTTTACTATTGAGTTTCATTACCGATAAAAAAAATGATAGTTGTCATTTTGCTTGGGAAAACATAACGTATCATATTGATTATATGTTATTAAACACAATAACGTATAATAGTTGGTATCTAATTAAACTATAAATTCTTATGCAATTATTTTTTTTAATTTTCTAAAATGTATAGATCAGTAAATTCTAGTATAAAACCAAATAAATAAATATTTGTTGTCAAACAAAAGAAATATTTAATTTACAAAATTAAATTTACTTGGTTAAAACAATTTTGCTCTTTAAAAGTTAATCTATTGTTGAATCATCCTGAGTTTAGGCTTGTGTTTAGTCCTAGGGTAACGAATGGTGTTGCTCATGCTATTGCGCGAAATGCCCGTTCGAATGTTACCCCTTTTTGTTCGTTTATTCAGCCTGCTTTTATTTCTCAACTTCTCTATAAGGATTCTGATTCTATTCATTAATAAGAGTTGTTTTGTTGCCTTTCCAAAAAGAAAAAAAAAATTAATCTATCACAACCCTTCATTTTCAAATCAATAGTTAATAATAAATGATGCACATAACTCCAAATTTAAAAGTTACGATTGATATTTAATTATTTATAATTAAGAATTTCATTTTAAATTAAATTAATTTTACTAATATTTCTAATTTAATAAATGTTTTAAAATTGAAATTGCTGAAAAAATCTAAAATTGCTGGAAAAAAACCTGACATTGCTGAACTGAACTGAAATTGTTGATTAAGCTTAAATGTGCTAAAAATAAGTCAAGAAGAACATGACCTAAGTATTCTCCAATTTTGTTATTGTTTAATGTGGTTTTTGGTTTCTTACGAGGTCTAAAAGCTATAAAAGTTCTTTATACGATTAAGAAAAGTTGGGTATGATTTTATTATCTTAATCCAATTAGGATCAAAATAGTAATGAGTGTTGTTTTTATTAATGAAGAAAAGATATTCATTTTTGGTGGTTTGTTATTGGCTCTTTCAAAGAAGAAGATGACATGGAGAAGAATGAAAAAATTAAACTAACAGACCTGGAGATGGACATCAACAAAGGAAAAAATTGGAGAGAAATAAGGAGAAGAAAAAATAAGATTGAAAACTAAAAAGAGCCGTTGAAGATGGCACCTGAAAATTTTTATGTCTTCAAGGGCAATTTGGAAATTTTTAAAGTTAGTTATTGTTTTTCATTGTAGACTAATGGATTGACTAACTAGTTTAACGGAATCAAACGTTAGGGACTTCATAATCGAAAATGTTCATGATGTCTAATCGAAACCATAGAAACTAAACAATTGTTTACCCTAAAAATTAATATGAAAATACGTATAGTATAAAGGAATAAGTCCAAAGAAAGTTTTTGAATGAAATTAAGATTGAGAGATTTTGACACGAACTTAAAATTAACACAACATGAACACAGACAAAAAAAACCCAAATTCTACATGTCTAGTAAAGATTGTCCCTCTCCACAAAAACTGGCTAAAAATTTTCCGTTTATGATCAAATTGTCTAAAGAATTGCTCTCTACGATCCCCAACAGATGCGAATGAGGAAAAGAAACCAAAGCTGATCAAGGACTCATCTCTACGAGAATTACCAGTTGAAGGAACAAATTCATCTCATCTACATTTGGAGTTTCATTCATAATTTTTTATTTTTTTTAATGTGTATAATGAATAAATAAAAAGAAAGTAAAATCCTACTGTAAAAACGACACTTTTTAAAGGTATTTACAAATAACTAATTTAACAAACACGAATCTAATAAAATTTAAAATTAAAAGTAATAAGTAAAAATAAATTATAGTAAGTATTTGATGTATTGAAAATCAAAAGAAAAAATCAGATAAACTCAAAAGATCAAATAAATAAATAAATAAAAAAGAATCATATTCTGAATATACAAACTCCAAACGTTACTTTTTGGCTTTTTCATATTGGTTAAATTGTAACTATCAATGGCTGGTGGAAGGGTTGTATCATGCACAATAACCACGTGCCATGATATTCAAGCCAGGCAACAACAGTTCAACATGAAGCAAGCCAAATTAAGGGTCAAAATGATCCAAAGTTGACAGTGAAGTTAGCCTGAATAAAATCTATTTCAATATCTTAAAATTTATCAGATACCTAAACTTCAATTTGAGTTAAATCTGTCAATTTTAGGGACCATATTGACCCTTAATTCTATATTAAAATGCACAATTATAAATGGAATGGATTAAGGAGTAAAAAATAAGGGTCTATATTAGGCAACTTTTCTCCAGTCTCTACCGTGGGAAGTCCATGGCAATTAAGACAATTTCTGCTGTCAAAACATTTTCAATTGACGACATTTCCAATCAAAAAAAATTTGAATACAAACAGCAGAAAAATGTATCTCTTATTTCAAAGAAAAACAGTAGATAGTCTCATCAGCAGAAGCTATAGTACAAAAATTAAAAGACAAACAGCTAGCAAAGGTAGTATGGCAATTGCAGTGTCACAAATTTTTCTCACCTCTTTTCTACATCTATTCTTTCTTTGGTTAGCAAGTCCAAGATGACGATCTCTTTAGCATCGGCTTCATCTGTTTGTCTTCTTCAAGGGAAATCATACCGAGATGTGATGGATCCTCGAGCATCATCTTTGCCACCAAGTATCCGGCTATCGACCATGTCTGGTATTTCCTTGCCTGTTTACCGATGTATCTCCCCAGTTTCCCATCATAATATTCTGGCCAGCTGTCTTTCAGCAAACGCGTCTCGGCAAGATCAATTGCTCGTCTTGCAATCTGGGGCCGTCCCGTTTTTATGCATGCAGCAGTAAGCAACCACAGAAGCACTGCATTCATATAAAAGTATATAAATGTATGCCCAAATGAAGATATATTTATCATAAAAGCAGAATTAACAAACGCGAGATGGAAACAGACGAAAAAGGCAAAGCTGGTTTATTTTTCAGGGTGTTGTTTTAACCATTAACCAGAAGAGCAAAATTCTGTTAGCTCTCAAAGTCTAGACTAACAAAAAAGACACACCGCTGTTTTGCAAAGCATATTTAAATTGGCTCTGCTTATCATAGACTTATGCACCAACTAAGGATCCCATCTTCCTATCATGTATTCCCTTACATGATAGAAGAAATATTGAAATTAGAGAACTACAGTCTCTGTACACCCCACAGTTCAACAAACAATTCATCATTAACCAGGCTACAATTACTGAGAACAATTATTAGTCGTCTACTAGCAAAGGGGTTTGAAACAAGCAGTAGCATAAACAGATTTATCAATCAATAGATACTATCAACATACTTTTCACTGGAAGAAAAAGGATTCGTTTACTATACATAGGCTTCAGTGACCTAATTATAATAGAACAAGTACTCTATCCTAAATTTTCTGTAAAATGGCTAGGGCATATATGACAGAGGCTAATTCATTCAAAATGAGTATAAGAGATAACATGTAGCACCAATGAGACCAACTTCATGGTTTGACTTGAGTTAAACTTGGTTTGCTGGAAAGTTGAAGCATTCAAGTTAAGTTGAGAGAATCGAAACAAACCTGGCCAAGATCCTCCGTTATGATAACTCCATCTGGTATTTTTGGGATCACAACCAGTTACTATTCGCCACTCATGACTCTCTATTGCAGGATACGCTATTTTCAAAGGCATTTCTCCAACCAGCTCCTCCCAACGAGACTCAATAAGATCCATGATAGCCATTGATTGTTCAGGAGTTGCAAGAGATGAGAGAATGGCAACACAATTACCTAGAGCAAACCACCGAAAATCCATCCTTGCAGGACTAACATTGCCAATGAAATAACCGCCACGTGTTGGCATGAAATCAAATACCCATTCTGGGATTGAATCAGGAATTACATTGAACTTATTTACTGCAGTATGTGAGTACTCTTCCGTTTTATATCTATATATGTCATTTAATTGCTGGAAATCCAGCCAGAAGTAAACCCTCATGTGAAAGCTCAAGGCATGCAAGCGTGTCACGATTCTCTCGACAAACTCTTTTCCTTCTGTGTCATGTTTCAACATTGACAGAGCACATCTCAATGACATAAAGAAAAGAGCTTGAATTTCAATAGGATAGCCATAAATTCCCTGCAATATAAATCTACCATTAGAACATGGCAGGGTAAGAATATCAGCATGTCAAATGGAATGAAATGAAAGGATTAATCACTCTCAAAACATCTGACAAACTCAGAATTTAAGTGTAGTATCGATAACAAAAGACTAAGAGAGCCTATTTTTATTGCTTTGCCAAGAACCATCTGTATATATAAACAGCAGAATATCGTCATCAGTTCCTCCATGAAGCTAAAAGGGCCACTTGGTTATTAAGCTATCCATCATCCGATAGCCATCAAAGTTGTTAATTTTCCAAGATTACTGCACGATGCAGATGTTTGTTTTTCATATAAAATTACATTAACAGATAGATTGATAATGTGTAGACAGTCTCTCATGTGCCAACAAAATGATCAGCAGTCATTTCGGAGAATATGGGGAAGAGATAAATGAACTTAATATCTAGCCAACCAATGCTTCATAAACCAAGATCTACAACTCTTCATTAGGCAAAGTCAAATGTTTCTAAAGACAATAAACCTGCACAAGAAACTAGGCAATAACTCCATTTTAGTACACTAAAAAAGTTATGAACAACGTAACATGAGGACCCTCACATGCTTGACAAGAGGACCTACAACATTTATCATTCCAGACCTTAACATATTGTCAAGAAGTTGAGAAGACTATGATTATCACATATTCTATATTTCTCAAGAAAGCTCATCAATCCATATAAATGAAAGCTGCTTATATTACATCCATTTTAAATTAATTGCTTTCTTCCATCGAAGTTCCCCTTAAGAGCATAGGAACAAGTATTTTTTATGCCAAATTTCAGAAATAAAGATGCAGTCAGGCATAGAGCAATTTAATGCAATTTGATTACTCTGTTCACCAAATCAAAGAAGATGAATCATTTGAATTCTTTTGTCTGCAATACAGAACATCTAAAAAAAACAACAAAATCACAAAGTACAACAAAGCAATCAGATCCAAGCCAAGCAGAAGAAACCACATCGACTACTGCATATGCAATATTCACTTTACTTTAGAGCATAAAGAAAGAAGAAATAAGGAGGGAGGGAGAGAGAGAGCCTAGTATTATGATAATCAAGTGGCTTACCATTCTGCGATCAATCATGGAGCATCCATCAGCACAAAGGAGGGTTGGAAATGTATCAAATCCCTCTGACAAGCATAAGCTTAATATAAGCCTCATCCCCTTTTGGCATTCAGGTGTCTCTGACAAAGATAAATCTCCTGTTGACTTTGTATATGCACGGAGCAGAATGATCCACCAGAATCCTGAGTCAACAGGAGCCACCCGTCCAATCGCACTCTCTCCAAAATCTGCAACAAGAGAGTCAGTTTTCCGCTCAGGATCATGGAGTACTTTAAAGCTTGCAGGCATTGCCCCCTCCCCAAGCTTGAATCTATCTATTCTTTTTTCCCAGCTTTGAAGATGTAGTGTCTTCAACAGGAAGTTCTTAACTATGTCAGGTTCACCATTCATGAGAAAAGCAAGAGCACTAGGTACAAAATCCCGGACAAAAACCTGGACAGAAAAGAGAAAACGAAAAACGAATCAAATGCATATTCTCAAGTATATCAAAATTTCATCTATAGCTTATATGTTATATCATACTGGTCAAACTTACAAAAATTGAAAGTCATCAGAATCCGATTGAAGAATTACCTGATCATAGTTCAAAACCTCCTCAGAGGCATGGTCATACGCAGCAATAGTACCAACCGGTTGGCCTCTGAAATGGACCATAGATCGCCTAAGTGCCTCCCAAGCATCCGCCACCATGGGATGGGGCTCAAACGAGTTACGAGCAGATGAGGCAGGTGTGTCAAAACCTGACCTTCCTCCAGGAGAAAATGTGCTCTCAAAGTTATCAAGGCCTCCTCTATTAAGGCCAATAGAGAGCTCACTCAATGATCTCTCATCAAACGATCTCTGCCTCTCTATATTCAGCTTCGGCTTGTCAAGAAGACGAGTGAGATCGAAATCATCCATTTCAGGGATCGAACATGTTGAACTCACATTTCTAAGTCCCATATCTTTAGTCCCCTCCATAAGTAACTCTCTTCTTCTATTCTTGAAATATAAACCGGCTACGGCTATGGCTACTTCAGTTCTATCACCAGAAATAGAAAATCATAAGTTGAACACAAATCGGAAACTAAACTGTACTGTAGCGTGCCGTTAAGGTAATTTGTAGCAAAAATTAAGTCGATCTTATCCATTAAACCTAATCAATTCACTAAATAAAGAAAGAAAATCTTAAGCCGATTTCTTGCCTTACATAACAAACTTTCCTCTATACGAATCAGGAAATTCCACAGCTCAAAGATATTTATACTCAAAATTTATACATTGCGCTAAACATTTAATCTCATTGTCTTCAATGAAATTACCGCGAATCGCAGAAGAGAAAAAATGAATTAAGATCCAGTAAAGAAATTCAAACGTATTATAAACTTATCAAAATGTAACTCTAAACCTAAATTTTCAGTTTCGATCAAGAAAACGAATCAAGAAAAAAAGAAAAAAAAAAACAAGAAACAGATCTAAAGGCATTGAAGAAATTAAAGAGTTGTCCATAAAGAGAAGAGGAGGGAGGAGAAGGAAGAGAGGAGACCTGAACGGAGTGTGAAAATGGCCGGAAAGAGATTATCCGGCGGCGGTCAGCAAATGCGCCGGTAAACGGTCGGCGAAGAGACAAAGAAAGAGAGAGAAGAGAAAAAAAGGAGTAAGTGGTAAAGCGGTGGTATTTATAGAAGGGGGAGACGGCCAGCCTTACTTGGCTAATGTTTCTGTGTAAGAAGTGGAAGGGTTACCGGTTTAGACGGTGATATGGCACGAGTTGATTTATGAATCCTACGTGGAATAAAACGACGCAGTTTTCATTGATTGCAGATTATCGAGTGACAACTTGTTATATCGTCTAGTGGGTGGGCCTTCCCTTTTTAATGTAACGATCGTCAGATATTGTCTTTTTTCTTATTATTATTGTTCTTATTAATTATTATTATGATTTTCTCCCTCAAATTCTGCACGGTTCAAGTTTGGTAGGGTTAATTATATTTCAAGTACTTCACAAAAAAAAATAATTTTCAAGTACGTGTTAAAAAAAGTTAAAATTTTGCATGCTACAGTTTACATGGAAGAAAATTTATTATACTTCTATTATTATTTATTGTTGAAAAAATTTGTGAAAACGTTTTATAGAGTCAAATCTCTAATGTGGTCTCAAGAAAATTTTCGATTGTTTTGCATTCTATTTGTGTAAAAAGTAATTATTATTATTATCTTTAGTGATCTTAGTCTAGTGGTTAAGACATTCCCTACCATTAAAGATGTCATGGTCTCATACTATATGGCAAAATTATTATTTTTTAGTATTAATTGTATGTGCAATTGTGTAATTATTGCTTTAAGAAAACGAAAATGATATTATTATTTTTTTGACAGCACGAAAATGATATCTATTATCTTTAGAGATATTATTTTTGATAAACTATATTCTTCAAGTCCTATTGGATTACACAATGGAATATTTTTGGGTCAAAATTATGCAAGTTTAGGAGACATACAAAATGGAAAAAAGCTCACATAATAAGATATAATAATATATTTATTTTTTTGTATATATATTTTTGAAGTTTAATTTCACATATATCATATATTGCCATGTGAAAATTAGGATATTCCGAAGTGTAAGAGGCAAATTATGCAAATTTATTGAGGTAAATTAATAGGTAAGTCCAAGAGTGTAGGAAGAATCTCAAATAAAAAGATCCTTTCGAAAATGATCAAGTCAATTACTATTTTGTGCAGAGAATCTTTCCAAATATTTAATAAATATAATCCCGTTGATATTTTATTATAAGTATATAATATTGCGAGAGGGAGAGTTGTCCAATTAATATTGTGTGTGAGAGAGAGTTTGCTCAAAATGTAATTTCATATTTTCTTATTACTGGTTTCTTTTCTAAAAAAAAAAAAAAAACTACTCTTTTGAAAGAAAATAATGTAAGGATTCATTTCCATTTTACATCTAAACTTAAACAAGAAAATGATCCATATTTTCTAAATAAATGGTAAATGAGGTGTCAAAAATGACAAGAAACATTCTCTAACTCTTTTTCAAAAGCACAAAGGTCTCTATTAATATTCTAAGATTCCATTATTCTTGTACAAAATATAACAATTAAGCCTTGTTCTTTTTTATTTGTATTTATCACATTTCAACAATTTCATTTTAGTTTAAGCCAGCAATTTCAATTCTATTCAGCAATTTCATTTCAGTTCAGCCCTTCAGTTTAGAAAAATTTCAGTTCAGTTAAGCAATTTCAGTTCTATTTAGCAATTTCAGTTCATCCAAACAGAACAGGACCTCTTAGATATATTTTTGCATTTGGTTTGGAGAGAGTGGTTACAATATTAAACTCCATAACCTTATTCAAAAAATAGAAAAAAACTCCATAACCTTTCTTTAAGTATATATTAATATATTTGGTATTATAAGGTTTATAAAACTATTTATCCTTTTTTTTCCGTCCGGTATTTGAATCCATAGTAAACCAACTAATCCAGATTCAAGATGGTTCCAAGAATTGTGGTATTTAAACTCCTTCAAATTGTCGTTATAAGGGATCGATTATCATTTAATCTATCGAAAAATGTGGGTATTATTTTCCAACCTATTATTTAATAGTTACAACTTTATTATCTATTCAAAATGCTGATTTTTGACAAAATTTCAAGCAATTGGAATAATATTTTACTTCCTCCGTTCCATAATATCAGGGCCGGCGCCAAGGGGGAGTTCACCCAGGCGGGCGCCTAGGGCCTCCAAAATTATAGAGGCCTCATAAATCTAATTTAGTATACTATTAGCCTTTTATATATGTATTATTATTTTAAAAATATAAAATATACCTCTCAATATGAAGTGTTGTATTATAATTTAAGCAAGTTGAGAGCAATGGAAGATGAGAGAATAAAACATGTTTGTGCTGTAGTTGGGATTTTTTTGAAAATATGGAGACGATTCAAATGTTGTAGCTACTGAGAAAATTATTACGAGATATAACTTATCCAAATCAACTTAAGTGCTGAATACATAAAGAATTTGCATCTTGCTTTTCTTAATGCTTCAGTTCCTTACATAATCATATTGACTATACCAGCTACAGTAGATAATGTCGAAAGAAGTTTCTACAAGTTAAAGTTAATAAGAATTATCTTCGTACAACTATGTCACAAGAGTATTGAACGGCTTGACCATGTTGTCAGTTGAGAAACAAAGTTTAGCTAAACTGGATGATAATGAATTAGAGATTTTGCACATACTAAAGTGAGAAGATCATCAATAGTTCTTAACTTTAGGTTTTTTATTATTTAATTTTATTTGTTAAAAGAAGGTTTTTTTTTATGGAATTTGTTATAAGAAGGTTAATATGATTATGGCTTCTAGTTAATAATATACCACTCATTTTACTATTTGGTAATTGTCATTTCTAAGATTAATAAATTTTATATTTGTTAAAATAATACGAGAAAAAAATTAAATAACTAGCCTAGGGCCTCCAAATTACTGGAGCCGGCCCTGCATAATATAAGGTTTTTTTGCCATTTAGAGTAAGAATAAGAATGTCACTGCAAATACTAATTTACCCCTAATTAATGTGGTGAAAATATCTCTATCATTTCTCTAATAATATATTATTCCTTAAATGAAAAACGTAGTGATGGAAATTTCTCAAATAATTATTCCTTTTATGGTCAAGGCCTTATATTTTGAAAAAAATAGAAAAGCCAAAAGCCCTTATATTATGAAACGAATGGAGTAATAATTTTATTAAAACCTTAGCCAAAAGAAACTTCAACGGAACTATTAAAAGAAATTAAATTAAGTATAACCTCTCTTTTACGTATCTAACTGGAATTAGAAAGAAAACACAAATTGAAATATACAAGAAATAATTATTAAAAGCAAAGGGGGAGGTGCATGTGATTTGACAAAGTTGCTTTGTGATCCATTACTTAAAGGTGTTTGATGAAAAAATCAAGATTAATTAATTAATTAATTAAGGAGCATGCATTATTCGAGGACTAATAAAAACATTTACCAACAACTTGAAAAAAGAAGTGGGTACGGGGTCAACAAAATCCAACTCAGATCCAACTCTACAGGATCAATACGCCTTACCTCACCAAAATTATACGTAATTAATTAAGGCTAAAATGTTTATATAATATAGATAAGGTAAATTTCATAAAAAATAAAAAAGAAAATAAATTCATGTGACAAAAATTATTAAAAAGTTGACTGTGATTATGTTTGTGAGAAAAATGTGATTATAGTTTATAATATTTGCTAAAAACATCCAAACTTTATACTGATGTTTTACTCTTATAAATAAAATAGACTATGTGTGTAGTTTAATAAGTTGTATTTCTTTCAAGTTTCTTTTTTTACTAGTCTATTAATGAATTTAAATTTTATGAGTTTGAGCTAATTTGTGTTATTATTTTTGTTTTTTTCTTTTGTATGTACCCTAAACATCTAATGATTACGTATTATGTATTTTGGTATTACGCCGTTAAAGATTAATTATGCCGTGTATGAGACACTGTTTTAGACTGATTACTAATTATTATTTCTTAATTCTTAGTAAGTGTCTTCAAATATGTACAACTTATTCTTAATATTTTAAAAATTGAGCTTAAATATTAATTTTGAATGTTTTTTCTTATATTTTAATTAATTTTTCACATTTTTTTATAGTCGGTAAAAACCACAATCACCATATTGTTTAAAAAAAGAACAGTCACTTATTTGACAATTTTGGTAATCACATGGGTTTTTTTATGCATTTTGAAATTAATGGATGGATTTTCCCTTTGCCACGTTATCAATTTAACAATGTTAAGTAATTTTGCATGTTTTTGACAAGAGTTATAAACCACAGTCACTTTTTTGTCACAAACGTAACCACAATCACCTTTTTAACAATTTTTGTAACCACATGAATTTTTGTATATATGATTTAAATGTGATTTTACGTACATGAAAATGTAATTTAAATGTATATATGATTTATGTTGTAATTTGATGATGCCAAACAATATTATCCAAAAAATATTCCTTTTTAATGATGAACAGTATATGATCAATTTGCATTTATAAATGCTATATTAATTTCTCTATGTCTTATAAATAAATTAAATTGAAATAAATTCTGGTAGAAGGAAAGTCATTTGGTTTGGATGTGGTTGACATGTAGGAGTATTATAAAAAATAATAATGAGAAGAATAAAAACTTTAGACTTTTATTGTATATTTTGTGTTAAAAGCAATACGCATTAGATATTTGATAATTAAATAATAAATTTAATAAATTGAGAGGGTTTGAAGAAGAGAATGGGATTAAGTAGTTAAGTGGTGACGATCAACATATGGAAATGAAGGAAGGAAGGAAGGTAGGTAGGTGAGTTGAAATTGCAAATTGATTGTGTTGCTGGGCCAACTTTTCAATATCATTTTTCTTTTGCAACAACTTTTCCAACACATGAAACACCCCAAACTTTCCAACAAAGTATACTCGTCATTTTTCAAGCCGCAATTATAAAGGGACATATTATTAAGGATACCTCGAGTCATCTCGTTAAGAAAGGTTTTTTCATTTTTCATTCGGTCTCTCCTAGAATGTGTGCTCAAATCTAATGTTGGGACGCGTGTTGGACATGTGAATAGTTTTGGGATATTTGCTTTAATTTTCACAATTTCAAGTTTCATTCACAAAACGACATGTATCTAAGGCATACATCAACTCTGTATAAAAGACAAAGAATAATCTCCTAATAAAATATGTTCATCATTCACTTTTTCCTCTTACGTGAGCGTTTTTCTTGTTTCTTTCTCTAACTTGATCAACAGAGTGAGATCACTAGTCTTGGCTCCATTTAGATCACATTTTGTTCATCCTCAATCAAACTCATTCCATCAATGGAGAATCCAACAATATTAAGACCCATCCTTTCATTCCTCAAACATAATTAATTTAATTTTTTTTTTTTTTGAGTTCACTTTCTACAATCATGGAATTTGAACCCATGACCTCACACTCCATAGTGGAATGTAATAACCACCAAGGCATTGCTTGGTGGGTTATAATTAATTTAACTTCTGAACACGTGATTAAAAAAAAAGTTTGGAGTAATGTTTTGGCTTAATAAATTAGGAGCTTGAACTTTATACAAAAACAAGTTTTGGAAGTGAACGGGACAACTTCATAATTCATAAAGTCAAATCTCCTCGTTTATTATTTCAACAATTTTTAACCATAAAATTGATTAATATATCACCAGTTGTTTGGACTTGACATGAATAGTTTTAACAACAAACAATTGCTTGAATACCTATCGAGCCCTCTAAACTTGTTGAGGTGAGTGAGAGGTTCTCCCCTAAATTGGGATGGCTAAGTGAAAAGGTTGGACAAGTTAAGAGCGGCTGATATGTATTAACCCTTTATATTTCAATGAACAAAATCCAATGAAGCATTTATTTTTATTTTAACAAACAAAAACCATGCATTGCACAAGTCTACAATTAGTATAATAGTTGATAACTGTCAAAATTATACATGGGCTCAATGCGGCATATGACCATGAACCCCATAATCGAAGTCTGATCCATGGACGTCGGTTATCTACAATCAGCCAATGGCTTAACCCAGCTGGAAGGCATGACCTGCTAGTGAGGCATGATCAGCATAGTGGTTTCTTGTTTAAGAAGATAAAGATGCCTAAATGACTAAATCACAATAAAAGAAAATTGAATGTCGTTAGGATTTTGTTTCCTTAAGGATCACATCGAGGATAAAAGGGGCATTACACCCTATTGTCACAACTAAGCGAGTTTGTTTAAATGAAAAAAATAGAGGATACCTCGAGAAAAGTAGCATCCTCTATAGACATCTCCCCCGATCCCATGAGGAAGAAAACAAGGTTCCAATGACATCACGTATATCTTGAACCACATGGCGAGAAGAGTAAGAAATGGCCTCGCCCAAGGTTGCATTCCACCACCCGCCTAAATAGGGCTCCTATATAGCTGCAGCATAAACATCAAGAAAAAGATAATTTAGTAGTATAAGGATTTGAAAATTTACACAAGCGAAAAGGCAGACATCTGACCTAAATAGGTGGCCAAGAGGACTTAGTAACCTTAGTCGTTTGGGAGACCCCTTCCGACTTCTTGGCACCATTCCCATGATTTACCTCTTTAGTGTCGAGTTCCTTTCTTTAGTTCACGGGCAAGATCGGAGCATCGAATGCTAGAGGAGTGGACACTAATTCGTCAACATCAGTCTCTTCCTTGGTTGCCCTGATCTCGGCCACCCCACGATTGAGCTCTATAAAGATCTGAATCACATTATCGTTACCTCTGCAAAGGGCAAACAAAAAGAATTCAAAACGAAGGAAAATCATATACCTTTTACATAGACTTCATATGAAAGAAGCTCAATATGCTCGTGATCCACTATGAAAATTCCATTTGCCATCATGTCCAAGGTTTTCTCATATGATCAAAAGCGATTGTTCACAAGCTTCATTATTTTTTGTACTTCCAAGTCATGCTCAATTGGTTCTTCATTTATCCCAAAATGTCTAAGCATATTCTTCATCCTTACTTGCGGATAGTTCCATTTGTGCAGGAAGTTGAGGGGGATCTTCTCCTTAAACTTTAAGAAAAGGAAGCAGTCAATCCAATTATGGAACTTTTCCTTCTTCTCTGACAAGGGTTCGTAATGTTTATGGCGCGAAAAGGTGTAGCAATTCTTTCCCTTTTCATTATTTTGAGCGAATGAAGACCCTTGAATACACGTGGAGCCAACGACATCTTCAAGCAACCATATAGGAATGTTTTTAAAGTAATATCCGCTCAAGAATTTGAATGTAGCTGGTTTGGTGTGAGGTTAAAGCTTTATGAGATACATGCGATGATCTTAGTTAGCGGATAGGTGAACCCCATCTCCGTTTGAGCCATGAAGATGGGGAAATATCAAACATGGGCCTTATTCGCAAAATACCTCTCCGACAGGGCGAGACAGGACATCAGTTGCAACCATGGAAAATAATAATTCAAATTCGTTATTGTGTCTTTGGTGATCCAAGAACCAACCTCTCTTCTTTAATCGCCACTTAGGCAGCGGAGGCAATGTGAGATCCACTGATTCCGAAGATTTTAGATTCGCGTCAAATCTAATCTTATGTGGATTTATGTTGGTATACATCAGAGCTGAAACTTTAGGATCCTCGTCGAAACTTTGAGAAGCGTTGTCGTAAAAAAGGCGCTCAATGCTGATAGACAAATCCCTATCATACTAGTCATCGACGATGACATGAGTACAACTTTCAGAGGAACTCATCATCATCAATGGGGAAAGGAATTTTTGAAGGAACAATTTAAAATTATGAGCAATAAATGAAGAAACTAGGACACTAAAGATGAAATTAGAAGAATTTGATTTTTACATTTGAATGGGGGAAGAATGAAATGTGATGGCTGAAAAGCAAAGATAGTGATTTCTGCAAATTAACTCTTGAAAATAGCAAAAGGTAAAGTAAGAAAGTGCAGGAACCACTACTATTTATAAAGGAGGAAAAGACGCATTACCTCGGGAAATGATAGAGTTGTCAAAATGGGTCATGACCCGTTTATCGACTCGTCTAACCCGCCATTAAATGGGTTAGGGTCGACCCATTTATAAGTTGGGTCATAAGTGGGTCTACCCATTTAACCCATATAATAAATGGGTTGGGTAAGTTATTATATGGGTCAACCCATCAACCCATTTAACAAAAGGCAAAATAAACAAAATCCCTAAACTTGTAAGTTGTAACAGCCTATTTGGAATCTCCCGAAGCCGCCGACTGATCATCGGTGCCGGCGAAGCTTCTCTTCCACTTATCTCTCAGCTCTCGCCGCCGGGGAAGCTTCTCCTCTTCACCTGTAAGTTCTTCTTCCGATGTGCCAACATGGATTCCTTTCATAGTTTCGTTCTTCTTCTTTGGTACTGCTAGGAACTGTGTTTTGGTATTTAGTTTTGGGGAAAATCTAGTAAAGATTAAGCATTTAGTTTCACTGTTTTTTGAATGACAACAAATCTGAGTTTTGTAAATTTTTATGAGTTTGAGTTTTGTAAATTTCTATATGAGTTTGGGGTTTAGGAATTCCAACAATTCATTTCTTTCTTGGATAGATAAGATGAAGGGTTATAAGATTGTGCCTTAATTTGGTTTGAATGTGTTAAATTGTGTTGGTTTTATTGGTTAATTTGCTATATTTGATGTCCAGAAATAAAATTGTTTCAAGTTTGTTCATTTGTATCTGGACAATGTATACAGTCTATTGTATTGCCATTATTTGATTAAAATCTCATTCTAGAATCTATATGTTATTTTGATTGGAACTTTTTGAAATGATAAAAGTAATATGAAGGATTTGATTAAAATGAGAGTGTAATATTTAGCAGCAACAAAAGTGTACCATCTTTGTGGTACATAGGAGTTGTTATGATATTTGATATGTTATGGTTTCCAATAATAGCCTTTTAATTTATGTGATATGTGTTGTAGATGGATGATGATAGTATTGAAGTTGTTTCGGCTAGCATTAGACTCGAGGTTGATGATGAGGAGGATGATGATATGGACATAGTAGAAGAAGAGACTGCTAGTACTCAAAAGAAAGGAAAAAGGACCAAAAAAATGTCTTCATCTGTGTGGCCATACTTTATCCGTAAACAAGGAAAAGAAGGAAGAACGGCAGAATGCAAAACTTGTGGAAAGACTTACAAAGTTGATCACGATTTTGGGACAACTAACATGAGACGCCATTTGGTAAGTTGTCTTAAAAAAAGTGATAATGATGAATCAAATGTGCAAACCAAGTTTGAATATATCGTGTTTAGAGATAAGGTTGTTATGGCTACTATTGAGCATGATCTTCCATTCTATTTTGTCAGTTGGCGTAGAATTAAGGAGTTGCTTAGGTATCTTAAGCCCGATTTGAATATTATTTCTAGAAATACATGTAGAGCTGATTGCATGAGAATATATGACAGAGAGAAAAATAAAGTAAAATCTTTATTGGAGTCCTCGTCTAGTAGGATATGCTTGACATCTGATTGTTGGACTTCTATCACCACTGATGGCTATATTTGTTTGACTGGGCATTTTCTTGACAATGATTGGAACATTCAGAAGAGAATTTTAAACTTTTGTCATTTGCCTCCTCCACATAATAGTGTAGCTTTGTGTGAAAAAATTCATAGTTTCTTATGTGGTTGGAAAATTGAAAATAGAGTTTTCTCACTAACTTTGGATAATGCAACTGCTAATGATACATGTGTTGATTTATTGAGAAATATGTTGGTTAGCAAAGGTGGTCTTTTGAATCAAGGAGATTTTTTTCATATGAGATGTTCAGCTCACATTTTAAACTTGATAGTTCAGGATGGTTTAAAAGAAATTGATGGTTCAGTTGTAAAGATTAGGGAAAGCATCAAGTATGTGAAGGGATCTCAGGCTAGAAAAGTGAAATTTTTAGAATGTGTTGGTTTGTGCTCTTTAGATTCCAAAAGAGGTCTTAGGCAGGATGTTCCAACAAGATGGAATTCCACTTTTATGATGCTTGATAATGTTTTATATTATAGAGATGCTTTTGTTTATCTTGGATTAAGCGATTCGAACTTTAAGCATTGTCCATTAGATGATGAGTGGGTTAAGGTAGACAAAATTTGCAAGTTTTTAAGAGTATTTGATGATATTACTCGTCATTTTTCGGGCTCTAAGTATGTCACAACAAATTTATACTTCCCTTTGGTGTTCACGGCTCATTTGACATTAAGAGAAAACATGTATGGTGATGACTTATATATGAGTTCAATGGCAACCAAAATGATGGTAAAATTCAAGAAATATTGGAGTGCATACAGTAGGATTATGGCCATTGCTGTTATTTTAGATCCTAGATACAAGTTAAGCTTTATTGATTATTGCTACAAGAAGCTTTATGGTGAAGATGGATTGAGTGAAGCGAAACAAGTTAAACTTAGCTTGTACAATTTATTTTCTGAGTATGATAATACTTCAACTGCATCAAGTGCTGAAGGTGGTTTGAGCAAACACACTAGAGTATTGGAGCACAATGTATCTCCTTCATCCATTGCTTTGGATTGGGGGAAGGTATGTCTTCCTGCTAGTAACTCTTTTGTATTCATTTTATTTTGTTGTCAGTTATTTATCAATTTCATCGTAACGCTTTTTTTAATAATTATTGTAGGAATTTGATTCTTTGAATGCTGTTGAACTTACCCATCAGAAATGTGAATTAGATTTGTATTTGGATGAGCCAAGGATGGATAGGAAAGTAAACTTGGATATATTATCTTATTGGAAGGGAAACCAATTCAAATATCCTCAAATTGCAGCATTGGCACGTGATGTTTTATCTATTCCAATAACAATTGTTGCTTCTGAGAGTGCGTTTAGCAGCAGTGGAAAAATTCTTGACCAATTTAGAAGTGCATTGAAGTCTGATGTTGTGGAGGCTTTGGTGTGTACGAAAGATTGGCTTTGTGCTTCTCGTGAGATTCAAGGTATGAATTTTAAAGAAAAAACTCGTTTATTTTTAAGTTTTAGTATTTCGTTAGGTTCTAATAAATTTTAGTTTGTCTATTAGTTATTGAAGAAAAACAAAGAGAGATGGAAGAATTTGAAAAGGAGCTTATGGAATTTCAGTTAGATTCTGATGAAGTGAACTCCAAAGAAGATGCTAGTTCTTGTATTTGATGCATTTTTACTATATTTTTACTATTGCATGCAATTTGGAATCCCAAGGACGTAGAACTCGGATTGATTTTCATGTTTTGAGCATTTTAGCTCCTGCTACTGTGTGGGTTTCATTAAGCTTTTGAGGTGTTTGATTAATTAGATGTAATCCATGGTGTATGAGCAATTAGAATTTAAAGAGGTGGACTCAAATATAAATTCGTTTGGTTAATTGTTTTTTGATCAAATTTTCGATTTTTTTATAGTTACTATATGTTAATTAATTTTTTTTCTCGAAGAAATGTTAAATTAAGTTGATATTTTGTAGCTGATTTTTTTATAAACAATATTTAGTGGTTGATTAAGTTAAATTTGGTTAAACTTAATTTTTAATCTTATTTAGTTAATTGAGTTAGATGGGTCAACCCATTTAATAAATGGGTTGGGTCATATCAACCCATTTATAAATGGGTCATCTTGACCCATTTATTAAATAGGTTGGGTCAACCCATTTACCCATTTTGACACCTCTAGGAAATGAAATGTCTGCCGCGCTTCCTCAATAAATGACCTTGGCAATTATGCTCCAAAGTGTTAGGATTGTGCATGCTGAAGGCTAACCGTCAACCTTAAAGAATTGAAAGAGGGCTCAGGGAAGGCATCTTAAAACTGCCATAGTTGTACATGGGCTTAATGCACCCCATGATCGTGAAGCCCATAATCGAAGTTTGACACATGGACGTCGATATCTGCAATATGCCAATGGGCCTAACCTGCCTGGAGGGCATGACCCGCTAGTAAGGCTTAATTCACCTAGCGGTTCCCTATTTACAGGGCCGTCTTCAGAAGGAGTTCACGTAGGCGTCTGCCTAAGGCTTTAGTTCTTTTGGGGGGCTCAAAATTCGTAATTTATGATACTAATATTTCTCTATATCAAGTTCTTAAATGATTTTGTAGTTATATAAAATGTGATATATAATTATGAATTTTAGCTAATAATGTACATATTTTACTACTGTTAAATTTAAATGTGAACTAATTGGTTGTAGTCTAATTGGTACACTCACTTATATGTGAATGGAGAGTCCATGGTTCAAATCTTACTCCTTGCACTTTATTAAATTTAAATATGAAAATTATAAAATTGTCATTGACTAAAACAAATTTGCCTAGGGCTTTCAAAATTCTAAAAAGACACTATGTGTTTCACAAGATAAACATCCCAGCTCTCTAAACCAAAAAGAAAGGAAATAGAATGTCATTAGGATTCAATATCCTTAAGGATAGTAGGCATTATACCTAGGGGGGCATCTTTCCCAGCAACTATGTATACACCTCCTTAATCAACATTAAAAGTACACTTAAAATTACATATTTACTTGTATTTCAAATTATTCTCTTATACATTTTATATTGACAATCAAGTCAAAGGTGAACTGTGTGTCTCAAAGGTGAACTGCGTGTCTCAACGCGAACCTTTTCATAGGCTTGAAGACATTTAAAAGGATTCTTAGAAACCAAGTTATTAATAGTAAAAAGAGGGAGTAATATTTTATCACTAAATCACTAATTAAGTTCAAACCCAATTTGAAAGGAAAAATTCAAGGGGATAAATTAGCTAAAAATCAAAGTGATAAGCTCAATCAATAATCAATCTCTTCCATAATACAATGAAAAGTTTGGATTATTACACAAACAAAAAAATGGTTTTTAAACTTAAATTGGTATGATAAACTTAATTAATGAAGTCACCTTAAGCACATAAGCAAATCAATTGAATGATAATACAAGCTACCTATCATTAATAATATAAGTTTGCTTCCCTTTTATAAAAGGAAAAAAGGACCCACATAACCAATTTGAAATAGCAAACAATCTATCCCATCAACTTGAGTCATTTTCTGCATCAGTATATTTTATCCAATTGGATTTTGTTTGACCAAAAACGCGCATGCCATATTTCTTACTATATATTTCAACATTTATTTATTTATGTGATTTTTTTTTTGTGATAGTATATTTATATTTATGTGACTGATTCCTCTATTCAGGCATGATTTTAGTGAAATTACCAACTTTAAATTTGCTCATCTAATTTACAGATTTTATAATTTGAAAAGAAATGATGTAGGATCTCATGTTTCACGTTATCCCCATATTTTGTTTTTTTTTTTCGTCATGTGGAAGAAGTTGTTGATTACTTCTCATTTCTGTTTCAGTTGATGGGACCTCTAAGCAATTGTATTCAATTTTATTTTAGTTTTGAACAAGGCAATCGGAAATAATCTTTCAAAAAAAGAAGGCAATGGAAAATAAAATTGTACAAGGAAATATATTTGAATATATTTTGCATTGTTACAGAAGTTCGAAATCTCTAAAGTACAGTAGAATTGAAGTGGTACTCCATCTAGCAAATTCATTAGCCGCCAAGTTGTCTTATATTTGATGTATTCAACTAAAAAAATGGAGAACAAAAAGAGACAATTATGAGGATTTTCAAGAAATATAGAACCTTGAACTGCAATTTCTCCTTCCTCATTAGAGCTTTGAGGACATCAAATTGTTCAATACTCACTGATAAATTTAATGAAATCAAGGCCCATAGACCCACGAATCAAACTTGCGCTACATCACCATCGAAGTTGTCGGGAAGCCTACCGATGTCGTCGAGGCTACCAATTCCGTGACCATCAACCTCCGCTGCCATAAAGGGTTCGACTACTTCGGACACCAGTGAGGGTCGGTAACAACGAGGCAGACCCGAAGACATCCACTACTAGAAAACAGGATATTCGCGACGGAAAATTCCGTCGCTATATGAAGTAAATCCGTCGCTAAACACGATTAGCGACGGATTTGCGACGGAGTGAGGCTGTCGCTGCCAGCTTCGACGCAAAACTTTTGCGACGGAAAATCTCATCCGTCGCAAAGTTTGGCGACGGACAGTCCGTCGCAAACGAATTTACTCCGTCGCCAAATCGTCGTGTCCAAAAATCTAAATAGAGACACTTTAGCGACGGAATTATAAACGTTTAGCGACGGAGTTTCCGTCGCCGAATGATGGATAAGGAGACTAGAATGGTTTAGCTGGCGACGGAACTTCCGTCGCTAAATTTCACAGTTCCGTCGCTAAATTTACTCTTTGCTTGAAATGCCCGTTCCAGTTTTGCGCGTATTTTCCTGTTTTTCCTTATCGATTGAAACCTGTTACAACTAGTATTTAAAATTCACATTCAAAAACCATTTCTGAAAATTTGAATTACTCATAAACGTCAAAAGGTATAATAGTTTACACACGAGTCGTCGTCAGGCATAATAGTTTACACACGTAAAAAGTATAATTAAAATTACTACTGGAAAATGTACTACAATGCATCAGAAATAGCTAAACTGCTGAAGTGTCGTCGTCATCGCTTGGAGGGTGTGCGGGTGGCCGAAACTCTGGAGGAAGGTTCGGCATCATCTTCTGCAGCTCAGCCCGAACAAGTGCGGCCATTCGAGTCTCCATGTCGGCGTTCATCTGCTGTAAGCGCTCGTCGATCCCAGCCTGGACACGACGTTTAATCTCATCGTAAGGCATCTGTACTGACTGTGATGAGGAGCTAGAACGCGCCATGCTGCTCGCAGCTGTATCTATATAAGCACTAGTCGCTGAACCCAATCCGTAGACGCGCCGCTTCTTGTTGACGCCCTCAATATCCAGAAACAACCGAGTCTCGTCCACGTTGGTTGTGCCCGTGGAACTACCATCTCCGGACGTCTGCGTCAAGGACGCCTCAGAAAGTCTCCGACCGATCGCTTCCTACAGAAACAATGAAAAATTACATATCTTAAACTTCTAAAAACACAACGTATATCATAATTTCTAAAGAAATTTCGGCAGCATTTCCTCTATAATTTGAGCACCACCCATTTTTTCAGGGACATCCTGCAAAAATATGCATTTCATATACAATCCACCAACTGTTACCAAACCTAATCTTATACATTTCAAATACATTTCAAGACTAACTTATTTCAACATTTCAAGACTAACTTATTTCATACGACTTACCTGCATGTCTTGGGCCCTCTTGTCTATCATCACACTCTTATCAGCCTTCGAGGTGTGCATTCGATTGTACAGCTCCATTGCGGTCGGCTTGCGGCCGAGCTCAGCACCCTAACATGAAAAAAATAAAATTTATTAGTGTCATGAAAGTAAAAAAATAGTTAAAAGTTATATGAAAATTAGAAGTTTGAAAACAAACCAATGCAGTCATATGCTTGAAGGCCGAACGAGATCCACATGCATGGCGTACTGGGCCAGTGCCGGGTCCTGCAGGCTCGCTCAGCCGATTAGCGCGAGCTATATCGGACTTCTTCTTGGCATCCTCCGAGTCCCAGAAGGCATTCCATGCCGCCCAGATCTCATCGCTCACTGATGTATGTCTCCTGCGACTACTCTTCATCTTGTTAACGACGTCCTTGTAACGGTCTCGTGCATGCGTCATGAAGGCCCGTTTGATGACGTCCTCGCTGTAGGCCGCCCCGTCCCACCAGTATTCCTTCTGAAAAACATATAAACATATAAACATATAAAAATTATTTTGTATAGTATTTCATTATTAACAATCGAAATAGCAACTACTAAATCTATTAGACAAATGAGGTAAGTATAAACAAAAATTGTGGGCTGTTCCAAATTATAACTTGTACAACCCGTGAACTATCAATCTTATTATTGTAATGTAATAGTTGGCTAATTAGCTATAGATCACAAGGATCTTGAAAGTTCATGCCTCTCCCAACTGATTTGGACAAGTTTGAAAGACCTGAATGTATGAAAAATCCAACTGTATGGCTGACTAAATTTAGCTGCTATAGCTATAAGTAGGAAAAAATGTAATGCAGAACACCTATGACGTATCAACATAGTCCATAACTAAATAACAGCAGCAACACAAGCATGGATATGGATACTAACATTGATCAAATTTCCTAAGAAGTATCAACATAGTCCATAACTAAATAACAGCAGCAACACAAGCAATTAGAAGTTAGGTCTGTAATACTAACATTGATCAAATTTACCACCATGGCCAACATCAAACTAATTTATAATTAATAACCTTAAACTCGTCCCAGTAGTAATCCATCTGCTCAGCAGTGAGAAACCGCCATGCTGTACCATTCAAGAACCAACTCTTTCTGAAGATTTCCCGCATAGACCGGGAGACTCGTCCAGAGTCCAACAGCTTCTCCCTGTGAGTTTAAAAATTCAGTTAGTTTCTATAATAAATCAACAATACAAATAATATAAATTAATAATTTTCATTCATACCTCCTGGCGTCTGGGACGCACAATACCCTCCCCTGGGCATCCAGCACTGGCGGGGGCTCTACTACAGCAGGCTGTTGAGGTATTTGATCTGGCTGCTGGTCCCCCTCAGGTATGTCACCTGGCTGCTGATCCCCCTCAAGCATGTCACCTGGCTGTTGGTCCCCCTCAGGAATAGCATGTCCCCGACCACGACCTGCTCGGCCTCCACGTCTAGGGCCCCTAGCGGACGAGGAACCTGAACCTTGTCCTCTCATACCTACAAACATATTACAATGAATCACATTTAATTATTTAACTTAAATTGCAATAATAATAATAATGAAAAACAATTCAAAACAAAACACGTTTTAACTACAATAATATCTAACACGTCAGTCGAGTTCCTCTTCAGATTCGTCTGATGACGTTGCCGGAAAGTCATCATCCATCCCTTCATCAGGAGGGATTTGCAGCGCTTCTTCGTCGGCTAGTTCATTTCTATCAGCTAAATATGCTGGATTTTCGTCTGTGTCAACAACAAGGGGATTTTCTTCAATGTCGTCTTGGAAGGCCGGGATAATTGCATCAGGCATTTCAAGTTCTGATCGTGCCTTAATCTTGCATACTGCCCACCAATTTACTTTATCCCGTCTTCTACTTGGATATGGCAGGTAATGAACTTGTTCGGCTTGTTCGGCCAAGATGAAAGGTTCGTATTTACCGTACCTCCGTCTGTGATTAACATCCACCAAGTTGTATTGACTGTTAGTGTATGTTCCCGAATTCGTAGGGTCGAACCACTCGCATTTAAATAAAACAGTCTTCTTCCGTGGCAAAGCTGGATACTCTAGCTCAATTATGTCTGTTAACACCCCATAGAAGTCATTTTCGCCCTCGACATATTGAGTTCCCCTAACGCAAACACCGCTACTCATTGTAAGTTGATCCTGCCCATATTCTTGAGTAAGGAATTTGAAGCCGTTCACATAGTATCCCTTATATGTGGTGACTCTTCTACATGGTCCCTTTGCAAGACTCAGAATGAACGGATTGGTACAAACATTTGGATATTTCACCTGTGGGGAATTAGAATTTTTTAAGATTTATAACACTTGATAAAAGAAATTTACGGAATTTTGAAAATACTTACATATTGTTCGAACCAGGAGGCAAAGTCCCTCTCCATCACTGTTTCAATTTCTGTATCACTTATTGCACTGTTTGTTTCTCGCAACCAGTCCACGAACACCCTTTAAAAAATTAAGATGCCAAAATTAAATCAGATATTGGCAATTTCGAGACAATTCCATCACTGAGTCAACTTTAAATAAATGCTTACTTTCTGTGATGTTCAATTTCGGGACAATTTAGAAGAATATAAGCCCGTGCAGCAGTAATCTCATCGGCTTGAAGATATCTGTTGCAGCTACCACGCATCGGTTTTCCTTTCGATTTGAAAATTGATAGTCTGTTGACATCGTCATCGACGTCCATGTCACATGTTTCATTTCTTCGCAACCGCTCGGGTAACATCGGATCACCATCGCCAAAATAAAAGGATGCAAATTTAGCAATTTCTTCCTGCAGATATCCGCTGCTAATGCTTCCTTCCACCCTCCCTTTATTGGTAACCTTGTTTTTCAATTTTCTCAAATATCTGTGCCCATATATTAACATTGGTAAACATTTTAATAAATAATATATATTAACATTAATACTCCAGAAATACATTGATTACCTCTCAAACGGGTACATCCAGCGATACTGTACCGGTCCTGCCATCATGGCCTCGTATGGAAGATGCACTGGGAGATGCTCCATAGAATTGAAAAAACTGGGCGGGAATATACGTTCAAGTTTGCACAGTATCTTTGGGATCTCAAGCTCCATACGGTGTAGATCTTCCTCTGTTAGTGACGTGGACGTCAACTCCCGAAAGAAGATACTCAACTCCGTCAAAGGCTCCCACACATGTTTCGGAAGAAGCTCCCGAAGAGCAATTGGCAGGAGTCGTTGCATAAACACGTGACAGTCATGACTTTTCATTCCATGCATTTTCAGTCCATTTGAATCAACACATCTAGACAAGTTTGACGCGTACCCGTCTGGAAACTTAATCTGTTGTATCCACTCAAGCAAAACTCGTTTGGAATCCCTGTCCAAGGCATACGTTGCCTTAGGAAATCTCCCAGTGTCTGGATCTTTAGCTAACTCTGGTCTATCACAGATGTCGTTCAACTCTTCCCGAGACTTTGCATTGTCTTTTGTTTTCCCAGGGACATTCAGCACGGTATTAAACACATTGTCGAATACATTTTTCTCAATGTGCATGACATCGAGATTGTGACGAACGATATTCGTGCTCCAATATGGCAAATCCCAGAAGATACTTTTTTTATTCCACCCATGTTTTTTTGACAGTAGAGCATTAATTTCTTTAGCATTAGGCTCGAACGCCTTCTTAAAGCCCAGACGGTCCAGTTCGGCTAACAGTTCTTCCCCTGTTCGAGGACCTGCAAATGTTTTTCTCTCAATTTTGCCTTTTCGAAACTCTTTAACATTCTTGCGGAAATGGTGTCGTGGAGGCAAAAACTTTCGGTGACAATCAAACCACGACTGTTTACCGCTTGCTGGCAGTGAGAATGCATCTGTGTTTTCCATGCAGTACGGGCAAGCTTGTCTACCAGCAGTGCTCCATCCGGACAACATAGAATAAGCGGGAAAATCATTAATTGTCCACATAAGAGCCGCTTTGAGTTGGAAATTCTGTCTCTTATGAACATCGTATGTCTGCACACCATATTCCCAAAGTTGGTTCAACTCTGCAATCAACGGTTGTAGAAAAATATCCATTTGGCCTTTTGGATTTCTAGGCCCCGGAACTAAAAGAGTTAAAAACATAAACTCGTCCTTCATGCACATACCTGGGGGAAGATTGTACGGTGTCAAAATGACTGGCCACGAGGAATATTGTGCCCCGAAATTGCTAAATGGCTGAAACCCATCGGAGCATAAGCCTAATCTGATATTTCTCACTTCTTCGGCAAAATCTGGATGCAACTCACTAAAATGTATCCAGCCGGGAGAGTCAGACGGGTGGCACATCTTGTCCCCCTCCATCTCGTGGTCTGCATGCCACGTCATATGTCGGGCAGTGGCCTTCGATGCGTACAACCTCTGCAGCCTCGGAGTTATTGGAAAATAGAACATTTTCGCATGTGGCACTTTAACCTTCCTTCTTGCAGATTTTCCTTGCTTCGCAGGTTTCCACCGAGGGTAATTACAAACTTTGCAGTGCGTTAAACCCGCGTCATCACCCCAGTAAATCATGCAGTTATAGAAACAACAGTCAATAACCTCAACCGGCAAACCCAAACCTTTAACCAACTTCTTTATTTTAGAATAATTTGTCGGCATCTTGTTGTCCTCTGGAAGCAGCTCTTGTATGAATCCGCACATGTCGTCTACTAAAGCTGCTGAACACTGATGTCGACACTTCATTTCCATCACTTTTGCAGATGCAGAAAATGGAGAGTGTCTGCTATTCCCATGCCATATGTCTTCTTCGGCAGCACTCATCATATCAAAGAATTTTTGAGCTTCTATATTCGGGAGCTCATCTTCCGGGAACACTGATTCTGAACCGACAGCATCGAGAATCATTCTTTGAGCAGAACTGAACTCACTCGGCCCCTCGTTTTCATAGAGATTTCGAAACTCAACATCATTATCCAGCAGCTGTGCAAGAGGAGGGGGATTCAAAACAGTCCCTTCGCCATGAAAAACCCACACTTGGTAATCTTTCACAAACCCATTCCTCAAAATATGGTATTCAACTTCCTCGACATCCCGATAACTTTTATTTCTACAACCAAACTTAGGGCAGGGGCACTTAATCTGTGATCCACTCATACAAGCGGGATGACTCAAAGCAAACTGGATGAACTCACCCACATGCTCTGCGTACCCTGTGGTTAGCAACCCTCCCGTGCGACGCTTATACATCCAACTGCGGTCTGGATCCATTTCTTAAAGCAAACTAACACATACATGTTAAGCAATTTGACAAGTAATTACTGTATTTAGACACTACATAAAATACTGAGGCTGAGGTGAGGGATTGGAGTTAGTGACAGAAAAAACTTGATGTAAAAATATGCTAAACTAAACACAACATATCAGATTCATTCTCAGAGAAATTAAATAAACAATTAAAGAGTTGATTTTATGTGAAGAAAATAAAAAAAAATCATGAATTACAAAAGCAGCAGCTTTAAACAATAAAACACACTTGAGTAGTGTTATAGTATGAAATGTTTAAGTTGCTGAGTCTACAAATCTGATCGTAGCCGTCTACTTTTACTTTTCATATATATAATATATACAATATGTTGCTTTATATCTCAAATTTCTTTTTAGGCTTATGTTATAGGGATAAGCAAAGTAAGCTCATTGATCACATCCTAGACACGACAGGCAAAAAAGACAATTTCATGGAAACTTGAAACAGTTACAGATGAGTTAATCAAAGACAAAACCAGATCACATCTTACAAATAAAACAACAATTCCATTCACACAACAACATAAATACACAAATTTTCTCGAACTTAATGTAGAACTTAATGTAGTCGGCTTCAAGTTATTTTCAGCATCAATAACCATTACAGCTTGTCTAGAACTTAATGTAGTCGGCTTCAAGTTATTTTCTCGAACTTCCCAAATGCTACAACTAATTTTAGGACCAATAAACTCATATTCGACTCAAATTGACATGTAAAATAACTAGATTTTTAGGCAAACATGTTATTTTGTGTATCCTAATATACAATGTAAACTCAATTTGAGAGATGGAGATTTAGGGTTTTATTGAACTTACCGTTTAGAGATGGAGATTAATCTGATCTTCTTCTTCTTCTTCTTCTTCTTCTTCTTCTCCTATGGACTCAGTACTTTCAGGTCTTCTTCTTCTTCTTCTCCTTATCGCCAAAGATGGATCTGCTGGTTTGTAAAAACGTATTCTGTGTATGAGATAATTAGATTTGGTTTTCAATAAGGATCTGCTGGTTTTCAATAATTAGATTAGGTTTCGCGACGGACAGTCCGTCGCGACATGAAACCAAGAAGAAACGCAGCGTTTCAATTAATCAGCTCCAACTTTCGCGACGGACCGCACAATCCGTCGCCATTAACTTTGGCGACGGACGCTGCTATCCGTCGCTAACCTGCAAAAATTCCTACCTTTAGCGACGGATCTTGCTATCCGTCGCTAACCTGCAAAAATTTCTTGCGTTAGCGACGGATCATACTATCCGTCGCGAAATAAGGAAACTTTTTGCAGTTTAGCGACGGACGTTTCACGTCCGTCGCGACCATTTCCACAGTATTTTGGAGGGAAGGTTCCCGCCTACGTTAGCGACGGTTTCGCGACGGACGTCCGTCTCTAATGTGGCGGGAAACTTCCCTCCACTATGCGGCGACGGAACAAGAGATCCGTCGCCAAATCCGTCGCTATTTTTCAACATTGGCGACGGACTACCTTTCCGTCGCCAATTTCCGTCGCGAATATCCTGTTTTCTAGTAGTGATCCTGGAAAACCACGCCAATAAGCCTATAAATAAAACCCACAATCCATAAGCTAGGGGCATTAGAAAATCTATCTCTCACTCTCTCTCTCTCTAGAAATACTTAAATATAATCGTTCTAAGAGCTCACTTTAGTCCAATGTCACATCAAATGGTGCGGTGAGCGTGGAGTACAAGTGAGACCTTCCGATTTTTTTTCAAGAATGTCAAATCTAACAGAAAAGACCCCGCAAGCTAAGCATCCCTCTAAAAAACACGGTCAGATCCCCAAAATTTGATGAACGAGATGATTCTCCAAATTTGTGGATAGATAATTTATTAGTTTTATGCGTTTACATTAAACACTCCTTAGTTATGGAGTAGTTCTTTTTGTTCTTTAAATTTCAAATCTTTTAATAGTTTGTTCCTTTTACGGAGCTCTATGATAACTAAACTGTGCGTTATATAATATGAAGGAACTAAATTGTTGAATAGAATAATGCTAAGGACTATAACGTGTTTTTTTTTAAATGTAAGAGCATCTCCGACGGTTATTCTATAACATATATTTGGAGTGAATATGCGCTCCAATAATACTCTAACACGTTACTTTATTTTTAGAGCAAGGGTGTTTATACTCTATATGTAAAGTCACAAATCATTTTCTCCATTTATAAAGTAAACTTCTGTAAATTTTTTTATTACTTTTTAACAATAAAAATGTATTACTTTAATTTAAGGGATATTCTATGGTCACTTTGTTTTTCACAAAGTAACCATCACTTTGTTTTGTCAACCATTGGATCATGGGTTAAAAACTAATCCAATGGTGAAAAAGACAAAGTATAGACAAAGTAAGGGAAAAACAAAGTGACCATAGCCTATACCTTAATTTAAAGTTAATATAATAATAATAATAATAATAAAATCATTATTTGTGGATTAGAATATTATTTTTAGAGTTTTAAATAGATGGATCATATTATCAATGCTGTAAACTCATAGTTAATGACATGAAAATGTAAAATTTCAAGAATTAAAAGTCGGTTTGGAATTTTCTCTTTCTCTAAACATTTATTTTCTCTCTCATAGACAAACATTATCTAAATGATCTCAAAATAAAAAAGTTGAAGAATTAAAGTTTATTAAAATATCCGTATTTCTTAAGTCATTTTTGAAGTCGTCAATGATCTTTTGAATAGTGTCAAGAAAAAAAGTCTCAATTTTCCTAAAATGTGAAATCACAGTACTCGTTTTGCCAAAAAGTACTTTTTTTAGGAAATGTAAACCAAAATTCTTGGTTAAAAATAAGTGAAACCATGTAATTCTTTTTTTTAAAATTTACCTTTTATATTAAGGGAAATGTACAAATAAAATTCTTGTGGTTTCATAAATTTGCAAATAGATGAATGTAGTTTCATTTTTTTTGCAAAATGAGGCATGCTGTTTACAAAATTGACAAGTAAAGAAATTTGACTAAATGTGTTAGTCTTTGATGACATGTTATATTGACTTTGATGATGTGTCATGTTAACTTGTTGACTTTGATGACGTGGCATAATAAAATATTAATCTTTTGATGACATGTCATGTTGACTTGATGATGTGACAAATGTTGTTCGTCAATTTCCTTTATTTGTCAACCTTATAAACCACATTCCATTATTTGCAAAAAATGAAACCACTTTCTTCTATTAGCAAAATATTAAAACCACAAAAAATTTTATTTGTAGTTTTCTCTTATATTAATACAAATGTTGGATGAAAGAACCAAATATCATTAGTAAAATAAAAACGGATAAACGAAAATTGATTAGGATAGGATAGTAAGTGAGAGACAAAAAATGGATTGGAAACATCAATTTGCCATGAAAAGTAGGGAAACCAAAAGATTATAGGTAGAGAAAAATGAATAGGTTTAAATGCTAGCCAATGGATATGGACGGACTATATAGAGTCCCCTTTTGCATATGTGATTTTCAATGAATATAAAGCCATTGATTAATCATTGAGTATCTACTTCACATTCAACTACAACTAACTATTTCATGCATGTTCTTTTTTTTTTGTGGAAAGGAAAAGTAAGTATTACTCGTTTTTTTTGAACTGAAAAAATTTGAACTAAACTGAATGATGTTGAACTAAACTGAACTGAATTGAATGATGCTGAACTGAACTGAATTTTGCGGAAATTGAAAAATAAATATTGAAAGTTAATTGAATAAATAATAATAATAATAATATCAGTTTTTAATAATAACTATAATAAGAAAATTAAAAATATAATAATAATAATAAAAATAATAAAAATAAAAATAAGGTTGTGTACGCTTGAGATACCAATTATACAACATGGTCTGCATGTTAATGGAAGGAATGGAATGGTAGATTCAGATATGTTTAATACAACTCGTAAAAACGCTATATTTGTAGTGCGGAATGCTATAACACACTAAATTTGGGATTGCAAAAAGAAGAGGATGACGATAATAATAATGAAGCTGAAGAAAATGATGGTTAGAAAAATAGAATGATATGATATTAATTAGTAATTTTTGAATTTGCTTCATATGCTTTTAAGTTAGAGCAAATCACATAACTAGTATAGGTTGACTAGAGTATAATTTATAGGTCGACTACCAGGGCCGACTCTGTCTATAACCATGTATGCAATTGCCTATGGCTGCAAAAAGAATTAGGGGCCATATAATTATTTCTCTCCAGTATAATATCAATATTTGTATTTTATATAAAAAAAATGATAACTTTTTTTAGATAAAACCTAGTTTTATTTTTATGTGATTTTTTTTTTCATTTCAAGTGTTTGTAAAACTTATATCAGATAATTTACAGAAAATTAAAGAGAGGATCTAAATATATGTAGTTTTGAACTTTTATTTATGTATAAGTGGCTTATAATTTGTAGTTTGTTTAGGGCCTCAATTTATCGTGAGCGGGTTCTGTTGCAAACTAAGAGGTAAACTTTAACGAAACAAAAATTCGAAATTAGAACTTTTTAAACAGAAAATGAGTACGTCACCACTTGAATCAATTCTTATTAACTTTCATTTATCCTTCCTTCTATGCCTTCCTAAGACTGTATTTTATCACAGAATTCTCATAAAGAAAATCAAATTCGCTTTAATCAAACCTAGTAATCAGCATTAAGTAATTTACATGGAATGAATTTCTTTAAACATAATCTAATTAATGTAGTTTTTATATTTAGGATTAATAATATAATAGTAGAAAAAAGTATCAGTAAAATGTAGATTTCTTTTGTAATTTGGTATTTAGTTATTTTTTTGTTTAATTCTAATATTTTTATTATAAGAAATATTCTGTTATGTTTGTTCTTTTTGGGCTACATGGATCTAATGGCCTCCAACTGAAATAGCTAGGCAGAAACAAATATTGATGGGCCTTCTGTGTCAGCAAATCTAACTCACTGCCTTTTGGACTTGTATTCAGAGTTAAAAAAGAAAGGAAATTCGAACCTATGAGAACGAAGATTCTAAACCTTCACATATTTTTGAACTCATATATAATTTTTTTTTTACATATTCTTAGTTTCACTTTTGAGAGTTTAATTTAAAATTATACCGAAGCTATTTAAAATACGATTAAAAAATTATAAAGTTATATCTGGAGAGCATTTTAGCGCCAGTTTGATATTGCTGTGGGTAGAAGAAGTTGTTGTTGGGAAAACGGATAAAAACTGTAAAGTGTTTAGTAAATACATTTTAAGAGTCTTAAAAGTTAAAAAATGAAATATATTGAATGTTATACCTATTTTAGTAAAATCAGTTTTCTACACAACTTCTAACAGCTGATTTTTTCAAAAGCTACAAATTCCAGTCTCTACTTTTACAACTTTCACAGAAAGCAATTTAACATTAGCAAACATTGCTTTTGACCGAAAAAGCAGCTGAGAAAACAATAACAAAAACAGTGACAAATTGGAACATAGAATGTATTGTGGTGTCTAGTTATATTGGTGAGACGCAAAAAACTAGGAAGCAGGCCCACAAAGTGTGTGCTTGCTTTGAAGCAAAAATCAGAAAACAACGCAACGGCCATATTTGATAGAGATACGCCCAAAATCAACCCATGGATTTCTTCTCCGCAACATTCTCTACCTTCTTCTCTTTCTGCTCTTCATTTTAGCTGAATCACCAAAACCATCAATCATGGCTTCTTCTTCTTCATCTTCTTCTTCTTTACTTGTATTAATTTTGCTGCAAGTTTTTCTACGGAACAAGAGTTTTGCTTCGACAGCAATAGAGACAAGTTCAGCTTCAAACAAGTACGTATCGGCTATTGGAGACCCCGGTATGATGAACCCCAATGTCAGAGTCGCTTTAGAAGCTTGGAATTTCTGCAATGAAGTTGGTTTTCAAGCTCCTAATATGCCTAGTCCTAGGCTTGCTGATTGTGCTGATTTCTCTTGCCATTCCACCTCCGGTATTTCCCTTTCTTCTCTTTAAAAGCTCGAGCCGATAGTTAAGGATAACTAGTTTATATATTAATATTCTCTGACAAACCCGGAATCGAACCCAGACCTTTCAATCATAGTGGCTGTGCTACCAGTTAGTTAACTGATTGAACTGAAAGCTCGAGCTCATAGTTAAGGCTGACAACATCTTTTATATTATTAATATTCTCTGACAACAATCACATCAATCTAAATTGACCAACTGTGAAGATTAGTTTCTTGGCATAAAAGACTTCCAAGCAAATCTTTGATTCATATAGAAACATGAAGAAGAATTCTGAGAGATCAAGTTGGAATTTCTGCATTTCTTTCACAGAGAGAAATAAAGAAGAATGCATCATTTTATAATGATGAAAAAGTATATTTCCTTCCTCCGTATTTATAGAGTCGATGGATTAAGAATTTAGATAGCTTTGATCTAGCAGTGTCTTATACTATAGGAACGTATCTGACATATTATTGGGCTTTAACTACCAGTTGAAGCTTTTAATTCAATTCGTTCCATATGATAGAAAGATATGCTTAAGTTGCCGCACAAGGTCCTAGAATAGTAATTTTTTTATCGTCAAACGTTCGTCAAACATGTATGTTTGCTAGGTGTAGAATGGAAAATTACATGTATTCATGACTTCCTCAACCATTTCTTTGTAGCTTTATTTTTAAATTTTCAGATTCTTTGAGATACAACTTCTTTGGTAACACGAGCAAGTGCGAAGTGCATCACAAAGTGAACGACTCTGACAATAGCTTAGGAGCGGGTGATAAGTTTCCTATTCCAGATTTCATATCCTATGAAGACCCTGACATGTTTGCTGTGCAAAAGGAGCTATATCTTGCTTCTTTATGTGAGGTACATGAATCCTCAAATCCGTGGCAGTTTTGGATGATTATGCTCAAGAATGGAAATTTTGACAAGACTACCACTCTTTGTCCTGAAAATGGCAAAAAAGTCTCTAAAATTGTGACGGACAGAAACTTTCCTTGCTTTGGTGAAGGATGTATGAATCAACCGCTTATATACCACAACTACTCGCATTTAGTTTATGACGGTAAACAAAATGCATCTTTGAAGGGGGCATTTTATGGGACGTATGATCTTGATGCTGACCTAAGCAAAGGTATAGGGAAGAACTCTTATTTTTCAGTCATTTGGCAGAAAAATCTGAGCACAGGGAGTTGGATTTTCTCAAACAAACTAACAACATCTGCAAAGTATCCATGGCTAATGTTGTATCTACGTTCAGATGCGACTCAAGGATTCAATGGTGGTTATCACTATAATGGCAGCGGTATTATGAGAAAGGTTTGTTTACTAGACAATCTTCACATTCACTGCAAGTTGAATTCACCTGTCATTGTTTAGAATTGTTGAGAAAAACTTGGAATGGAAGCTTGAGACAAAGGTATAAAATTTAGCCTCTGTACTTGCGAAAATTTGTTGTTTGGCTCCTATATGTTGTTTTATATTTGGCGTTAGTATTTAATTTTTTTGCATAAAAGTTAGTTTGACCTTTGTTGGAAGATCTGTCAATAACTAATTACTGATAGATATTTTATTCGTCGGCATTTGCTTGAAAAACTTGTAAAGTTGAGCAAGAGCTTCTACCATGGGGTCACATTTGGACCTTCTGTATGAAAAGGGCAAAACTAATCTTTTCTAATAAGGTTTGCGTATCTATAAACCATATATAATGAATTTGTATAGACTCCCCAGCAAACTCTATGAATACTTTATATCATTTCAATTATTTATCTTTCGGATCATCTTATTTCTTCATCTTTCAAATGGCATGATGTTGATACACCACTTGAATGCTCATTTCAGTTGCCAGAGTCTCCTAATTTTAAGGTGAAGTTGACACTTAATGTTACAAGTGGAGGAGGAGGCAATAGTCAGTTTTATCTCCTTGACATAGGAAGCTGTTGGAAGAACAATGGTGATCCATGTGATGGTGATGCCTTAACAGATGTGACCAGATACAGCGAGATGATAATTAACCCGTCGACTACAAGCTGGTGCCGTCCAGACAATTTAGTTTCCTGCCCTCCCTACCATGTCAGCCGTACCGGTGAAATAATTTATAGAAACGAGACTTCTAAATTTCCATATTCTGCATACCATTTGTACTGCAGCCCCGGAAATGCAATGCATCTGGAAAAACCATATGATATCTGTGATCCATATAGCAATCCTCAAGCTCAGGAATTAGTACAGATTCTTCCACATCCTGAATGGGCTGTGCACGGGTATCCTCTAAAGCAAGGAGATGGATGGATCGGTGATTCTAGGATGTGGGAGCTTGATACGGGAGCCCTCTCGAGTCGTTTATTCTTCTACCAGGTATTATTGATAATTCTTTTGTCGTTGATATGAAACATGCGATCTTGTTACTGTAATTTGACTTGGTTGCTGATTCTAAGGATTATATACTCTATATATTGTTGTACAGGATCCAGGAACAAAACCGGCAAGGCGGATATGGTCTTCAATTAATGTTGGAACTGAAATTTACGTTAGCCAGTCAGGTGAAACGGCTGAGTGGACTGTAAGTGATTTTGATGTATTGGTTCCACAAGATGATACTTATGTTGCCCACACTCCTTTCTAATTTTCTTGCCACTAATTCTTCTCATTTTCATCTCGAAAAAGAATTAAGTGAAAGCATTTCACTGTATATAATCGTGTATTGTCTTGAATATTTGTTTATAAATAAAATATGAGAACATACTTTCTACAAATTCCTTCCAAAGACAATACACATCAATAAATGAAATCAATGGTCTCTAAAGTATGCGGCCGCTTACTCTCGGTAAGTTGATCTGATCGCTTAGGTTAATTGGTTCAATTTTCCGATTAACTGGGTGTTGCGATTTTGTAATTAAAATGACATTTTGATATGATACTAATGGAGACTCCACTTTTGAGTATCTAAATAGAATCGGTTTTCTAACAATAACCTGCCATAGCGATTAACCGTGCATTTTTATGAGATATTGCGTCATTTATATCATTGCCTGATACGATGAAGACGAAGACCACGATGAAGGTAGTTGTGGATGACTTCTCCAATGTTATCTACCATTTCAGCAACAAGACCTCCCAACGCCCTTGACTCTGGTTTCTTAAGTGTCAAAGGTAGCAACCTGTTTATGGTATTTTCTTTGTGGTGACAATGTTTTGTGGTGCATGCAAAAAGTATTAGCTATATATGCCATGCAAAAGTAAAATCCAAAATGATTTTTAATGATTTTTTGGCATAAAACCGCCGAATGAGTGCAACATTTAAGGTTGGAAAGAAAGTGTTACTAGCTTAAACAAATGATCAATAAAAAAGTATCAACTCAAGGAAATGATTATACCTTTTGATTTTGAAAAGATTTGAATGCTAAAAACAAACCCGTGAAATGCTGGACACGTTCCAAAGGAAACTTGGGAATTCTATAGAAAGATTGTGCTTAAGAAAAAGCTTGAAACCTTAAAAGCTAATGGAAGAATAACGGAAAGTACTTTAGGTCTTGTGGGAATGCAAGTCACAAACTAGAATCTTGAGAGAACTGAGAAGAGTATTGAGGAACTGAGCAATGAGATAGCTTTATAAAAACTCAATAAGTGCATAGATTAAAGAAGAAGAAAAAACAGTGACGTTGGAAAGGAGTTTTGGACATGATACTCACAAATTTTCACCAGGAGCTAGGTGTTTTCATTTGTTATTTAATGTAAGTGTAATTACACAATTTTATTTTTAAAAAAAACGAACAAACGAACTATCCTTAAATCTCTATTATTTTCACCAAATCTTTTGGTGATTTTGGGGGATAAATATCTCACAAATTGGCATAGAACATCTCTACCTGAATTTTGAATTCAATATTAGTAGTATATCATATGAGTCGGATTGTATCCATAAAACATTATTACTATGAATATTTCTAACGTTTTGCGAAACACACTGTTTAATCACATTATTTTCAAAAACATACGAATAGGTCCCTAACGTTTTGCAAAACACACTGTTTAATCCTTCCGTCTGTTTCTGGTGGCCAATCTGTTAGTCAAAATGTACTTCATTTAACATCCAATGAAGGTGTTATTCCCCCGGTACCAATTATTTTTAAATTTGATGTTGACTGAAGTATATTTTGACTAACATATAAGTCACCAGAAACAGACGGAAAGACTAAATAGTGTGTTTCACAAAACGTTAGAGACATATTCGTGTGTTTTTGAAAATAATAAAACTAAAAAATGTATTTTACAAAACATTAGTAACCTTTAATTTATTCACGTAAAATAAAATTGGCACTTTCAATTGTAATCAATACTACAATTTCTAGACCCCACTCCATCCATTTGCCCTCTTGATTTCTTGACACATTTTTCAGTGACTCCCTCTTTTCTTTTTCTTAACATTTTCTCAATCACAATTCTCCCTCAATCTATCTCATCCTCATTGTTCTTTCTTATCTCCAAAAATATTGCAATTTATTTTTCTCCTTTCTTAAGATCTCATCTATTTAAACATCCACTGTAGATGTTCATCTTAAATTGACGTTAACTGGGACAAAATTGTTTTTACTCATCCCAAACCATAACTTGCTTTTTTAGTCATAAATGTAAATATGATATTCTTATAATTCTACATAAAATGAAATTGATGAAGAAAATAGGTAGATATTTTGTACGTTGGAGTTTTTAAAGTTGGATGTAATAGTTAAAATTTACACGTGCTAGTTAAATTATATTAGGGAAAAAGTACAAAATTTTATTTTTTGGATTGTCCAATTTGTAATTTGAATACCCATTCAAAGTTAAATGGGCTGGATTGGTTTTTAACAACCTAATATTAAAATTACAGGCCATATCACAACGACCAATAGACCCTTTCTCCAAGTCTAAAGTAGGTTTGTGTAGAGATTTCTCATCTCCGTCCTGTGATTTAAATGTAGACAAATTTTGTCTCCATCCTCGTCCAACATGGTTTTTCGTTCCATGAGGATCCCAATTTCACATTTGGTCGTTTTTTTTTACAATTGTCAGATTTTTAAATCACACACAATATTATGCAATATTTCAAATTAGAATCTATATAGTAAAAATTAACAATACATTTTTAATTACCAACTCAAATTCATCTTTTATTATTATGTACTATTTCAATTATTACTTTATAGTATATGTGATACTTTTTTGAATCAAGTTCAAATGAGACAAGAGTTTAAGATGGTTTTTATGGTGAGACAAAAGAAGGTGACAAACTTGTAATTAAAGGAAACTTCCTCATGCGTAGTCTGGTGACAAATGTAGTATTCTGCTGGAACAAATGTAGTAGTCTGGTGGAACAAATGTAGTATTCTGCTGGAACAACCGAGTATTCAATTTGGAACAACCATAAAAAAAATAAAAATCGTCTATAAATAACAACAATGGATCCCAAAATGACCGTCAAATTAATACGAGTTCAGTGGTATAATTTTTTTTGAAAAATGAGTTCGGAAAGAGCGGGAAAATACATTTTAAATAAAATAATGAAAATATTCTGTTGGAACAAATGTAGTAGTCTGGTGGAACAAATGTAGTATTCTGCTGGAACAACCGAGTATCCAATTTGGAACAACCATAAAAAAAATAAAAAGCGTCTATAAATAACAACAATGGATCTCAAAATGACCGCCTAATTAATACGAGTTCAGTGGTATAATTTTTTTTGAAAAATGAGTTCGAAAGAGCAAGAAAATGCATTTTAAATAAAATAATGAAAACTTTTTCTCTCTCCAGATGTGACATCAGCGCTGCTATCACCTCCTCTTCCCTTCAATAATGCCCCTCCATGTTTTTAAAATTTCAAAATTGCCACCACTTTTTAGTTGTCTCACACTAAAAATCAGTCTCGCCATAGTGACCTTGTCTCACCTGAACCTCTCTCATACTTTTTTATATAAATAATAGAAAAATGGAAATAATAATTAATATTTTATTTAATAAATTTTTTAACTAAAAGTGAGCGATGGGAAGGAAGCCAAACCTAAAAAATACCAAAAAAAAAAAAAAAAAGCAAAACACCAAAAAGAACAAAGAACAACAAGTAAAAAACTCATAAAAAAAAAACAACAACAAGTAAAAAATATTTTATTTAATAAATTAAACGAGAATTAAAATAGGGAATTCATTGTATATTCCCTTGGAGGGGATAACGTGGCGAGGATGTCTCTGTCCATCCCCGCTGCATACCTACTACGAAGTATATAATTTTTTCCATCTTCTTCTCATGAGGATTATTATCGATAATTTCCCATCTCTATTGAGCCGCGGATTCCCGTTCCATTGACATCCATAGACTTGTGTTTTTCAACTATGGTGTATATTTTTTTCATTTAGCAACCAATTCTTTTACGGTCGAAATAAAATGCAATTTATATAAAATAACCACTCAAACTCTCCAAAATGACACGAAAAAGGTTTTTGTGCAACAAATAAGAATACCTCCTCCAACCCTAACTCATTAAGGGTAAAATATAATTATATTTTTCGTGTCACTTTTATGTTAACCCAAAAATTGACACATCACCTATTATACTCAACACAAACACAAAAATATCCGTATTACATAATCATATTACGTGCATTTAACTGTTGTAAATTCAATCGATATAAATCAGATCATAATTTTGAGTATTTAGGTGAGTCTAAAATAGCCAAACCACGTTCGTTTCGTCTTACGAGAAATTATGTCAATTTGTATTTTGAAGTTGGGAGAAAGAAAGCAGCCGTATATAGCAAGATTGTAGAAGAAGAATATTCAAATATTGCGTGGCGTAACATACGAGATCTCATAATTCGTCAACTCCTACGATGTCTTAACTCCACCTCTACCATCTTCCCTCTCAATCTTTCTTTCTTTCTGCACACCAAAATGTAAATTAAAGAAAGAAAGAAAGAAAGAAAGAAAGAAAGATTGATCCTTACTATAATAATGTTCTTCACATTGAAACCCTTCAACTCATACACTATAGCCTTAATAATGTTCTTCACATTCTTGATCCTTTTCTTCATTGGTTCCCTCGAATTCCCTTCTGTAACTACTTCTATTCCCTTACCCCTTACCAAATTACCCTCTCATACATCTTCTTCTACCCCCCAACCTTTCATTGACTTGTTTACTGCCTTCCAGAAGTGGGATTCTCAAGTGGGTTGTCTTCAATTTAGGGAAAAACACAAGGGTTTTGTCGATTTCGGGGTTTCGAGGTCTCGTAATGGGTCGGGTTCGGTACAGGAGATTCGTGGTGATTCTGATTCTGAGTGTAATGGGTTGAAGATGGGACATGTTAGTGTTTTGGTGAAAGGGTGGACTTGGATTCCTGATAATTTGGATAATTTGTATTCTTGCCGATGTGGGTTGAGTTGTTTGTGGACTAAATCTTCTGTTCTTGCCGATAAACCGGATGCTTTGTTGTTTGAGACTGTTACACCTCCGATTCGGGTACTTCTTTTCTACTTTGCTTGTGTTAGTTTTTGAAATTGTGGAGAATTTGAAGTTCTGCAAGTGTGTTTTTTAAATGCTGGTCTTGTTTAGAGTAGGGTGGCTGATTTGAATATGTGCTGTGTTGAATGGGCTGTTATCGGTGTTGTTTTTGTATAGGCAAGTTCGTTTGATATTGATCTGAGTATTAGGTAGCTGATTTCGGGACCAGAGTTCTTAATTGATTGAATGAGAGAATTAATGGATATGTTTGATCTCTTTATTTACTGAACATGGCAATGAGATGAGTGAGCTACTTTTCCTTGAAAATATTTTTCTGATGTCATTTCTTTTATCATAGAGGTTAGTGCATAGTGCATTGTGGTCTCTTCGGAGGGTTCTGGGAGGAACAATACAGGGCTAATAGTTTCATTATTAACGAAGGCCATTTCTTAAATCTTCAATCTCCTTACAAGCTCAGGATTTACCATTCATGAGAGAATGACCTTAGTATAAAGATAAGCTACGTAATCTAGGAATGCACTCTCGTTAACTCAACCGATTGAGGAATGGACAACGTTCATTAAGGAATACATCTTTTGATTTCTAAGCGGACACTTCAGAAATCACATGAATGTGGCAAGTTAGGAAGACAAAGTACGTTAAGGAAGACAATTTTTGTGAGTTGCAATCATTACAAATCGCAAGAATGTGGCAATTTAGGTTTATTAGTTTAAAATATCTTATAGGCTTGGAGATTAAAGAATACAGAGGCTAATCTAAAGTTTATGAATACACAAATAGGAATTTGTAGCAACTGTTCAACTCAGTTTCAGCATACTGTGGGATGGCGAGAAGTCAGTGGAAGTGTGTGCACATTGTAAGGTTAAGACAGTCTGGTGGAATTGAAGTAGGATGAGTTTAGTTTTCTATTTTTCCCCCTAAGAAGATTATAGTTTCATTATGGAAAATCTTTGGAAAAGTAATATATTTAGTTACGTATATGGGTGGTGAAAATCTGTATAATTTTTAAAAATTAGCATGGCTGAGATAGGTAGGCATGTTGAGAACAACTAGCTAAGTTAAGATGCCAAAGATTGATGTATGACCACATACCGTCTGACTGCATATTTAGAAGGTGGTTTCACCCGTGGACAGAGTTGCAAGGTATTTGTGTCATCATATTAGCATGTCATTTTTTTGCGAATATATACAGTTATGTTGTGAAGAGCGGAGAAGAAAATAGCTTGATTTAAGCTGCAAAGTGAAGAAAAAATTAGCTACATTAGAACTCTCAATTTTTTTCGGCATGGTAAATCCATATAGCATGCGCTAACTGTCTCAGTTTTGAGGCGTAACTATATTCAAAATCGATCTTTAAAATATGATTCCATAATGGTTGACCAGTCTTCAGTTAAAAATTAAGCTCATAATGGTGATTAATTTGTACCTTGTTTTCTTTTGCATATTTTTCATATTTTAATGTCCTAGACTCCTAGGTAGTAAGAATGTGACACAGTGCATGCTTAGTTACAGTTTAGAGGTCCTTTTAGGGTGGTTTGTTAGCCATCAGTGGCACGACCATATTCAAATGTTAGAAACTCAAAATTTAAGTTGCCAAACAACACAAGTTTCACAATAATCCAAACAAACATACATCAATCCAGAACACTAAGATCAATAGTACAGCTTGCTGGAAGCTTCGGAAATGTTGCTCTTATTGTTTTCTCTCGAACTTCCCAAGGTTAAAATTATCGCTGTTGGGGTTAAAGTTCAAGAGAATGATCAGGAATCACAAACAAACAAGGAGACATGCTTAATTATTTGAAGAGCATTTTGCACCTCTTATTGGTCACCTCTATGAGGCAGCTGCCTTCACAGTAATGCTTCACCTTTAAGTTCACAAGTCACTGGAGAATGTGCATCATTACTCTGCGTATTTGTCTTTCTTTATTTCTTCCAGTAACCTATACCATTGATTCCAACAAGAAAAAGAGAGATCCATTTGAAACCACTAAGCAGAAAGGCAAAAGAAAAGAAGATGAATATATAAGTTCATTATTTGACATCAGGATAGCGTTGCGAAGCTGTAATCGAGTTGAAGAGGTTGTTCTATCATAGGAGATGAATGATAAAGGGGAAAGAAATGTCATGTCCATTTCTGATTGTAATATTTGAAAAGCAGAAAGATATTTCTATTTAAGGACCCATATACTCATTTAATTAAGATATTAGTCTCCAAGAATCTTAAAAAAAGAAGAAAAAGAAATAGGTATTTCTGGAGTAAATGTGATGATAACTAAGTAGGTTATTTCGAGTTCGAAGTTGAGCAATTTTTATTGTTGTTATTAGATGTTATTGACCAGTAAGTTAATCTATTTATGTCTCTTTATTATTATCTTCATTTTGAAATTATAAAATTTTGATGCAAACATTTAATACTTAACATATCACTTCTTTTCTGGCATGCATCTGAATCTTATCAAGGCCCTAGGAACTCCTAAGGACTTTATCGGCCATGCTTCTCTAATGAGTTGGAGATATGGATACTTTGCTGTATGAATTTGGCCAATTGAGACTCCAAAAACATGCTCCTATTAATTTGTTGAAGACCTAGAAAACTTGCTTTGGGGTCATTAGGAATCAAGCAAACAAGAAATATGGACCATCTGCAGTTCACATATGACTCTGACATATCCCAAAGATATTCCTAAAAGTTATGTAATGTGAAGCTGAATCACATAGAAGAAATGTCGTTGTAATTGTTAAACTATTGGTCTGGTGGAAATGGCATTATACTTGGTAGAATATCTTGAATTAGTTATAGCGTGAAACCCCAAATGTGATTGATGCATTGGCAGCACTTGCTCATTTCCTTGGCACTTAGTTCCAACGTCCTAAAACAATAATTCAATAAGTGATTGCGGATGACAACCACTTGTATTTTCCACTCGAGTAAGATAGTTTTCCTCTGAAGTGAAATATATTCTCTTCTTCTTCCATTACAATAAGGAATAGGAAAACTAAAGTCCTATAAGATTTGACTCAAATTGTTTTTGCTTCTATTTATTTTTTCCCTTAATTGTTCCTGCCTTTTCTACATTATGATGTCTGCTCAATTTCTTTTGATTTTTGTTTCTATTTTTGGGAAATGGATCATAGAAAAGAATGTGTTTGCTTCTTTTACTTATCATATCCGACTTGTTTTTCCTTTATCTTTTACCCCTAATTGCTAGATCCACAAACTAAGTGCTGAACTTTTAATTAGTTGCATTATCATGATGTAGAGGAAAACAGGGGATCCACTTCGAGTTTATATGGATCTTGAGGCCGGGAGGAAAAGATCGGGGTTTGAGGATTTATTTATTAGTTATCATGCTGAAGATGATGTTCAGTCGACCTATGCTGGTGCACTCTTTCATAATGGTCGAAACTATCATGTCTCTCCTCAGAAGATCAATGTAAGCTATTCGCTTTTGTTTCTTGGCAGTCCTGCCTTTTCTAGTCACTGATTTGTATTTCTTTGGGTTTGAAGGACACACTTGTTTATTGGTCATCTTCACGGTGTCTTCCTAAAAGAAACCTGCTGGCCAAGAGCTTCCTTAGCTTGATTTCGCACCATTCATTTGGCAAGTGCTTGAATAACGTGGGCGGACTAGATATGGCCCTACAATTGTATCCTGAGTGTGCGAGCGATGCCAGCATGAAGCCAAAATGGTGGGATCATCTACATTGTACTATGTCTCACTATAAGTTTGTTCTTGCAATCGAAAATACCGCGACAGAAAGTTACGTGACCGAGAAGCTATTTTATGCCCTGGATTCTGGTGCTATTCCAATCTATTTTGGTGCACCAAATGTAGATGACTTTGTTCCGCCACATTCAATTATCGATGGAACTAAATTTAAGTCCATAGAAGAGTTGGCCTCTTACGTCAAAGCTCTTGCTAATGATGCTGTAGCCTATGCAGAATATCATGCGTGGAGAAGATGCGGTGTGTTGGGTAACTATAGAAAGACCCGAGCAGTAAGCCTCGACACGATGCCTTGCCGGTTGTGTGAGGCTATTAATAGAAAAGGAGGAAGAAATGCAAGAGCTTAGTGGGATTTTCTTCATTCCTTTTTCATTTGGTATGACTCCGAGATTTTACTAATTGGTCGGGTTGTGTTACTGTTGTACTGATGTGTCATCTCCTGAGTGTTCAAGGACCAATAGGGTCCAGATTATGGTAGAAATTTTTGGTATATAGGTTCATCAATGACATGTATAAAGAAAAAACGTTTTAGAGTTCGCATTCACACTCGAGAAGTTCAAATACATATATTAGAAACCTCCAAGGTAAGAAGCTTACCCTTTTATTTTTTAATTTTATATTTGCCTCCAATGTCTCTTATTGGTGATAATATCATAATATGCTTCTTATGATTCAGACACAAGGCTTTGAAGTTGGCTCTGGTAAATGGAAACTTTCTTGTAATAGTTTCAAAATAATAATAAAAATTATTAAACTAGTGTAAAGAACAAATTGTCTAAAATATATCATAGTAAGAAAAGTACTTACAAGGAAAGTTTAATAAAAGAAAACCTACGAAAATAATTAACAAACGCTAGATCAAAACTAGAAACCGGTCGTACTAAACCAAGAAAATTGAGATGAAATCTGATAGTATAATACAATGCTAAGCTAGTTATGGATTGCATTAGCAATTTTCTCGATTACTTCTCTGGTGATGGCTGGTGGACTGAGCTTGATCTATGCAGTGATCACAGTTTCACAGCTGCAATTTAAGAAGGCAACAAATGATGACAACACATGAGTTCCAGCTGGACTGATGAAGATGCACTTCCATGATTGTTTTTCAATACATAGCACTACATAGCATGTATTGTAGAATTTTTCAACAAATTACTATACTTTCATGTCCTGTGATTTCTAGATTTATGAGTTTTACTATTCATTTGATGACATGTATCAAACGTTTCGTTTTTATTTTTTATGATAAATTTTGATATTTCTTCATGATACTTTTGAACTTTTATATATGCAGTATGTTAATAAAATTGATAAATATTGTACGTCGGGTAATAAATACTATTAATCAAGTTTTGATGTATTTTTACAAAACACTGTCACATAAATAAAATAGATTAGTTGTAAAGCTTAAAAGTTATGAGAGTCACTTGCAGTTTTCCAATAAATTGGAGACTTTAGATGAATTAAGCCAACTTTTAATGCAACAATTATTCTAAGGAACACAATAAAAGAAGCTATGACCGAATGCTAAAAAAATGTGAGAAGAGAAAACATGTATTGGTTCAACCCACCTACCTAACACATCCTATTGTCCACTTTTTTAATGAGCCAAATGAGTTCATATGATGCTTGATTTTTAATTTAAATTCACTAAGTTACGGTCTAAATGTATATGGAAGTCAAAGTAAAGTACATGAAGTTTGGAAAAACCAATGCATCAAGTACATGAAGATGACATCATTTTTATTAAACAGAATTACCATTTCGCATCTTAGAGAATGGATTCCAGCGACTGAAGTAAATCTTTAAGACCTAGCTCCATTTTATTGCAATTTAAGACCTAGAGTCTGCTCTCTCGTATTGAAGATTGTGCTTACTAAGTGTTAACTATTAATTAAAAATTTGTCCTAAATAAAGATTCTACTATAATCGGCGAGTTAAACTATCGTATGTCATGTCATTTTTCTCATTCTTATAAAATTCCTAATTAGTTATAGTTCTAATTGAGACATGTTATATTTTTCACAATAATATATGATGGTACTATTTATACACAATCTCCTATAAATTTTCATTTACTATTTTCAACTACGTTTCTCTTTAACTTAGATATCAAATAGAGGTCTCGAATCTACATGTCATTTTTTAGCCAAACCTATTTTTCGCTTTTGAGGTTACGTGGAGCTCATCTAGCCATTGGATTAATCAGTTTAAATACTAACAATGAATAATCTTTAATGTAATAAAATAAAGTAAAACTAATGCGAGAACAACAAAATATACTAATGCGAGAAAATATACTAACTTTTAATGTAAGAACAAAATATATTAACTTTTAGGAGAGATTTTAGTATACTCCTGGAGGACAATGATAAAATTCTAGACAACGTGTAATTAATTAAAAATCAATCACTAAGATTTTGACAACGTGTAACTAATTAGAAATTTATTTTTTAGTTAATAATTTATATAAAATTCTATACCCTAAAATAAAATTCCTAAACTCTAAAAATTAAACCCTAGAAACTAAATCATCGACTCTAGATACTAACACATATGATGTGTCATCGAATTATTAGTCCGGAGTACCACGTCATCCGTACTCCAGAAGTATTTTAAAATTTCTCTAACTTTTAGCTGCGAAATTTTGAAACATGGATTAGATTTGTCTTGTTATGTTCATGCTTCAAGACTACTCCACTAATATTCTTGATCACCAAATATGCTAACTACCAAATCCATCACTAACAACTCCATTCTTCTGTTAATCTATTATGTGCTATCCCTAAAGCTAAAATGTTGTATAAATTCATAACCATTGCTGTTTCGATTGAACTTCAACTAATTGTATTTAATAAATAAAATACTAAAAAAAGAAGAAGATCATATACATATATACAAATTCAAACGTATATATGGATATTGGCATAGTTACACTTGCTTTTGCACTTGTAATATTTGCGATTACATCTCCGGTGGCCGGAGGTTTGAGCGTAAACCACTATGATGACACATGTCCTCATCTAGAATATGCAGTAACGGCTGCAGTTAAGAAGGCAATGAACGAGGACAACACAGTTCCAGCTGGCCTGCTGAGGATGCACTTCCATGATTGTTTTGTCAGAGTAATTAGTACTAATTAAGCTATAAATGATGTTTGATTAAGTACAACTAATTAGTGGTTAATGCTTGTATAATTGTTGACTAATTGAGCAGGGGTGTGATGGATCAGTACTGTTGGAGAGAAAAAAAGGAAATAAGGAGAAAGCAGAAAAAGAAGGGCCTCCAAACATATCATTACATGCTTTTTATGTGATTGATAATGCAAAGAAAGCTGTTGAAGCCATGTGTCCTGGTGTTGTTTCTTGTGCTGATATCTTGGCTTTGGCTGCTAGGGATGCTGTTTCTCTGGTCTGTCTATAATAAACTAGTTATTTATTATACCATATTATTAAACTTTTGATATAAACAACAATTAATTTTATGTATATATCCGTTTGAACTTGCTTAAAATGATCTGTTAACCCCTAAACTCGCATAAAGTGATATGTTTCAACCCGTAACTCTGCCATGTACGAAGCACTTAAGAATCAAACATGTTACTTTAGACAAGTTTTGAGTGTGAAATATTCTCAAAATTCGTGGATGCGGTATGCAGTCTGGAGGTCCAAGTTGGAATGTGCCAAAAGGAAGAAAAGATGGAAGAATATCAAAGGCAGCAGAGACAAAGCAACTGCCAAGTCCACTCTTTAACATTTCTCAGTTACAACAAAGCTTTTCTCAGAGAGGACTTTCCCTCCATGATCTTGTGGCACTCTCTGGTAATTACACTAAACTAATCAGTAGCTCAATCCACAAAATCATAGGTCTCTTAGGGTTATGTTAGGCTTAATATGTCATTTGCCTTGCAAACTTGTAACACAGATTGACTGGCTCCTTCCAAGTGTTTTGATAGTCTTCTAAACTTGCTAAAAACGTTCAAACAACCTCTTATACTTGCACAAAACGTTTAGATAGCATCATGTATTTGGATAAAATATTTTCTACTGATCCTTTTAGCTAAAATGAATAGACGGCATTTGGAATGTGTAATACACCCGCTAAAGAAAAAGTTTGCAAACATATCTTGATTCTTGGTTGGATGCAGGAGGGCACAGTCTTGGATTCTCGCACTGCTTTTCATTCCAGAACAGAATCCACAACTTCAACACAAAAGCGGACATAGATCCCACAATGAACCCATCATTTGCAGCCAGTTTAAGGAACATATGTCCAATGCATAACAAGGTAAAAAATGCAGGAGCTTCAATGGATTCTTCAACTACCCTTTTTGATAATTCCTATTATAAGTTGCTTCTCCAAGGGAAGAGTCTTTTCTCTTCAGATCAAGCTTTGGTTACTGCCCCTAAAACTAAAGCACTTGTTTCTAAGTTTGCTAGTGACCCATCTGAGTTTGAAAAGGCCTTTGTTGAGTCTATGATTAAGATGAGCAGCATCAGTGGTGGTGGTGGTGGACATGAAGAGATTAGGCTTGATTGCAGGGTTGTTAATTGATTAATTAGTTCATTAGGTTTGTTAATTATGTTCAATGGAGTCATAGAAAGAAATTAATGGGCTTTTATGTGAGTTTCTGGTTTGAGTTTCTATTGTGTATAGATAGTGTTAGGATTTCTCATTTCATTGTTGTTTCTCAACCAAAAAAATAGAGTAAAAAAAACTCTAAGCAAGTCATCAACTCCTCAATATATCCCAAACATTCATTCGCAATATTTGGTATATCAGAAATCTGATCATTGTGCAGACCCTCTAACAAAGGAAATAAAAAATAAAAAATTGATTGAACAAATCGGAACTAACGAAATAGAAGTGAAGCTCACCTGAAGGCTGCAGATGGTACAATCATTCACACCAGACGAAATATTCTGATGTTGACATTGATGATGATGAAGTTTCAAGCCCTTAGCTGTTTCGATTCAATACGGTGAATTGTTGCTGCATTCATTACGCCCTGACTTCAAATTGAGGAAATAAACTTCTAGTTTGTAAAGCTTCTTCTCCAGCTCAGCCATGGAATTCCTCAGCCTCGAAGCCTCACTAACCGCCTCATCTCTCTTTCTTATTGCTTATATCGGCTTGAATCTGCAAAAAACAAAATAGAAACAGATAAATAAAAAACCAATAAGAATACTAAAAAGCTGTCAAATATCAAATGTATACTCTCCAATTCGGCAACAACACATAAAAAGAAAAAACATGTAGACCTAAACAGAACAAATAGAGAAAATTGTATCTGACAAACAAACTAAGTACACGAAAAGCACATGTACTTGTCGGGATCACGACTATGAAAACTGAAATATGGCATCAATATGATATGGCACGAATGAGATTCGTGCAATTTAAAGAGTCATCACATGTACACCTCGCAAACATCGATACATATAACTGCAATTAAATAAATAGAATCAAACAATCACAAACGCAACTAAATCTTAATTGACAGAATCCGATAAAGTCAATCTTCATAGTCCGCTATTCACTGGCTACCAAGTTCTCATTTCAAAAAAACACAACAAAGACTACATTCACCGGATGCAAAGCTAGAAACAGTTATAATAAAGCGTCCATAACATCTATACATGAGAGTGAGTCATGCTACAGAGCACGGCGATGGCTACAACAGTTAAAAAGAAGCTAATGTATTTGAAATGGAGACTGGATGTATCTGTAATTCTGACCTTTGGTACATGCGATACAGTGTGTTGTTCTCTAGAGGCCAAAGCAGCTTCTTTTGTGGGGACAACGACATAAGAGGTTAAATATCGAAGAACAGTAACATCTGCTTGGCTGTAGTATCCTCGACAATCAACTTCAGCCCGAACCTGCAAGTCAACATAGACGATTAACTGCTAATAACTGATGGAGTAAACAATGGTAATACATTGATCCAACCAAACTTGACCTATGATCAGCAGTTCTAATTATACACAATGGATCATTTTTTCGAAAGAATACAAAATGGACCATTATAAACATGATTTTAGAAAACGGGTTATCATGAAGATATGTGGCTTCTAAAACATAAATGCTACAATATAAAAAATTATTACAAAATGCCCGTGCTTTTTTATGCATCTCAAGATTAAGAATCTGGAGCTTTAAACTTACATAAATTTGATACAACTGCTTTATGTATTGGTTTCAGTAATAGTGAAGATCTGAGAGGTTCAAGAATACATGTAATAAGAAAAAGCTGTCCATCATATTAAATCCTTTGCTCCAGATTCAAAAAAAATAAAAATCCTTTGCTCTATTATTTCGTGCCTTCTTAATTTCTCGACCTTCTGCCTCTCCCAACCCAACACGTTTCCTCTCTTATGACCTTCAGTCTAACATATTTACATAAATCATCACATGCCAAATAAATGACAGAGAAAGCAGACACAATTTGTTATTCAGAAAATAACTATTATAGCGAACTGGAAGAAGTCTAGTACTCTCTAAAAGAACCACATGGAACTGGAAGAAGTGAAGTACTCAATCAAACTGATACTAAACTAATGAAATCGTGGTAATTTAAATGTGAAGACTTCAATGCTTAAGCTACATGCTGTAATTACAAAATTAAAATGAAAACAAAAAATAAAGAAACAGATAGACTGATGCAGAAGCATTCCAAACTTGAACAAAAAATGCAACAGTAATTGCACTGGAAAAAACAATTGCCTAAGTGTGGAGAGCTCCAATCATCCTCAAAATGACACACTTTTCACTTTTAAAACCACAAACCTTTTAGCTCTTTCGCTTTCGAGTTATCTTCATTGTAAAAAAAAATGATAATTTTACTAAATAGAGTTCGAATATTGGAATGAAGTATCAAACAACAATAAAATAAGCCGACTATCAAACCAAAAGAACACAAAATAAACATAAGGAAACACAAATCCCAATCAATAAAATTATTCAAATATCATGAATTAAAATTCCAACAACTATTATACTGGTTTCCTTAAAAAAACAATGATCATAATGCTCCCACCTCTTAAGTCCATTCTAATTCTTTGAACTTGTTGCTGGAAACTCTACAAAACAACAATTCAGAAGCTTGGTTATCATGACTTTCCTTTTATCTAACATCACCTATGAATATAAAAAGGTCATAAGCAGCAAATTCACAGAAAGCATTCCCACAAATTATATATGTTTCTTTTAACCTCAATACCATATAGATTTATCTGTGTCTTCCTCATCCAACACCTCTTAGAACCTCTTCTTTTTTAACACACTTTATACTCCAGCAACATCTGCAATTTCAGTTCCACCATTAATTTTGTTAATAAATAACATTAAGCAAAAAAATAACAAATTGCAAAAGTACAAAAGAATAAAATATTAGATTTCAGGGTCAAAATTGAAAATTAGTCAAAATTACTGTTCCTTTTAAAGTTTTAATAGATAAAAAGGAAAAAACATAGAACTCAACTGGAACAAAACAACCTAAGTGGATTCTCTCGCTGTCTAGTCTTTCTACTGAAATTTCAATGACAATTAGCGACGAAAATTCAGTCGAATTACGGACAGAAAAGAGCACCGTAGAGAAAGAAACAACAATCCAAATACCTAAACAAGTATCACTTCACTTCGAAATCGCCGATGAACAACTTCATAAGCTTCTTCTACCCAACATCGACGACCTTCCTCCACTCCCTCCATCTGCAATTGAAACTAATTTCATCTCCTTCTTCGCTACAGGTAACTTTCTCGAATTCGTTTCGTATTCTATAAATATTTTGGGGGTTTTAATAAGTTGTTTTTTTTTTTCAGATTTTATCAAGCCTGGCCACGATCAATACGTTTATCGTCATGCCAATGGGTATAAAGTTTTAATCTTTATGGTATTTTTAATGTGTAGTAGGGTTTGGTTTGATGTTTGATAGGACTGTGTTTTTGTTGTTGTAAGGTTGTGTGTGATTGGTTTGGCTTCTACTCACATTGCGTTTAAGGATGAAGGGGGAGTCACCAGCGTTGATTTTAATGTTGGAAAGTCTGATCGAAGTGGTTTTAAGGTTACTGGTAAACGTAAAAAGGTGTGCATTCTGTTTCTTCATTTGATGCACACCAATTCAATGAGTCGGTGTTTAATTAAGCACATAATGCATCAGTTTTAGATTGATGCAAAATTGATATTTGAATTTGTGGATTAGATAAGGGTTGGTTGAATTGCTAACTTGTAAATTATTCGTGAACATGACATGAAAACGACAGAGGCACGATTGAATTGATTCGATAATGACACTGAATGTCTCGGGTTAATTGGCACCTCTAATAATTAGTGATTAGGGTGTTAGTCAGGCAGCTTAAAACTCCTAATTGTAGTACATAAGAACATATTTTTGGCAGTATAATTGATTGCTTTTTGCAATGATGCATTTAATTGTAGCTTGTGAATCTCATATCTGTTCATTATAAGTGAATTTATTAGATTAACAGATAATCTATTGCAGAATGCACAACACTTTGAAACCAATACAGCTTTGTGTAAAGTTTGCACCAAGACTGAATCATATATTGTCAGGTAAGTAGAACTAATTGATTTACCTCAATTTTCGTCATGCTGCTCCGCTCTGGAACTAAAGTTGTTCTTTGATTTTGACAGATGTTGTGTCAAAGGCTCATTATTGGAAGTAAACGATAGATTAATCAAACAGCCTGAATTACTCAATGCCTCGGTGAGAAGAACTTTTGTAGTGATTCCACTAACCCTTGATTTGTGTTTTTGTCACATGATTTTTTTTCCCCTGAAATTTCTTTGCTTGAGAAAACACAATTCCAACTTATCATGATAACTATGGTAGTCTACTAGAATATGTTTGGAAGAAATTTTAAAGTTGTTATGTATGTAGTCATTATGAATGTTCTTGAAAAATCATAGTGTTAGACTTTGGAATTCTACTTTAGGTGTTCATATTTGTTTCAGGCATGTGGTTGTTCAACTTTCAACATATGATCATGTTGGAGGTTCATAACTCTTTAGGTTGTGTTTGTTTTGGATAATTCTTTTGAGATGTATATATGATCAGATGTGATGTTAACAATCAACAGTTTTTGGGATCTATGATATGGTTCGCCAATAAGGCAAGTATGCATTGTTCTATGTTAATTTGCTGTCATAGGAATGAATAGACATCTAGATACTTTGTTTATCACTGTTGATGAATCAGCTTTACTGTTGCATTCAGAGTTCAACTCAAGTCTTTTGATGATTCACATTCTGTATTGATATTCCGGACAAAATTGCAGGCAGATAGAGAAGGATACATTGCCATTATGATGCCAAAGCCAGCAGATTGGCAGAAGGTCAAGACATCGTTATTGAGCCTCGACGAATACAAGAAACTGAGAGCAGGGAGTTGAGGATTGAAATGAACAGATCGTTTTATAAACCGTGTCGAAAACAGAATGAGTTATGCTGACTCATCCGGGGTTTCTTACCTTGAGTTTTCACCCTCATCAACTCATTTACAATTGGACCGTTGTTGTCCATCCCGCAATGTGGCATTTCTACATCTCAGATGGCGAGGGGTGAACTATAATGCTATCCCATTTTTGGTGTTGTTCTGAATTGCTTCATCACTTGTTTCTTCCATTTCTTTTTGTTCATTTCAATTGCTTAAGAATAATAAAACAATAACTGAGTTTCTTCCGGGAAAAAAATAAAATAATGAATGAGTGATTGGAATTATCTCTTATGTAATGTAAGTTATTAAGTGGAAGCAGAGTATCTTGATCTTTTTTCCCAAGTTCTCTCATGTGTTCATGATCTGGTTATGCAAGTGTTTACTGCCATTCAATGGTCTTATATAGTTTGTTGTCATTTGTTTTTTGTTTTAGGAAATAGAATGGAATAGAATAACTACTTCATAGAATAAAAAATATCTATTAGTAAGTTTGATTGATTGAATATAATGATTAACTATTCTATGAAATGACTATTCTTTGTGGTAAAACCTACCAAAGCTAGGAATGAGAATATACAATGTTGCAGGAACCAAACAAAACTTTTCAGTTCTCGTTTTGTAGATTTCCCTTTTTTTCTTAGCTACTGGAAGTTATGTTTTCTATTAAAATGAGAAATGGCTAAAAAAACGAGTCAACATTTATCGATTGAAAAGAAAATTGATAACACCACTATAACCTACTTAATCTCATAGTTACATTAGTGGCAAAAAGCATTCTGAGGCCCCTGTCTTTCCCTTTTCGGTGCATTAAGTCCTTGATCTTTTATTTGGATACATTAGACCCTTGATCTTTTATATTTGGGTTTATCAAGTCCTCATCTAACAAAATTGGATGATTTCTTAACTTTCACAAATTAATAAGATTAAAATAGTGTGGCACAATTACAAATACAGCCCGTTTAGGAGGGTTTTTTAATATATGTGATTCACTTTGCTTTCTACTTACATTTCTAGACAATATTTTCTTTTTAAATTTGACAATTATTTTTCTCGCCTATTGGAATGTAGTAACGTCGCACCTTATTTCTCAAACGTTTTTCTTTGTCTCTCTCCAAATTAGTATTGTTTGTCTCTCAAGTTCATTTGTGTAATCGTTTCCTCTTCCTCATCATCTTTGCTCTTCTTTTCTTTTTCATCTTAGTTCTTCTCTTCAATTCCGGCCCACAAATTAAGGCCAAATTTTGTATGACTGAAAATTACTGAAGCACATTTACTGAAAAGAAATTATTGAATTGAAATGAACAACCGATAAGTACTAATAAGGCATAAAGAACATGATCAAACATCACTCATTAGATTTCATCTATGTTTTCATTCTACTCGATTTCACTTTCGAAAAGACTAGAAAATGAGCAAAACAACGACAATAACTACTGAATTTATTTTTTTCATTTTTAAAAATAATTGTTGAATAATTTATTGAATATTCAATCAATTGTAACTAATTAGGTGTCGCAATATTTCAATTGGTCTTATTAATTTGTGAAAGTTAACAAATCATCCAATTTTGTTAGATGAGGACTTGATAGAACCAAATATAAAAGATCAAGGGTCTAATGTATCCAAATAAAAGATCAAAGGCTTAATGCACCAAAAAGGGAAAGATCAGGAGCCTCAGAATGCTTTTTGCCTACATTAGTCCAATTATGAACTAATTGGTCAAATTGAAATGAAAGTGAAATATCTAGCAATTGACCAACATTGATATTAGATAGGGCTGTCAATTTCTTATGGATGAAGACAATACGACTTACTGGAGAATCCAATTGACACAATCAATCGGACAGTCATATGATGATTTTGTATATTGAAATGAATATTCAGTTTAGGCCTTCTCTGGCTCTCTAATATTTGTTTTTAAATATTTACATGTGACATTGAAGAATATTGCCATGCTTTGGCATGAATTGGAAAAAAATAAAAAAATGTAAAGAATCCACGAAATCTACCCCTACAGAAAAAGACTTAACACTTAAGCTGCCACCTACAATTTTGTCCTGTACCCAGCAAATATCGCCACTTTTTTGCCATCATAAATTTTGGGCTCGGGTGAGCAGTTTTGGTTCGGGTACTGACATAGTTGAAATGTACGTTCTTTTCTGCTCCGCTTTTACTTATAAAAATGATTATTGTTGTTGAGCAACCATGATTTCCCTTATAACAAGCCTTCTAGATCTATTAATAGTATGAAAACACAAATAAACATGTTCTTCAAGCTCATCAAGCTGCTCCTGATAACAAGAATCATGCATATAAAATTCCTTCACAACCTCCTTCAACAACTCCACATTTTTATGCCTCACACACATTTCCGCCAGAGCTTTCTTATGTTCCAATTCATCCGATAAACTTTCCACCAATCGACTCACTGTATCGAAATCATTCAACAATATGTATGTTCCTTTCGCCGCAATATCAAGCTGCGCACATAGCTTCTCAAGCAAGCTATTCTTCTTCTTTTTCTTCCTCTTGAAGAAACACATTGAACATGCAATTAGCCCCGGTGTGACCACAATGCCAACGAATCCATGGAGCGCGATTACTAGTAACGCGATTAGCAGTGCTGTATGAGCAATTACTAAGCAGTAACCTCCTATTCTCTTCCAAATCCTCTTCAATTTTGATTTTCTTCTGATCTTCCTCTGCTCCGAGTTCAATTTATTGAGGAGATCTAGGTTGTTATCATGGAGATTGCGGAATTCTTTTTGGCTAACGAATGTTAGCGGATTTTTAATCATTGAGTATGCAGAAAGCTCTCTCAAGATAGATCCGCGGATTTTTTTCGTGTGATCTGACGAGTGTTTGGTTGATTTGCTTAATTTGATTACCTTCTCGATTCTCCGATAGTTAACGCGAGTTTGATGAATGCTTCGGAGGAGTAAATCACAGAGATTACAGGCTTCTAAACTTGATTCAAAGTAGTCGATTAGAAGGCGGTGGAAGTCCATGTTGTGTACCATTCCGGTTAGTGTTGCTTTGTTCTCCGGTTGAAAGAGATGATCGGAGAGATTTACATAGAAATTCGGGAGAGACGAGGAAGAAGATGAAGTTGAAGGTAATCTATCTAGTCCTCCATCTGTAGATCGTCTTCTTAATTGCCCTTGAATTCTACTCCACATTTCTACATATGAGGTAGTCCTGAAAGCTTCTTTGTATTCTTCGTTTACATTTGGATTTCTGTTCAAGTTGCTTGCATCTTCATTCTCTGATCTTCCTGAAAATCAAAATAAAAAAAACATAATTAAAAACTAGAGCATCAAATCGAGAATTTGAATACTAAATTTATTCATTTCAATCAAATATTTAACTAAAACAATTCGAAATTTAACCAAACTATAATCAAGTTTTGACAAATCCAGTAAAAAAAACACCTGTAAATGTTTTCTATGTAAGAAAAGGATACCTGTCCGAGAAAAAGGAGACTTAAACTTGCCCCACAAAAGCTTTCGAATGGAAGACATAACTTTTTGAAAAAGAGAGTTTAGAAGAGAAAAGGGAAGAAGAAGAGGTTATATATAGGAGGGAAGAAAGTTGGCAGTTAAGCGGCGCCTGAGCTGGTTAATTTTTAGCTTTGGTAATACGATAGAGTGTCGATGTCCAACACACGCTTTTGTATTTTTGTAAATAATTGCTTACGTGTAATTTTCTTGGACAAAGCTTTTATTTGAGATAAACACTTCGATATAATCCAATTGGAGATTATGTTACGCTATTATCTTTATATTCACTAGTACATTTTTTATTTATTACCTTAATTTCTTTTTCTTTCCTTTTATTGTGCAACCGATTCTGAATTTGATCATTAATCTCAGGTTATTATTAACTGGTTTTCAGGAAGCCAGTTAGTAGTATTAGTTACATTACTCAATTGTTTCATACATGTTTAAATGCAACAGATAATTAAGGAACCATGAACGAAAATGAACTCTTTTTTTTTTGTAGTTTGGCACGAAAACAATTTAATTCAAGCTTTTGTGTTCATTGAATAGTTGAAACATAATCCGTTCCAAAAAAAATATTGAATCATAATTATTTGCTAAATTTTTTCGGGTAAATTTCAGAAAAAAATGTCAGTGTGTTTTCACTTATTTTTAAATAAAAGATTGTGTTTTACTCTTGTTTAGAACAAAGATTAAGTAGGTTTCACACCTTTTTTTTAAAAAATAATTTTTTGCTTTGACACTATTAAAATCGCCACTGACAACTTCAAAAATGACATTTTCAAATAGATAACGTTGTGTTAAGAAACTTTGATTTTTCAACTTTTTTTATTTCAAGATCATATAGATGGAGTTTGACAAGGCGATAGGAAGTCCATGTCTAGAGAAAGAAAGATTAAAAAATGATAATTTTCGGAAACCATAAATGAGATTTTATCGTAAACATGATATTAAACAACTTTAATTTTTGATATTTTTTATTTTCAAGTTGTTAACCTAGAGTTTTACAATTTTGAAAAAAGTGTCAAACTACAATCCTTATTTTGGACAAAAGTAAACCACAGTCATTTCTTTGAAAATAAGTGAAATTATAGGATTTTTTTTTAATTTATCCTTTTTTCTTATTGTCAAATTATTAGTGAAAATGTGTTAGAGCATCTATACTCATTGGAAGGTTTTAGACATTCCAATCCGTTGTCATCTCATCTAAAATATATTATTATAAAGATATTTTTAAGATTTAAACACTTTTATACAATTGTCTAATGGTTTGAGTATTCTTCATATTTTAATGAGACCCACATATTATAATATGAATTTTTTGCTTAACCTTTTGAGAGTTTTTATTGTGGCTCCATGTCAAATTATGATCACTCTATTTTCATTCATAGTGAGATTCACACTTAGGAATGACATGGATACCATACCCGCGGGTATCTGACACTATCCGCCCCTAATGAGACTTCCATACCCGGTCTAAAAGGGTACGGGATTGGAAATGCTACCCGTGACGGGTACGAGACGGGGATGGAATTACCCCCTAGGGTACCCGTTACCCGCGATATATTTGACGGGAAATGGTAATGGGTTATCCGTTTCTTACTTTTAATTCCTAATATGTCTATTTTATTCTTTCTTAATTTATTTGCGAATGCATAAAAGTCATTCTAGGATTTAAAAGTGAAGGAAAATGTAATCTTTGTGGAAGTAAAAGGAAAAAAAAAACATGGTCAACAATGGCCACAACGTTAATAATATAAAGTTTAGTCGCTCTTATGTTATGTATTAAAGTTCAGTGACTATAACGTGAAAATTAGCAAAGTTCAGTGCGCGAAACTGTCCTTAACTTAATTATTAGGAGATGTTTCTCAATGGGTGAAATGTCATCTGAGAACTGTTAGAATGTGTGAATATATTGATTGATGTTTTCATTGTGTAGTCAACTATAAAAATTAGGTAAATGAGCCTATGATTAAGCAAGGTTGTAAGTATACATATTGTACCGATGTATTCTTTCAAATCAAAGCAATATCCAGTGGATTTTACAAGAAACCAGTTTTGTTCATATAATTTTGAAAAGTTCGTATTTCATGTAATGTAAGCGAAAACATGTAACATTAGATATTTTTTTTAGTCGATGTTGGTCGCTACATGACTTTTTTAATATTGAATGCTTGAAAATTTGAGATCTCGAAGTTAGAGCTTTGGGAGAATTTGAATTTTTTTTAATATAAAACTATTTTTTACTATACGTCTGACATATGAATGACATGATATACCAAATTTTTAATGTAATGACATATGATACTTTCACCAGTAATAATCATGAACTCTAAATGCTAACATATAGGACATATCCTCGAATTATAAGTCCGACATAAGATAACGTTATATGTCATACGTATTCTATAATTTCTCTTAAATTTTAGCATAATATCCCCTTTTTTTTTTCTCGTAAACCCTTCCTTTATTCAAGTTCTTGCTTGTCTAAATAATGGCTTAAATGTAGCAATTTCAATTTGCTTTTGGAATTGAAAATGGTGAGAAGAGTTTGCCTAAAATATCTTCTGTCACGGGACTGTAGTTACTAGCTTCAGGGTATAGGATGTCACCCTTTATTTTTTTGTTTATACAAATATCTAAAAGATTGGACATTTTTGGAAGTATTAATCTTGCAAATTATATTAGCAAACACCAACTTAATTGCAACTTTCCCACCTTTTTTTGTCTTCTTCCTCTATTTATAATTTTTAGTTGTAAAAGGAAGTTCCTCAAAGCTTCCACATTTAGATAATATGATTGTTTTATAATTGGATAAAATTATAGACATGCTCTTGAACAAGCAAAATACTTCGATGAACTCCTTAAGTAGCCACGTTGATTACGCCTAATTTGGTCTTAATATGATGCAAGTTTGTTCCATTTCACAGTTTTGATGTAAATGGAAATAAGTATCGAGAGAGAAATTTTAAAAAATTGCATAATTGTGTCTCACCAGTAATAATAAAGAAAAACATTTCATTTCATGTCTAAGCTTAGGAAGAGTCTTAACTAATAGGCTAAGACTTTCACCACAAAAGTTTGGGATGCAACATAAAGACTTTTCAAGATTTACCTATCTTAATACTACTCTCACTCAAATACGTTTAGTTTTGGAATTTTAATAAAACATGGTGTGTTAGTGTAGGTATAATCGACATTTTCAGAGAGAAAAACTAAGATTAAATGAATCTAAATAGAATTAGGCAACAGTTATAAGCTTTCGCTATTCATAGAAAATTTCAGTAACTCTTTATTCAGATCTCCATTATTTTATAAGAAATGTGCGAAAAAATTTGATCGGTCACTTATAAAGATCGAGTAAACTAATTACTCCATATTTTATTCTTATTATTAATTATACAAATAAAAATCACAGAAAAATTAAGAAAAAGCAAGAATGGTGAGAACTGAGAAATGAGGTTGTTGAGCAGAAAATGGAAATTGTTAATTAGCTAAATTCCAAAACAGAACTTAGGAAATTAGTTAAGAACTCTGTTAGTTCTGTATATATTTAAAAACAATTAGTGGGGAACTAATGACGTTCAAGAACTAATTGCTTGCTTCATTAATATATATCTTTCATAACACCGGATGATAAATATTTAATTTCCAAATATCACGCCAACAATTTATATTTGGATTAATTTCAAATAGGTGTTTTATGGTTCACATTTTCACAAATAAAAATTATGATTTGCCCTTTAACAAATAAAAAACTGTAATTTGTATTGTTTGTAAAATTAAAGAAATGGTCAAGTTTTTTGACATGAACGTATCCGTTTTTGTCCAAAAACGTTTTCTGACATTTGACTTTAACTTTTACATAACCGATCAAAGGTTTGAAAAAATATTTAGGCAAAAAATATCCTCGTTTACGTCAATAAAATCGATCATTTCCTCAATTCTGTAAACAATGCAAATCACGATCCTTTTATTTGCTCAAAGTAAAACCACAAACCTTTATTTGCAAAACTGCGAAACCATAAAACAGTTATTTGAAATTAACTCTTTATAATAAACAAACAAACCATAAATTGAGCGGCGAATTCAAGATCAGAATGTATTGAAGCTGGTATTCAAAGCTGAAGAACATAAAGTTGTTATGCCACATCAGCAATCAAGTTGCAGCATTCTGGCAGGAAAGGATTCTGTTAATCTGTTAGTTGGTTGTAGATTCTGTTAGTTGACTACAGTTATCATAGTTGACTGGAAAGATAACTGTCACCAGCTTCTATATAACTGGGTTCTAGCTCAGTTTGTAATCAAGAGAGTGATTCCATTAATGAAATTTCTGTTTTCTTCTTCATCTCTTTCATTCGATCCTTGATCTTAACATGGTATCAGAGCTGTGATGAGAGATCAGAGAAGAAAAAATAAACAGAATCAAAACAAGCAAAAGCGTTTTGATATTCCTTCTGTAGCAGAAACAGAAGAAGAAGAAGAAGATTGCCATTTCTCAGACGATTCTCAATCAAATCCTCAATTTTTCGAAGAAGAAGAAGTTTTCTGTGAAGTAGAAGCTGAATTTCATCCTACAATGGTGAATACACGATAAAGCACGCTTGATGATGGCAGATCGACTCATTCTCATTCTTGTAGCAGCAATGACAACCCAGGCACAGTTCTAGTAAGCAGCTTACTCACTGGTAACAATTTCTTTACATGGAGACATTCTATGATTCGAGCTTTAACTGTAAAAAAGAAGCTCAAATTTGTTGAATCGGATGAAGATCCTCCACATAGAAATTCTGAGCACTATGATGAGTGGAAAGAAACTGACTGTTTAGTAACAACCTGGATTCTCAATGCTATTCACAAAGATTATGCTGAATGTTTTACTTACACATCACTTCTCGAGCACTTTGGGTTGAATTAGAGCAACGTTATGGTGATAACAATGCTCCAATGCTGTTTAGATTAAAAAGGCAGCTAAATTCAACAGTGCAAGGCAATGCTTCTATCTGTACTTATTTTACTATTTTGAAGAAGCTATGGGATGAAATAAACCTGCTCAAGCCAATACCTAGCTGTTTTGTGGTTCTTCTAGAAACTGTGCTTGCAATGCTTTCAAAAGAATGCAGGATATGCTAGAAGAAGATAAGTTGATGCAGTTTCTCAATGGCTTGAATGAAGGATATGAACATGTCATCAACAACATTCTGCTAAAAGAAACTCTGCCCTCTGTCAACAAGGCATTTTCTATGGTTCTCAAAATAGAAAAGCAGAAAGAACTAGGCATGTCTCAAAGCCTGGAAATAGCCAATCACTCAAACTTCACTCCTGTCACCAATAGAAACTCAGGAAGTGAATATGAGCGCAAAGAGGACAAATATTGCAACCATTGTAAGAGGTCAGGGCATATCAAAGCTGAGTGCTTCAAGATTGTTGGATATCCTGACTGGTTCAAAGATCCTAAGAAAAGAGGGAAAAGCAAACCAGGTGGAGGGAATCAACACAGGAACACTCAGTTCAATCAATCTAACAACAGATTCAATCAACAATCACAGCCAAGAGCATTCACTTCTTCTGATCAAATATCTCCATTTGATGAAGACGATTAGGCTGAAGATGACATCTGTGAGCAACCAGATAACAAAAGCATGAACATGATGATCCAAAAAGTATACAAAATGCTTAAAGGGAAAACTTCCAACACTACATCAGCAGCTGACTTCTCAGCATTTGCTGGTTTTGCTGGTAATATTACTACTCCATCTTCTTCTCCTCATCTAAAATGCAACTATTGGATCATTGATAGTGGTGCTACTAGTCACATGTGTCCATATTTGTCATCATTAAGTCACTATGAGGAGATTCAGATCAACAAACCTGTTATACTACCTGATGGAAATACCCAACAAGTTAAACATATTGGCAAGTACACTTAAATAAGAGTCTCATACTTAAAGATGTATTACACTTACCATCTTTCAAGTACAATCTCTTATATGTTGGTCAGTTATTAAAGCTTGAAAAGATTACAGTTATTTTTTACCCCTCTCATTGTTGTTTACAGGACCTTCAAACATCTGAAATCCTAGCTGTAGGGCTCTACAAACTTACTGCAGAATCTTTTCAGAAAAGCTTTCAAAAAAACATTATCCAACTTTATTCTCAAACTACTTGCCTTACCTCAACCTCCACACACCCTTCCTCCATCTGGCATATGAGACTTGGTCACTGTTCAGATAAAGTCCTAACTCATATTCCAGAAATCCATTACAATCACAAGTCATCTACTTGTGACATATGCCCCACTGCTAAACAAACCAGAACACCCTTCCCAAACAGCACTACCAAATCCAAAAATGCCCTTGCCTTACTCCATATGGATCTTTGGGGTCCTTATAAAGTAACTTCTGTTACTGGAGCCAATTACTTTCTTACTATTTTGGATGACTACTCCAAAGCACTGTGGGTTATCATGCTGCAAAACAAAAGCCAAGTTGCTCAAGCCATCATCAACTTCATTACTTTGATGGAAAACCAGTTCAACCAATCTGTCAAGATAGTCAGAAGTGACAATGGTACTGAGTTCATCAATCATTCCTGTCAAGCTTATTTCTATAAAAAGGGAATTTTACACTAAAGAAGTTGTTCATACACTCCTCAACAGAATGGCTTTGTAGAAAGGAGACACAGACAATTACTTAACATGGCTAGAGCATTTCTTCAACAATCTCACCTTCCACTCATTTACTGGAGTGAAGCTATACTCTTAGCTACTTCAGTCATTAACACTTTACCTACCCCTCTCCTTAACTGGCAAACTCCTCATAAAACCCTCCATAAACACCCACCAAACTACAATGCATTTCATCCATTTGGATGCTTATGCTTCTACACCAACACCTCTCCTCAAAAAGACAAGTTTCAACCCAGAGCTCATAAAGTTGTTTTCCTTGGTTTCTCACCTCATCAAAAAGGTTACAAAGTCCTCAACCTTGAAACTAACAAGATAATGATATCCAGAGATGTCATCTTTCATGAAACCTATTTCCCATTTCACAAAACAGACATCCCTCACACAATAGATGCCACTCTTCACCCTGAACTATCTCAACCTGTTTCCACACCATCAGAACCACTATCAACCTCAACTCCTGATCCAATCTCAACTTCAACCCCACAACCATTTCTAAATATCACACATACCAAAACCAGAACCATACACCCTCCAAATTGGCTGAATGATTTTGTCTGCCATTCTTCTATCCCTGATCATAACTTACCCCAAATTGACCATTTTAACCCTTCTCATCTCTCATTTGTTGCAAATGTTCAACAAGAGAAAGAACCAAAAAGCTATGCCGAAGCTTGTAAAGAACCTCATTGGGTGACTGCTATGCAAGATGAGACAAATGCTCTAGATTCCAATGGTACTTGGATATTTGCTGATTTACCTCAGAGAAAGAAATGCATCAAGTCATTATGGCTGTTCAAAATCAAAAGAACTCCCACATGAGAGGTTGACAGATATAAAGCCAGGCTAGTAGCCAAGGGTTACAACCAAACTCATGGTCTTGACTACTTTGAATCCTTCAGTTCTGTAGCCAAAATGGTCACAGTTAGAACTCTCATTAATGTGGCTTCTGCAATAAACTGGCCATTACACCAGATTGATGTCAATAATGCCTACCTTCATGGCTATTTGGAGGAGGACATTTACTTATCACCACCTGAAGGGTACACCAAATGTCCACCTGGCAAAGTATGCAAGCTTGTCAAGTCTCTTTATGGACTTAAACAAGCAGGCAGACAATGGCACAAGGAACTCTCTCTCAGAAACTCATTCAATATGGCTTCAAGAGGTCTTATCATGATCACTGCTTATTCACAATGCACACAGCAGAAGGTGAACCTATTTTTCTGGTAATATATGTAGATGACATACTGCTTACTAATGTGAATGAGCTCAATATCACTCTGGTTAAGCAATATCTTCACCAGTTATTCACTATCAAAGACATGGGTGCAGTGAAGTATTTTTTGGGCATTGAAGTTGCCAGATCATCCAAAGGCACCTTATTGAGTCAAGCCAAGTATGTACGAGACATTCTTTCAGATGCTGGCATATCTAATACTATTCCAGCAAGTAGCCCTTTTCCCCATGGAATTGATCTGAAAAAAGCAAGTCCTGAAATGGATAAACTAGAAAGTTATAGAAGAATTGTTGGTAGACTTTTGTATCTTTGCTTTACTAGGCCTTACATCACACATTCTTGTCAGCAACTTAGTCAACATATGCATAAGCCAACTCTAATTCATATGCAAGCAGCCACACATGTCTTGAGATATCTACAAGGCACAAATTCATATGGTTTGTACTACCCTGTGATTGAAAGTCCTCAACTCAACATTGAAGCTTATTGTGATGCTGATTGGGCAACTTGCACAACTACCAGGAGGTCAGTATCTGGATTTTGTATCTTTGTGGGGGGAGCCATGGTTTCATGGAAAACAAAGAAACAAAATGTTGCAAGCAGATCTTCTGCTGAAGCTGAGTTCAGAAGCATGGCTCAAGCTAGTTGTGAAGTCAAGTGGATTAGTTATTTGCTACAAGAAATGGATGTCAAATTCGACTTGCCTATTCCACTCTACTGTGATAATGCCTCTGCTATAGCTATTGCTAAAAATCCAGTGTTTCATGATAAAATAAAGCATGTTGAAATTGACTGTCACATAGTAAGAGATTATATTGTTGCTGGTTTCATTAAAACTCCACATGTATATTCCAAAAGGCAACTTGCAGATTTGTTCACCAAGACTCTAAGCCATGATGCAATGGTACCATCTTTGCAAAGAATGGGAATTGTGAAGATGCAGATACAAATCGAAAATGGTTAAGTGTTCTTCAGTTTGAGGGAGGCATATTGAAGCTGGTATTCAAAGCCGAAGAACATAAAGTTGTTATGCCACATCAGCAATCAAGTTGCAGCATTCTGGCGGGAAAGGATTCTGTTAATCTGTTAGTTGGTTGTAGATTCTGTTAGTTGACTACAGTTATCATAGTTGACTGGAAAGATAACTGTCACCAGCTTCTATATAACTGGGTTCTAGCTCAGTTTCTAATCAAGAGAGTGATTCCATTAATGAAATTTCTGTTTTCTTCTTCATCTCTTTCATTCGATCCTTGATCTTAACAGAATGTCGCAGAGCCGATCTTACATTTAGGTGTATAAAAAATTGCACAATCTTTTTCCAAAGTTGAAATGTTCATCGTAGGTCATACATCTCATTAAAAGTGAGGAAAAAATTACGAAATTTTAGCAAAAATTGCAAATTTTTGACTAAAAATGTAGTTCGTCGTTGTTTTAAGATATCTGATGAATTCATCATCGGAAATAAGCTTTTACAAGTAAATTTTTCAAAATAAGGGTCGAAACGACTCACTCGTAGAGATATTTTAAACTGATGGATAGACCTAAACCGATTGATTATTGTATTATTAGTAGTGTATATAGGGGCTCTTATGTAATTTCATGTGATTAGGGTTTTCCACTGTTTTGTATATATACCCCATTCTTAAAACGAATAATACATGCTTGTTATTATTGCTATTATTTCTACATGGTACCCGAGTATTCTTCCGTAGCTCTTTAAATTTTTTGGCTGAAACCCTAGCTGTAATTTTCCTATTTCTCAACAGCCCTCCCCTCCAATGGCCGACGGTAGCTCCTCCTCTTCCACTACCTCCCTATTCTTCACTAATATAAACGACGACATCACCTCTCTCAATTGGACCTTTCAAAATCTGTTTACCTCTGACCTCTGACACTAACCAACCCGTCGACCCCCAAAATCCACATATGCCATACATTACATATATTCTGTATAATTACCAATTTACCATTTTATCTTTCAATACTCTTAGTGTATGACTCACTAGATCATTACCACAACTCGTCGTATATTAATTACTATAACATAGAAAAGCATCGACTCAAATATGAAGATATTATTTTAACTCGCGGAGTCATAGGGAGTCAAGATTAACAGTTGACTTCTTTTACCTGTCACTGATTGTTGCAATATAATTCCGCCCCTCATCAATATTATCTTTAATGAATCATGATTACGAAAAAGTCAATCATATAACTCATTACTAATTTACTTATGCTCAAATAAATATTCTTCATAAATTGAAAACCATTTCCAATTTATCATATTACCTCACGCAAAGACTTAGAACTATTTATTCACAAGAGTCGACAACGGTCGTTTGACCTAATTTAACCAAGTCAAACTTAATTTAAAAAATCCCCTTTACATGAAATGTTCATTTTACCCATTTTTAACTTTTCTCACCAAACTTTCTCATTCTCTCTCCTCCTGCATAACAAAACCATTTTTTTCTCTCTTTCTTCTTTCTCTTTCTTCTTTCTTTTTTTTTATTTATTTCTTCTTCTTCTTCTTTTCTTCATCTACTTCTTTCTTTCTACTTCCTCTTTTCTCCTTTAATTCTATTTTTTTAAAAGACAACAGAACCAGCGAAATTTGGAGTTCCAAAAATCGGCCGTCGGAGTCTAGAATTTCTAGAAACCGGCGACCGTTCTCGAGAAAATCCATATTTCGGTGACCTTCGGTGCCGGTTTTTGGAAGTTCCAGAAACCAGTTGGAAGTCGCCGGTTTCTGGAAGTTCCAAATCCCCGACGATCTTGAATTTCTAGAAACCGTCTGTCGGTTTCTGGAAATTCCAGATCCCAGCGACCTGGAAATTCCAGAAACCGAACTCCAGAAACCAGCCGATTTTTGGAACTTTTGGAAACGGGCGAGGTCTCCGCCGATTTCTGGAAGTTACCGATTTTCGGTGGCCGATTTCTGAAGGATACTTTATTGAAAGAGATGGAGGGAGGAGAAAGAAAGAAAGGAGACATGAGAGAGATAGAAAAAATAAATAAATGTGACATGTGTCAAAATTTAAATGGTGGGAGTTAAATAGATATAATGGAGGGAAAAAGAAAGGAGAGAGTGTAAAAGAAAAGAAATACTAGGGGTTATAATTGTCTTTTCATATAGGATGGTTAATCTGGTTAACAAAAAGTTGGGTTAACCTGCTGGTGACCGGTTCCTTGGACCTTAATGGGAAGTCACTTTTAGTTTAGGTACTTGGATGGAAAATTTTTTTGTTTAGGTACCAGTTTGAGAAAGAGGGTATAGTTTGGGTATCAATGGTGTAATTTACCTTACATATGAGTTAAAGTTAGTTGACATTTATGTATTTATTCTATACTAGTAACTCAAAGTGGGTCTCCAATATATAACATCATTATAAATATCCAGATATCTCGTACAATCTAAGTTCATGAGATCAACTTCTTATTCATGAATAAGGGATATATTATATGCAAGTCTCAACAGAATATATATTAATCCAATAATATAAAACTCGACTTGGAATATTTCAAGTTTATTTAATCCTTAAAGTATCGTCTCACTTCATCTTGCATGAAAACTTTAAGATTATTAATATAAACTATGGATTTCTTTTAACTAATAATTACAACGTAACATATATAGGATAAAAGATAAAAGTCTTTCATAAAATCAATAGTTATACATTATTCATTCTAAATAAAATATCCTAACAACAATTGTCTTTAGGATACATATCGAGGTCAATTTCTTTTTCATTCGTGATCGGGTCAAAAAACGCTTGCTTCAAGTTCAGTATGTTCTGATTGTTGATCAAATTGCTGATGTTCTCACCAAACCACTTACCAAGGATCGGTTTCAGCTTATGTGTGGCAAGTTGAGCATTTGCAAACCCATTTCTCAACTTGAGGGAAGATGATAGATTACTGTATTATTAGTAATATATATAAGGGCTATTATGTAATTTTCTGTGATTCGGGTTTCCATTGTTTTCTATATATATCCTTCTGCTCTAATGGATAATACACTGTTGCTATTATTGTTATTATTTCTACAGAAACCATTCCTGCTAAGAAGTGTAGGATCCTAGCCCTTTCTAGATATGTCATTCCATGAATTTCTTTATATGGACTGCAAATCTGAAACAAGATCAATTCAAAACTTCTTGCTTCTACTCCTTGGCATCTTGCTTGTGGATATAACGAAATTACATTATTGTAAGGGGAAATGATTTATTGGTCTTCATATTTGTCAAAACTCATTATTTAATTTTTTTATTAAGGGTTTTTATTTATTGCCATGATTAACTTTTTAGTCATTTTTGTTTATTTTTTATATTTTAAACATAATATATTTTAATTTTCAAGACATCTATACTGCAATAGAAAATTATCTTTTGATTTTGTTAAGTCCTATCTGTTTGTTTATGTCGAACTATAAAATTACGTATTTAAATAATAGACAAAATGACAAAATAGTTAATTATAACGAAATATGAGAACCTTATAGTGCGTTTTTTCAAGATATGGTGACTTAACAGTGAGTTTTTACAAACCAGAAGAACTTATAAATCATTTCCCTTTATTATAATTATACTCCCTCTGTTTTTAAATGTTGGTCGTTTTTTGAAAGTGCATTTTTCCACAAATGTTGATCGTTTTTTTATTTATGGTAATAAAGGTTGGTGTTTAGTCAACTATGTCCATATGTTTATATAATTTTAAGAAAGCAAATAAGACAAAGGAAGTTAACGATAGGACAAATCAATATTTTATATGTTATAATTAATGATATCTTAAATTCTTATATTTTTAAAAAAATGATTAACATTTAAAAAACAGATCGATGGAGTAATAATTAAAAAAGATTTAATTGCCACGTGGAATGATTGTTGCTATATCCAACCTAAAATGTGACATATGTACATAAAATCATACTTGGTCTGTAGTTGTCTAACACTGAATCTAAGAATCCCCAAGATCCTCTAAGCATTAATATTGTGGCTAATATTTCATTATCATTAATTACATATTTGATAATCTTATGTCACCACATGCATACGTTGAAATGAATGAGTCATCAATTTATATTACTTCATGCCATTATCACTCGTATACCTAAATTTAAGACAAGACGGCCTGGTACCATACAAGTTCACGGCCCACAAGCTTATGTGATGTATAAATTTATGAAATAGGCTTTAAATTGTATGGAAATTACTTAAAAATGACGTGGTTTTAAAGTTTGTTCCGGCAGTACTCTTTATGTGTATTTTCTTTTTAACTGCATTTTTATGAATAAATTTGGCATTGCTATAAAGGGAGTTGTTTGATAAATATATTTAAGAAGTTCTAAAAATAAATTTTAATTTTTCCTGAATGCCAGTATCATTTATTTATTTGACAATTTAATTCAACATCAACAAACCAAATATATCGAGATAGATATTCATTTTATGTGTGAGAAAGTTGCTCGTGGTTAAGTGCACTTTCACATTCCCTCTCGGAATCACATATTTTAACAAAAAGGCTTCCCCGTATTCTATTTGATGATTTCCGCTCCAATGTCAACATCCGGCCATCTTCCACATTGATTGCGGGGTTGCATCGTATCTTACATTATGTAAATTAGGAATATAAAATCTTTATATAAACTAGTCATTACTTTTGCTTAGATTAGTGGCTACATTAACAAGCTTATAAATTATGAGTAAAATTCAACTATGGTGTATGAACTTAGAACTAGTTCACAATATGGTGTATGAACTTCATTTTTGCATACTAAAGTATATGAACTTAAGACGACCTTCTACTAAAGTATATAGCAGGTTAAAATTACTGGTAACACGTGGTCAACGCACTATCTCTGCATTTTCACTTTTTTTAATAATATTATTCTTTCATCTTCATCTTCTTCGTTTTTCTTCCTCTCTTTTTTTCTATTATTCTCCCTCCATTTTCTTTCATCTCCATCCCTTTCTTTTTTCGTCTTCTTTTTTCTTTTCTTTCTTCTCTTTCCTCTTCTTTCTTCTTTTCTCTTTTCTTTATTTCATTTCCTCGTGTTTTTCTCCCTCGAATTTTTCAGATTTTGGACGAAAATTGGAAATTTTTCGACAGAAATCTGGGAGTTTTCGTCGGAAATTCGGAAAAAAATATGAACTTTTTTCAACATTTCCGTGAACTCCAAATATCTAGTTTTCCGACGAATATTTCAGTTTTTGTCACGAAAGCTGGAAATGTTCACATTATCAAAACAAAAAGAAGAAAAAAATGAATAAAAAGGAAGAAAAGAAGGGTTTGGGGAAGAAGAAGGGTGGAAGGGTATTTTTAGTTTAGCAGGTCACATATTATTAAAAAAATTGAAAAATGCTAAGGTGGCGCGTTGATCTCGCATTGACCGGTCATTTTAACCTGCTATACATTTTAGTGGGAGGTAATTTTAAGTTCATACACTTTAGTCATACACTTTGATGTACAAAAATGAAGTTCATATACCATAATGTAAACTAGTCCTAAGTTCATACACCATAAGTGAATCTTACCCGCTAAATTATTGTACGTATATGTATAAAGTTTTTGTGGGATGAAATAAATTATTGTCTTCGACTTATTTTATTTAAAATAATACTCACACTGTCCCATAATATTTGTCGTTTTGAAAAGTTAATTTTAACATTATTTGCAAGAGGGGTAACGTTATAATGTTAAAGCATTTTTAATGCTAATTAATAAAAACTTTTAATATATGTAAAAACCAAAAGATAAATAATATGAGGCAAAGGTTCACGAGGATTTCTACGAGAAATTAAAAACTTTTTTTTATGTGAAGAACAAAAACAGGACATTAATCTTATTTTATTTTTGTCCGGAAGAATATTTACCACGCGTAAGCACAATGGAACATTAAGTTGAGAATAAAGGATTATCTTTCCACATACATATAAGGCTAAATCTTGTAAGAATTTTCGGCAATGCGATGACAAAACGATACCGTACATCATTTCTTGTAAGACGGTCAAAGGCTTGATTGATTTGGTGAGGCTTGACAAGTTCAATGTCACATAAAATATTATGTTGACCACATAAATCCATCATCTCTTGTGTTTCTTTTATACTTCCTGTCATGCTACCTTTCACTGACCTCTGCCCTGCAACACCAAATTATATATGCCCTTCATTTCTTCGACTAATATTCATTATCATTTTGTAATTAACAAAGTAATTGAAAGTAAAGATGATTTGGTTTCTGTAAGCTTTAGCTTATATAACCATTTTGTTCCCAAGATTCGGATATCAATCTAGTCAAGGAATCGATCTACTTAACGTATCTTATCAAATAATTTTAAAAGTGATACAACTAAACAAAAATGTTCGTTGGTCGGTTGTGTGATTAATTTTAAGTAATTAACTAATTGTTAACTATTTCTATGAACTTATTGAGATTTAAAATCCAAACTCTAAAGTATAAAATTCAACATTGATGATATAAGAAAAAGGTAGTTTAGTAATGTTACCAAAAATCAATGGGAAAGCAGGCATCTCAATAGGCTTGTCAGGTGCACCCAAAAGCACCAAAGCGCCGTTAACTTTGAGCAATTCCAGAAGTGGCCCTAGAGAATGATATGCTGACACCGTGTCCAATATTACATCAAGACTTCTCTTCCCAGCCTATACAATCATATAATACACACAAATTCAAGTTAATTTTACTCCAAAAAGTTAATTTAGCTCAGACTTTTCACTAATTCAGTCTCTTTTTTTTTTATATACAAATTTCACTAATTCAGTCTAATTAATAATGTTAGAACAAAAATAAAAATGACCTGCATTTGGTTAGGATTGGTGCTGACAATAAAATCGTCAGCGCCCAAACGTTGTTTGGCTTCACTTTCTTTAGCGGGAGAGGTACTAATGACAGTGACATGGTGACCAAAAGCCTTTCCGAATTTCACAGCAACATGTCCTAGACCTCCGAGACCGACAACCCCTATCCTTTTCCCCTTCGTCTCAAGTAATTTATTATCTTTCATCGGACTAAATACCGTAATTCCGGCACAAAGAAGAGGCGCAGCCGCATCCATAGCCATGTTTTCTGGTATCCGTACCACATACCTTCACCAACGTTATAAAAGTCATAACAAGTTATGTAACAAAATAAATGGACTAACTGTAGAAAGTTAGTTGTAGAAAATTATTTATGTTTTGGTAATTAATTACCTGTGATCAGCAACAAGAGTATCCGAATAGCCGCCATAGATGATACTACCGTCCCAGAAAATGCCATTGAAAGTTAACTGTACGTGATTACAGTAATTTTCTTTTGAGGAATTGCAGAATTCACAGTTTAAACATGAAGCCGCTAAGCATCCGACTCCAACTCTATCTCCTTCTTTGAATTTGCTCACTTTGCTCCCTACTTTTGTGATTATTCCAGTAATCTCATGACTAATTAATCACAGTAAAATTAAACTAAATATATTAGATCAAACAATTAAAGATATCAATTTGCATGAGAAAAACAGAGGAGTATTTGTTAATTAGACAGATAATTACCCACCCAGGTACAGCAGGATACATGGTTATGCCCCATTTATCTCTCGCATGATGGAGATCAGTGTGACAAATCCCACAATATAATATTTTTATAGTCACATCGTTTTCCCCATTGGCTCTGTAATACAAAATTAACAAAGATAATCAATGACAAGTAATGTAATATTAGTTAGGATTCCATTTTCTTTACAAGATTTTTTTTAATGCGGGAAAACATTTTCTCAATTTCAAGGTGTTTGTTTGGTTGGAAAATAAGTGCATGAATTTTTGTTGCAAGTCAATCTAAAAATGTGTTAAGGATGAGGAAAATGTTTCGTGGGAGAATGTTGCAAGTCAATCTAAAAATTTATGAATCTAAGGGGGGTTGATGGGCAAGCCGGAGCATCCAGTGATCAATATAAAAATACTTTAAAATTTTATGCGAAATATTTTGGGTAGGATAAAAGCACCCACAAAAAGATAAGAAATGTCATATATTCATCTATCGTTCTTAATACACTGGTGTGAATGATGTCTTTAGAGTGTTTCTACCTAAAAAATATAAAGCCTCATATTTACTTCCATGGAGTTTTCGGGTACTTTAGTGACTAGTGAATGCTCAAACTGCCTATTTATCCCCTCACAATCCCTCCATATTTTTCAGGGTGGTTCCAAACATCAATAACGCGTGGAGACTCCATACCCCTCAATATCTATGTATAATTTTAACGGGTTAGTGTTTACAAACGAGTAAGTAAAAGTGAAACAAAACATATATAAAAAAGGACCTCGTAACAGAAAATATATATACAAAAGGTACCTGTTGGAAATAATGTATTTTATACATTATTTTAGTGTCATTTTTGAGGCAATATATACAAGGGTTAAAGTGGTCATTGTAATGATGTTTTCACATAAACATATTCTATGACACGTGAACTTTTCAACGGTATATTACACGCCAAAAACGAACTTGTGATGAAAGAAATATTCAAGCTCAAAGATGGGTTCTTGGATATGTTTAAGAGTAGGAAAAATGCTCCCATCCCACATGCCTTTCCTAGAGCTATGTGTTTGGGTTTATATTGAGGATGCTTTGTAAGGTTCTCAAACTAATAAACCAAGCTATGCTCCTTGGGATACGCGCAGGGGGTGCAAATCCAATCTCACCGGGTTGGGGGCGCACCCGCACGACGTGGGCGACGCGAATGCCGTTCGACTTTGTGGGCCGACCCTTTTTTGCTACTCTTCTTTTTCGAAATTTCTGTTTCAGTTTTCAGAATTCTGAAACTGTTACCGTTACAGAAATTAAACGATATTAAACACGTATTAATCACGAGTTAATGACTGTTACAATCCACTCATTTGAATAAGAGTTGGTCTTTTGTTCTTCCAACTACACACTCTGAAATATTCTGTGTGAAATTTTCCTTCCGAGCTACTGTTTTTCTGCTCAGTGTTCTTTGCTTCCGGTGATAGTGATCGTGCGTGGTTTGAGTTCGCTAACGACTCGTTGTATCCTGGGAGACTACGCCAACACGTGGCGAATTTGTCTTAAGGAAACTGCAAAGGCCTCGAGTATTCCTTCGGTAATTTGGTCGAGTATACTTTACTGTTTCTATTGTTTATGTTTAGATTTATATATCTGTAATCGTTTACAAATCAATATATATAAATCTATTGTTATCTCCTGTTATTATTATTTACATTACAGTATTATTATCGCTAACAGTACCTTTTTTTGAAAATGTAAGGTGTGATTATGCCAGTAGAATCATGAGCTGCCCACCCAGAAACTCTAAGGGTGTGATTTGGAGTTGTTTGAGCCATTAAATAAACAAACAAGGAAATTAGTATGTATGGGTGAAGCAGAGTACAGCTTTCTTGTATAACTCACTCTGTGTGGGTTTTATGATATTCAGCAATTAATGCATTCAACTTCCTTTTTATAATAAGTGACTAAGTGAGTGATCTCCATCAAAAAATAAATAATCAATGAGTGAGCATAATTGAGGAAACATGACTGTTATTTTTAATAAATTTGAAAAGCGCATGGAATATGAAACAACACTAAAAATTAGTGACCTTTTAATTCATTTAAGAAATGTTACTAATTTCCTATCAGGAAAAAAAGGAAAAGAAATGTTACTTATGTTTGAATTTGGACTGCAACTATTAACTAGTCTTATGTTAAAATGCTTTTTTTTTTTTATTTTGTGTTACAAATTTTTTAGCTAAGGATAGACTTATAAACTCGTAAGGTTAGGGTAAATCACAGAATTCGATAAGAATTTACAGTAAAATTTACAAATTCCTTACCAATAAGAATTAAATTTTAACGAAGTGAAATTTTTATAAGTTAAAATACTTTTCTTTTCGACTTTATATAAATGTATTATATTAAAAAATTTGCTTGGAGTTTAATACATCAAAATTCGAAATATAAACACTTAATGACCAAAAATCACAATGATTCTTAGAATGCTTAGTTTTGGTTGGGGAAGGAATAAATTGTTTTCACATTGGAAACCGAAAAATAACGCTTATTGTGTGGTTTCTCATATACATTTTACCAATTAATTGCAAATTCTTGTAAAAATGTGGAGAAAAATAACGGAAAAAAGCAAGTGCAGAACCCTTTCTTTTTCTCCTTTGAATTGTTGATCAGTTGGGCTCTAGCTACACTAGTTGCTCATAGAGTATCTAGAAAACGCCAAATGGTGATGTGGCATTGAACATTTAGCTCTTAACACCTCCAAAATAGCACCACACTAAAGCTACACTACACACAACACTTTCATTTAGCTATCCTCTCATGCATGCTTTGCACACTGTAATACGGGTATATTACACTAGCTATATCCAAACTATACCTATTTTCTTAAAGTGATATCTAAATAAAATTTTGTCTCAAAATAATATTCAAACTATATACCTCTTACAACTAGTCAACATGCAGTCAACACTCAGTCAACGTCTGTCAATCTAAGTTTGATCAATTTTTTTGAATTCGTTGACTACCCGATACAAAATGACCAAATTAACCATCTCCTTCTTCCTCATCCCTGCTACATTCTCTTCATTTTTTCTCACCCTCTCTTCTCACTTTTCCACCATAAAAAAATCTCCCCTCTTCCTCCTTTTATTTCTTTTCTCGTCCTCCTTCTTCTTTTTCTTTTTCTTTTTTTCTTCTTCTTCTTCTTCTTCTTCTTCTCTCCTGCTTTTTCTTTCTCCTCCTTCTCCTCCCGAGAATCCAAGCAGATACTGCTGGAATTTGGAATTTTCTAAATTCCGGCAGAGTCCGGAGCTAGCCGAAATCTAGAAAATCCCAAATTCTGGCGATATCTGAAGCTGGACAGATTCTGGAAGAAAAGGAAGAAGGATGAAGAAGAAAAAGAAGGACGATGAGGAGAGAAGAAGAAAAAGGAGGGGAAGGAGGAGGATGAGGTGGAAGAAAAAGAAGAATGAGAAAGAGGAGGAGGAGGAGAGAAAAGTTATGGTGGAAGGAGGTGGGAGAAAATGAGGAAAAAAAGGTAAGCGAGGAGGAAGAACAAGAGAGGGCAATTTAGACATTTTGAATGTGATGGTTAAATGGATCTCTACAAATTTGGTCAAATTGGCGTTGACCGGTTGTAGGAGGTAATTTGAACTTAGATGGGAGGTCACAAATAGTTTGGGTACATACCACTTTGGACAAAATTTTATTGAGGTATCACTTTGGGAAAGTGGGTATAGTTAACCGCTGGTGTAATTTACCCATTGTATAACACAATAGAAACGTGTATTGATCGTATTGACAAATATAGATATTGAACAATGTACACGCAAAGCTTCTGTAGCATAATTATAAAAAAGATTACCTCATGTAAGCATTTTTTTTACCCTCCTTTACAAATGATTAACTAGTTATATAAATATTGAAAACGAGCTTTGATTAAGAGTTTTTTGAGGATATCAACAATCTTGGAACGTATTGAACTTGAAAAATCCGTTTGGTGACACAATCACGCACAAAGAACAAATCAACCTCGATATGATTGATTCGATAGTGAAAAATTGGATTCATTGTAATTTAAGTGGCCAAAATGTTGTCACAAAGAAGCCGCAATGGGTGCGACACCTTGTTCAAGAGGTAAAAACTGCAACCAACCAATTTTAGAGGCGCTAATCGCCAAGGCGCGATATTCAACTTCAGTAGAACAGGGAGCGACAACCCTTGCTTTTTAGAGGCCTAGGAAACAAGGCCTAAGGTAAGTTGCATACCCGGTTGTAGATATGCGATCATCCAAACTGCGACCCAGTCGGCATCAGTATATCCATGTAAGAAAAGAGGTGACCGTCGATGAAAGAACATACCATGGTTTTTAGTGTGCTACAAGTATTTGAGAAGGCATTTGAGGGGTTTGTCAATGAATCAAAGTGGGAGCATGCACGAACTAAGTCAACTTATTGACTACAAAGGAGACGTCAAGCTAAGTGAATGATAAATATTGGAGGCTGCATAGAATGTCCCAATAAAGAGTTTGATAAAAAATATCTCATCCGATCAAGCTAAAACTGTTCCTTGATATACCCTTTTGCATGTGTTGATGTTAGGCCTTGACACTCATACGGGATCATTTGTTAGTTTTACAAATTCAATTGATAGTTAAAGTTTCGAAACAAGTTTAGGAAGCTATATTTATATCTAGCTAGATAATATTTACTTTCTCTTCTCATTGTTGATAACTTTTACTTTCACTTATTTGATCTTAATCATAGTTAATTAATTAGAACTTGCATTTTGAAGTGAACTCGGGGAACCCACTCCAACACAGATCAACATGCACCAAACAATCTCGGACCCAATAAAGTTTTTTAAACTTTACTTCGAAAATAGCAATAATCATTTGATTGTCAAATCTAATTTATTCAACTGTTTTGAAATGAGAAGCACAAAGAAGAGCTTCTGAAAGGGAAAAGTACTGGCCTCTAATAAAAATTGTGATTTTATTAATCCAAGCTAACAAGTAAAAAATGAAAACATAGTAATATAAGATGAAATAACTCAATCCAAAAATTGGATGTCAACTCTATAGTCATCGAAAAACTATCCGTTACTTGTTTAACCAAACACCAACACATTTTGTGGCAACTTGTTCGGTTGTGTAAATCACCTCGATTGGGTTTGCTTAACAGACATAGACTTAAACAAAATCAGTTAATTTATTCCTTTTAATCCTCTCCTCGAATTGAACAATACAATAGCATTAATGCAAAACAGAACTTGTTTAATAAATATGGTTAGAGCTTTGAAGATTCTCCCGCAATGTCAATGACAAACCGGTATCGGACATCATTTCTGGCAAGACGATCAAAAGCTTGGTTAATTTCATGTGGTTTAACAAGTTCAATGTCGCAAGTAATATTATGTTGGCCACATAAATCCATCATCTCTTGTGTTTCTTTTATCCCTCCTGTCATGCTACCTTTCACCGATCTCTTCCCTGCAACACATATATATGTTTATTATCATTCCGGGTTTAAGAAAATAATTAAAATACCAATTTCAAATATTAATTTTAGTAATGTTACCAAAAATCAAAGGGAAAGAAGGCAGCTCCACAGGCTTGTCTGGGGCACCCACAAGCACCAATGATCCATTAACTTTGAGCAATTCCAAAATTGGCCCTAAAGAATGGTGTGCTGAAACTGTGTCCAATATTACATCTAGGCTTCTCTTCCCTGCCTATACAATCATATAACACACAGCACAAATTAAAAGTTAATTATTTTTCTCTAAGAAGTGTTGATTTTTACTGTTTAATTTTCACAAATTCAGTCTAATTACTAATTTTAGAATAATAACAAAAACAAAAATTACCTGCATTTGTTTAGGATTGGAGCTAACAATAAAATCATCAGCGCCCAAGCGTTCTTTGGCTTCAATTTCTTTAGAGGGAGAAGTACTAATGACAGTAACATGGTGACCAAAAGCCTTGCCGAGTTTCACAGCAACATGTCCTAGACCTCCCAGACCTACAACGCCTATCCTTTTTCCCTTCGTCTCAAGCAAATTGTTATCTTTCATCGGACTAAACACTGTAATTCCCGCACATAGAAGAGGCGCTGCTGCATCCATCGGCATGTTTTCTGGTATTCTTACCACATACCTTCATAAATTTAAAAACAAGTTAATACGGGATTAGTATAAGGATAAGATATAAAGATATAAATTTACATCTAATTTTTTTTTTTTTTCCTTTGTAGTTCATGTAACACCTAAGGTAAGAAACTGTTGAATACATTTACTAGATTTCAAGTCTCCTCAGCAAACAATTGGATTTTTCTTTTACATGTTCATATCTTAATCATCCTTCAACCTTGACCATGAAGCATTATGACCACTTAATTAGAGGTTGAGGCTGCATATGTTATGTTCACGAAAGAACTCATCTTTCGTCAATTACGTGTAACTAAATTTACACCATCCTTTAAATGTTACCATTAACTACGAAGAAGCCTTAAAAGACCAATTTTACTTGTTAGAGATAGATATATGCTTGCATTTTCTCAAAAAACTTTAAACCAAATTTGAAATGTATGTTATGAATCATGAATGTATAATGCTAAATAGATTATTAATTACCTGTGATCAGCAACAAAAGTTTCAGAGTAGCCGCCATAGGTGATGCTACCGTCCCAAAAAATGCCATTATACGTTAACTGTATCTTATCACAGTAATTTTCCTGTGAGGAATTGCAGAATTCACAGTCCAAGCATGAAGCTGCCAAGCATCCAACTCCTACTCTATCTCCTTCTTTGAATTTGCTCACTTTGCTCCCTACTTTTGTGATTATTCCAGTAATCTCATGCCTAATTCATCACAGTAAATTAAACTAATTAATTTGATCAAACAGTTAAAATATCAATTCACATGAGAAAAAGAAGTATTAACTAATTAATGACTCACCCTGGTACAACGGGATACATGGTAATACCCCAGTCATCTCGAGCATGGTGAAGATCGGTGTGGCAGATTCCACAGTATAAGATCTTTATAGTCACATCGTTTTCTCCATTTTCTCTGTAAAATAAATTGACAAAGAGTTATGTCATGTTATGTTATGTTAGATTTCAACCAAAACCAACACTTCTGGATTAACGTGTATCAAAATTGACGAATCTGAAGTGGAAATAGTAACCCCAACAAAAGCGAGACTTAATAAATTAGATTTGATATAGAAAAAGATAGATATTATGAATTGGATTATTTAACAAAGATCGTATTATCTAAAAAAAAAAACACACCAAAAAAACGAGAAAAAAGTTGATTTTTGATACAACAGTATCCATAACAAGTAATTTTTTAGATCTCATATCTTTCCACACATGTTTTGAATAACCTCATTCGACTTGAGAAGTATGGAATAACTATAACCGTAGCAAGTAAAGACAAAAGCATAAACTTAACAAAGATTATAAGTAACTTAAATTACGAACAAACAAAAACACACCAAGAAAACAGTTCATTTTGATACAACGGTTCGCTCTTTACAAGAAAGCATGGATAATCTCGTACCCATTGCAAGTAATTTTGTAGATCTCATAACCCCGTTCGAATAAGATAGTATGGACTACCCATAACCGTTGACATATAAAATAGCAAGTGAAGTAAAAAAAAAAAAACCAAAAACACATATATAAAAGGGTACGTACCTTCTTTTGAAAATGTAAGGGGTGATTTTGCCAGAAGAATCATGAGCTGCCCATCCAGAAACTGTTAGGGTGTGATTGGGAGTTGTTTGTGCCATGAGATAATAAACAAAGAAAGAACAATAATAAATTGAAGCAGAGGTTATTTAGCTAGGTGTGTTATTAAAACTTATAATTAAGTCTTTGTGGATTTTATTTTGATGATATTCACTGCCATTTTATAATGGGCGAGTACAGTTGAGTATTAAAAAATGGTAGTTAGATGTTTTAAATTTCAAGTGGGAAATATCATCCACCAACATCTTGGGAAATGTCTTGCTTGAAAATGGTCTTCTGGGTCAACGGTCATCTTAGTGGAAGGCTTTTACACTTGCCCACCTACCATTTGAAAATGACATGGTAATCCACTATTGGTCCTTGACCACTACAACACCCCCATAATATTAATAAATTCAGTGTTACCATTTGCACCTTTTCTTAATCGATTCTTAAAGAGATTTTAGTATACTCCTAGAGAACGATGATATGGTACTTCAAACTAATAAATAGTTGATATATGTTACATCAACCAAATAAGATTTTGACAACGTGTAATTGATTTAAAATTTATTTTTAGTTAATAATTTATATAAAATTCTAGATCCTAAAATAAAAACCCTAAATCCTAAAAACTAAACCATAAATCTTAAATCATCGACTCTAGATACTAATATATATGACGTGTCATCAAATTATTAGTCCGGAGTATCACGTTATTCGTACTCCAGGAATTAAAATATCTCCAATTCTTAATACTAGTTTATTTCAAAAGAAAAATTAACTAGTAAAAAATTATGATAGTTTACGTACTATAATATTATATTAGAAGGAATCTTAATGTTGTCTCACTACAAGAAAATCGATTTTTATCAACGAAACAAGTCGTTGCCAAACCTTTTTTTCGCAATGAATAGTCAGTTTATGGGCGTTTGATTCGGTCCAAGGTGAATTATAAGGATGAATTTAAAACTTTAGGGGCCTTTGGTTCGGTCCAAGGTGATGGAATGGAATCCACAAAGAAAAATAGAAGGAAAGGAAGGGAATTACCCAAAATTACACAATTTATTTGGATATATATTCTTGAAAGGGAATGCAATGCTCTTTTATACACTTTGTGGTTGTTTGGTTAAAATGAAAAATCAATATATTTTAATCATTATTTGAGCATCCACTAAAAATTCTCATGATAGTTTTATCAATCTGCAGTTCTCAATTCATCTAGCATGTTTGCATGTTTCAAACTCAACAACCCATTCAAAAGGAACTGAATTAATCAATTAAACAATTTCATGATTAAATGAAATAATTCTTCATTAGCATGGAGGTTCTAATTCCATGGAAAATTCAATCTCAAAAGCCATCAAACAGATAAAATAAAAATGGCAGCGCCATAGAGGGAGTTTTATGAAAAATAGAACACACAACAATTGATGATTTTGCAGAAATCAAAAGGGAGAGAGAGAAAGAAAAGTAGGAAGGTGGAGAGACAAAGAATCCGGTGAAAATCTGAAAATCAACCGGAGTTATTAAGAAACCGGCGTCAATGGTTGGACAGGAACCAACGAAGGAGATGGGATGGAGACTTGAGTTAGGTTAGCTTATTGTACAAAAAATATGGGTTAGAGGGAAAAGGAAGGAAAGAGGGAGGCAAGGGTTAAATTTATATTTTGCATCAACATAAAAGAAAAGTAAAAAAGAAAAAGAAAATCCAACAAACAAAAAAAAAAATGATTAAATAATACAAATAGTTAGTCAAATTGGTTAGCTAAAAAATATAGAGAGTTATATCACCTTATTGGAGTGCATCCTAGCTATCCAACTAGCTCAATATGACTTAATATTTGTTTAGCTAGTTGTGTTGGAGATACTCTTAGAGAAATTTGGGTCTATTTAGAACTTAATTGGGTAAACCAATTAACATTAGTCTAACTAGTACATTCACCAATGTATAAGTGGGAAATCCTCCTCCTTACAAATTTATGTAAACGAAAAAGAATTAATTTAGGTAATGGATTTCTTTGATTTGTTTAAATAAGGGTAAAGTACAATAAATGGTCTTGTGGTTTCAACCTTTTTACAAATAAAGTCATGTGGTTTTAAAATGTACAAATGAGGCAAATGTGGTATAAACAGTTAACAAGTAAGAGAATTTTTTGGATGCCGTGAACTACATATGTACATTTGATAGACATGTGGTATAAATTGTTTATACCACATGTCCCTCATTTGTACATTTTGAAACCACGTGATCTTGTTTACAAAAGCTTGAAACCCTATGACCTTTTATTGTACTTTACCCTTTAAACAAACAACAATAAATGAAATAATACATTTTCATTCCCTTACCCTTTCCTCAAACCCTTCAACCAAACACTCATGTTTTTTATGACCGAACTGAACTGAAGTGCATTTACTAAAAAAGAATTACGGAATACTCCTGAACTGAAATTAGTTATTGATAAGGCTAAAAGAAAACAAGGCCTTAGCAGTTAGCACACATGTTGAGTATCTTATTATATTACCTTTAACTTTGCCTTCTTTATGGACCCATTTTACATATAATGATACTAACTTTAATCCCAACGCTAACCATCTTCATAGGAGTTTCAATCCAAGCTCGGAACCCATTTTCGAGACTAAAGGTATCAATGTTTGCATAATCGCTGGCAACTTTAGAAAGCAGAATTCCAAAGAGTAAAAACTGTAGAACTTCATTTACCATTGAACCAAGTTCTTTTACTTTCCAAAATCTTCGTTTTCACATTTTTATCTCTTTAAACCTTTTTTTCTCTCTTCTAACCAATTAAACACTTAAATGACGTTATCAAATAAAAATAAAAACTTAAATGACATAAAAAAAAGTGAAATTGTTTCAAACATAATTAATTTTTTGAATTTTTTTATTTTAAAGTCGTCTACTTTTAGTATGAAGCGTGAATTGCAATTTAACTCATAATGTTAAAAAATATGTTCAATTTAGTGATTTTATGTTGTATTTAATTGCAGTGATCCTACCATGAAAATGAGAATTTAATGTTATGAATTACGTTTAAATTTTAGTATATTTAGGAATTGCAAATGATATGGACGATTTTTCGAGAGATTTTACAAGACACCTAGAATATGTGCTTTTTTTTTTAATAAAATCCTAAAAATCTATAAATTTCTAGAACATTCATGCACAAACCATAGGGGTGTCAGTGGGGCGGATTCCCAGCACTCTACGATGACCCGCCATGATGGGGAAGGGAATCCCTGATTAACAGGGGATGGTTTTTTTGTTCCTCGATAGTTGGGACGGGTGGGGATGGTTATGTGTTTCCTCCGCCCCGCGAATCCCCATCCCCGTCCCCGCCAAATCTACGCCTTTAATTCTATGTAAAATATCTTATATATAATTAATAATTATGACTAAAATTAATATAATATGTAATTAAAGCTTAAATATATAAAGTTTCTTATTTTCTTCACTCTTCCATTATCATTTAATTACTATAAATTCTTTTAATACATTTTATTGGTATTTATTATTACTATTTTTGTTATTTAAAAAAAAATAATAATTTTGGCGGGGATGGAGATCCCCGTGGGGACCCGAATTTCCCGCGGGAACGGAGATAGTTTAAATTTCATCCCCGTTTAGTTTGTGGGGCGAGGACGGAGATTTTCCGGTTGCTCGTGGGGCAGGGATGGTTATCGTGATCCCCGCCTCACCCCGCCGTGTTGACACCCCTAACAACCCAGAACAAGCAACGAGAGAACTTAATTTGGGCCTTTAAAGTCTGAACTCATAAATATACAGAAGTTCAAAACCAAGCTTCGATGGGCTTAATTGAGCAATGCAATTATAGTTGCCATTAAAATGTTTAGAACTATTTTATCATCCCAATTTAATTGGGATTTATTTTTGTACATTTTCGGTTGTCATCTTTCACAAGACTACACTTCGGCTTGCAAAAATTTCCCAGGTGTTGGATGATTCCAAATTTGAAAGTATTATTCGTTCTTGTCGCTCTATTAGTTCTCAGTAGGATGTTAGTGTTGTTCATTTTTTATTTTAATAACCAAATAGCATTAATTCGAGAAAAACGCAAGGTTGTAAGAGACGAAAGATCACGCCAATGCAGATCAATTGTCCACCAAAAGAATAGTGGAAGAAGGATTTTTAGCACAGGAAGCTAAAACATTAAAACAATAATGGGAGAAAGATCTTTAGCTCGGGAAGTTAATTATAATATGAGTTGCTTTATTGTCTTGTCTACAAATAAAATTAAACGAACATATGTAACGCTCAATTTGAGATTAGCTGCATCCCTAAGACTCATAGAGAAAAGAGATGGAAATGAACCTGAGTTAATCGCATCCGATTCATTAATAATAGAATTAAAAGAGTAATCACTCGTCAAGCTTAACCCCTTCAGACATATGTTGTTCATGTTAGATATGTTAATTATCTTGTGTAGAAAGTCAATATTTGATTGATTTGATTGGATATTTTTGGCTTAATTATATAGCCATGAATTTTGTATATATTATTGAGTTTTGATATATGCAACATTTAGGGCTGCATATTAACATTAAATAAAAGTGAAGATTCTCTTGTATTTAGGGTCTGTTTGGTGCAGTTGTTCCTGTTTGTTGTTTGCGGTTCCTGTTTGCTGTTTGATGTTCTTGTTTGCGGTTTGCTGTTTGATAATTGGTGTTTGGTAAAATTATAATTATTTATTGTTGTTCGAGTCCCCGCTTCCTCAAAATTTAGCTCTGATTGGTAGGCAATCTGTAAACTCCACTGTAAACCCTCATCGAGGTCTGTGGTTTGCTATGGCCTTGCGAGTGGGTAGACCTACTCTTAGCTACACTTTTTGTTACCAAAATTTTTTTTAAATGTAAAATGCAAAGGACAATAAAGGAAACTAAAATCCGTAGAGATTTTTTTTTGTAGAAAAAGCAATATTTTACTGCTTCTCGAAAAAACAGTTGCCTTTCACCTAAAAAGCAACAAACATCATTTTTTAATTCCTAACCAAACACCCAATTAACTGCTTTTTAGATCGGAAAAGCAAAAAGCAGCTGAAAAACGGTGGAACAAACACCCTCTTAATGCTTTGATATTTAATATTTAATTTAGTTTTATTTTATTTATGTAAACAAAACGCACGTAACATTTTAAGAGTAATATATAGATAATTGAAATATTATATAAATTAGTTTCCTTATTCTAAGATTAATTTAGAATGCACTGAAAATATGGTACTCTTTGAAAGTACATGTGCAACGGGTTCATGTTAGAACTATTTAGGGTATAATAAAAATACAAATCCGAAAACTAATTTAGAACACACTGAAGATATGGTACTCTTTAAAAATATATGTGCAACGGGTTCATGCTAGGACTATTTAGGGTATAATAGAAATACAAATCCCTATTTATAATTAATTTAGTATGTACCCTATAAATTGTAATTAAATTTCTACTAAATCTACTCCACAAATATTGAAAAATTACCCTAACAAAATTTTATGTACAACATATTAATGGTAAAATAAAAAATATTTAGTGGAACATAATAGAATATATTTCTTCTTATTTTGGTATGTTATAATTTATTAATTTTATTGGATTTTGATTTATTTTGTTAACATATATAATTTTAAAGTAAATCAACATTAAAACAAGAGAATCTTTACTTATATTTAATGCTTATATGCAGCCTAAAGGCTGCATATATCGGAACCGTATATTATTTCACTCATAAATAATATTCTCAAGAGTTTCAATCTCTATCCGTTCATACTAAGATAAGTACTAATGTAGTTGCAGATTGTATAGTTAAGCATTCTTTTGAACGACCCGAATCCGCTTATTTAAAATTCAGCTCCTACTTGAATAAGAACTATCAACTATAGCTGAATTGAATGTAATGATTATCATTAGTTTTAATACAAGATCGTTTCCTAAAACAAAAAGATTACACCTATGATTATACACAAATTAAAATAAATATAGCAAAGTGTGATTGTTCAATTAAAAAGACAACAGTACATCAAGATTCAAAGAAATGTAATCAAAATATGTAAACATTAACAAAACAATCATGGAAAATAATAGATCTTAAAAATAGATGTTGCTTTTTTATATGTCACATGGATAATATGGATGAAATACTGAATTATTATCAAAAAATAGTTGCTATTACCAGTTGCTTGCTTATTAAGTGCTCCACACACACACAAAAGAAAGTCAAAACAGTTGAATTATTAGATATTGGTTCATAACTAATAAGTTTTACCTACCACTAACTTAGTTTCTCAAAAAAAGAAAAAAAAAAATTAGTTTAGCTTGTGAGTTTTAATATAACAAAATCGAAAGAAATGAATTCTATTTTATTTTCGAAAAATTGTTGTTCTAATAAATTAATATTTTTAATTAAAAGCGGAGGTAAGACGACTCTTTAGGGTTAGGGTTAGGCACTGTGAGCGAAAACGAGCGCTCATAGCGGCTTTACCCAAGTTTAATTAGAGTCGCCACCTGACGGACCGCGAAAATGTATGAACCGATTTATGTACCAATTGCATTTGAAAACCAGAGATTCCATATACGTTTGTGGATACAACTTATTAGTTCTAACATTCTACGCCCTAGAGGATCTTTAATGCAACCTAATTCATTATTGTCTTATATTTATGGTTATCACACAAAAGTATTAAAATGCGCAGATATTTGTACGGTAAAGTTGGGTGATACGGTATAAAAACTTTAAAAGCTTACCCTCGTAGCGTGCCAGTAGGATCCTTGCAAGCTAGTACTCGTCGAGAAATGAGCCAGACGGACAGAACTTCGGGGTTGGAGAGGCGTCGGGGACGTACTCCTAACGATAGACTTTGAACTTTGTGATTCCGAGGGAACCTTGACTTGGATAACTTGGATGCACTTATCCTCAAGGAGGATAAAAGTACCAAGATAACTTAGGAGCAGTTATCCTCGAGGAGGATGAAAGTGTCGAGATGACTTAGACGATAGCCGGGAGGTTGGGAGATTTGTGTCGTGAGGACTTTATTGGGGATGTACGACCGGAATATCGAGGATATTCGGGGACGAGATGCTTAGAACAATTTTTGTGTCGTGAGTACTTTGGAGGAGGTATGTGATTAGGAAGGGAAATGGATAGTAATTCGAGGATGGAGGGTTTTGAAGGGAGTTTTAGGCGTTGAGAGGACTTCTAAGAGCGGGAATGTTTATGGAGAGAATGGAATTTTAGAATTCATAATTGAGCAATTCTTTTCATTTGCGAGGCAACTTTCAGATGCAACTTTTAGAGTCAACTTATCGGGTCATAGAATTGCTCAAAACCGAGTCGTAGAGGAGGAAGAAAGATTTGTAGTTGGTGCTTAATTCAGAATTTTGAGCCACTATTTATAGAAAAACTGGAGGTCTGTGGAGACTGTACAGTCTCCACAGTGAAGACCATACGGTATCCATTGTGAATGTACGGTTCTTATGGGTTCCCAAGGAAATCTTATCTTCTAACGCATTAGAACAACAATTTCAGAAAGATAGGGACCGTACGGTCTCCGTAAAGGGATCGTACAGTCCCAGTTTTTGTCCACCGACACTCGAGAAGTCTCGTACGGGTTTTTAGGACAAGAACCATACGGTACGGTCCCTATGCCAAGACCGTACGGTTCAGGACATTCAACCACATGTAACCCAATTTTGACATAGTTTAGAATTTTGGGCATAACTTCTTCATATGAACTCCAATTAGGGTGATTTTAGATGCTTTGGAAATCTAAGACATAAATCTACAACTTTTACGTTTTACGTTCTTCCTGATTCAGATCCTAAAAGGGTATAAATTGGCCTACAAGTGGGACTCTATGTCGATTCCTATGAGACAGAGTTTTATTTTGAGTAGATTTGCACGGACTTCTGTTTAGGAGACTTGAAAAGATATTTGACGTGTAATTGAGGGTGTCAATGACACGTTCATATTATTAATCAATGAGAAAGATAACAAGAGTTGGAATACTATATTGTCACATTCGTAAAATAACAATCTCGATCTTTACGGTAATCTCCAATGATGAACAATAAACAAACTCTTGAAACCCTAACAGTATTGTTCTCTAAAAGATACGATACTAGAAATAAAATGTAATTGTAATAATAAAAGGTATGTTACAAATTAACCTAACTCCCAACTATTTATATAAAATGGACTAAGATTACAAAAGTAATAATGGAAACAAGTAAAACATGTGGGCCCAAAGGAAGAGAGGAGCTGGCCAAACTTTAATACGCTCGCCTCCAAAGGAAGGGGTCTCACCGAGATCCATGATCTGTCTCTTCGAGACATAGTGGTCTGGGCGAGACAAGTTGGTTGTCTCGCCAAGACATCATGACCATCTCCCGAACTGCCGCTCTATGCCTTGAACCATTTCGAGTCGACAACAACTAAGAGACAAAACAAAGGGAAAACATAAAATAGAACAAAACACTAACTAAACACTTATACAATAATAACAAAACATAACAAAAGACACAAGAATTAACCTAATAACTACCTAAAAGTCCTGTATAAAATGAATGTCTCATGGTGCAACTCATAGAACCAGACATTATCACAGTCAAATATAATAGTGTCAAGTTTATGTCACATGTAGGGGTGTTCAAAACCGAACCGAACCGAAATAACCGACCGAGATTTTTTTTATTTCGGTTCAATTATTCGGTCTATTAGGTTCGGTTTCGGTTTTAAATTTTAAAATATATGGGTAATATCGGTCGGTTTGGTTTATATTATAAATTAACCGAATTAACCGAACGGACCGAAATATATGTTAATTAATATAATATGTATATATATTAATATTAAGTTATTTTATATTTTATAATTAAAATCTTATTTTGGAATTTCCAATTATATTTTACCTAAAAACTCTTCAACTCCTAAACAATTATTTCACATGGATTTGTTAGATTTTGAGGGTCTGCAAGTTTTTTTAGTGCTTGCTAGGATTTTCCAGAATGAAAAATGGATTGTCTTTTTTCCTATAGTCTTTCTGTTATTATTTTACTTTTTTGGACCATACTTAAGGATTGGCTTGTTTAATTTTCTAAATACTATATTAAAGTTGGACTCGCTTTCACTGATGTTAGATTATTTCATACAAATATAATATATAAAATAGAGCAATATTATTCGGTTAAATCGAAAACCGAACCAAATAAACCGAAATATTTTCGGTGTATTCGGTTCGGTTTGAAAATAATACTCGGTTTGGTTCGGTTCTTATTTTAAGCGTTATTCGGTTTTCGGTTCGGTTCGGACCGAACCGACCGATGCACACACCTAGTCACATGTGGTAAAAATATATGGGCAAATGATTTATTAGTCCCTGACTTTTGTCAAAACTCGGTGTTTGATCCTCATATTTTGCAAAATGACCTTGTGAGTCTCCATCTTTAGTCATAATTAACTCTTTAATTCCTTTTGTCCATTTTTTAGATTTTAAACATAATATATTTTAACTTTCAACACATCCAACTCCAACATAAAATGACCTTGTGATTCTGTTAAGTCTTTTTTTTCTGTTTATGCCGAAATATAAAAGTTATAGATCTAAAAAACATGGACAGAAGGACCAAAAAGTTAATTATAACGAAATATGAAAACCTTATAGTGAGTTTTTCAAAATATGAGGACCAAACTATAAATTTTAACAAAAGTCAGGGACTAATAAATCATTTGCCCATATATCAATATCCAATCTTTCAAATGTTAGCCAACTCGTGTTCTTGTCCTTTTTTTGGGTCATAAGTTGTACAATATATCAAGGTCCAATTTTTCAAGTGTTAACTAATTCGTGTTTGTTTAATTGAACTAAATTATATTATAATGAGTTTTAAAAGAAACAAACTTTGCATAAACTTTTAAATATTTTTATGCACCATTAATAAATTTAAATTTGATATTTTTAGAAGCTTAACAGAAATAGAAATTGTAAAGGCTTGCTGTATATGTAAGCCCCTAAATTTGCACGTTTTGGTCATTTTATCCCATCACTTCAAAGGACATCACTTTTATCCTCTCAACTCTTCAAAAGTGATACTAAGTAACCCCTAAACTTGCATCTTTTGTTCATTTTACCCCATCACCTGAAAAAACTTCCCTTTTACACTCTCAACTCTCCAAAAATGATACTATGGTAAGAGTTATATGATTTAGAGAAATGCAACATGAAGTATATGTAATGGTTTACAATAATCTATTGTAATATTATGTTTATGTTTTTGTCCTTTTAATTACAAATACTGACATGTCTAAATTTAAGGTGTTTTTAAGTTTTTTTTTTTTTTGGTAGAACGGAGGGCTTAAAGCCCTCCTTATGGTGTTTTTAAGTTAATTAAAGGTGTTTTGTCCATTTAATTACAAATGCTGACATGTCCAAATTTATTGCCACATGTCTTACAAAAATTCAACTACTGTAGCGCATGTTATACAATCTCATTTTTTTTCCGTTGAGTTGAAAAATGTAGGACACATAGTACCACTTTTGGAGAGTTGAGGGGGTAAAAGGGAAGTCCCTTAAGATGAGAGGGTAAAATGACCTAAAGATGTAAATTTAGGGGTTACATAGCACCACTTTAGAAGAGCTCAAGGATAAAAGGGATGTTCTTAACGTGAGAGGGTAAAATAACCAAAAAATGCAAGTTTAGAGGGTTACATGTGCATTAAACCAATTGTAAATATAAAAATAACTATATTTGTTAATTTAAATGGTAAAAGTGATCTATTAATAAGTCATACTAATAATTTATGCCCTTTTTCCAATTCCAAGTGACATAAGGGAGGGGTAATACGGTCAAAGAGGAAGAAGCAAAAGTAAAATGAGGGAGAATCTAATTCCAAATAGAGGGATAAAATGGTAAATGTAGAAAGAGAGTAGACATCACATAACAAATCTCTGCGCATAGACGCTGAAAACAAAGCCAAAAACGAAGGGAAGAGAAAGTGTTGTGGAGTGGGGTGGCTTTGCGACGGCGTCTCCGTTTTTCATATCGCCTCCATTGCTGGTGTCATATCCTTCAATCTTATTTTCAATGTTGCTTATTTTTTTAATTTATTCTCCATTTTTATTTAATTGAAACAACAACAAAAAATTTCATGTTGTTTGGTGTTTTTTACTGATCAAATCTTGCAATCAATTTTTTTTTTCAAGTTTTGTTTTGGAACCTGATACCACACCATGGCGATGACCGCCGATTCCTCCCACGGTCATCAATCCCCACGCGGCGGTTTTGATGGTAGTACTCAAAATCGGAAAACCCTGCCCTCACCTTGGGCTCAGATTGTGCGAGGTGAACCTGAATCGACGCCTCCCGCCGTTAATCAGATATTGCCACCATCCCCACCACCGCCTTCAACTTCTCCACCTACTCCTGTAACTGTAGGTTCCACTGCGGACCAATTTAATTTTTCTGATTACTCCCCTCATAAAACAGCCTATTCCCCGGCACTCGAGATTTCTGTGGCGGCAGCTAATACTTCCGATAATAACGACAATGCTGGAAACCCTAAGAAGCCTGTGTGGAAGAAGCCGTTAAACGGTGTGACTGAGGTTAGTCCTGTGATGGGAGCTGTGTGCTGGCCTGCCCTATCTGAATCCACAAAATTTTCTCCTAAGTCATCACCATCAGCTGATTCCTCTCCGAAGATCGTGGTTTCTGATGGATCACTGTCCAGTCCCAAGGTACATTCCTGTATCTCCTTTGTTTTTGTTTGTTTGTGGAGAAAACTTTAGCAAACTCTGTTCTGTATGTGTTTTTGATTGAGATTTTACCTATAGTGTTTTATGTTTTTGTTGATTGATTTTTTGGGTTAACAGAAGGAACTTGCTTAATCTAGTCTGAAACTTTTGTATATGTATTTGTGTTTTTGATTGAGCTTTGCTGATTGTCTTTACCAGTTTACCTATAGATTTTTCTATACGTTGATTGATTTCTGATTTAACAAAAGAAACTTGCTTTGAAGAATAGTGATAAATACTCCTGGGTTGTTTCGTAGCTGTGCTACTTGTTTTTTGTTGAGTTTGATCTACTGTGTATTCCTGGTTTTTGTTCTATAAAATTTCTTTATGGATAAAAAAAACTTGTTTTATCTAGCCTGATTGTCGAGTTTTAATATCATTCAATGGTTGTACTCACCATCCTAGCAAAGTATGATGATTTGCTATTTTTTTTATTATTATTAGAATGTTAAATGTTGTTGTTTGCCTTTTGTTTTAGGGACTTGTAACGCCAAATTCAGCTCATAAACAAGCTGCAAGTAATGCAAAACCTAATGCTACATCAAACCACGTGGTGCCAACTCGACAAAGATCCATGAAACGTGGTGGTGGTGGCAATGGCTCTGGAGGTGGACACTCTCAAAACAACTTCTCTCATCCTCCTCCGCCACCTCCGCCACCGCCTTTTCCTTTATTTGCAATGCCTCCTAATGGTTATGGAAACATGATACCAACAATGACGGATCAATCTCCAAGAGAATCTTCGTACAAGGGTAGCTCGTGGGAAACTAGACCAGTTGGGGGATTTGGGCCTCAGCCACCTGCGGTTGATAGCAGACATTCAGCCCGAAGAGGCAACTTTGGACCACGTGGGGATGGTCACTACCATAACAATTTTGGGAACAGGCGCGATCAGGACCGTGGACATTATGGAAATGCCAGAGAAATTCCTGCTCAATCTCAGAGATCTCCGAGAGGCTTTGTTAGGCCTCCTCCACCAAATACTGCCACTTTTGTTCCTCCCCAGCCTGTCAGACCTTTTGCGAGTCCCATGGGTTATCCTGGTGAGGTTTTTCTTTACACCTGCTCAATCTTTTACTAATTGTAAAACATACATTTCCTTGATTCTTTGCTTTTTAACATTTGTCTGTGAGTAAACTGATGAACTTTTATATGATTAATTTAATACCATTTTTTTAGGGGAAATAATTTAACATTGATAATTCGGTATCTTCAGATTTGGTATATATTCCTGCATTGCCGATGGAGCCTTTTAGGGGTATGGGAATGCCTTTCATCACACATGCACCGCCTGCAATGATTGTTCCTGTACCCGAACCTCCTTTGCCTGCCATGTTATTGCATCAGATAGAATATTATTTCAGGTAAACTATATTATTCAACCTCTTGAAGCCTCTCCTAGTGATGATTTGTAGCAGCTTAATTACCAAGTTCTAAGCCTCTCCTAGTGATGATTTGTAGCAGCTTAATTACCAAGTTCTAAGCCTCTCCTAGTGATTATTTGTAGCAGCTTAATTACCAAGTTCTAATTGTTAAGTTCTAATTGTTGTTTGTTTGTTACAGTGATGCAAATTTGATTAGAGATGAGTTTTTAAAGTCAAACATGGACGATGAGGGCTGGGTTCCAGTTACTTTGATTGCAGGCTTCAATCGGGTAAGTTAATTTATAAATGAGCTTGAGAACTTCTAGTTAAAGTTTTGTTCAATAGAATATTTTTGTTATGGATAGATTCTTGCACTGGATATTATGGATAGATTCTTGCACATGTATTGGCATTTTCTTGTGATTTCATTGAATTTGCTCATAATCTGAATTGATTTTGTTTATTTATGTATCTAAAACAAAAATTTGTTATTTTTGAATAAGAACACATACTGCTATTAACTGCTTCGGGTTCATTGTTTGTCTACTTAATGGAATTCTTTGAGAACTTCTTGCTGTCTATATAGTTCTGAGTTGTAGATAGATTTTTTGTTATTCTCTGTAACAAATCTTATTTGAAGTTTCTTAGTCAACAACCTCCATTAGTTACCCATCTCCACCATTTCTCAGTTTGTTTTTATTGATTTCTCTATCCAAAACCCTAACTTTATCCATAAGAATCATGATGAACTTGGTCATTTGTGCAAATAGTTTTCCACTTGAACCAAATTAACCTTTTTAACTAGAAAAATATTGGTGGGCGGATTATTGTAGTAATAAATAGCAATTTTTGTCTTTTCTGTTTGATACGTTCTTGAGTATTGATTTAATTACTTCGGATGCATATCAGTGATGGTTGGAAATAGCTCAAGGTTTTACTTTTTGTACATATATTTGTTTAGAAAAAACGTGATTTTATGTGAATGCCTTGGTGGTCAATTGTGCGCTCGTAGTAGTGCTGAATGTTTCATTTATTATCATGTTTAGTTAAAATGGTATTTATTTGCATTTTTAGTTTTTTTGTCAACATTGAAACTTTTACTATTCAAGTAAAATGGTTCAGAATTTAGTTAAACTATTGACTTCGTTTGACTGAATTCGGTCCAATTCGGTAAAAAACAGTTACATATGTAAACATATGGTATATTATTGTATCTAGTTCCATTTTTTAATGTTTTATTTCTCTCCCATTTTTCTTTATTTTTCTTGCTGGTAATTGCAGGTTAAAAGCATGACCCATGATATCCAATTAATTTTGGATTCATTAACGAGCTCAACTGTTTTAGATGTGCAGGTAGCTTTATGAACTATTTATACCTGTTTTCGATTTTTTTTTTCGGTGTTGTATGTAAATGGCTTGCATTTTTCATTATCCATTTCAGGATGATAAAGTGAGACGGTACAATGATTGGCAAAAGTGGATTCCCAGTTCTAGTAGACTTTCTGCTGAGTCGAGGTCACAAACATCTAGTCCCTCAGGTCAGGATATGTTGACAAATCCACTACATAATATGACTGTAGAGGAGACAACTGCTAACCAAAATAGTTTAACTGTGGAGTCATCCTCCAACTTAGAGGTCGCTCCAACAAGCTCATCGGAGGTGGCTGCTCATGCTCACTTTAAAAGCTCTAGAGATGATTGTATCGAGGATGCAAGTTTAAGTTGAAACCAACATCATTTACACTGCAATTTTACTGAATACAGAGAGTACTTAAAGAATAGTGCACTTTTTGGGTGAAGGAAAAGGTGACAATGTTGCTTCTATATAGAAGGTTGTAAGTACCTTCACATTTATCTGGTCTGTTGTTGTGCCTGTTTTTGACGGAATTTTGCAGAGGCACACCAATGGAAATTTAAAAAGAAAAAACGTAATAAGAATTATATAGATATTTATTAGAGACAAGACAAACAAAAAAAGAACGAACTTAGGTTGTTAACTGACACATTGGTAAGGTTTTTGGTTTTTTTTGTATAGCTTGGTGTTCGGTGTTTGTGTGGATTATGGTTATTTTCTTTTCTCTTTTTCTTCATTGATTCCTTTCTGTCATTCCATGGGTTGTCCAAAGTGGTTCATTATTCGTTTTGTCAATGGCCTACATTGTATTACCAAATGTCTTAGACCATACAACCCCTATTTTTCGAGACAACTTTAATCTTATATGTAGTTGCCAAAATTTCTTTGGTAATATGAGAATAATATGTGATTTTCTAGTAGGACAATAGAGGTAGTTGACTAATATAACATAATTGTTGTTTTTATTATGCATCTTATATAATTTTTCTGAAATGTATATGGATGATGGATATGATATGATTATGACCATATTCTAATTCACACTTCTATTTGCTGAGAGTGAGATTTATCTTTGCAACGCATGTTTCTTAAAATATGCATTTCTTTACTTTTCACATTTCTCTACTTTTCATCGGCCATTTTATAAGTACTTTATTTTATTATCTCTGAAGCTATTTTTTTTTTTTGGCAAGTCTAGAGCCGAAGTAACTCACCTAAAACATTAAAATTGTCAATTTATTTCAAAATCAAGTGATATCTTTCGGCTCAATTAAAACTCCAAATCTAAGTTGACTTTTTGAATTTCCATTTTGGTCCTAACACTAGTCATTTTATTTTATTAGCTTCTCAAAAATTAATATGTTTTGAAATGGTAAATTATAGGTTCAGTGAAATAAAATGAGCTGGAAATTTGAAAAACATATCCTAAATTGAATTGCAGTTACAATTTTGGGAAAAACAGTTTTTCTCCAAAATGCAAATAACGGTTGGATCCTTTTTTTACTTGCAAAATAATATGAAAATTTTGGGTCCATAACTCCCTGGTCTGGGTTTTCTGGTCCCTACTAATCATACCATTTCTCTATTCTTCTACTTTTCACCCAAATAGAATTTGGACAACTTCTACTATTATGGGGTAATGAACGGGTAAATTGCACTATAGGTGCCTAAACTATGCTTATTTTCTCAAATTGGTACCTAACATCTGAGTACCCAAACTATCGATGATCTTTCAAATTGGTACCTAGTGACGTCCTATAACAAGTTTCTCATAAGTCAACGCCAAGTCAACGAAAGTCAATGTAAATTTAGTTGACTTCTTTCACTACCTAAGCAAAATGTCCAAATTGCCACTCCACCTTCATCTTCTTCCCCTTCCCTTCTTCTTTTTTTTTTTTTCTTTCTCCTTCAATTTTTTTTTCTCTTCTTCCTCTTTTTCCCTCCTTTTCTTTTCTAATTAATTCTCAAATCCGGCAAAGGGCGGTCCGAAACCTGGAAATCCAAATTCCGGCGACAACTAGATTCCGGTTGCCGTCGGGATATGAATTTCCAAATTTCGGACCGACCAGGGATCTGGAAATCCCAGATCACCGCAGGACTGGTATTACCGGCGGCGACCTGGGATTTCCAGATCCCAGCGGGCGACCCGCCGGAATCTGAGAAATTGAGGTTCCGGCCAGGGCGGAATCTGGATTTCCCAGATTTCTGTGGGTCGCCTTCCTGTGATCGCTTGTTTTCTTTTGAAAAAATGAAAAAAAAAAGAAGAACGAAAATGAATAAAGAAAAAGAAGAAGAAAGAAAACAGGTTATGGTGAAAAGAGAGAGAAAGGTTGAATGGAAGAAGAAGATGAAGGAGAGAGAGGAGGAAGAAGATGATGGAGGGCAAATTGGTCTTTCTTATAATTCGGTCAACTGAATCAACTAAAATATTGGTCAAGCATGCGTTGACTTCCGTTGACCATCGTTAACTTGAGGTAAACCTGCTATAGGATGTTACTAGGTACCAATTTGGGAGGTCATTGATAGTTTGGGTACTCAGATGTGCAAAATAGTTTTTTAGGTACCAGTTTAGAAAAATGGGCATAGTTTAGGTACCTGTGGTGCAATTTACCTGACAATGAACCCATCTAATGAACTAGATAAGCATCCCGTCTGATTGGAAGATGATTGGTATAAAGAAACATGTGTACAAATGTCACACGTTTATTAGCCAGGTCCATTGGACCGGAAAAACTCTAATAGAGTTTCTGCATAATTTTTCTTCGATTCCAACTATTTTCAAAAGTTAATAAACAAAAAGAAGTTTGTTTTATTTTCAATCACAAATGGTAAAAATCAAAGGGGAATAAATCATGAAAACCTGAACCTCATATTAATTATTGAATCTACCTCTCCCTCTATTTTATATGAGTGTTCTTCACCACAAAATTGGTATAAAGCTACATAAAGAAAGCAAGATTCCGAATTGGATTTTGCATATTTCGCTCCTACCAAACTGGTTATCGTTGTATACCAATTTGGACTTTTCATCTTTTAACTTTGATTTTATAAGATTTTTATTTTAAAAAATAAAAATAAAACTTGTGAACAAAAATTTAACTTATGGGTCGTAGTTGACATTGTAGGTTGAGTTAATAGAAAGAAATTTGAACATCAATTCTCAAAAAATACATCATTTGGGAAAGATGAAGAATTTTATAAATATGATTAAGATCCGTTTAAAATAAAAAATACACGTGGTGTGGACTTCAAAGTTATGAGATTTATTGTTCACCAAATATAATGCTTAATAGAAAATTGTTTGATTTTTCATCGAATGAAAATTTTACAAAGTGACGATTTCATCTATTAAATTTCACATTGCAAAGATGAAGTCTCTACTTTTTACTATTCTGATTGCATGGGAAAAATGTTGACATTGGCTTTAGATTCAGTTTGATTTGGGCATTGTTGTTCCTCATTGACTTCAGACTCAATCTATGAAGGTCATTTGTTACTTCGTCCAGGGTGAGTTGCTTGTCTTTATCATTGCTCTTCCATAGAGGTTGCATCCTCACATATTTACAGGAAGGAAATTATATTGCAAATGCTTTGACCAGATTTGACATTATAGATGACAATATTTTCTATTTCTGCAATTCTTTTATTTTTGTTATGACTATTGTAATACCGAGCCATTTAGATTCGTGACTTAACCTATTTCTTTTGTATTTTTGTTCTTAATAACAATAATAATATTTTTTTTTATCTTTTCTCCGAATTAAAATTATTAAAATAGTATGAAATTTTATCTAACACTCATATACAACATGTTACTTTAAAAGTAAGCTCCTTACAAAATTTTGGGAGCAAAAGTAATTTTTATTTTATTTTTAAAAAAGTTGTTCATTATGCTCACAATAAGTAACAAATAAAATTCTCACTACTTCAGATGAAGTTTGAATTCATGATATTTCTTGTTACGGGAAGAGTCTTAATCACCAAACTATAAGCTTCCCTCGGCAAAAGTGGTATTAAAAAGCAAGAATAGGATTGAAAGGAAGTATGAAAAATGTCATTAGGATTTTATAGTTAGAATGAAAAAGGAAATGTTGGTCGGTTGAGTTTCAAATGGAACATTACATTACAACTTTTAATCAATATGAGTTTAATTAGTGAATTACTATACATCGACCCCTTTGACTGCTAAACATCGACCCCGGCCCACTTTTGACTTTAAAAAAGTCTAAAATACCCTTTTACATATTAAAAGTTATATTTTATTTAATTTAATTATTTAATATTTTTTTTCATTTATATATTTATATATTATAACTTATTATAACTTATATATATTATTTAATTATTTAATATATTATGTTTTATTCGTTGAAAAAATATATTATGTTTTATTTATATATATATGAACCCATTAATTAATTATACTCTTAATAATTGATATACTCGTAATAATTAATATATTTCAGATTACATTAGGTTAAATTAGCAATAAATGCTCGAGAATTGTAATAAAAAAGTTCACGCAAGCTAAAATAAACTCTTACGTAAATGAATATAGTCCTAGCATTTAATTAATTTAAACTCATAAATTCCTAAATACATCCTAATATTTGATTAGCGTATATCCCATTAGTGTACATAAAAAAAAATAGTATTTATGAGAAATTAAATTTTTTTTATTTTTTAGTTATCCATAAAAAAAAAAATAAAAAAAAATTAAAGGTGGCGACGGTCAGAGTGACCGTCGCCCCCACGGCGGCGACGGTCGGAGTGACCGTCGCCACCGCGGCAGCGACGGTCGGAGTGACCGTCGCCCTTTATTTTTTTATTTATTTATAAAAATAAATTTAAAGGTGGCGACGGTCACAGTGACCGTCGCCCCCACAGCGGCGACGGTCGGAGTGACCGTCGCCACCACGGAGGCGACGGTCGGAGTGACCGTCGCCCCCACGGTGGCGACGGTCGGAGTGACCGTCGCCCCCACGGTGGCGACGGTCACAGTGACCGTCGCCCCCACGGTGGCGACGGTCACAGTGACCGTCGCCCTTTATTTTTTGAAAATTTTTTTTTTTTTTTTTTTTTCTAAATTTAATTTTTAACATATAAATTAATTAATTAATAAAATAAAAAATAATAACATTAAATATATATAGTTTGAAATGTGTTTAAAAATTCAAAATTTAGTCGGTTTATCCGATGTCTCAAAATTAACACATTTTTTCAATATCTAAAAATTAGTCCGTTTTCAAAATAATCTCAAAATTAGTCATTTTTAAAATAATCTCAAAATTAGTCCGTTTTAAAAATAATCTCAAAATGTAAGATAATTATATTTAATAATAATTAAAAATATAGATTACATGATCAAATTAAATTAAGGAAGAATTCGAGTTTGATTGAAACTCTTTAAAATTATATCTTGTTTTTTCATTAAATTCATAATATCTTAATGTAGTATTTAGGATTCAAGGTTTTGAGGTTTAAGATAGTATTTAGGGTTACGATATGAGATTTAGGGTTAGGATATGAAATTTAGAGTTAGGGTTAGGGTATGAAATTAGTCCCTTTTTTCAAATTTAAAAATTAGTCCGTTTTCTCACAATCTAAAAATTAATCCGTCTTTTAAAACATCTCAAAATTAGTGTGTTTTTCAAAACAAAAGTTAAATGAGACAAAAAGGTAGATAATTGTATTTAGGGTTAGGGTATGAGATTTAGAGTTAGAGTATGAAATTTAATAAAAAAATTGCAAATAAATATATTTAGGGTTTGAGGTAGTATTTAAAGTAAGGGTATGAGATTTAGGGTTAGGGTGAGAAATTTAATAAAAAATTGCAAATAATGGATTTAGAGTTTAAGGTAATATTCAAGGTTAGGGTATAGAATCAGGGTCAGAGTTAGGGTTAGGGTTAGGGTTAACATGAAAAATTGAAAAAAGTTGAGATAGAATTTCCTCACCATGGAATAGACGGCCACCATGACCGTCAATTTCCTTTTCAATTTTTTGTAGGAAAGTATTATTTTTTAAAAAATAAAATTTGTTAATCAATCAATAAAAGAAGATTATTGGTTCGACGACACACCGCCACCGATTTTATAATACATTAACACGGATATTGAGATTTATCCGTTTGACTCGGGAGCGAACTATATAAAGTTAAATACTAAAACGGACTATTTTTGAGATTATGATAAAACGGAATTTTTTTGAGATTTAAAAAAATGGAGTAAATTAGATCTTTAATTCTTAAAAACGGACTATTCTAGAGTGTTTTACAAAACGGACTATTTTAGAGATTATTGAAAAAATGAATTATTATAGAGAGTATTAAAAAAACGGACTATTTTAGAGAGTTTTACAAAACGGATTATTTTAGAGAGTATTGAAAAAACGGATTTTTTAGAGAGTATTAATAAACGGACTATTTTATTGAGTTTTGAAAAACGGACTAATTTTTAAATTCTTAAAAAAACGAATTAATATTGTTTTAAAAGAATATTCATTATAAATATTATTTTATAAAAAGAATTATAAATATAATTTGTGAAATGAGGAAGGGTATAATAGGAAAGATTTTTGTAAAAAGTGAGTTATAGGTGGGCCAGGGTCGATGTTTAGTAATTTAGGGGGTCGATGTATAGTAACTCCCTTTAATTAATTAGCACAACTGTCTTTTCTTTTCTTTTTCGTAAAATAGTATATTTATATATTCTGCTGAGCTTTGGAACATCAATTTCGACAAGACTGCTTCTGACGACTCCATTTTCTCGGGCCAAAATCAGCTTTCTTCAAAAAATTAGCCGGTCTTCTTCAATTTGGACTGTAGCTCTCTGCCCAGTTTTGTTTTTTCTTTTTTTTAATCTTTTCTACTGGAAAGGAAAATCTTTTTCTCCTCCACCTCCAAAAACAAAACGAAAAATTTGAGATTTTCTTTTGGCAGAAAAAATAAATAAAGAAACCAGACTATAAATTTTGTTAAAATATAATATGTTTTTGATGATAAGGAATACTAACTGGCTAAAGTTCAAATCATTGTCAAATTTTGGGATGGTGGACCCACTCGCAAAGCCCACATCCATGTAAGTTCGGGGTATAATGGTTGCAGTAAGGTCTTCCTTTCCACTTCATTTAGAAATGGCGTAGGCGCGGATCGAACTTTCGACTTTGTCCATAAGCGCCTAGATGGAGGGAAACACTTACCACTACGCCGAACCCGAGCGGGTAAAATAAAAAAAATAAAAAAATATATTACTCAATCGATTGAACCAAAAACTCGAGATGATAGTTTAGGTTAACATCTTTTATATTATTCTCTGACACATCCCCCAACACAAATGCTTCTTGCGTTTGAAGCGTGCCCAACACAGACTAATCTATATGTGTTACTAATTCAACAAATATTGAGATTTCCAGAAATCGAACGCAGAACTTTTCAATCGACTCTGATACCAGTTATTTAATTGATTAAACTAAAAACTCGAGCTTATAATTAATGCTACAGTTTTTAATATTATTCTTTGACAAAATAAATAAAAGGGTCCATAATATTTATTGTCAATTCATTTCAAGATGCTCGATTCTTGTTTGGATGATTATAACTTAATGAAATCTTTATTGCCAAAAGTGTTTCAATGTTTAGAGATGTTTGATTGCATTATTTGTTTTAATCCTTTTATCTTATAAATCAGATCATGGAACACCAACCAATATGTAAGCTTAGAATCTTACCCTTTACAAATTTAATCACGGAAATAATAAATTTAAAGAAAGATTGATCTCCATGGATCTACACCACGATCTGTAATAATAGGAGCCCTAAAGTTTCTTTTTTTTTAATTGAGTAGAGTTGGCACTATAAGATGGATGAAGAAAAAGTGGATTTAACATGGTTGTCAATAATATCTCGTAAAAAATAACCGTTAACGTTAAATATTTATAGATTTTATCAAACATTAAAATTATTTTACTATCACATTTTACGCCAAAAACATTTTCTATTTTTCAAAATCGTTTTGAAAACTTTATCTCTCTGAACGTTCATATATTTTCTCATCATCGAACAACACCTAAATGACCTCAAACTTATCTTATCAAAAAAAAAAAAAAGACCTCAAACTTAAAAGTGGAAGAATTAAAGTTGTTTGACTATCATCAAATCTCAGAATTGTCTAATTTTAAGGTCATTAACAGTTTTTTTGATGGTATCAACAGAAATGTATTTATAGATTTTTTCAAACATTAAAGTTATTTTAGTATCACATTTTACGCCAAAAGCATTTTCTATTTTCAAAATCGTCATTTCAAAATTTTATCTCTCTGAACATTCATATATTCTCTCATCATCGAACAACATCTAAATGACCTCAAACTTAAAAGTAGAAGAATTAAAATTGTTTAGACTATCATTAAATCTTAGAATTATCTAATTTTGAGGTCATTAACGGTTCTTTTAATGTATCAACAAAAATTCTTTAATTCTAGAATTCATGTATCCACCTGGTGTAATTTGAAGAAAAGGAATTGCATGCACCTCTTTTGGAGAAAAGTGTAACCATAATGTTTTCATTTTTTTTCAATTTTCCGTTTTTTTTAATAGACATAAGGTACACTTCTGTTTGTTAGAATTAATAAACTTGTATCTTCTTAAGTTATGAAAGACAGTAAGGATTATGGATGGTTAAGTTAGATAACTTAATAAAGATTCTTTAATACATTGATTATTGTAGGAGTTACGGGAGTTTTATGTTGTTACAGAGTTTAATCAGAGCCCCGGCTGTGCTTCTAGGCAACCAATGCAATTGCTTGGGGCCTCACAAAAATTGGAGCCCCATATTATACATTATATATTATTGCTTATAATACATCATTTGACAAATAAAAGGAGTTATAACCCATAGAAAGTGACTTTTTGTAGAGTTAAATTTTTTTGAAAACACAAAGTTGTTGAAATAAGGGCTCATATTCCGTATGTCGTCTATGGTCTCATATGGTCTCGAACTGGCCCTGAGTTAATATTATGAGTTTTCAAGAGTTATCTAGAGGTTAGTTTATGAGTCTATTAATTTGTGTACAAATGCTATGTAATTATAGATTTATGCGTGACCTCATTGTTTGTTCTTATTATCAAAAAAAAAATAAAAATAGATTTATTCGTGACCTCAAAGTAATAAGAAGATATTCTAGCTCGTCTCTCTTTTCTCATCTTTATAATTTATGTATTCTTCTTTTCTCTGCAACATTGTTTACCTGGTATCAAATTAATATTTTACAGTACTTTGGTCCCAGTTGATCTCTGAAATGAATTGTGTATAGGAGTATTAAACATCATACATTTTCAACAATGAAGCTAAATTGATACTTAAATGTGTCAGGCAATTTCGAATTAGACATTTATTTATAGTATTAAAACACTACTCTTATCTGGTTATGTTAATATAAGTGCTCCAACATTTGATAAGATGATACAGTTCATAAAACTAAGAAAAAGAATACATGGTTTGGCCAATTTGCAAATGGCCTATATATGATTTAGAACTTTACAAGTTCAATATGTGGAGAGATTCTAGAGCATCTCCGAAATTTGACACTCCTCTAGTTATAAATAGAGTTTCATATTTTTTATTATACTCTAAACAGTTCTCAATCTATCGTCTTTCATATTCTAAAAGAGTGTTATACTTTGAGAGTGTTCTAAATATCTTCCAATACATAGATTGTGAGGTTAATTTATAGTTAAATAATTTATAATTTAACCCCTGGTCAAAAGTATTTATACTACTTTAAAAAAAAAAAAAAAGTATTTATACTAATTTCGTAAATTCAATGTTATAAAACCGACAAGACAAACAAACATAAAGAAATTATCATAAACTTAACAATTTAAAGATAATTAAAATCGGCGAGAATTGTGTAGCAATGTCGCTAAAGGATTCAGGTAATGGCTTTGCAGGTCTTCTCAATTGACATGACATTTTCCTCTATGTCTTATGCTAATTTCTGCACTTGCTCTATTTTATTGGACAGAGCCTTATTATTCTGACTCCATTTTAATTTGGTTTTTCCACCTTCCTTTTATCAATAACTTTCCCAAATTGTACTTCCACGTTCTCAGCACTCTATTCTTTTTATCAATCTCACCTTTTTTCTACTTCCCATTTCAATATAATCCTACATTAAAAAGAATAAAGTAACATTAAACCATAAGCAAGCAAAGTGTGCGTGTGATTAACTTATTCAAACAAATCAGGGAAAAGCTGAGAGCATCTCTAGTGGCAAAAAAAACTGCTGTTCTTTTTTACTGTTTAAGAACAACAAAAGCTCTTCAATGGTTACAAATTTGATGTTCTTTAAAAGCAATGTTCTTAAAATTAAGAACATTAAAAAGGGGTAGTTATAAAAAACAAAAATGGGAGGAGAGACATCCATGGACGAGTCAAATGCGCCGCATCTTGATCAATTATAAGTCATAACGCTCTTATTGTAATTATCTAGCTATAATTTGCTCTCCTATGTATATATATTTGTGCTTATATGCAATATACTACGCTGGTTATCACATTTACATGATATTAGAGTCCGCTTCAACCGTAGCATGACAATTCCGATATTTTTTGTATTAGAATAATAATCCCTAGATTAGTGCCTTTGTGATATACACATTTATTACTTCATCCGTTCCATAATATAAAGTATTTTTGTCATTTAGAGTAAGAATAAGAATGACACTGCAAATACTAATATACCCCTAATTAATGTGCTGAAAATATCTCTATCATTCTCTCTAATAATATACATTCCTTTAATGAAAAGGGTAATGAAGGAAATTCCTCCAATAATTATTCCTTTTATGGCCAAAAAGTCTTATATTTTGGAAATAGTAGAAAAGCCAAAAGGCCTTATAATATAGAACGGATGGAGTATATTTATTATACAGTTTGACTGATGTAAATCTCTTTGTATATATACCCTATTAAGGTGATCATATCAATCAAGGAAAATATTTCCAATATGGTATCAGTTACCTAGTTCGGTCCAATCTCTCTTCCTCTCTCTCTCTCCTTCTTTATTTCGGCCCTTCCTTTTGTTCTGCCCTAGCCGAATTTCATCTTCCTCACCATGAGAGACATCACCAAATCTGCTGCTTCCAAACCTAAATCCTCTTTTCATCCCGCTTTGGCGGTTTCTAATATCAAAACCAATATTCCTGTTATTCTTGACCTGAAAAAAGTTCTCTATTCTACATGGGCAGAGTTATTCAAACTTCATTGCACTTCGCACCGTGTCCTCTCCCATATTCTTCCTGACTCTTCTGGTAAGGGAAAATCACTGGCTACTTCGGCTGATGATGATTCGTGACAAGCCCTTGATGTCGTCGTTCTTCAATAGATGTATGCTATTATCTCTCCGGATCTCTTCGAAACTACTATGATTCCTAGTTCCACGGCTTTGGAGATGTGGGATCGTCTCCGAAATGTATTTGAAGATAATAAACATTCTCAGGCAGTTTCCCTCGAACAGAAGTTTTCGTCAACTCATATGGCTGAATTCTCGAATGTGTCTGCCTATTGCCAACGACTTAAGGTTTTGTCCGATCAGTTGAAGAATGTTGGGCCTCCTGTTAATAACAATCGTCTTGTTTTACAACTTGTTGCGGGTCTTATTAATGCTTATAGTGGAGTGGGAACATTGATCCGTCAAAGTGATCCATTGCCGCACTTTTATCAAGCTCGTTCGATGTTGGTTCTTGAAGAAACAAGTCTTGCCAAACAACTCACTCTATCCTCTAATACGGCATTAGTATCAGCGTCCACTCGCACGTCGACTGAACCACCGCCTATGGCAGATTTCCTGCCTCAGAATTGTGGCAGGCGGGTAGGAGAACGGTACTCCCGACACCGTGTCGGCGGACGATCTGGCGGACGGTAGTCCGACCTTGGTAGCGGCGGCGCTTCCCGCTAGCAAACTCCTTCTTGATAGACGGGCCAAGGGTACTGGTCCAGCCCACCTCAACAGCACCCTTGGGCGTGGCCGAACCCTTGGGCTTGCCCTCCGTGTCTGTATCCCTCGGTTCCACTGTCTCGCCCTCAGCAGTACCGGAATTCTGCTCCATCCCAAGTTGGTTTTCTCGGACCACGGCCTACCCACCATGTATACACTGCTACTCCAATGGAACTTGACTTGGGTTCTCATACCACGGAATTTACTCCACCAGCTGAGATGAATTGGTTTATGGATACAGGAGCTAGCTCGCACATCCCGTCCTCATGTAACCTCTCGTCTTATTCTTGTTTGAGTACACATAATGGTATTGTTGTGGGAAATGGTGATATTATTCCAATTTGTGGTACCGGATAAACTAACCTTGCCTCTATTGACCCATCTTTACGCTTGACCAATGTGTTACATGCTCCCAAAATTATAAAAAATTAGTGTCAGTCCGTAAGTTTACCACTAATAGTCATGTTTCTGTTGAATTTGATTCACGTGGGTTTTCTGTGAAGGATTTACAGACGGGCATGATTTTACTGAGATGTGATAGTAATGGCGATCTTTATCCCGTGTTTGTGTCGTCTTCGTTCAAACCTATTTCTTCACCATCTGCTTTTGTTGTGTTGCATGCGTCTGTGTAGCTTGAAAGATTGGGGCATCCATGCTTGAGGTTGTGGAGTCCGTAATTCCCAAGGCCAAAATCGGTAACTATATGGGGCTGGATAGGGACGTTCCAATGGGAATTCTTGTCCTAACTTTTAGCGCACCAATGGGAGTGTGTATTCACCGGTTCCTATGTATTTCGCTAATGGTCGGGAGAATACGACGTGTCACAATTGTCGACGAATTAGACATGTAGTTGGAAATAGTTCTTCTCAACGCTTCAATAAAGACAACATTTGTCCTCAGTCGAATATTGCTTCTAGTTTTGGGCACAAACAACATTCGGTAGTCGATACAGGCGTAACGCATCACTGGACATCTGACATGGGAAACCTGCCCCGAAGAAGTGCAAATTGGTAACGAATCTAAACACTCTGTGTTTAGTGTTGGTAATTCTGGTGTTTCATGTGGCTCCTCTAAATTCAATTTGCGTAATATATTATATGTTCCGCATTCAGCTCATAATTTACTCTTTGATTATGCTCTAACAAACACTGGTCATATGTCTATGGAATTTTTCTTTGATTGTTTTATTATTAAGAATTTGGCCAGGGGACAGATTCAATTTCGCGATCGGAGTAATGATGGTCTCCACTCCACATGTCTCTCAGCTTCAAAACCACCTTAATGTTCGAAAAATTTAGCTAGTCTTAGTACATGGCATGATCGTTCGGGCCATGCGTCATTTCCTGTAGTCAAACAATTTTTTAAATTCATTGAAATTGATTTTCAAATTCTAAACACAGGTTATGTTCATAGTTTTGTGTTAGCAAGTCTTATAAATTGCCTTTCACTTTATTTGTTCATGTCTATCATGCTCCGTTACAAATTATTTGTGCTAATGTTTGGGGTCCGTCACCCACTGAATTTATCGATGGTTTCCATTATTATGTAGTTTTTTGTGGACCATTTTATGTGATGTAGTTGGATATATTTTCTCAAACACAAGTCAGATGAGGTGTATGATGTCTTTGTGCAATTTTAAACTGTTGTTAAGAAGTATTTTGACACTTGTATTAAAATACTTCAATTTGATTTTCGCACTAATGGTATACATCATAGAATTTCTTGTCCATATACACTCCAACAGAATGGGGGTAGCATAGCGAAAACACTGTCACATTGTTTAACATGGTCTTGCTTTTACTTAATTGTGCAATGTTCCCGCATATTTTTTAGACATATGCATTTGATACTTCTACTTTCTTGTTTAATCATACTTCAGTGGTTCTTCTAGATTATAAAAATCCATATCAATTATTGTTTGGTAAAACTCCTGACTATATGTCTCTTTGTATCTTTGGTTGTTTATGTTTTCCTTAGTTTCGACTATATGCTAACGAAATTTGATGATCGTTCGAAACTATGTATTTTTCTTGGGTACTCTTGTTCTCATAAAGGGTATAAATGTTTTGATCCAGTGTTGTTGAAAGTTTATATCTCATGCCATGTTTTTTTCGATGAACAAGTGTTTCCAGGTCTCAAGTGATGCAAACCCGTCCTTATTGATGTCCCCATGTCAGCCTTTACCAGTTACGGTGACTTTTCCAGCAACTTTATTTCTGTCCCATTTTGTGTCAATTCACCAACAGCTGGACCAAAAAAAAAAGATGTTGTTCCTTTTTAATTTAAAGCAACCAATGAGCATAAATTGAACCATGTATCTCATGCACATCACAACCCGGCTTCGTCCCACGCTACCCCACACATGTCGCGCCACAATCTCACTCCATTTCACTATATCTAAATTTCACATCATCACCAGCTCCATCTCCCTTTGTTGAACCTATCAAAATATCATCACCACCCACAAATACCAACCCGCTAATTCCCTCTACTGGATCCCCATCTCCAATTATTCACCTTTTATCCAATACCTCCACCGCTTTACCTTTGCTACCTATTGATCTCACCCGCTATGGCCCGCTTCTCAAACCTTCCCACAATAGCCATAAAATTACCACTTGGTCCAAGACAAGTTCTTTAAGCCCTAAAGAGCCCCGTGTTGTAATACACGCTCTTCCTCCGATTCCTAAAACTGCTTTTGAGGCCCTGAAAATACCGGCATGGTGAGCAACAATGCATGCAGAATCTAATGCATTGCAGAACAATCTAATTCATGTCCCTCGTGAGTCTGGTATTCATGATGTGGGATGTCGTTGGTTGTTTACTCTTAAATTGAATTGAGATTGCTCGATTGCATGCTACAAAGCAAAGGATTGTCACTAAAGGATATAGTCAACTCCCCGTGATAGACCACTTTGAGACGTAAAGTCCAGTTGTCAAGCCCATGACTATCTGATTATTATTAGCAATAGCAGTATCCTGAGATTGGACAGTGGTCTAGTTAGATATCTCGAATTCCTTTCTCCATGACAAACTCAAGGAAGATGTTTTAATGGAGCATATGTGAGCGTAAGTGGTCGCTCATAGCGGCTTTAGCCTTCTTTGACTAGAGTCGCCACCCGGCCGACCGGGAAAATGTACAAACCGGTGTACGTACCAATTGTTTTGTAAACCAGAGATTCTATTTACGTTCGTGGATACAACTTATTAATTCCGACATTCCAATGACCCATAGGATCTTTAATGTAGCCTAACAGTTTATTATCTTGATATTTAGGGTTATCACACAAATATATTTAAATGCGCAAATATTTGTACGGTAAACCGCCGGGTGACACGGTGCAAAACCCTCAGAAGCTTACCCTTGTCGCGTGCCAGTGATCGCTCGCGGACCGATGCTCGTTGAAGAACGGAGACCTTTTCAGGGAGGAACCTTGGGGGCCGGAGTTGCGTAGGGCGTCCTTCGAACTGTAGCTAGGAACAAGACTTAATCAGCTCTAGCGGGGCTGCGAGTGATGCCTAGGTTCAAAACTTTTGATAAAGGGGGAATATATTTTTGGTGGTCGTGAGGAGCTTTTCTGGGAATATTTCTAAAGAAAGACTCTCAAGCTCGGATTCTAGCAATTCTTTTATGTATCAGAGGCAACTTTAGGCAACAACATATCGGGTCAAGAATCGCTTTAGAATGAGCTAGAGAGAGAGGAGGATGAGTGTTTGTTGGTGAATTGAATGAGAAATCCGGGGGGTATTTATAGGGTAGCTTGTGATCGTATGGTCTCTATTTAGTGACCGTACGGTCACTAGTTTGCCCGTCTCAGATCCAAATTTGGATCTGAGCCGGACTTCCCATAAGGCCCGGCCGGACCTTGTAAGACCCGGCCAAACTTGTTTGGCATGTAGTACACGTGTCATCTTCCTATTGGAGCACCTAACCACGTGACAGATAAGGATTGGATTGCTATCTGCCACGTGGCAATGACCATACGGTCAGATGGTTTGTGACCGTACGGTCACAACAAACAGTGTTGAGACCGTACGGTTCCTAATGAATAGTACTTGTGACCGTATATCATTTCGTGATTGAGGATTTTCTCATAAGCGTGAAGGTGCCACACTCATGGTCCCTAGGTGCGGGCGGAAGAGGTTATGTCCCTGAAAAGATGACCCGTTCTCCGACGAGTATCAGTATTTGAGCAGCTGGCGCGACGAGGAGCTCATAGATTGCTTTAATCATCGGGTTCGAAAACCAGTGCTTAAAGTTTGCCCCTCGTTTCTTTGGGAGTGCCTAAGGTGATTACATTATCTTGTAAGTCCCGTCGGACAGTCTCAATGAAGCGAAACAAGACATACTGCGTGTGTGCTCGTGTTTTTCGAAAGTGAGTTTAGAGAACTTACCTGCAGTTTTGGCCTACGGCATCATGTCTTCTATAATCTCAGTGTAAGGCCGACCAACTGTTTTCAATAGTACCTCGACGAGGATTTTCCGTAACTTCTGATGGTGCCTCGAACTTAGTTCGAGGACTTTAGTAACCTCCGTAACCCTTAGTAACCTTTCATAGCACCTCGGGCATGACCCGAGGATTTAGTAACCTCTCGTAGCTCTGAATAACCTTTCATAGTACCTCGGGCATGACCCGAGGATTTAGTAACCTCTCGTAGCTCTTAATAACCTTTCATAGTACCCCGGGCATGAACCGAGGATTTAGTAACCTCTCGTAGCTCTGAATAACCTTTCATAGTACCTCGGGCATGACCCGAGGATTTTGTAACCTCCTTAGTACCTCAAGCATGACCCGAGGATTTGGTGGTCTCTTCAGTTCAGCTCTCTGTCCCACTTTCTTCAGATAATGTTGAACACTTTATCCTACCAGTCTTATCTGAATGCTGGTGGCTTTCGTCCTGAGGTCGATCAACTGTGTCCCAACATCTTTTCTCTTTCGCTCTTGATCTTCAGTTGATCTGGGGATCCAGGCAGCATTCTTCCTTGATCATAGCCATGCCCCATTCCTCGTACTGCCCCAGTGGAGTTTCTTAGTTCCCGACATTTTGATAAGTTCGGGAGTGCCCTAGTGTACCGTTTCTGCGGTCGTTGGATCTGCCCCCATGTCCTTTGTGGTTCTTCCAGGGTCAACTTCGATTTGTCTGAAAGCTGGGTAGTGCCCCAACTTACCGCAAGTCGGGCAATGCCCCAGTATACTGCTGATCTGGTAATGCTCTTATAATAGCATGATAACTCTTCTTGGGCAAGTCATAAGCGTCGTGGGTTTCCTTTGGAGTGGGTGCCCCGGGAGTCAGATATCTCCTTTCGTGGCCGTCGGGTTGGTTCTTGTGCTTTCTTTGATTTTCATGACTCCTATGAGGATCTTGCGCAAACAAAGACATGCTTCCTTTCTCGGGGTGAGATGGCCAATGGGAAATAAACATTTTTATAATGACTAGCCATGTTGCATGATTATAAGTGATCAAGGGAGATACCCTACTTTATGGATGCATGCAGGTTCACATCTGTGAACTTAGGCTGGATAATACACGATGTATGCGACTAGATGTACATACACATGATAAGGGATGCTTTTACTACATGAACTCATGTGATATGGACTCTAGCTAGACTATCTAAAACATATGGTATGCATGTGTGTCTTTAGTGTAAGTGATGGGATGCCCTATTAGGTGGACTTATGACAACCTACAACGATCTAAAACCCAAAGTGTGTGTGACTCCATATGTGTGTGCACAAGGGGATGTTCTACTTACGTGATATGTCCTTTATGGATTTCGGGTAGATGACCTAAGTGTCTAATGTGTGCGTGCAACTAGACCTGTGGACATGTGATTGTGCGCAAACTAGGGGGGCCATCTCCTCTTATGACTTGTGTAGTATTATTTTTGTGGATCTTGGTTGGACGACCTAGGACACGTAGTGTGCTTGAGTGAGTGTGTGGACACGTGACTGGGGAACCTAAACAACTCTTGGTCCTCAACTAAGCATGTGGGTGACTGCTAGATGCGAGGTTAGGTTTATGGTTGTTCTTTTGGGGGATGTGAGCAAAGGTTTTGGGTTGGATGAAGGAGGCGAGGTCTATGTACGTGTTTCAAGGGTGCAGGGAAAGGCTTTTATGAGAGAAAGGGTTTGGGCTTGGATGGTGGAGGCGATGTTTATCGAGGTTGTAGGGTAGGTTTTGTGAAGGGTGCAAGGATTTTGGGTTAGATAGTAGAAGTGAGGGTTATGGGGGTTCTTTGATGAGGATAGGGTTTGAGAGACCATCAGGAGTTCGTGTAGCTTCTAGGTCGTCAGGGTTGGAATCAAGATGTTCGAATTGAACTTCCGATGATGTTTTCGTGACTGCCCATAGGGTGAGGTGTTTTATCTCTCTAACTGTTGCCTAAGATAACCCTACGGGTTGTCAACTTAGCGAGCTGCCTTTATTGTTGCCTAGGTCGCCCTCTCGGGTTTTCAACCTAGCAGGCTTTCTGAATGTTGCCTAGATCTATTCTTGAGATTTTTCGATCTAGCGGGTCTTTTTTGTTTTCTCAAACCCTATGGGAGTCGGCTTAGTGTTTGGAACGGAGTGTACATATCCTATTGTATAAGTTCTTGATTTCTCTGTTCTGGAATATGTGTAGCTGATAGACTCTTGAAACAGGCATTTAGACTCACTAACATAAGCATCTAGACTAGTTAACATAGGCATAAATGGTTCATGCAGGTCTAGTATGAATGTGCACTTGTTATCAACTAGTCCTGGTAATCATCCTTTCTCTTTCCGTGATGATGACATGCCCCTTGTAGTGAGGATTCTTCTGTGTCCTAGTGCCACCATCTTGTTCTCAGAAGCGTACAAGTGATTCTTATGATGAAATCCTAGTGTCTCCATTGTTCTCCTTGGTGTGGATCCCGTCACAACCTTCTGCATGGAGTACGCCTTTGTAAGATGTCTTCCTATCTTTGGGATACCATCCGCTCTGTCTTTTGCATGAAGCCTTGATATGGAAATGTCGTCGCTCTCTTCGAGGTTTTGTGGACATGATCTATTTTCGAGCTATGGGTTCCTCCGAGGGGTGGTTTTACTTCTCCTTTTGTTTCCCCCTTTGTCCATGGGCATGTAGAGTGCAGAAAGGGGATTCTGAGGGCTTCATGGGTTTAATTTTGAAGGGTGATGGACCTTGGTTCATGGAGACACTTCGAGTACTTGGCTGCTCCATCTTAACTTCCGTGCACTATCCTAATTCGTTAGAGCGAGGTTTCCTCTTTTTGCAGTGCTCCGAAGGAGATGTGCTTCTACATTGATCCAGTAATTCCTCCTACTTATGTTGCTTCTCCGTCTTGCAAGGTACGTCCTGGTCGGGGCCACTTGTCTAGTTGTGGTTCTCTCTCTTACAGTCGAGGGCATATTCGTACTAGACACACATGCTCTAATTATGCCCATGTCTTCCTAATGTCTATTTGAAAGATGCAAATGAATGTAGACACGAGTGAGTTAAACGCTTTTTCTACCCAAGCACGGGTCTGTAAATACGTGGATAGGATAAGTGGGATAGAGCCTAGTCGATGTTTGATGATGTCGCTCCGTTCTTCGTCTGTAGGGATGTTCTTGATGCGAGGCTTGTGACCTAGACTCCTCCATGAATCCTCTTAGGGGTGTATTCTCAGTGTTTCGAGCCAATAGGTATTAATCGATTTTTGGTTCGAATAAGGTCTTTTGTTTGCTCTGAAGTATATCATGAGAAGGTGGTTAACTGGAGTGAGATGGAGTGTGGTGTATGGCGGGGTAGTTTGGTGAAGTTTGGTGTAAGGTATTTTGGGGTGTTTGGTAATACGTGGGGAGTGGTTCATTTGCGAGGTAGGCTAAGTGTCAAGGCTTGGCTCGTCTTTTGGATTGGAGTTTGAGAGGATATCATGGAGAACTTCCTTGGGTCGTCGAACCCTTCGTCTGAGGGCTTGATCCCTATCTCTGATTCTTCATTGTTGGTCTGAAGGTCTCTTTGGTGGAAGTTGGCTTGGGTTTAGGTGTGTTGCGGTTTTGTGATTTCGGGTTGGGTCAGGTAATATTTGGGAATTTTGGATAAAGAGAAGGCGTTCCCGTATAGGTGGGGGTTTTTGACGTTTTGGACCACTTGTGTGTGTGCCCTAACCTAAAGTGCGCCTATGACATCCAGATGAATTATGCTTGTGAGATTATGGTACCTTATTGACATTTTCCTATTTCTCTCCGTTATGGCACCGATGCGTATGTATGCCTAAGACACGCGATGATGACAATGTGCATGCATGTGGACCCTATTAAGGAGGATGATGCAAAACGTATGACACTCTAAGGGTAGACACACCTGAAGGAGACAAACCTAGTGGGTAAGGGGATACGTGCTTTTATGTTTTGGACATCGTGTGTGTGTGTGACACGTTTATGTAAAATGACGGCGGTGTCATAATTCCTATTTTAGCCTATCGTGTGTATCCTATGTGTGGTTTGATGATGTATGCTAATCCGTACAGGTAATGCTTGATATGTATATAAAATGGATTTACACTTTGGACCCTAAACTGATGATTGTAGACAATAATCAGGGCTCTTGACTCTACAAGTGACGACCAACGTCCGTATGTGGACTGACTCTATGCTAAAGGACATTATTGACACGTCGTTTATTTCTCGAGTGGAGAACGTTTTTGCGACGACCGTACATTACACTGGTTTGGAAGACACAACATAATAGTGAACCATGGGGATTCACGGGACAGTGTGCCCCTACCTTGGTTCAGACGACATTTACGACATGCAATGGGATTTCAAGCGCCTTTTTCAAAGCGTAACGATTCTCATATCCCGTTTCGCTTCAACAGCTCTGATAGTGCATGTTTGATCTAACAGGTCATATGGTTGTGATGGTATAGCCCCCATTTTACATGAAATAATTAAAGTGTTCCTTGTGATGTGGAACGGACGGCGTAACTTTTCATGCATATGGACAGGTATCATAACGTTATGTCCTTTTAGGTCTTATGAAGTTTAAGCATTGTCTCAAGATGACATTCGTTTGGTTTAAGGAATGGACCTTTGGGGTCGTAGAACTTTGTCATGTGAAATATAATAAGTTTCTTCTCGAACCGAAATAGACGCCGTGATGGCGTATTTCTCATGACAAAGTGAGCGACATCATTGGTCGATCCATTAGACCCTACAAACGACATGACTGTTCGACACGATTGGACCTAGCACACACATTCTTAATATTTATTTGATTTAAGGAATCGACTTTTAGGGTTGATTTGTTAAGCCCTGCAAATGGAGTAATGACCGTACGTGGTTCGACACATGACACTATAACCTAGTCGAGGGTTTTGTCATTGTGGTTTATACAAATTTTTTTTTTTTTAGTCCAACACGATACTGACTTGTGTGGACCGACGAGGTGGTGTGCTCTTAGACTCAAGACAAACCCTAAAACTCCTTTTCGGGAGGAGCACAAGACAAAGTATATTATTGGTCCAACATGATATTGACTTGCGTGGATTTCACGGGGCGGTATGCCTTTAGACTCAAGAGGGATCCTAAACTCCTTTTCGGGAGGAGCACAAGACAAGGTATGTTTGGTTCAACAGGTTAAACCGTTACACCGGTATGGTCTTATGAAATCATTAAAGCGTCTTTCATAATCTAGGACCTACGGCTTCGTATGGCACCCGTTTTGACTTAAGGGGGCGATATTTGTGACGCCATAATTTTATCTCACGAGATTGAGTTCCTTTATAAAATGGAGTAGACGGCATAACGTCGTGCTTCGTGTGATAAAATGTCTGGCGTAACAGGGTGCCCCCTTACTTCAAAGGAGTGTCATAGAGACTGGACTTTTTCTAGGTTAAGACTATATCTAACATATGTACAAGTAGAGGTAAGCGATTGAAACAGTTAGTATAAACATGCGTATGCGACACTCCCTCTCAATCTTCACGTGGTACGTCTCTTTCCTAGGTGGGTTTCTTCCGACATCTTTCCTTTCAATGTCAAAACGCTCTCAACAGACGTGTTTTAATTGATGTTTGGGGGTAGTTCCTAGAGGAGATATCTAGGCTGACTATATGAGGCTTCGGTCTCGTTTGATAGTACAAAAGGGTTCCCACAGCAAAATATACCTAGCGCCTCCCCATTTAAGGGTTTTGAGCAGCGTGTCGACGGTACAAGGCTGTAGGTGGCGTTACAGATCAACCTATGCGTCCCTTAAAGGAAACGACAGTAAGCACGACTCATAACACTCATAACGACAGTAAGCACGACTTATGCAGTATGAGAAAGCAATAACTCTGTTTATAGCCCTAGACTGTCAGAATGCTTCAGTTGTATCCCATTTTTTACTCTTTATAAAACAATTTAAGAAATGATTTTACAAAAAGTGAAAACCAAATCTACATCCTCCTATTAATAAATAGACTTCAAGAAAATCATACGTTGAAGTTAACTTATAACAGTAGAATATATCTTTGGTCCCCAGCGGAGTCGCCACTGTGAGCGTAAGTGGTCGCTCATAGCGGCTTTAGCCTTCTTTGACTAGAGTCGCCTCCCGGCCGACCAGGAAAATGTACAAACCGGTGTACGTACCGATTGTTTTGTAAACCAGAGATTCTATTTACGTTCGTGGTTACAACTTATTAATTCCGACATTCCAATGACCCAGAGGATCTTTAATGCAGCCTAACAGTTTATTATCTTGATATTTAGAGTTATCACACAAAGAAATTTAAATGCGCAAATATTTGTACGGTAAACCGCCGGGTGACACGGTGCAAAACCCTCAGAAGCTTACCCTCGTCGCGTGCCAGTGATCGCTCGCGGACCGATGCTCGTTGAAGAACGGAGACCTTTTCAGGGAGGAACCTTGGGGGCCGGAGTTGCGTAGGGCGTCCTTCGAACTGTAGCTAGGAACAAGACTTAATCAGCTCTAGCGGGGCTGCGAGTGATGCCTAGGTTCAAAACTTTTGATAAAGGGGGAATATATTTTTGGTGGTCGTGAGGAGCTTTTCTGGGAATATTTCTAAAGAAAGACTCTCAAGCTCGGATTCTAGCAATTCTTTTCTGTATCAGAGGCAACTTTAGGCAACAACATATCGGGTCAAGAATCGCTTTAGAACGAGCTAGAGAGAGAGGAGGATGAGTGTTTGTTGGTGAATTGAATGAGAAATCCGGGGGGTATTTATAGGGTAGCTTGTGATCGTATGGTCTCTATTTAGTGACCGTACGGTCACTAGTTTGCCCGTCTCAGATCCAAATTTGGATCTGAGCCGGACTTCCCATAAGGCCCGGCCGGACCTTGTAAGACCCGGCCAAACTTGTTTGGCATGTAGTACACGTGTCATCTTCCTATTGGAGCACCTAACCACGTGACAGATAAGGATTGGATTGCTATCTGCCACGTGGCAATGACCGTACGGTCAGATGGTTTGTGACCGTACGGTCACAACAAACAGTGTTGAGACCGTACGGTTCCTAATGAATAGTACTTGTGACCGTATATCATTTCGTGATTGAGGATTTTCTCATAAGCGTGAAGGTGCCACACTCATGGTCCCTAGGTGCGGGCGGAAGAGGTTATGTCCCTGAAAAGATGACCCGTTCTCCGACGAGTATCAGTATTTGAGCAGCTGGCGCGACGAGGAGCTCATAGATTGCTTTCATCATCGGGTTCGAAAACCAGTGCTTACAGCAGCCTCATAGATTTCATGATCCTGCTTTTCTGAATCATGTTTGCAAGTTCCAACGATCTATGTATGGCCTTAAACAGGCACCCCTCATGTGGCATTGCCGGTTAACTAATGTCCTCCGTAAATTGCAATTCCGAGTGTCCAAATATGATACATTTGTATTTTATCGATATACATAGGTTACATTTTTCTGTGTGAATTGTGTTGACGATCTATTAATTCTGGGATCTGATGCTAGTGTTTTCCGTATGCTAGTCAAATAGGTGGAGAATGAGTTTTTTCTCTAGGACCTTGATAGTATTGAGTTTTCTTTTTTGTGTTGAGGCCCTCTGAACCTCTAAGGGCTTGCTTCTTCACCAAACAAAATACATTGATGATGTTTTGCAAAAGGCAAAAATGGCTGAATGTTGTGGGATTCCGACTCATATGTGCTCTACGGATCAATTATATGATTGACTTTTTCGTGATCATGATTCATTAAAGATAATATTGATGAGGGACCGAATTATATTAAACTATCACTGACAAGTAAAAGAAGTCAGCTGTTAATCTTGACTCCTTATGACTCCGGATTAGAAGAGTTTCTCCATATTTGAGTCGACGCTCTTCTATGATATATTAATTAATAGAAATTAGATTAATATACGACCGGTTGTGGTAAGGACCTAGTGGGTCACTCACTAAGAGTAGTGAAAAATAATATGGTAAACTGGTAATTATACCGAATATGTATATCGGCAATGGAGGCCAAATTATATAGTTTATATATAGTTTAATTGAATTAAATTATAATTTATTATAATGTTAATTAATTAAATCATACTAGTATAATAATTGAGATTATTAATTAGTTGAATTGAGTAATTTAATAAATATAGATTTATATAAATTACTAGTTTAACTAAATAGGAATACTAGTATGGATATAAATGGTTTTATTAATTAAATAAAAGTTAACCTAATCATATTGGGTCTAAGATTCTTACTTAAAACAATTAAAACACTTTAAATACCCACATAGGGGATTCGGCCAACATAGTTTTTATTCTCTAGTGTAGGACGAAATTTTTAGAGCAAATTTAGAGTTTCGATTTACCGTTTTATTCGTTCTTGGTCGTGTAAACTTAACGCTAGAGGTGTTCTACTTTGGGCACTCGCGAGATTAAATTAAAGAAGACTTGTGGACCCGACAACAAGGTTAGATAGTAATCTTCTAGATGTATTTTATCTAACCTATCTTCTTGATTGTTATTCAATAAGCTAACACTTCTTGGTTTCGGAAATTGAAAATTTTAATTCCGCTACGATTGTCGTAAATCTTCAATTTCCAACAGTATACCTACTCCTATGTGCACTAAGGAGCTTTTTCGGTTGAAACTCGGTGATGCCTTCTCAGATGACACTTTATACCGAGTCATCGTCGGTAGCCTTCAGTATCTATCCTTTACTCGCCCAGACATAGCATTTGCAGTCAATAAATTGGCCCAATTCATGCATACTCCTACACAGATTCACTGGCAAGGTGTTAAACGAGTACTTCGCTACCTTTAGAGCACCAAAACACACAGATTATTCTTTCATAAGAAATCCTCTATTTTTCTTCATGGTTTTACTGATGTCAATTGGTTGGCAACCTCGACGATCGAAAATCGACCACTGGCTATACCATTTACTTGGGCTGCAACCTCATACCTTGGACTTCCAAAAAGTAACAATCGGTTGCTAGATCTTCTACTGAGGTTGAATACCGTGCGTTGGCCACAGGTGCTTCGGAAATTGGTTGGCTACAATTTCTCCTCCATGAGTTGCGTGTTCCTTTACCTCGTTCACCTTGACTTCTATGTGATAACATCTCGGTAACATACTTAACCTTGAACCCAATCTGTCGCCATTGCAGCAAACACATTGAGGTGAATTTTTTCTTTGTCCGGAATCTGATCTCTAAGGGTCTTCTTCAGGTTCAATACATTCCTACTCACGATCAAGTAGCGGATATTCTTACTAAACCTTTGGCACATGATAGATTTGAATCCCTTCGTTCCAAGTTGAGCATTTGTGTTTCCCCTGCTCAACTTGCGGGAGGATAATAGTGATATTAATTATAGCTATGTATAAGAACCGTTGATGTATTTATTTAGCTAGGACTTTTCCATTGTACTTGTATAAATACCTGCTAATATTAATAGACTCTCACGTTTATCATACTTCTACAATTTAAACCATATTTAATAAAAAAATATTGGTAATAACAGTCAATTTTGTGCCTATTTCATTAGATATAGAAATGAGTTATTTTGTATATATTATATGAATGAATTATAAAATGAAACAATTTAATATATGAAGACGTGCAAAGTAAGGCAGAAGTGATATTGTATTCATGGGTATAATCAAGCAAACATTGTTGTGTATGTGATAATGATTACCAAGTACTTAAATAGTAATAAAGAAATTTGAGAGGAGTATTGTTTCTTTGTGGTAATTATGAACATTGTTACTATGCTCATTGTACGATTTAAGAACCATTATTATTACTCCACCTACTTTTTGTTCCATCTAATTTTTCATGCACTTTGCTTAAATATAAAAGACAGATCTAATCATTTTTTGTTTTGATAAATTGAATGAGTGTTTGCTTTTAGCTTTTCTTTCATACGGATAAATCCTGAGTTCTCCTCCCAAGTTAGCTCATTTGAACCACCACTGAGAGGCACGGTCAAATTCAGTCTGAAACTTCTCACGATCAAATTAGTACTATTTTAAGATTGGAAAATGGTATATTAAAATACGATTTGATAATTACTTTGAATGATATCTTTGGAGAGGTATTTATTGCCATAGTTTAATATAAAATATGTATAGTAAAACCTTTATAAATGAATATGGTTGGACCGAGTAAAATTATTATCTTATATGAAATTTTTAGTCACTCGATAAATGACTATTTTATTAATTTATCGATAATTTAATATTTATTAATTTATATTTTTTAAAATTAAACAAGCTGCATTTGAAGTGGACAAATGCACGTCATGTGGGTATGAGGATGAAGAGGGCTGCAGAGACTAAGAAAGAGCTAGTCTAAGGGTTTGGCATATTGATGTGAAGGCTAAAACTGTTTCAAATTGTTTTTACATTGCAAAATTAGATCTGATGAAGGTATACATCTGGAAGAAGAAATTGGTGATCTTCGAGGCATTAAAAGATTAGAGGAAGTTATATCTAATCTAAATTATAGAAATGTCATGTGGAACAAATTTAAATTATCCTAGTGAAAATGAGCTTTTTACGAGTTGCCTACCGATGAAGAAATTATTGAAGGTGTAATGGATATTGGAGATGGTGACAATCAAGATCAAGAAGATGATAGTAATGGGTATTGGAGATGGTGACAATCAAGATCAAGAAAATATTACTTGCTTCAAAATGAGAAGAATGTGTCGGATGTAGTATGTGCCCTCCAAAAAATTAAAGATGAAATTAAGTTTAGTTCGCATGAAAAGAAGAAGCAATTGACTATTCATTCATTTTTTAGGAAAACACAAAATTTATAATAAAAAGTTCGGTAGAAAGGTACTTTATTTTATAAATTATATATATAATTTCCACACATATTTAATGAATTATTATTTTATATTTCGATGGGCATTCAGTAATTTTTTCAAAATTAGTATTTTATGCATTTAGTGAATTTATTATCTTATTCCATGGGCCCAAGTCGGGACCGGAGAAAAATATTATTTAACCGAGGTTATTAATTTATCGAATATTCATTTATCGAGGTTCTACTGTATCCTACAACATCTTGTAATAGAGAATATAGTGCATATCCCGCAACAGAATCAAATAGTATATCAATACATGGCAAAAGATATGAGTATTTGGTGCAAGCCTTATTTAATCTCGTGAAATCTCGTGAAATCTACGCATAATCGCCAGTTCATGTTGGCCTTTTAAACAAGAACTACATTGGCCAACCATTCAAGGTAATGGACTAACTTTATATGATCACATGCTAGAAGTTTTTCTACCTCTTTCTTCAGGGCTTCATTTCTCTTCAGGCCATGATTTATTTTCTTTTGCTTGACTAGTTTTGCATCGGGATTTACATCTAGGGTGTGTTCCATCACTTTTCGTGATACCTTGATGATATCAGAAAGCTTTCAAGCAAAGGCATCGATGTTTCTCTTTAAAGCTGCTATCACGGCCTCTTTTGGCTCTTCTTCCAATTCAACCGAGATTTTGACCGGCTTTCCCTTAGCCAACGACATACATTCTTGATAGGGTCGACTAACTATGTGCTCTCTCTATCTCCTTCTCGACGACGTCATTTGTTTGTAGAACGATGCCCAAAGAGGTCGTGTATGTTTGCCTAGTTGTTGTTTAACTGCATAGGACAATGGCCATTCCTTTTGGTATGGGATCAACCTAACTAAGCACTATATTGAGAGAACTACTCGAGATTAATATAGTAATGGCCTCTCGATGATGACGTTATATGCCAATTTGGTGTCTACTACCAAAAATTCTTCCTCTGTTTTCGATCTCAAAGTGGCATTTCCAACTTCAACTTTTAACGAAGCACTAGTGGGTCTTAATCCATTTGAATTCAGTTCCAATACCTCGTAAGCTGTTTTAGTGATGATATTGATGGAGCTTCCAAAATCAAACAATACTCTTCTCATAGTGTACCCTTCGACATTTATCTCAATGACTAGAGCTTCTCCATGTAGCCCTATTGGTCTCGTCTTAAGTTGTCCGAAGTCAAATACCTTCTCGATCTCATTAATTCTCTCTCTATATTTACATACCCTTTTTTCTTTTAATGGCTCGATCAACGCTAGATCTACCAACAATTATGTTAATCAATCTTCGAGACGCTCTAACTCCTGTTTGAGGTGCTTCCTCTCCCTGATTGTCCGGGACAGATATCTATTTTTGTGTAGGAACCTATCTAACTTTCCTCTCGCTATGAGATTATCTAGTTCCCTCTTCATCGTCTCAAAATCTTTGGTATCATGTCCTTCCATTTTATGAAATTTACAGTACTTGCCATTGAACTTGGCCCTCCCATTGGGTGGGTATTTAACGTATCCTCTCTTCTTCTCGACCTAAAGCAATACCTCATTCTTAGGAGTATTGAGGGAGATGTAATCTTTATGCGTGATAACTTGGTCTTTAAGTCCGGCTGACTTTTCTCGGAATATTCGGCTAACCGTCGTCGGCGATCCACCGTCTGCACACACTCTGATGCTTAAGTCAGAATTTGTTTAATGAATGCGCCAGAACAATAAGAAAAGTAGTAAGATTGTCAGAGCATATTTTGTGAATAGTAAAAAGTGTCTTTTCAACTTTCTCTTTAAGGTTTATATAGGGGTTTATTTGGAAACCCTAGTTGTGGTGAAACCCCTAAAATACCCCTCTCATGTGGACGATGTAAGCCCTTTCATCCCTTCACGACACATGGGCCTTACGATGGTCTAATCGCCATTCATGACATAGGAGCCTCTTAATCGAGCTGATTGTGCCCTTTGGGCTTACATACTTCTTAATGGGCTGATCGTGCCATTCAGACTTGCAGATCGCTTAATGGGCTGATCGTGCCATTTGGACTTGCAGATCTCTTAATGGGCTGAACGAGCGTTATAAGCCTTTTAGACAACCCTTCATACAGATTCAGGTGTTATCAGAAGCCCCCCCTAAAAAAGAATTCAAGCTCTTTAGAGTTTGTCTTTAAACTTCGAAGTTCGAATTTTTCGATTAGTCCCAAATAGGTTGATACGTCGCGTCGGGTCCGCTCGTAATCGGAGCAGTTGTTTTGCCCGGATTTTTGGAGCCTCGGTCGGACCTGGGCGCCGGCTGTCGAACGCCGGCGGACCTAGTCGTCAAACGCCGGCGGACTTGGTTTGCCTCGAACCCGGCGAACCAGGTTGCTTGGTTTCAGGCGGGCCGGCGGTCCTGGTTCGCCTGAAACCGAGCGACCAGGTTCGCCGGACTCCGGTGAATCTGGTTCGCCGGGTTCGAGGCGAACCTGGTCCGCCTGGTACCGGCGAACCTGGTCCGCCCGGTTCCAGGCTTACTGGATCCACCGGACACCGGCGACCTCGTTCGCCCGTTCCAGGCGGACCTAGTTCCCCCGGAATCGGCGACCGTACCAGGCGAACCTAGTTCCCCTTGAATCGGCGACCTCGTTCGCCCGTTCCAGGCGGACCTAGTTCCAGGCGAACCGGGTTCCATTGGAACCGGCGGCCGGCGAACGGCACCAGGCCTGCCTGCCGCGCGTAGGCTTGGCCGGAGGCTTGTTCCGCCGTCGCCGGTCCGCCTGCGCTTCTCATGCTTTTTGGCAAATCTTTTTTTTTTTTTTGAAAAGTGTGCCATGCTTTGCAGACTTATTTTTTGGTGATATTCTCATTTCGCAGACTCTATTTTCTTTATATGTGTGTCATATCTGTATTTTTCAGGCAGCAATTATTTTTCTGTGCCTATACAGATAATTTTTCAAAAGCTTATAAATTTGGAGCGTGCTCCATCTTCTTCATTCGCTTATATTTCTTTCCCTCACTACTTTATCTCTCTAAAATCCGGCTAACCGCGTCACATTTCAACAATTACCTCCATCTGACTTTTGACATATGTAAGTGAAACTTATATATTTTTTGTTTTCACCTAGCCTTATTAGCCAAATAACTGATCAAGAGTGTGTCCTACCGCGACAACATGGAACACCATTATGGTTTTAACGATGTTGACTCATCCGAAATTTGTTATGATTCGTCCGATGGGAGTGGTTTCCCCGAACACGTCGATCTGCCCGAAAATGTTGACCCTCCCGAAGGGGATGGTGGCGAAGTGGAAAGCGAAGAGGAAGAGGTTTTGGGGGATGTGGTTGATGATCCGCCAAGAAGGCGCCGGCGAAGGAGGACCGCCCCAATTGTTGAGGACGATATAGAGTCCTCCTCATTAGCTACTTTGGCGTCCATCTTGAATGAAAGCCACATAAAAAAACTAGAAAAGCGCCACCCTTGGCTAAACGCGGTCGTTTGTCTTCCGGTTGGGGAGGACCAACGTCCCCATGATCCGCCGGATGGATCTTTTTGCATCTATGTGAGCCAAATCGAACATGGGTTCATGTTCCCCCAAATCCAAACGCTTGGCGAGACTTGGTTTGTACTTTCTGCCTATGTCAGAGTTTGAGGCTAACCCTTACCCCGAGTCTATTTTTTAGCCTCTTCTCTTTGATAAGGAAGACCAAGGACCAACATTACTCTTTTTCCAAAATTGCGGGAGTGACGTATCGCCCTTTCTCCGGGAGGACCTCTAACGTTCATGATTGGCACAATAAGTATTTTTTCATTCAACCCGATATCCGTGAACATCCTGACAATGTCCCAATCACATAGAATAGGGGACCTCTTCCACGCGGACGGATCGACATTTCCCGAACTGATGTTGACTCAGACGCGCTTCGTCTTCTCCTAAGTGTTGAACAAAAGGCTTGGTCATACGCGGATGCAATGTTTATTATGGACCGCGGCCGCCCTTTGGCTAACTATGACCCGCAGACCCGCGCCTTCACCTATTATTCTTGTAACCGATCTAAAGACTCAGGTACTTATTGTTTTTTTCTTTTTACCCTTTCAAGGATTCTTCTTCCTTTTCCTCTGACCCTATGGCGGCAATGTTGGCAGCAAGGAGGAAGAAGGAAGCGTCGATCAAGAAAAGGAAGGCAGCGTCCCCCAAGGCAGGCGGGTCAGGTGTCACTCCTTCGGATATGCTGACCCTTGAAGAGGAGCATCCTACTTCCCAATTGGAGGTTTCTAGGCGCCCATTTCTACCATCGCCTACTCGATCAGCCAATTCGACGTTTCCTGACGTCGCGGGTCATTGGTGCAGTAGATATGGAGATGACGTAGTGGTTGGTTCTTCCGACGTTGTTGCGGACCTACGCAATACATTTTCCCAACTTCCCCAAGAAGTGCGCCGCAGCACGGAGGGTGGGCTGCTTGCCCAACTCGAAATTTCCTCAAGTCAGGCTCTCTAAGTGAGTGGTTCTGGTCATGCTTTGTTGTCTTTGTGTTTTTAGGCGTTTCTCTAACCTTTGTCCTTCCTTGTAGGTTTTTAACTCCATTTAGCTCAACATCCACAAAGTAGAGGCGAGCATGAAGGTGAAGGAGGATCTCGACTCAACCAAGAAGGCTCTGGCCGCCGCAAGGGCTGAGAAGCGCAAGATACGGGCTGAACGCGATCAATTTTCTTGTGATCTTAAAGTTGCTCATGACAAGTTGACTGAGTGCTTGAGTAAGTTGAGCCTATCTAGAGGGGAGGATGGTCTTAAGACCTTTTATTATGGCGAACGCTTAGCCTTGGCCATTCAACGTGACAACCCCAGAACCCACTTGAGCATTCCCGAGGTCGACATCCCCCCTTATAAGCTAGCGGATCATTGGGAGAAGATGCATCCTGAAGAACGAATGCGTGCATTCTATCAAGACGCTTATGGTCAGCCAAGTAGTGATGCACACACGGCCCCCTCATTCGAGCACTACGATTAGTCGGGGTCCATGTTTCTTATTTTCTTTTTATGTTTGGCGCATCGCGCCCTTGTCTTGTTTTTTACTTATTTCCGGCGCATCGCGCCTTCTATTGTTTTTCCTCGTTTTCGACGCATCGCGCCTTGTGTTGTTTTTCGTTGTTTTCGGCGCATCGCGCCTTGTATTTTTTTCTTCTCCGGCGCATCACGCCTTGTATTAAATGCTTGTGGGTGTTTCGCCCTTTTGTATGAAGTGATCTTTTGGTGTTCATTCACTCTTATCATTTTTGTGACTCGCTATTTAGGTGGCCAACCTTTGAGTCATTTATACCGATCCGCCGTACATGTATGTTTATACTTTGGATATTTATACTTTGAAGATTTTAGTTTTGCCTACCTTAGGCGTATGTTTGCATGCTTTAATTTTTGAGTCAATTTTATTTACCAAATAAATGTTTGTCGTGGGTTCGCCTTGATAGATGGCGCATGTGTGCATCCCCCGAAAAATTGATACGAATATATATGTTTATTCAGGGTAAATGTTTGTAAGACCACGCTCCCAAATGTTTGGGCGAATGGAAAATTGTGTAAAGATACTTTCCATAAAAAGTTCTTGTATTAATAGGAAAAACATTACAAAAGAGTAAAGGATAACTTGCAAACCGTCTAACTATGCCTCGTTAAAACCTCAATACGGAAAACTCAGTGGGAAAAAACCGAATTGAGGAAAAAGAGTACATAGTCTGGGCGGATGCTTACATATGCCTATTGGCGGATGTGATACTTTCTAAGGTTCTTGATGTGCCATGTACGAGGCACCTTTTTTCCATTCATGGTCTGAAGCTGGAATGTAGCAGGTCCGATTTTCCTGGAAATGGCGAATGGACCGGTCCACGTGATTCCCAACTTCCCTTTGCCCTCAAGGGATTGATTCTTGTCGGCTCTTTTCAGCACCAAATCGCCTTCTTCGAGATGAACCTCCTTGACTCGTTTGTTATGGTAGGAAGCGATACGCTGCTTGTAAGCCGCCATATGTTTGTAGGCCAGTGTTGCGTTATTTCTGCAAGTGCACAGATTCGCATATAGTAATAAAAAGATCGTACCCACAGAGATGGAACAATATACTTAAACTTTCTCTTATTCGCGTTCGTTTTCTTTTCACAAATAGATAAAACGATAATCCTTATTGATTTGGTTGATAAAACACAACTTACTGTACCATTCACGTATCACATATACTTCAAGTCACCAAACGCACATGTTTGGATTTCTATTCATTCTAAGGCAAAGACAACAATTCATTTAAGCACGTAAACACAATATTGAATAAACTTGATATACTTAATCTAATCTCGATATAACTTATTCCGATCTCTCGATACATGCAAACAAGTTAACCACATATGAACATCAACTATATACTAACCGAACCTATTCGTATCAATATTATAACCGACTACAATCACACATGTAAAACTAGATTATAACCTAAGCAACCGAACCTATTCGTATCACAAGATTATAAGTTAATGATAAACACAAGTTATTATACTAAGCAACTATTCTTGATCCAAATTAATTACTTAGCATGCAAACTATCAATTCAAGAACATAAGCATATGAAGAACATAAATCTCTTTATAAACTCAATATCATATTCATACAAGATATAAACAGAAAATCTAAGTTGGACAGAACATAAACAAGTATAAGGAAACAGGAGCGTCAATCCTTTTTACTCTACTCGTAAGGCGTGTCAAAGCCTCGGGGCGTTCTTGCTCGGATTTCCTTCGATGAACGGATGAACAAAGTTGATCTCTCGATCTAACTACTATGCCTTATGAAAGGAACGAAATCTTACTGTGTTTCTGATCTGAATACACGGCTGGAACAATTAGTTTACGAAGGGTGAATTTACGGGTAAAGGTTTACGGGAAATGTAAGTATGTATTTAGTGTTTCGTTCTTTTGTAAGATTTTGTCAACCATCCGAATTTCAGACAAGGATGGTGTATTTATAGGCACCAAGAGGTGTGTTTCGAAGGGTTACAACCTTAGGGAATGATCGTGTCCGTTGGGAAGGTGTACGACCTTTCGGAAGGGTTGTGTGGATAAGAACGACGAAGGAAATCCAATTCTGATGATTCTGGAGAGCGGCGCGCCAGAGGCAACTTTTGCCTCTACAGAGCCAAGGCTTAAAAAGTGACCAGCGCGCCAGAGGCAACTTCTGCCTCTGGCGCGCGACCTGTAGGTTGAACATCTCGACCATTTTCTTCGATTTTCCAACTTAAGCTCGCACGTAACTTCTCCGCATGGCCTTGCATGAACTTGTATGAACTCAAATGTCTTCTATTGCTCGTTTTTGGCTCGAACTAACATCAAATTGCTATGTTTTCATAAGATTAAGCTCTGGAGATCAGAACAAACACAAAGTAGTGAAATTGCCCCTATCCTAGATATTTCTAAGCTAAATGAGCTAAAACTATATGAAATGTTACGAAAATATATATGAAATACATAGCTAAATTAAGTACATTTTGGACTTAACAGCCAGCTCGCGCCTCCCTTCAGCATTATCAAGATGGTGGTGGAGGTACAACTCATTTTGGGTTTTCGGTGTAGTACAACACCCTATCGCTTGGTGGATCGACCTCGATGGGTACTACTGCTTCCACCCCATATACTAAGGAAAAGGGGGTTTCCTTCGTTCCAGTCCTTGGCGCGGTGCGATAAGCCTATGACATGCTGTTGATCTCATTCACCCATCCGGTCTTCTTCTCACCCAACCGTTTCTTTATGCCATCTACCATGGTTCGATTGGTGACTTCAGTCATACCATTAGATTGGGGGTAGTAGACGGAAGCAAACCGATTCTTGATCCCAAAACTCTAGCAATACTCTTTGAACTTAACACAATTGAACTGAGTACCGTTGTCTGCGATGAAGGAGTAGGGTATACCGAAACGAGATAGAATGTGAGATTCAACGAATTGAATTATTGGTTCCGGGGTTTGAGAAGACAATGTTTCGGCTTCCACCCATTTTGTGAAATGGTCCACCGCCACAATGAGATAGCGCTTCTGATTGGTCGTGCGGGGGAAGTGCCCGACGAGGTCGAGTCCCCATGTGGCGAACGGCCAACCTTCCATGATGGGTTGTTGATGACTCATTGGCAAATGGACATCTTTAGCGTGAACTTGATAATTCCGACAAGTTGACACAAGTTCTTTTGTATCTTCGTCCGCCGTGGGCCAATAGAATCCGGCTAACCTGACCTTCCTCAGAAGGGTGGCGGATGCTTCATGGGCGTTGCAAACCCCTTCATGAGCTTCTCTCAAAATTTTGATTCCTTCATCACGCCGTATACACTTAAGCCAAGGACAAGTGTAAAACTTTCGATATAACTGTTCCCCCATGATGGCATAGCGGGCGGATTTGTTCACAACCCGTCGGGCCTCCACCTTGTCCTCTGGTAATGTGCCGCTTTCAAGATATTGGTGGATAGGCATTCGCCAATCCTCCTTGTCGGATAGTTCAAGCAAGTGTACTTCATGATGAACGAATGCCGAATTTTCTTTTACTTCGAAAGGGCATATCAGATCCCTCCAAGCTTCAAGGCTAGCCGCGCCTTTCGCAAGTTCGTCAGCTATTGTGTTAGATCCTCTTGGTACATGCACTATCTCCCATGTGACGCCTTTCGCGGCCAACTCTTTGGCTAATCATCGAATCTCATCAATGTACAGCCCAAGAGTTACATCTTTGACGGTATAGGTTTCGGCGACCTGATTGACCATGAGCTTAGAGTCGATGTAGATGATGACCTTTGAGGGAGCAATCTCTCTTAGCAAATTTAAGCCAAGAACCAAAGCCTCATATTCCGCCGCATTGTTGGTTGCTACAAAGGCGAGCTTAGCGGCATAGCTTAGGCGAATAACATCCGGGCCCTTGATGTAAACTCCGACGCCGGCACCTTCAGAGGAGGAAACCCCGTCAGTATACATGGTCCATTCTTCTTTCACAATTTCTAGAGGCGATGTCGCGCCGCCGGTGAACTCATTAATAAAATCTGTCAACGCTTGGCTTTTGAGTGCGGGACGCCCTTCGTATCGGATATCAAATTCACCAAGGCGTACGGACCACTCCATCAGCCGCCCGGAGGCCTCAGGACTTTGAAGAACTTTTCACATTGGTATACCAGTTTGCACCACAATCGTATGTGCTTGGAAATACGGACGAAGGCGCAATGTCGTAGTTACAATTGCCAAAGCCATCTTGTCCAATTTGGAATACCGGATCTCTGCCCCTTTTAACACTTTGCTAACGTAATAGATATGAAATTGTTGCCCTTCTTCCTCTCTTACCATGACCGTGCAAACCGTGTCTTCCGAAACTGAGATGTACAAGTATAGGTCTTCACCAGAGTTTGGACGACTCATTAAGGGTGGATGAGTTAGGAATTTTTTGATTTCCTCGAAAGCATGTTGACACTCATCCGTCCATTCGAAAGACTTGGATTTTTTGATCGCCGCATAGAAGGGCAAACATCAACGGGCGGAGCATGAGATGAATCGCCCCAAAGCAATGAGACGTCCATTCAACCTTTGAACTTCTCGCACAGTTTTTGGCGTTGTCATTTCAAGTACCGCTTTAATTTTGTCAGGGTTCGCCCCGACACCCTGCTGGCTGATCATGTACCCCAAGAATTTTCCAGATGTAGCGCCAAAGGTGCATTTCTTAGGATTGAGCTTGACGTTGTATTTTTGCAATACTTGGAGAATCTCTTTGACATCCTGAGCATGGCGCTCCATGGTTGCACTTTTGATGATCATTCATCCACATATACTGAAAAGTCCTCATTAACATTATCAGCGAATATTTGGTTCATTAGCCGTTGATAAGTTGCGCCCGCATTCTTCAACCCGAAAGGCATGACTTTAAAAAAATAAGTCGCCTGATGGGTGATGAATGAGATTTTGATCACATCAACTGGTTCCATCTTGATCTGGTGGTAACTTGATTGAACATCCGTGAAAGAATATACGGCGTAACCCGCTGTTTCATCCACCAAAATGTCAATGTTTGGAAGCGGATATTTGTCCTTAGGACATGCCTTGTTCAAATCCTTGAAGTCGACACACATGCGATAAGTACCCCCCGGTTTCTTGACTAAGACTACGTTAGCCAACCACTCAGTATATCGAACTTCCTGAATGGCATCCGCCTTCAATAGCTTTGCTACTTCCTCCTCAATAGCCCTCTGCCTTTTGGGCGCATGGCTCCTTTTCTTTTGTGATACGGGGGTGGCATCCTTTGAAACATTAAGCTGATGCGTGACCACCTCGGAACTAACTCCACTCAGAATTTCCCCTTCATCGATGAAGGCCTCATGGTATTCTTTGAGGACGCTAGACAAGGATTCTTTTATCTCTGGTGTCAAACCCTTAGAAAGTTTAACCTCCTTCCCCGTGGCAATTGTTAACAATTTCGTGTCACCATCAGCTTCGGTCACACGTTCCTCTTCTTCTGTTTCCTCCTGCTCTTCAGGTCTCAAAGTTAGAGATACAACATAAGTCTCTTGCGCCACCGCTTGATCTCCTAATACTGTCACGATACCCTTGTGTGTTGGCATGTGAAAGCAAAGGTGCCTTGGAGAGATCAAAATTTCAGATTCGTTGATAAAGGGCCGCCCAAGGATCATGTTATAGGCGAACGAAGCGTCCCAGATAACAAACTCGATGTCGCCGCACCAAACTAGGTCCCCTTCACCCATAGAACATTCAAGAACCACATTCCCCTTTGTCTTCGAAGTGTGCCCTGTAGCGCCCAACAAATGAACCATGGTCTGCTCTACCCGAATTTCTGCTATTCCGAGTTTTGCAAAGGCATTTCTCTTGATCAGATTACAAGAGCTCCCTGTGTCAAGAAGAACCCGCTTCATTTGCCAGCCCTCGACGTTAATAGTTGAGACGATGGCGTGTGAGTGCGGACTTGGGATATAGCGATGCGCCGCAAACGGATAATTCATTTCGTGGTTCTTTTTGGTGTTACTTTTTCGTCCATGAGATTTTTTGGACTTTTTGTTTGGCGGTACATAGTCTGGTCCGCCGAAAATCACGTTGATTACCCCCTTCTGTTTTTGCCTTTTAGGTTCCGGCTTATCATCATCAGACTTATCGGTCTGATCAGCCTGTCCTTTTTGGTCCTTCTTCACAAAGTTGTTCAATTTTCCCCGAGTGACCAACTTCTCAATTTCTTTGGATAACTCCTAACAAGCTTATGTATCATTGTCATCCACCCTATGAAAGCGACAATATGCCTTGGGATTGCGCCTCACATTCTCCCCTGGCTTGGTGGATGGATAAGTGATATCCCTTTTAAGATTATTTTTCTCTACCCACATCAGCACTTCCTTCTTCGTGGTATTCAAAGGAGTATAACGAGGTTTGTCAAACGTCTGCCTTTTTGGGCAATTGAATGCATCCTTACTCCATGGTCGGTGATCGTCTGTCCCCTTGTCTCGATTCGCCAATGAACCAAGAGCGACCCTTCGCCGAGCCCGGTCACGCTCCACGTCGTCGACCTCCACCCACCGCTTTCCCTGAGCAATGAGTTCATTGATGCTCATGGGTCGGTTTCGGGTGATCTCTGATCGAAGTTCAGCATTATTAACATTAGTGACCATCGCTTGGATGGCGGTTCCCACCTCCAAATTCGAAATTTGAACACAAAGCCGGTTAAATTTTTCAATGTACTCCCGCAATGGCTGATCCTCCCCATGTGGAAGGTCATATAATGCCTGGCATACCATTCGAGCCGGGGCGCTACCTGCAAATTTAGCACAAAAATCATTGCTTAGTGTTTCCCAACTATCAATGGTATTAGGGGCAATCGAGTGGAACCAAGTGAAAGCAGGTCCACTAAGAGTGGTCAAGAATAATCGACACATGGTTCCCTCATTAGCATCAGCAATGTCCATCAGTTCCTTGTATTGGCGAACATGAACGTTTGGATCAGAATCGCCCTTATATTTAGGGATCATGGGCATCCGAAACTTCTTGTCTTTCGGGCAACTGAGGATTTGTTCAGTGAACGGTGAATCCTTTGCGGTCAAGGCTGGTGAAACTGGAGCGTAACCCGCCTCCTTCAATACCTCCCGGACTCGTCGTTGTAATTCTTCGTCCCAACTCTCCTCATGAGGGATGGCGGATCCTGGTTGAATAACGAGTGGTCCATTCTCCACGGTCTCCGGGATCAGCCTTTTCCCTGTGAATGGATCGAAGATAAACGCTCCCACATTACCTCCCACACCTAGCCCGGCGAATGTGGTCGTTATGGTAGACTGGATGGGATCCGTTGGTTTGGGTGTTCCCGGTCCGCCACTACTACCAATACGCAAAGTGTGAGGGGGATTGATAATGGGTCCAACATTGTTCATTGATGGGGATACAAACTCCGCCAAAAGATTCCTTTGAGTCTGAACATTTTGGGTTTGAACCTCTACCGCAGGCTCCCTTCGCCGCTCCAGGGCCTCCATCCGATCCATCATGCTTTGGAACATCCCGGCTAATCGCTCTCCGGCGTTATGGTCCAAGTGGGTTCGTAGGACATCCATCGCTTCCTCCATAAACGTGCGCGGCGAAGCGTCGGAGATGTCCGTGATAATTGGATCGGAGCCAACGTTGATAAGGGGAAGAGAGACCGGTATAGAAGCTACCGGCGCCGTTGAGGATACGCCCGCAAGATCTAGGGTCTCGCTCATTTCGGCAAACCCTACGTGAACCAGAATAGGCTTTCGATTAACTAGGGTCCACGCTCACTGCACCACTTGATAACTTGGTCTTCAAGTCTGGCTGACTCTTCTCGGAATATTCGGCTAACCGTCGTCGGCGATCCACCGCCTGCACACACTCCGATGCTTAAGTCAGAATTTGTTTAATGAATGCGTCAGAACAATAAGAAAAGTAGTAAGATTGTCAGAGCATATTTTGTGAATAGTAAAAAGTGTATTTTCGACTTTCTCTTTAAGGTTTATATAGGGATTTATTTGGAAACCATAATTGTGGTGAAACCCCTAACATACCCCTCTCATGTGGACGACGTAAGCCCTTTCATCCCTTCACGACACATGGGCCTTACGATGGTCTAATCGCCATTCATGACGTGGGAGCCTCTTAATCGGGCTGATCGTGCCCTTTGGGCTTACATACTTCTTAATGGGCTGATCGTGCCATTCAGACTTACAGATCGCTTAATGGGCTGATCGTGCCATTTGGACTTGCAGATCTCTTAATGGGCTGAACGAGCATTATAAGCCTTTTAGACAACCCTTCATACAGATTCGGGTGTTATCAATGCGGAAGGTCAAAGTCTCAAAGACAATCTCTCCTTCAATTCATATCCCATCTCTCATGTGGTTTGTCGACAAGGTTCTTATTTTTCAGCTCTTCTGGAACCGAGGTATTTTTTGATGCTCCTCCCAAGCTACATACTTCTTGGCTATTGCCATTAGTTCTGCCAGATCATTGGGTTTTTTAGTTGTGATCTTTGACGATAGGTCCATATTTTGGCAATTTTTGGCCCAGGATTTTCTTGTTGACTCGATGATAAGGGGATGAACCATGAGTGTAATTCTTTGAAACCTTATTAAATATTCGTCGAGGCTCTCATCCTCTTGTCGTATGCACTTCTCGAGGTCATCAACCATATTTTTTTGGGGATCGATCTGATGAAGTGATCTATGAAAGATCTAGGCAACTGATTCCAATTGTAAATGGAGCCCAAAATGAAAGTGTCATACCAATGAGCTGCAATATCACACAGGGTTGTTGTGAATAGTTACATCATACTTTCCACAATTGTAGTAGCCATAAGAGATTTTCTGAAGCCTTTTACATATGGCTCAGGATCACCCACCCCATTGTAGTGCATATGGGTAGGGTATTTTAACCCTGAAGGCATCTTCTTGCGAATGATTTCAACATATATGGGGCTATTGTGATATTGGATGACGTCAACTTGCTCCTTATTCACTTCCTTGGGATGTTTCTTGGATCGTAAGCCATTTGCTTGAAGTTCTTGATTAACTCGACTTTGAATTTCCTCCTCGATGAGAGTAGTCAAATGAGATGTCTTTTAGGTACGTGGTATGAAACTAGTTTTAATCTTAGGATTATCTTTTGGTCGTTTGACATCTTGAGATGCCTCTGACTCCTCATTCGAGCTATATTGCAACCTCTGAGGTCCAACAAGTGATCGGGATCCACTTTGTTCCTGATATCTAGGGTGTGCCTTTTGTCCCTTCCTTGCTTTCTTTAACTTTGAGATTTTGTTAGAAGATGATCTGACTTCGTTCCTCCCATTCCGCCCTTTTGTTGATTGAGATAAGGGCTCCTTTCCCTCCTCTTGCTTTTCACCCTCATGGACGGTCAAGGAGGAAGTTGTCTCTCTGTCATGTTGGTGTGACCTAGATCCTAGGCATTGTTTGAGAGCATTGTTACATACATTATGATATAATGTAAGATGTAATATGTTATTGTGTCTTATGAATAAAGGCATTCAATTCATTCGAGTCATTTACCTTGTACTATATGACTGCTTGAAATATCCATTGATTGATAATCATAAACTCTTATCCGAAGTTAGTTCTAGTTGTGGGAACGATTAGAATATAAAATTTTACATTTAGTATCTCTACATGATTATGTAGGTAGCATAATCTGTAACACCTTTATGGTAAGATATGGATGTACGTACGTGTTCGAACCACAAGACTGGATCAATCCACTTTAGATAAGATACATGGTGGGAGAGTCATTATCTTTCTATTAATGTAATTAATGTAGATCTCTAATATCCCTAGACCTGATTTCGTTATAGTAAACAATGTGGAATCTGGTTCATTTTGATGTACGCCTAACAGGTCCGTAACAGGATGCCAAATATGGGTACGTTGGATGGATCACTGAACATATTGATGCGGATAGATGAAGTGATGGGATTACCATTCCCCTTAGGGTGAGAAGATATCATCGGCCACTTGATAAGCATAACTAAGAAATGTGGGCCCATTATTAGATAAGCATGTTGTCTATCTGGTTTCATCAGTTTACTCTAGATCAAGAAATATAACAAGCACCTGAGGATGACATCCACCATGCCTCAAGCTTGTAATGTCAATATGTTAATGGTAAGAGATAATGAGAGACATCTACAGTGTTAAGTGTCTAATTGAGAAGACTTTATTTATTCATATCTGTTGGGGACTGAAATGGTTTCCTAGAACTCGCTTTCAGTCATTGGATTTTGTATTCATGTCTAACAGAGGATGAAGCCTAAGGATTGTGCACAATGGACGTCTGGATCAATACCTTGAAGAACCGGATACATGTTATGTGTTCAATTGGTGAACAATAGGGACTAATTGCTCATTTGTATTAACAAGTTGATCGATGTAGTTCGGGGAGATATTAATTGTATAATAAATTAATGCATTGAACAAGTTTAATTTATCGTCGGATTAATTAAATTGTATTCAGATAATTAATTAATTGGGTTAATATTTCTATTGGGACTTATGTGTAAATATTAATTAATTCAATTTGACTAATTAGATGTAATTGAATTAAATAGAATCTATAGGGTTCTATTTATGAAATTAATTTAATTAAGGGTCAAATCATAATTAATTAAAAGTCTAATTTACACATGTATTAACTCCCATTAAAAAATTAATTAACCTAACCCTAATTTATATCAATATAATTTCGGCCTCCCCTTTGATACACTATAGTCGAATCCTCTTTAGAGGATTTGGGGTTCGTGTTCGCTCATCGTTCTTGAAGCTAGCACATGTTTTGATCCAATAGGCGATATGTGCATGTGAGATATGAGATCACTCTGCATTGAGGATTCTACACAGTCTTCTCTTGTAGAGACCTAACCCGTAAGTTCTTGAACCTGTAGAACACTCATAATGATTTATTGATTTTGATTGAGGTCAATTGAACTAAAATCAAATTGGATTTGGGGATTAAATTTAAAGTTGCAATCTCGTTGTGCAAATCGTGATAATCCAGTTAAAATTTTAACATGTCATGCTTGCTTATAGAGCGTTTCTTGCTCCAAATAGGGGTGGGAGTTTTGCCTTTTTAGGTTTTTTCTTTACTGGTCTTCGGTTGATGAACTGTCTCTCCAATCATATTATGGGCTGCTTCGAGCTGGATTTTGGCCCTCTCGACACATCTCTTCTATGTCGGGATGGTAGACCCTTCAAGATCACGAAGCTTTTGCAAGGTTTCTTCATTGAAGATGATAACTTCATTGTTGTCACATGTTGGGTGTGGGTTGAGTCACCTGTCATTGAAATATTCTTTCTGAAATCCTAAAGTAAGATCAATCCACGCTCACCGCACCAATTTGTTACATTGAAAGCTAAACTTGCCTCCACGTAGGCTTGAGTTTCATGTAAAAGAGAAAACGTAAGCTAAGGAGAGGCTGTTGACCGACTTCCCCACATCGATGCTTTCAGCTGATGAACTTAGTGATCGATGAATAATGACTCAAAGAGTTAGGTATCATGAGCATCCCTTGAGGTATGGAAATACTTGTCCATATATACGAGAATAATGAAATCCTAGCCCTAGTCAAATTAGGACTGTTTAAGAGTTCGAATGAGGTCGAGACATTCCCATTCAGGATAGGAGACTAAGTAGGAAATAGAATACACGTAGGAGAAAGAATCTCCTAGAAGCTTTCACTATTCAACCTGGGTGATCTGGCACGTATGACTATTTGACCGTGTCATGTAAGCCGACGTGGCATGATGGAAGCTTCCTATTGGTCCACAACAAGCTCTATATATGTATGAAACTTTCTAATTCTTTGTATATTATATTTACATAAGTCATTGGATAATTAATTATAATTTAAGAAATTCAATCATACATTTTATTATAATGAATTTTTGGATATTGATTTAAATGATATTTTTAAAAAATTTGAAGTATTGTAAACGACTTTGGCAAATGACTTAACTTCAATCCTTGAAGTTTTTAGTTTTCTGAAAACATCATATTGTTATTTCAAATATTTATATTGGTCTTTGTCAAAGTTAAAATTGTTGAAACATTATTTGAGATTACCAACGTTACAAAAGATTGAATGGTTTAGTCACTTTTACGTATTTTGAGAGCAATATGTAAGAATATATTAATATAGACACTTTGCATCTACAAATACTCGTAAACACCGCTTTGTATAGAAAGTCATTAGTTATATATAACAGGTTTTTAATGTGAAATATTTTTATTAGTTCATTTCTTAGGTATAATAAATATATTTTCAAACAATTTTATTTGCTTGCATTTATTTATTAGGGGCTCATATTTGATATTTCGCACCGAGGCCTCTAAAATTTCAGAATCGGTTGTGGACTCTACATGACACTATAAAATATATCATGATAACAAAACTAAAATTTGGAGCTGATAGTTAATGAACAATTATGGTTTATATATCGCTGTCTAACAATCTTATATTGTGCCAATCATCCTTATAAGACACTTTGTAGGGAAAGCACACATTTATAAATGTTTTGCTAACCAATATGAGATACGTAACAGATTACCTCACACCGAATAATATACATTTAATGTTTCATTATCTATATAGTTATCCAGTGTGAGATACTTAACACACCCTTACACCCAAAAATATACTTTGAGGCGTCAGTGAGTGGTGCCAACAATGGGCTTTCTAACATTGGATGAGTATAGTATCTGATAACATATCAATGGATCGATTAAATTATAAGTTTGAACTGATAATTAAAAAGTGCTAAATTAATCTTACACAACCTAGACCAATCGATGGTTGGTGCAGTGGTAGCATGGGGTTGCGCTTGGTAGGGAGGTCTGTGGATCGATCCCTCACAACCGCGACTGGGAGGGGTTTAAATACCATAATCCTTGAACTCGCCCCGAATCCGAATTAGTCGACGCAATGTGGTTCGGAAACCGGATGGAAAACCAAAAAAAATCTCACACAACCTAGTCTCCTTGTATATTAAAAAACTTAAATTAAACAAATGAAATAAGTAATTAAGATTGAATAAAAAGAGAAATAATGACATAGTACAATAGAGTTCAAATCAGAATCCAGGCAGAAATCTCTTTCAGTTCTATTTTTCCAATATTTCTTTCCATCTTGCTCCTGAATTCTCTCTCTCTCTCTAAGTCAGACCCATGAGACCATCATTTCAACCAAGAAATGCAAATAGTGACTCTACTTCTTCTTCTTCTTCTACTCCTTCTAATTCTTTCTCTACTTCTTCCTCATCCTCTTTCTCCTCTTTCCCCATATCCCAACCCCTAAAAACCTCCAAGAAAACCATGGAAGAAGTTTGGCAAAACATCAATCTTACCTATCTCGACAAAAACACCACCGGAAACCACTCATCTTTTCCCGGTGTCATCCTCCAAGATTTCCTAGCTACACCCAGGAAAGACCATCCCCAGGTTTCTCCGGCGGAGGTTTCCGATGATCTCATGAATTTCCGACCGGCGACTATGTTGAGTCTCAACTCCAGCTCTGATTTTCAGTTCCTAAACAATGAAATCTCCACTAGGCAAAACCAGCAGCCTCACTTCAACGGCCTTGCGGCGTTTCCTTCTCCGGCGGTGAGCTCTCCTTGTAACATTTTCAAGAAACGGCCGCCCGAAAACATTTCTGGTGATCGGAGACATAAACGGATGATCAAGAATCGAGAATCAGCTGCTCGGTCCAGAGCTAGAAAGCAGGAATCTCTCTTTTCTAATATTCTCATTTTTCTAATTATTTCATTCTTTTGTTTGGTACTAAACTTCGAATTTTACCCCTTACAATTTATAGAAAAAAATTTGGTGGAAGATTTTTACTTTTCACCGTCTTTCCGACTTGAATCTAGATTGGTCTGAACTATCAGTAGACTAATTTTATTTTATTTGTTTTGTATATTTGCAGGCGTATACACAAGAGTTAGAAATGGAAGTAGACCAATTACGAGAAGAGAATGCTAGGCTTAAAAAGCAGCAAGCAAATGTAATTAAAGGCAACTATCTCTTTTTTTTCTATTAAAAGATAGCGTATAATATTTAAATACTTTATAAAAGGAAATATTAAAATCCAAATGGCCAAATGGGGTCTTTATTTTAGTTGGTTGCTGTATTTGGAAATATGCATATGATTTCCAAAAATGGGGAGAAAATATTGATCTTATTTTAACAGACAAAATATTGTTTTGTTGTATTTGGTGTTTCAGCAGTTGGTGACAGATGAAGTTCAATTTACCAAAATGAAAAAACTCTACAGAACCTCTACAGCTCCATTTTGAGCAGTAAGTAACTTTTTATCATTTTTAATTTATATTTTTTTTTTTGGGGTTACACTTGAGTACCCACCCAAACTAAGTCCGTGTTTGGACACTATTTCACGTTTGCTATTTGTTTATGTTGCTTAGTTGTAGTTGGCGGTTTGTTATTAGTTAGGTATTTTTGTTACTTTAGTAATTTGGTTTGAGATTATTCATGCAATCTTTAAGTGGTCTTTCTTTTTATAAATCGAATCTGAGATCTTAACGGATGCGATTAGAGACTCTTGCCACTATAATCGACTTAATTGATAATTAATGTTTGATAAAACTATGATATATTATTGCATTTAATACATTTAATGTGTAAACCAAAAATCGAGCATATCGTGAAAAGCTCTAAAATATTGTTTGCGTCGTATAGTTTGAGGAGAAATGTCAAAAGATGTTTTTGGAAAAATCTGGAACAAATACCCTCTAAAATGGCACAATGTATGACTTAGAACAGGATAAATTTCACTCGTATAATGCTCTAAAGAAATGAAACAGTAAAATTTGTGTAGTTGTTTTCTTTTTATTTCTATTATAACCACTGTGACTGCCTCATCATATTTTCCTTAAAAAGGCCATAAATGCTTAAAAACTTTACTACATTATTTTGTTTTGTTAGGTACATCTCCATCAAAGCATAGTTTGGATGATGAAAGAAATTTTGGGGGCCAGATTTTGAAGGTGTGGTAATTTTGCAAATATTTTTTCCATTCTGGGACAAAAAGGAAAAAGGAAAAAATCTAGTACTGGGCTGTTTGTCTTTTCGCAAGTTGCTGTATATCCCAATAGAAACCAAGTATTGTGGGGGCAGTGAAGAAGAGAAATTAAGCATTTTTAACAAGTGCTTGTCCATTTTTAACTATATATGTAATTATATTAAATAGGAGGAGGGGACATATTTTCTATCAATTAGCATCAAATGTTCACTGGCTAATTTTATTGGTTACTACTTGATATTTTTGTTTATTCGGACGAATGATAATTAAGTAAGTTTTTAGAAGATAACTTTATGCAATATTTAATTTAATTGTGTCACTGTCTATTTTGTGAAGGACTGTCGGTGAATAGTGTTATTTACGTCCACTAGTTAGTTCCTATATAGAAGCTCCAATAGGATAGGATTAGGATGGACCCTAATTTCCAAAATAAAACTATTTAATTGAAGGAAATAGAAGCTGCAATTTCACCCCATAATTATGTACTGCCTCTGTTATTAAAATATTGTCAAGCACAGAAAACTTATATTTTCTTTTATGGAAATTTATGTTATAAATATTTTATTAGACGAATCAAACTATTGTAGTCTTTCTTGTGTTCGTGTAGGTCCTTAAAAATGTTTGCTCATCCTTTAATTAGAGCAGCTAATTGTGTTTGATCAAGGGATGTGGTATTCTTTTCCACCTCTTTTCTTTCTAACGAGTTGTTTGCTTTTGTTTGATGTGTTTCTATTTTGTCAAAAAAATATTATGTTACAATATCAAGAAACTATTTTTCAATCTTTTCCAAATTCATTATATTCTAGTCAAATTTTCCGTAAAAATAGATGTTATTCTTATGAAATACATAAAAAGCACGTGCATTATTTATCTACTGCTCCTTCTGTTTCATATTATTTGTCGCTGAGAAAGTTAATTTTATCTAAATTATTTAATGTTTTACATTTTCAAGAAGCATTAAATGCATTTTTTTTCCAACGTTACCCTTATGATGAGTGACTAGAAATTTATGGAGAATTTTAAATATTAATTAAAAGAGGGTAATATGGTAATGCTAAAGCATTTTTAACTTAATATGTGTGTAAAAAACTCAAACAACAAATAATATGGAACAAAGAGATTATAGCCTAAGTGAGTATGAAATTTGTAAAATGGAATAAAAGAAGACTATTAATCATTTTCTGAAAGTGTGCCAAATAATTATACGACATGAATGTAGTGTAAATGTATACTCTTAATCACTAGACCTATGTTGCTCCATTCTTGACGAGTGTTATCTTGCAATGATTCCACTAGCGCGCTACGATGATAAACTTCTGAGAGTTTTTGCCGAGCTCACTTTACTATTTACTTTACAAGTCTTTTATTATTCATTGTCTATTGTGTGAGCATAAAAAAAAAAATAAAGAAAACATAAAAAAATATGTAGGTTGCATCAAGATCTTCTAGTGCTAGAATGCCAGGATTAATAAGTTGTATCCATAGACATAAATGAAGTTCTAGTTTTCAAAGCAATCGATTCGTGAGCCGGTTTGCACATTTTCACAAAGTCTCATCGCTTTGAGCGTCTTTTGGCTCACAACTATGAACACAACTAGCTTAGAAATTACCCCAACGATGGAGATCCAGTCGACACAGCAACCTTGTAGGCCTCGGTTGGCATTTCGAGTAGTTTTATCATCGTTATTATGGCCATTGGCTCCCCCATTGCACCCCAGGTGGATAATGTTGAAAATATGGGTGTCAAGGAGTTCTATCATGAGGATGGAGGTGTTATGGCCCAACACATGAACCAAGCCTTTGCCAAACGCCTAGTGTTGCTCCTAACTGGCTTGATGAATAGATTTAAAGCCGCAACATCTCCATGTATGTAGCTGATCGCTCCTCTGGCCAACTAGCGGCCCTGATTAGCATCCTATAATAGTTGAAATTCGCCTCCGCAATCTATTTCCAGACCTTGACCACACTAGTGCGCACAAATGCACTAATCAGGGTAATTTTTTTATGGTTCCTTATACATTAACCCCAGAGAAAATGTATTGACATGCATAGACAAGACCGTACTATCTGGCATATCGTGGGCATGTCCCTCCACAATATAGCCCAACATTTATCACCACAGTTTTTGCAGACACGCTGGTGACTACTCATCGCCCACTTGGTTGTTCGATCCTTTCACTAGACGACCAACCACACAAGGTCCTACTCCCACAACAAGCATGTTGAGCATGTATTCCCTGCTGCCTTCGGTCTATCAAACCTAGGATGTCGTGCCTATAAAATCTCAAGATGTGGAGATTGACAATAGGATCCAAGAAATACTAGAACAACGTGGATACATGGTTGTAGAAATAGTTTCTCCAAAGAGTAACTCACCATTTACTGGACATATCTAAAAGATGGAGGTGGATGAAAAGTTTAAATCACCTCATTGTTAGGACTGTGTCCCATACCACTGCGTCTCATTAGTATATATTGTCCGCTTTGGACCAAGCCCGCACAGGTTTTACTTTGACATCCATCTTCCCAAAAGGCCTCATATTAATAGAGTGGTTGGAACCTCTTATAAACCATGACTTCTCTTCTTTGACAATATGGGATATGAGTTTGCTCTCAACAATCCTCCCCTCAAACACAAGGACCACATATGTCCTCCCTCCAGCGATACATTTGTTCATCTTGTACCATTGTCATTACTCAACGGGACCCACTGCCTGAATCCCGCTCTCAAGAAGACTTTCGACACACAAGGAACCTATATATCTCCAATCACGAGGTCACACCGAGGGGGCTTCCTGCGCACATTGCAAACACAGTCCACTACGACCTAGCCTGACTGAAATACCAATTGTTAGGACTGTGTCCCCCAAAAATTCGTCTCATTAGTATGATATTGTCTGCTTTGGGCCAAACCCGCACGGTTTTGACCTTGGGCATCCATCTTCCCAAAAGGCCTCATACTAATATAGTGGTGGCAACCTCTTATAAACCATATAAGACTTATCTTATTTGGCAATGTGGGATATGAGTTTTCTCTCAACACTTGTCTCCCCAAATATTGTGAGGTCCGTGACCTTATGCGCATGTCCACAACTACAAAGAGTTAATGGATATCGGCAGGGCAAGTGAAAGCATTATTTACCGATTGTTCTCTATAGCAGTGAGCATAGCCATTAATACGTGGTTTAGATCTCTACCTTTGTGATGTATCGAGAGTTGGGACCAACCTAGCTATGACTTTTGTGCAAATTTGATTGGCCACCAGAGATTTTGAAACCACAGCCTACAATGAGCACACCAACCTTTACCCAGGTGTCTCAGTAACTCACTGATCCAAGATTTGACCATAGTCCATAATCCTATGATTGATCATACAACTGACATGCGGGAAGAGCTTATTCACGACAAACTACGAAAGGAAATGAGACCCTATTTGTAAATGGCTCAAACACACAGTCAATTTTGTGCTTTAATCATAGAAATACTATTTTTTCGATTTTAAAACGGAAACGAGAACCCAGATGCAATCTACATGAGCCCATGCCCAGCTTCAATAGACCCACTTAGCCCAAAACTTGACCTAAACGGCATCGTTTGCATCTATTTAAAATCCTCCCTGAAACTTCGCCCTCCTCTTTCTTCTTCTTCTTCTTCTTCTTCCCAATTCACATCCCGCCGCAACTTGCTTCAATTCTGCAACTTCCTTATAGCATTTCCATGGCATTACTCAGCTCAAAATCACGCTTAGCTTCCACCTTCTCCCCTTTCTCTCACTTCACCCTTAAACCCTTATCATCATCATCATCATCTTCCTTATCTACCTCTACAGTAACCTCAGACGATGAAACCCCCACAACAATCTCAAACCCTCCTCCTCTATCTCCCCAACAAACCCAAATGGCCGACGAATTTATTTCTCTCATCAAACAAAACCACCGAAACTCCCCAACTTTCGCTCCCTCAAACCCTACTTTTGCCCTAATTTCCACCTCTGTTTCCTCCTCCGTTGTCCGTCAAGTACTCGAAAAATGTGGGGCCGGTGCAGTACACCAGAACATCCCAATTGCCCAAACCCTCGCTTTCTTCAACTGGGCTACTGCTTTAGACGGATTCGACCACTCTCCGGAACCCTATAATGAGATGGTGGATCTCGCCGGTAAGGTAAGGCAATTCGATTTAGCTTGGAATGTTATTGATTTGATGAAATTGAGAAAAATTGATGTTACAATTGAGACATTCTCTAATCTGATTCGCCGGTATATCCGTGCTGGATTAGCTAGTGATGCAATCGAAGCTTTTAATCGGATGGAGGATTATAATTGCAAGGCGGATAAGATTGCATTTTCGATTCTGATTAGTTACTTGTGTAAAAAAAAAAGAGCTAGTGAAGCTGAGACCTTTTTTAATAGTTTGAAGGATAAGTTTGAGCCTGATATTATTTTGTACACCAATTTGGTCCGTGGATGGTGCAGAGTCGGGGATATACCGGAGGCGGAGAGGGTGTTTTCAGAGATGAAAACTGCGGGGATTGAACCAAATGTGTATACTTATAGTATAGTGATTGATGCTTTGTGTAGATGTGGTCAAATTACTAGAGCGCATGATGTTTTTGCAGAGATGATTGATGCTGGAGTTTCACCGAATGCTGTTACTTTTAACAATCTTATGAGGGTTCATGTTAAATCCGGTAGAACGGATAAAGTTCTACAAATTTATAACCAAATGAAGAAGCTTGGGTGCTCCCCTGATTCCGTTACTTATGGTTTTCTTGTTCAAACACATTGCAAGGATAATAATCTTGATTCGGCTATCAAAGTGTTTGATACGATGGTTAGAAATGGGTGTATCCCGATTGTTTCGATGTTTAATGGCTTATTCGGGTGCATTGCAAAGTTGGGAGATGTGAATTGTGCGCATAGGATGTATGAGAAGATGAAAGAGTTGGACTGTAAGGCTAATACAACAACCTATAATTCGCTGATGCGTATTTTTGCAGAGGCAAAATCTACTGATATGGTTATGAAGTTGAAGGAAGAAATGAATGAGAATGATATCGAGCCTAATGTGAACTCGTACCAGGTTTTGATTTCAATGTTTTATCAACTGGGGCAAGGGGATTATGCATATAAGTTCCTTAAGGAGATGATTGAGGAGAAGAGGTTGAAACCGAGCCAGCCAATTTATGAGATGGTTCAGAGGTTGCTGAGCAAGCAAGGCCAGTCAAAAAAGCAGGAAGAATTACAGAAGATGATGAATATGAATTGATGAGCTATATTACCTTTTATTCATATCTTTGTGGTTTTTTTTTTTTTTTTTTTAATTCAGAATATGAAATTGTTTGATTATCAAGTTTCTTTACCTTAGATAATTGTATTTGTTGTGCACAAAATTTTGAAATCCTATTTTAAGATATGAACTTATACTATGTTTCATATGATATGGAAGAAAAAATTGCTTTGACTTCCATGATGGCTAAAACAAATGCTAGCCATTGGAATGCGTTTCAGCAATGAAGGAGGCCCTCGAGCATAGGCGCAGAGCACACGGCTGAGTGAAATAATGCGGAATACAGAAATATAACTAGTATTAATAATCAACATTTGTAAAATGCAACAACTAGTGAAATAATAAATCAAATAAAATTATCTTAATTTCAATTGTAAAGTAATAGTTTTTTACGACGCAAGATGTCTTGAAGCCTAGTCGTAAGAGCGCACTTGAACGATGCAAGGCAATAGATTCCACAAGGTGCAACCTAGGCGCACACCCTGTGAACACCGGTAGCCTCTCCGCTTCCAATGCACTAATTCTGGAACTTGTGTCATTCGTTCTTCAAGTACACCAGGTACGCATGAAACTACCGTGAAACCTCAGCCAATGTCTAGTTCTCTCCTTGAAAATTACAGGTTTGTTTTCTAAAAGGAAAAGCGGTTTTGCCTGTGCTTCTTTGTAGTATTTCAATTAACCTCGTCTTCCTTTTTTATGATTTCCTTTCATTCTAATTTAAGTTTAAAGATAGATATATTTGTAGAAAATGATTGAAAATGGTAGTGACTAAACATCATAGTTTCAATTTGGAACCTTAAAACACTATATAACTTCTAGCTCCTAGAAAAGTCTCAAGGCCACACAGGAAGTTTCAGAAAGACGCTCTCAAATGAGCACCTCCCGAACAAAGCCTGCTGTTTGGATTCTCAAACGACATGCCTATACTCGGAACCTAATAAATTGTGTGCCCCTTTATAATGTTTATGTCTTTCACCATAACCAAATATGTTCCTGTTATATGCCTTTGAATGCTGCAATCTACTACATGAACTTTATAGCAACAAAAACAAAAGGAGAAGGCAAATTATTATTATTATCATTTACAACTGTCAAGTACCTTCTCATACTTGGCCATTCCGTAACGAAAACAAAAGTGAAGCCCCTTGGCATCATCAATGCCATTGTCTTGGAGTCTTCCGATGACATGAATGAGGCTTAGGATGCTGCTGATTCATATGAATCTGAAGACTCTGCTTCCCATTGAACACATTCAAGCACTTCGAGTGAGGGCAGACTTGCTTATACTTCTTGTGACAGTCACTATTATGCATATGCAACCCATTGACTCTGGCAAAACAACGGCCATCATGGATACAAGCAAGTTCATCATCATCATGGAGCTTCTTCATATGCGTCTTTAGCTGCTTTGTCTCGCGAAACACGTTGTGACATACTTTGCATTTTCTCTTCCACCTTCTGTGAACCGCCTTGTTATGTGCTTTGAACTCACCTAGCTCGGTAAATTCGTCTCGGTCATGAATGCATTTGAATAATTCTTGAGCTTCTGTTTCTTCTTCTTGAGATGAAAATAACCAATCTAGTTCTATTTCATCATCTTCTTCTTCCATCCTGTTATGCCAAAGAATGTCTGTGAAAAGATGCAGAAGAAATGGAACCTTTAAGATACTCTTAACTGTTACATGGCTTCTGAAAGGTCTCTGTGTAATTAAAATCGAAATTAGTTTCGCATTAAAGGATAGATTAGTCCTGTTATGGTATTGGTGCATCCTACTTTTTTTATTTTTTTGATGAAACGTGGTGCATCCTACTTAAGAAAAACCTGATTGGTTAAATTGATATTTGATCCTGTTTAGTTCATTAATTTCAGTTAATTTATACTTTACTGTTTATCGTATCATCACTGAATCCGGGACATTGAAATGCTGCTGCAATTTACGAGATTATACATTTAAGACTTTGATAATTTGATATCAAAGATTCTCCATTTAAGAACATCAAGATTTGTGCACTGTGATACACAAGTAGTATTTTTTTTTCCCCCGATCTCTTCATCCTCAAACCAATGATGTGAAATGCAGAGGCATTCATGTTCTTCAAGAAAATAATTACTATGGAGAAGCGTAAAAAGAGAAATCGAATTATACACCTAAAGCACCTAACAATAGGTCGAACTTATAATTTGGTGTCACATTACATCTCAACCAATGAAAAACTACAAAGTACAAACACGGTTTCACATAGCTCTCCACTTGACAGTTGAGTTGCCTGCTTTTGCCATCCAAGCTCTTCCATTGCCAAATATTGGAAAAAAATATTGCACCTAGCTAGATGCTTTGTTGCAGAGAATAAGGTCTATAAATAAGATCACATTTAAAAAAAAAAAAAATGAGACCTCATAAGCAAGCAATGAGAAGAATAAAACTATGCTATATTGGCACCAGATTACATTCCATTAGTTTTTCGTTGCATCGAGTAAGTGAACGAACCCATGAGAAACTTAAGAAATCATAGCATAATCCACTTGATCTCCTATCAATGACCCTGCATATCAAGCATCTCATCCAAGCCTTTTAATCTCTCTTTTCCTTCGCTAATCAGAAACCGAATCCTCTGCTTGTCCTTGCAATTCCGATTATTCTCCATCTCTTCTCTTATTGTTTTCGCCAATTCAACTGTACAATACACTGATTTCAGATAAAACTGCAAAAAAGCATATTTTAAAAGGCAAAATATAGTTCCATAAAAGAAAAAAAGGCAAGAAAATGACAGTAGATATTGCCATTTGCATTCCTGGCACCTAACAAAACCTCAACATTTAGATCTTTGGATTTTCTGAACAGACTCCGAGTGACAAATTACATGATATAACTGAAATGTGGAGTCTAAAAACCAGTAACAGCCAAGTGAATGTGAACTCGAACTAGAAATGCAAAGCAAATGCTAAGACTACATCTTCTGAATTCCACAGTCTGAATTAAGTCAAATGACACAAGAAAGGAGACGAATGATCATCCGAAAAGATAAACATACTACCTCAGCAGCCACGCATCGGCCTTAGCAACGGAAAAACAAGTTTCTTGGCTTTAATAATAATTTGTAGAAGATGGACCATAAGATAATATATAAGGAAGGAATTTCACCTCTAGAATCATTAGGTGCTCTTCTAGCAACCCGTAGTGCTTGTCTGTACAGCTTCAAAACTTGAGCACGGACAATAAACTCCTGCAAATCCAACCGGACAACCATGGTTGCTTCTCTTCCCCCAAAACTAGCATAGTGTATATAAAGATTCAAAATGTTAACTGATTATGTAAACATAGCAAATTTACGTATCTAGAGAAGATCACATTGAACAAATTGAGGCAAGATCACCATTTAAAATTTACTCTTAGGCCCTATTCTTTATGATTGAACTGATCTAAATTGAACTGAACCAAACTGAATTGCATTTACTGAACTAAACTGAATACGTCCGAACTGAATTGAAATCAATTAGTGATAAGACATAAAGAACAAGGCCTTACATGAGTATCAAACTGAAATGCAGGAAATTACATTTCAAGATCTTCATAATTCAAAACCTAGTCTATAATTCGAAATGAAATTCATGAAATTGCTTGTATAAATCATAAATCTATGAAAATTTTAAGCTAAATGATATATATATTTAATGGTCAATATGAATCAAAATTAGCAAACTAACACAATCCATGACTATATTCTTGAATGAAATTGAATAAAAGAAGCACAGAGGTCAGAGAAATTAAATTGATTTCATTACATAATAAAATCAGACATACCTTGATTAAGCGGAAGATGAAATTTAGGGTTTAGCAGGATCTTTACTCATTAAGCGGGAACCAGAGACAGGGAAGAAGAAGACTTCCAAAATTCTATTCCCAGGAGATTTGCTTCTGGTGGGCTTAGATATCTACAAGGAGGCCCTGTTCCAAAAGCCCATTAATTAGGGTCTCAATACACAATTTCAATTCTTTTATACTCCATTCGTTTTTATAGGAGTATGAGAATTAAAATATCATTAACTATAACATGTAAAATATTGATCTATTCTCTCTTTAATTTCTTTGTCTTATTTATTTCTTTAAAACTCTATAAGAATAAGAGCATAATTGACCATACACTAATCCTTATTACCAAAAATGGGAAAAAAAAAAACGACTAACATTTGTGGAAAAATTTACCACCAAAAAACAACTAACATATAAAAATGAAGGCGTATGTCGATAATAATGTGTGTATATATGATATTTTGGAAAAGAACCTACACTATTAAACAAAAATAAAAAAGTAGTGATATAATTTGAGATAAATGAAAAAGAATTAATTAAATAAAATTACAAATATTAACAAAATTATCTTTTTTTTTTTCAAAGAGATATTTTACATTGAACAAAATAAAGAAATCGAGTAACACAATTGAATGTGTCATATCTTCAACATGTCATGTCATATAACATTCAATAGTTAATTTGCACAAGGATTTGGATCAACGGTTTTTACAGAAGTTTATTTTAGTTTTATTTTTTAATAAATTGTCATTTTAAGGGTTGGTGAGAAAAATAACCTTTATGGATTCAATTTTTATTCTTTTTGCAAACAAGTATTTGTGGTTTCATTTTCTTTCAAAAGGATGATCAATGTTCTCACTTTTTAAAGAAATGAGAGACTCTTAGTTTGAGAGTGTGAAAGTGACCGTCGAAAAATTGAAAATAATGATTGGTTCCAAACAATTATATGCCTTGCTCATATCAATTTTCTGAACAATCATATCCTTTTTGCCTTGCATCTTCCTCTTAAAATAGTGCGTGATTTCAAACACAATTAAAATATTATAAACAATTGATTGTCATGGTACAAACGCTGAGCTTTTAAATGATAGAGCTAATCAGTAGAGGCTTCATCATATTAGGTGCAACCTTTACAATAACTTTATAAATAACATTACAAATGTAAATAGGAGAAAACATTGTTATTCTTACTACATTATCCTTTTTAGGTACAACCAATAGTTTCCCTAGCTCAAAAAGTCTTTATAAATTGATAGCATGAGAATGAGTCTGAGCTATTGCATGACTAAGCTGAAGGTCTCCAAGAACAATGTGGCAGAGTTGAAGTTCTAAGACGATGCCATGTGATGTGGTTTGTTTCTTCAGACATCATATGTCTTCCCTAGCACATGATATAAACTCTTCAAATATGTAGAAGGTTTCTTAGCAAACATTGCTACCAAATCGAAGTAAAACGAACCCTTGAGCCTAAATGTTGGGAATGATACTCCGAATCTATTTAAACGACAACGTTTTGATCACTTTTTGATTTTCAAGAAACTACGCTATTAAAGGGTTTGCCATTTAAAATTCTAGCGATATAACTACTCAAACATTTTCAATCTCTGCAATCGCCAACACTTTTGAAGCTACAACAATCTTGCTCTCCAAAGAAACCGGTTTCTCCCAATTTTCTATTCTTTACGTTGTCTCGATCAAACCCTCTTGTTGCAAAGGATCCAATGTAGTCGTCTTTTTGCAAAAGAAGTCGACTACAACTACATGGGGGAAAAGGTGCCAGTTTCTCAAAGGGTCTACATCCAAATCTTACCATACAAGTGTTACAGATAGTGTTGACTACACGATTTGTAGAGAAATTGAATTTAAAAGTTTACATTCTAATCATTCACATGACTAGAATTAACTTCAGATAATAGTTTATGATTATCAATCCACACATACTTTAAATAGTTAATATAATACAAAATATATATAACTCGAATGAATTAAGTGTCATCCAACACATGCCTAGGATCTAGGTCACACCAACATCTTAATTATCTCATGTCCATTGTCACTCCACCAACTTGATAGCTTGTGAATGAGGTCAGGCTATCAAACGGCTAAGATACCTTTGATCACTAGTAAAACAAAAACAGTTAGGCTCGAAGCCGCTGATCGATGACCCCTCTCTAATGCCTAAGTTAGTCAAAGATTTCAAGAAAAATGTAAACATAAGCAATAATGTTTGTATTAAATCATACCTTATGTGTTGTATGTACCTTGATATATGCTGAGAAAGAAGGCGGTTAGCTGCCTGAATAAGATTCTAATGTTAAGGTAATTAAAGCCTAACTAGGAGTTCTCTTATTATGGAATTAGAGTAGTATAAGAAAAGCCACAAGAAGAGATTGATACTGAGAAAATTGAACAGTCGTGGCGCTTTATAGAAAGCAAACTAGCATGTTCGAAGAGTTTCGTGATGCACATTCTGACCCTGAGGAGTGGTATACTGTAAAAAGACGAAAGGATAAAGAAACTCTAATAAGTCAGATCGAGCTACCCGTAGCTCAGAATACTCGTAATTACTTTCGGGTTAGTACAAAAAGACAAGTTCGGATTCCTAGACACTTCTCACCTTGACTTGGTTTTTTTTTTTATTTATTTTCTTTTCTTTTTAGTTTTTTTTGTTTTTTCTTTTCTTTTGTATTTTTTGGGTTTGAATTTCTTTCCATCCCCCACTTTTAATTAAAAGCCACGTGGAAGCACACTAATGGTTGAGGATGGAGAGAAATGATACTACGCGCTGGGCATACCACGTAGGATGGATGATGTGGTATGTCATCTCCACTAAAATTAAGACAAGTGTATAAAATACCTAACAACTCATTAATAATATATTAAACTAATTCCTTAAATTATAAAACATTAAATATAATAGTTATAAGGAAAATTAATCTATTTTGCCCCAATTTGCTTCACATCTCTAATGTCTCTTCTCTTCTTTTTTTCCGAGAGAGATTCTATAGCACTCCCGGAATACAATACTTTCTTAGTTATAAATTAAATTTATACTTTTTTATGGTAATTTCCGAAAAAAACCCTATGTGTTTATCAAAAAGATGTATGTGTTTAGTTTTTTGACAAAATGAGGACTGTGTTTATCTCCGTTAACCAAAAAGCGGAAAAATCATTAACGGTGTTAAATGTGATGACGTAGAAAGGGGTATTTTGGTCTTAATTTATAAGTTATGATATGAAAAACTCATTTCTCACACTTTAAAGTTGTAAACGCATGATGTTTAAGAAATTTATCTATAAATAAAGACAAAAAGCTCATTGTCACATCATCACATTCAACACCGTTAATGATTCTTCTGCCTTTCGAGTAACGGTGATAAACACAATCCTCATTTTGTCAAAAAAATAAACACAGACACCTTTTTGACAATATCGGTAAACACATAGATTTTTTACGAAAATTACCCTTTTTTTATTATACCCTAAATAGCCTCGTATCAACCCAGTGTTTTATATTTTTATTATGTTTTTTTATTATACCCTAAATAGTCACCCGTCGTGCTTTATATTTTTATGGGAGTATCGTACTCCGAGAACGCCCTAGAATTTTTCCTTTTTTTCTTTCATTATTTTCTTCATCCATGGAGACTTGATTCCTTTGATTGTCACAAATGTAATAAAAAATGAGACACTTTGCCTGTTTGGGCCATGATTTGGTGATGGTTTTAGATGGATGTTACAATTATCATTTTGTGGGATTTTTCCGAGGATTTGCAAAGTAGAATTGATTGCATCATTAGACTTAATTAAAATGGAGTTTTACAGAAGTAAAAGAAGGGTTCATGAAAAATGCAGCCACTAAAGATCCGAAAAGAAGAAGCAGCTGAAGAAAAACCTAATTGATAGACTCTATTGCGGATGATTAGGATGAAAATGGAATATTAGATATCTTTTTCCCTTATAACTATTGTATTTAATGTTTTATAATTTAAGGAATTAGCTTAATATATTATTAATGAGTTGTTAGGTATTTTATACACTTGTCTTAATTTTAGTGGATATGACATACCACATCATCCATCCTACGTGGTATGCATAGCGCGTAGTATAATTTCTCGAGGATGTAATACATAATCCATTAAGGATTCTCATTCCAATTTAGAGAAGGACTCTATTTAGAAAGGTTCGGTATGACAAAAGAAGAAGTTTTTAAGAACAATGTGGCACAACTAAAGCTCTAAGATGATGTCACGTATCATGATTTATTTTGTCGTACATCACCACCCATAACCTTAATACTAATGATATAATATGTTAACGCATAGGATCGAGAAGCCACGCGTCTCTCCTCCTTTCCAAGTCGTCATTCTCTCTCTCTCTCTCTCTCTCTCTCTCTCTCTCTCAATGTTTGCTCTTAGTTTGTAGACTATCATTATTAAGTCTCAACTTACGTTAACATGATTGATTCGTGATCAGTAATACAAGATCGTAGTGATTCATTCTTCTGATACTTTCTGCTGCAAATCAACTTAATGGGCTACATTAGTGGTAACCTGCAAATCCGACTTTTATATTCAAATTTAATGTGTTTAAATCCTTTACATACTAAAAGCTCATGACTTTGAAGCGAGGCTACAAATATTAAAACTTCATTTTACCAGTAAACCTTAGTCCATCTATCTATTTTGATGTAAGGGATTGATTTATTCATGTCTTTTTTTAACCTCTTAACTTAAAAAAGCAAGTCAATTTAACTCTTTCAGGATAAAATCAACCTCACCTAAAATGAGTGTAATACACTCTTCGATAAATATCAATTTTGATCATTCTTTTATTTCATTTCGCCACTTTTTTTCTTTCTTTCTTTCCTTCTCTTCTTTCTTTCTTTCTTTCTTTCTTCTTTCATTTTTTTTTCCTTGAACTTCCGTCTAATTTATGGAATTTCTAGAATTTGGGATTTCCAAATTTCTGAAAAATTCCAGAAATCTTCTAGAATTCCAGAAATTTCGAAATTTCCAGGAAAAATCTTGTAATTTCCAAATTTATGGAATGTGCGGATTTCTCGAAAATTTCTGAAAGAAAAAGCTGAAATTTCCAGATTGATGGAAATTCTTGGAAAAATTCCAGAATTCTAGAAAATTCTGGAAAATTCTGAAATTTTCTAAATGTCTGGAAATTCCAGATTTTTCCTAAAAAATTCTAGATTTCTGGGATTTCGTATTTCTTGAAAAAATGAGAAAGAATAATAAAATAAAGAAAGAAGAAGACGAAAAAGAAAGAAACATAATAATTTGAGGGTCATTTTGCAAATTGCCAAAATTGAAAATATTCAAATTTTCCCTTCCATTCTCCTTATTTTACCGCATAGGCGCCACATAGGAGTCAGAGGTCAAAATGACATGATTATTAAGTTCATGAGTTAAGGTGAGAAACGCTAAACATGAATGGTTAAACTGGAAAAAAAAGTTATCAAATTTAAAGGTCTATAAAGAGGTTAAGCCTAATTTTTATTAACAAATAAGTTTCTCCTAATTATTCTTAAAGCCACGTGCATGAAATATAAATCATAGTACCTCACAAATAATTGCAGAAAGGCACAAATCAATATTCCATTTTCATCGACCAAAACTATAGAATATAAGTAGTTAAAGTTGAAATAGTAGATGCGTCGAAATTATACACAACTCCACACTATGATATGAATTCTGCACGCAGTTTTAGTAATTGGATTTAGTTTATAAAATTGAGCCGGATAGTAAATCTTATTATTGTATCCTCAAATAATTTTGCATGCTATATTTATCAGCAAACTTCTGGCGTTTGGCAGCAGTGTTATTATTGGCACGCGGTAGCGGCAGTGGCGGAATGCATTCAATATGTACATAATAGAACTAATCGTTTGTTAGCGCAACGGTAGTATGAGTCTGCGTTTGAGAAGGAGGTATGCGGATCGATCACCTACAACGACAACTTGAAGGGATTTAAATATTATAATTTTTGAATCCGCTCCCGCATCCAAATTATTTCGGCCCAAATATGAATCTGAAACCAGGTGAAAAAAAAAAAATATATTTACATAATAGTTTTTATTTTTCATATACAGTCATATAGTCACGTACTGGACCTTTTTCTTTTGGTCTTATCCAATATATATTGTCTTGTTTGAATATTATTCTTTTTTCCTTTTTTTTATGAACATTTGAATATTATTCTATTTTAGTATACGCAGGCATTAATATCAGAAAGCCCTAATTAATGATAATGCGTAGTATATGTCTGACTTTACTAAAAGCAATTCCATACGATTTTACTGGCTTAACGTTTTCTGCAACAGACATTAATCTCCTAATTGAAATTATCATATGACTATTTCGTACTTATTCGTTATGATACAAGTTGCTAAATCAAATGTTACAAGCAGCAGGAAGGCAACAAATGTTAATTTGAAAATTATATTGTTCATTAACTATAAACTGAAGTTTTTATTTTCTCAAAATAAAATAAAATCAAAAAATAAGATTATAAGCTTATGCACCTCCTGCAGACATTTTAGATCTTATGTTTTTTTCACACTAAGACCTTGTTCTTTTGGAATTAGAACTTATTTTAAGTTTAGTTTAGTTCAGTTCAGTTCAGCAATATTCAGTTCAGTTCAGTTCAGCAATATTCAGTTCAGTTGAGCAACATTCATTTCATTTCAGTTCAGTTCAGCAACATTCAGTTCAGTTCAGTTCGGTTCAGCAACATTTAGTACAAGTTTCAGTAGTATTTAATTTAGTTCATTTTAGTAATATTCAGTTCAGTTCAATTCAGCAATGGTTAAATATTTATTTTATTTAAATATAATATGTTAATATTTATTATAATTTTAATGTAAGTAAATATTATTACCAATATACGTTACAATGTTCTACCAACTTAATAATTTTTACCATATAAATTTGAATTTAATATACAAAAATTTCCGATTTTGCTTATGTATTGTAATAAGAAATTCAAAAATCTTGTAATAGTGTTATGTAGCATTTTTTTGACAGGAAGAGAGAACTTTATTAATCAATAAGATCATTACATAAAGTTCCAACTAGATCATTAGGAAGCAAGAAAGAAATAAATTCACTAGAACGAGAAAGAGCATTGCGGGCAATTAAATGAGCAACCTCATTCGCCGATCTAGGGATAAAAGACACATAATAGTTTGGTCTATCTTGCAGCAAAAATTGGCAATCCTTTATAACGTTGCCGTACTCCGTCATTGGAAGCTTATTGGAAGCAGCATCATCCACAACCAGTTTTGCATCGGACTCGAACTCCACTCTTTCAAGCCTCATAGCAATAGCCCATTGGATACTTCTACGCAGAGCTAAAGCTTCCACCATTCGGGCATCCTGAGTTCCTTCATAAAAGCAGCTAAGAAGTGCGAAAAAACCCCCATCGTCCCGTCTGAGAACAGCTCCGACACCAAACTTTCCCTCCGACGAAAACAGAGCCCCATCAACATTGCACTTGTACGCCCCCACTGCTGGTTTTTTCCACCTTGCAACATGATGCTGCCTTCGCCCCCCTGCCCCACGCTATTGGGTTTAATTGCAAACCTCCAATCTGAAATCCAATTCTTGGCCCACGTTACCAGAGTCAGCGGATCGGAATTCTTATTTTCCCACAGTAAAGAATTTCTCCTACTCCAAATACTCCATAAAACCATAGCATAATTTTCCAGATTTAGATCATGATTAACACATCTCTCCAAAAACCATTTCCCTACTTCCATAACTCCAAGAGCCGACACACTTAATCCCCCCGCCGTCCAACACTCAAATGCCGCCGGACACGAGAAGAACAAATGGTAGTCGTGCTCAATATCTCCCGGGCAATAAAGACAATGATAAGGGATCGGAACATGTCTCCCTTTCAACCGAAACCTGGTAGGAAGAGAGTAAGAGCAAATTTTCCATAAGAAAAATTTAATCTTTGGAGGTAAAAACAAAGCCCATAGCTTCTTCCACCCTTCTACAACCACACTCTAGTTCCGAACATCTTCCAAAACATTATACCCCGACTTTGAAGAATAACTCCCAGACTTAGTAAAATTCCAAATTAATGTATCCTCGCAGCATCGAATCGGAACCACTGTATTTTTAATAGCTTCAGCATCCCCAGGGGTAAACAACAAGTTAAGCTTCTCAACATCCGAACACCTACTCCCCGGGAGAAATAAATCTTTCACCACCATATTCTCCCTTCCACTAGCACACGGAGACTCAATGTAGAAAGAATTCACCTTCACAACCCAAGGATCACCCCACACCCGAATAGTACTACCATCCCCGACACACCACCTCAAACCACGGGTCAACACATCTCTAGCACTCCAAACACTCTTCCAAACATAGCTAGGTGAATTACCCAATCTGGAAGAAAGGAAAGCAACATTAGGAAAATATTTAGCTTTAAGAACTTTGCTCACCAATATGCTAGGATTACTAATCAACTTCCAACCTTGTTTAGCAAGAAGGGACAAGTTAAAGTTATGTAAATCACGATAGCCTAACCCTCCTTTCTCTTTCTTATCACACAACTTCCCATACGAAAACCAATGGAGTCCTTTCTTACTATTGCTATTCGTTCCCCACCAGAACGAATTCATCAATTTCTGCAGCTCATCACAAAGGGACTTAGGTAACAGAAAGGTACTCATACAAAAAGTTGGCAAAGCTTGGGCCACGGCTTTTAAAAGAACATCTTTCCCCGCACTAGAGAGAAACCGACAACCCCAGCTCCCTAAACGAGCTCTCAACATATCCTTTAGAAAACCAAAAATTTGTTTTCTGGACCTTCCAATCAAAGATGGAAGCCCAAGATATCTTCCCGTATTCAAGGGTGAATGAATATGCAGTAAATTAGCCAAGGCAATCTGAATATCAAGATTAACTTTTTTGCTAAAGAAAATACCTGATTTAGAATGATTAATCGCTTGACCCGAGACCCGTTCATACTCCTTCAAAATATCCATTACATGCCCACACTCCTCCAAAGTGGCTCGACAAAACAACAAACTATCATCCGCAAACAGTAAGTGAGAAACACTTGGAGCATCCTCCCGAACCTTACAACCATGTATCCGCCCTTCCACTTCCGCTTCCCTAAGCATACGAGACAGCACTTCCGCACAGATAATGAATAAATAAGGTGATAAAGGATCCCCTTGTCTCAACCCCCGCCCTGGTTTAATTGGACCCACCAGCTCATCATTATAAGTACTCGAATAAGAGACTAAAGTAACACAAAGCATAAGCCAATCCACCCCCTTCAAATGAAAACCCATTTTAACCAGAACTGGTTTAAGGAATCCCCAATCCACTCTGTCATAGGCCTTACTAATATCAAGTTTAATCGCCACCTCCCCATCAACTGCCCGATTTTTCTGATTCATACTATGAATACTTTCAAAAGCAATCTGGACATTATCAACAAGAGACCGCCCTGGAACAAAAGCAGATTGTGTATCTGAAATTATATCTGGCAAAATCACTCTAAGTTTGTTAGCTAAAACTTTTGCAATAATCTTGTATAACACATTGCAAAGAGAAATTGGCCTCAACTCAGTCATTCTTTCCGGATTATCGCATTTAGGAATAAGAACAACTATTGTATCATTCAGATTAGCTGGAAACTCACCTCGTAACAACCACCCGTTACAGGCTCGAAAAACATCATCCCCAATAACATCCCAGTAATGTTGAAAAAATCCAGGGTTTAACCCATCCGGCCCCGGGGCTTTATCAGCTTGCATCTGGAACACTGCAGTTCTAAATTCACCGGGATCAAAAGGCGCAATTAACAAAGCATTTCCTTCTTCCGAAACTACCCGCGGTACACCATTCACTGTATCAAAGAAGCAACAACCAAAGGCATAAACAACTCAGAAAAATACTTTTTAACAATATTGCCCTTCGCTACCTCGTCCTCCTGAAGAACCCCAGAATCATCACGCAACCGCATCACCTTATTCGCTTTCTTCCTCGATTGGACGCAAGCATGAAATTTTTTTGAGTTTTTGTCCCCTCCTTTTAACCAGAAGACCTTTGCTCGCTGTTTCCAGTAGCTTTCTTCCACTTCGAGCCAATAATTAAGATTCTGCTTCACCTCAAGAAACTTATGAACTAAACTTGAATCGGTTTTATCCACCAACTTCGATAGCAGGCGCTTACATCCTGCTATTTTCCTAGTAAATCTTGTCTTGAAATTCACCCCCCATCTCTCCATCGATTCCGCACAAGTACCCAACCGATCAATAATGGAGCTCGAAGATCTCCTTCCCCACACCTGTTTAACCATATCGTCAAACCCCTCCTCCTTAATCCAGCCCATCTCAAACTTAAATCTCTTTTTGGGCCTTGAGACCGGCCTCTTCACCGTGCTAATTACTAACGGGTTGTGATCAGATACCCAGATAGTAACACGGCACTATGATAGTTTGGAAAACGGGCCAACCAACAGCCCGACACCAAAGCCTGATCCAATCTCTCTTGAACCCATGAATCAGTCCCTCTACTTTTCTCCCACGTAAAAAAACTCCCTTCCATTGTCAACTCAATCAAATTGTTTGAAGCAATTACCTCTTCAAACGCAGTAATCAAATAATTGGGATAGCTAGGACCCCCCCGTTTCTCATCTTGACTCCTCAGACAATTGAAATCCCCCACTATTACCAATGGCAAAATTGATAAGCTAGTTAGGTAATTAATAAGCTCCCAAGACCGTTTATGATTACTTCTCTCCGCAAAACCATAAAATCCAATCAACCTCCAATCTCCATTAGAATCATGCATATGCATATCGATATGGTGATCAGAATAACCACTAATCGATAACACATTTACATTCTTCCATAAAACTGCTAAACCTCCACTTCGCCCTCTACAATTCACCGCAAAACACCCTTCAAACTAGAATTTCCTCTTTAAACTTTCCATCTTCTCTTTCTCAACTAAAGTTTCAATTAAAAACAAAACATTGGGGTTTTGAGCTCTAATAAGCTCTCCCAAGGCTCGAACTGCTCGAGGATTCCCCAGACCTCGACAGTTCCAACTTACACAATTCATAATTCCCAGCGGACCTGCTCATCAGGTCTCGCCGTACATTTTCCATGAGAGTCTATTTTATCCTGGTTTGACTTAGAAGAAATAAACCCTGAATTTCCAATCTTAACACTCGAAGCACTTCCCCTTTTAGAATTTTGGTCTGCTCCCTCACCAAAGCCCTCTCTTCTGCGCTTCTTTTGCTCCAATAGCGTCAATTCCACCTCCTCATCTAACTGCATCGATACTTCTTCATTCGGGCCCACTGGGTTCGATTTTTGTTTTTGAACAGAGTCAAACATAGGCCCCATTGACTTAGGAAGCTGACTAGGTTTCAGAATAATAGAATTCCCTTGATACTCTCCACACTTTTTGGGATTGACTTCCTTTTGAATTTGAAATCCCGCTAATTTCTGCCGACCACCCTCCACCGGACCAGCACCGCTGCCTCCGCTGCTCGGACCCCTTAACCACCGTGAGCCACTACTGATTTCGCCACTACCTCGGAGCGGAGCTCTCAGCCATTCTCCCCATTCCTTTTTCACTTCCTCGCCATTCATCTGAAATAACCGATCACATAAACGTTCCGAATGACCAATAATCCCGCAGATATAACAGAATGTAGGTAAACGTTCATATTTGAAATGAACTTCCACCACTTCCTTCTCAGACTTTCTCACCTTCTTCCATCTCTTCAATGGCTTACGAATATCAAGGAGCACCCTGATCTTCATATATTGTCTCCTACCACCAATATTGTTGTTGAGGTCATATTCAATAAACTTCCCCAAAAACTCACCGCACTTCTTTCCCGCCTCCTCCGTCATCAGATTATAAGGGACATCATATATCTGAATCCAAAAAGGAACATGATTCAAATCCACATGCACCCCTTCCACGTTCGCCGACCATTCATCCCAAACGAGAAGATGGTTATCAAACGACCAAGGCCCTGTTGCAACAATTCTATCCCGATCCACCACATGGAAAAACTCAAATCCATACGTTTCATCCCCCTCCTTCGTAATCGACACCTCCCATTTCGGACGCCACATGTCTGCCATTTTAATAGACATGGCGTTAAAGCTAATCGATTTGTCCGTCGTAAACCTCCCTATCATCCACATATCACTCCTAGAGGTAGTATCCTAAATGCTCACGCTAGAGAAATCGAGTTCCTCCAACTCGTCCTCTTCCAAAGTAGCATCCCCCACTCTCCCATTCTCCGAACTCATTTTGGAACAAAACAGTAAAGCACAAGGAAACAAAACCCCCTTACACAGAAGAGACGGACTACACTCTTACAGCGAAGAGAGAGCGAGGAGCGCTACCATTAGATTCCTCTCTTCTTTCTTGTCACATTTTCCGTGTTGTGTAGTATTAGGAGAAAATTAGCATCAATTAAAGAAATTTAAAAATCTTATAATAGTCAGTTATATAATATTAGGAGCAAATTAGCATCAATTGAAAAAAAATCAAAAATCTCATAAAAGAAATTAAAATTAGCAAATTATGAGCAAATTAAAAAATTCACTAATACCATCATCTCATTTTATTTTTCTAATCGTCTTCTTCCATATGATCCATGATCTCATCATTTCGTTCATCTTCAACATCATTATTGTCATCCTCCTCTCCCTGCAATTCCCAAATTTGGTGTGCTATAGCATTCCGCATTGCAAACATGACGTTTTTACTACTACGCCAAATACCCCTTAAGATGACGGGCAAAACCCGTCATCTGATTGATTTTTTCCTGTCACGGGGCTCAGCGCAGTCTATCGAACTTTCAGACGACGGTAAAAAACTGTCATGTGAATGAATTTCTAATGACAGTCAGCAAATAGTGGAACGTCATTGTACATTGTTTCGCATGACATTTGTTACAAAAGAATCCGTCCTCCGAGTACATTTCACATGACAACAATTTTAAGTGTATCCGTCAACCAAACCATCCTAAGATGGAGTATGTAATGTTTAGATGACAGTGTTTTTAATTTATCTGTCATTAGAAAATAAAGAAAATGACAGTTTTCATTTCTTTTCTGTTATTTGATTCTCTCAAGATGACACTTTTTATTTTATAAAGTCATTTAGATTATTCACCCAATAAAATATAATAATTTGGATTGAATGGAGCTCTCCTATATATATACATAAATTTGTCAGTCGCTCAAATATCTCTCCATTTTCATTGGTCTGAGCCACCAAACAAATTCAGACTGCCAAATCAATCCACAAAAGGAAGATGAAACATTATTTAGACTTGACTAAATAATAGAAACGGAATCTCAAACATTTGGAATTTCAGACCAAAAAGACAAACAAACTACCAAGTTCCTCATCTTGAATGTCAATCTAAATACATGTCAAAAGTAACAAGAAAGCACAAAGCAAGATGAAAATGAAAACGCAGCAATACCATTCAGCAATAGCACGACCAAGAGCAAGTTTCAAGTGGCCATCAACAAATTCTTATGTGTCTTTTCCAAACGATAACTCTCCGTTTTCAGCAAAACACAAATGATCCTCTATCTAGAGTGACCTGCAACATATATAGTAAGTTAGTAACTAAGATCATGTGTAATAGAAGATTGTAGAAAGACAAATGTAAAATATCTCAGTAAATATCCTAGTAAGTTGGTAACTAAGATCCAATACAACTTCAACCATGGTGTATTGCATATATTGCATCTACGCATTCAGTATAAATGCCATATCTATATAAATGCATCTAGCTATAGATGTCATATCAGTATAAATAGTCCTTGTGCACAACAGTTAGCAAGCCTGTATAGAATGCACATATAGACATCAATACACTGTAAAACCAAACTCAAAAACGATAACAGAACAACGTAAAGAACCTCAGGGGGCTGAAACTTTTAACTTCACTGATTAATTTCATAAAGAAAACAGAATTGAAAACAGCCTAATGCGTACTTGGATGGACAGCTAAATTTAACAACTAATCCTTTGCTTATCCATTGAAATCCTCAAACTCTATGGGAATATTTCTTCATTTGAACATGTAAGTCCATTGAAATCCTTAAACTCAAACTATGGGAATTATAAATGCGTACTTTGTTGGACAGCTAGATATGAATAGTACATCCACGAATCAAACATGTCCAAGGATACATAGAGCAGAGACATACCTAATTTCAAGCCAGAACATGAAACTTGCACTATATTATTGTTACTACTTCAAGGCAGTTTCATGAAATGGGATAATTGGAACATCTTAGCTCCTCTTCCTTTAGTATTCTCTTCCTCCTGTTTTTGTATTCTCGAGGCGTAGACTGCATTGCACAACAAAACCAGAAAATGCTCAATAAATTACATAAAAACAACCTTAAAGTTACCTAATAAACATCTTAAAACAACCTCAGTCGAAGCATTCATCAAATTAAGTACCTAATAAACCAGCTTAACGCCTTTAATAAACAACATAAAGCAAATCACCCAACCACTAAATACCTCTACTCAAAGAGAAAATGAAGAGCTAAGTACCTCTACTCAACAAAGAACTACCTCCGGTCATTTTATGTTACCATGACGATCACGTCCTTGCACTTAATGCCAATAACAGTACTGCAATAATAGAGAGAAGATCATCAGAAACCCCAAATCCTAATCCTAAAGTGGAAAACCCTAATATAAAAGAGAAAAAGAAAACCCTAACCCGTTGTTGACGACGGCTTTGGCAGCGTATTTGATCTAGAAAATGCGGCCATCTGGGACAAACTAAATGGATCTACATGAACAGACACAGATGATGATGATTATGATATGGGTCGCCGTCGTTGTCACCAGGAAGACCGGTGGTGAATGGAGTTTAGAAGGAGAGATGAGTCTAGGGTTTTAGAAATAAAAAGGAAGAAGGTGATGAAACGGAGAAGATGAAGAAGAGGGATTAAGGGCATTAACCTTGCTTGGGAGATAACAAGAAAGAAGAAAATGAAAAGGAGTGGCAGAGAAGAAGAATGAGAAGGAGGCGGCTAGGAAGAAGAAGGAATTATATGAATTAGGGTTTTTTATGCAAAAGGAAGAAAGAAGAGAAAAATTGGGGGTTTTAATTTTAACCATTGATTAAAATAATTTGATCTCAACCGTTGATTCAATTCTGATTCCGGGTGTTTTTTCAAATTATTTGTGCTCCGCCTACTTCAAATTTGAAAATTTCATTTTCTTTTGTTAGTTCACATGACAGACATTATAATAATCTGTCGTTTGATTAAAAATGCATTTTGGCACATTTTGTTCATATGACACTCAATATTAAAGCGGTGTCATGTACAACGTATATCAAATTTCATTGTATGCATTCAAATGACGGTCTTTTAAATGCCCGACACAAAGAAAGTTCAGATGACGGGGAAAAAAATTTCTGTCAAGTATCTAGTGTCGTCTATCAAGGAAAATGGCGTAGTGATATATGTATTAAATATATCTGAATCTACCATTCCATTAACATTCAGACTATAATGTATAATCGGTATCTCAAACGTGCACAATCTTGTTATTATTATTAATAATAATTATTATTATATTTTTAATTTTTTTACTATAGTTATCATTAAAAACTAATATTATTAGTATTCATTCAATTCAATTTCAATATTTATTTTTTAATTTTAGCAAAATTTAGTTCAGTTCAGTTCAGCAATATTCAGTTCAGTTCAGCGGAGCCTAATTATTGAAGTCTTTCTTGTATTGTTAGTTCTTAGTTCTTCTATTTTATTTTTCTTTTTTTTCTTTGCTGCTGTTCTTGGAACCTATTTGATAAAAAAAAAAATTTAATCCAATTAGTTCATTAATATGATATGTAACCTTTTATGTGTAGGGTTACTCGCAATACAAGGAATTCCCTCATTATCACATAATAATTGAAAATCTATAGAATAATAAAATAGAAAAAGTTTATATTGGCAAAATTTTTACATGCTTTGATTTGAAGTCTGTAATTTGTCGTAAGAGCAAATAGACCTACTTTCCTAAATTTACCTCCGGAAAAATACGATGAATCATAAAGCCAGCTCTTATTTATACACTTGCTACCACCAACTCATCATTATTGGTGGATGGAAAATCATATATATGCATTTTTTCAATTTTCATACTTAAAGAAAATGACGAAAAATGACCTATGTGTACTGTACTGTCCATTTGAAAACTAATTTTATTTTTTTTTGAAGAAATTTGAAAACTAATTAATCAACAACCAAATTCAGTGATTACAGGCAATCATTTGGCCTTTGTTCACACAAGGGAAAAATTTAAAAATCAACTCGAATTAAATAATTTGAAAGATTCGGTTTCTGTATTTTTCGTTTTAATGTTATATATTTTGCATAACATACTACTACAGTACTACTTTAATGACAAAAAGCATCATGAGGCCCTTGATCTTTCTCTTTTCGGTGCATTAAGTCCTTGATCTTTAATTTGGATACATTAGACACTTGATCTTTTATATTTGGTTTTATCAAGTCCTCATCTAACAAAATTGGATAATATGTTAACTTTCACAAATTAGATGAAAATTTTTAGTATATAACCGGCCTACTACGTTATTTCGATGACACGTCATATAGGTTAGTACTTAGGGTTCATGATTTAGGGTTTAGGATTTAGATTTTAGGATCTAGAGTTTTTATTTTAGGGTCTAGAATTTTAAATAAATTATTAACTAAAAAACTAATTACCAATTAATAACGCAATGTTAAATTGTTATTAGTTGAGATGACACGTGTCAAAAAATTATAAATTTGACATACCACGTCATTCGCATGCCTGACATACAATAAAATTTCTCCTCTTTGATATTAGGTTTTATGAATAATTTTGTAAAATTTACACAAAATTAACTTTTAAACTCTAACCCTCAAAAGCTTTCAAGTTTCATTATCTAGATTTGGGGATTTCTTTCGATTTTTATTAGCGGAAAGATAAACCTCTTTTTTTACTTTACTTTGTTTTTTATTAAATAAAATAAACCTTCTAATTATTTTATATGTTGTATATGATGATTTCTCCTTTATTTGTTGTACCTTTTTGTTTTCTCTCTTTATCGGGAGTATGTGTTTTTTTTTCATTTGTCAAAGATTGTGTTATGTTTTCTGTTATAGGCGTTATCAAGTTCTCTTTCATACAAATACAAAAGAGATTTGTCTACCACATTATAGATCAATTCATTGAAAGACCATGAAATCATTTCAGGTCATAAAGATTTTGAAGTCAATTTCGAATAGAGTACATTTCCCGCCGCTGTGCTAAAAATAGTTAATAGACTGTGTACTATTTCTTTATTTCGGTCTATAATTAGATTAGATCTTATTTATTGTACTTCTAATTGTAATTATTTTGATTACTTTGATGTGCTAATTTTTCTTACTTTCCTTTTGTAAAAAAGAAAATTGAGAAAAAACTGCAAACTTATAAGTAGAAAGTTAATGTCTAGTCACCGTAAGTCTGATCAATCGAATTTGTGGGTGGATTTTTCTAAATTTCATTTTTTTTTTTTTTTGCATGCTTTGGAAAAGTCTCTTTGTAATCTACGTGATATCGATCCTTGGTTAAAAATGTACTCGTTTCATAATGGCAATATATCAAATTAATATTTACCCTGATTAAGATTCAAATTCTATAATATCAATTCAGAAACAAAATCGTGTCAAATAAGATATGTTAATTAGGGTTTTTATTTTATGAATATAACAGAAAGAACAAAATTGTGTTTGGTGTGTTTTTTGTCTTTTTAGAAAAATAATTATGTTTGGTGTTGCCGAATTAGCTTAATCATTTTTAGTTTTATGCAATTTTATATTCGTGATGAGACACCCGGTTTTTAATACACGTGTAATTTCTGGTCATTAAATCAAAGTCATAAACAGACAATTTATATCGCGAAGAGATCCAGTCGCTTGTCAGTTTTATAAAATTAAAATGTAAATACACTAAAATTAATTAATAGAAACCTTTAAACCATCAAGAGGCCCCTCATTTAATGGAATTTGTAGATTATGCCATAAAAAAATTTCTTCTTTTGAATTAAATTTATGAGATAGAATTCTCTCATGAAATTCCTAACTATGTTATTTAGATGTGATTGCGTTATTGCATATATAATCATCTGATGCCACTTTGAGATTCTTTATACTCCCCTTTTCTGAAATGTAGGTAGTTTCAATTTTCCTCGAAATAAAATAAAATGATAATATAGATAGTAAAACATAATACTACGATATACTCATTAGGTTTTATAATAGGATTAAACATCTATTTGCCCCTTGTGGTATCCAAAATTTTAGCTTTTGCCCCCTGTGATATGATTTGGTAACATTTGCCCCATATGGTATCCAATTTTGTCATTTTTGCCCCATGATGGATGTGAATTAGATAACTTCTATTACATAATGTCATTTCAAATTGTAAATTTAGCAAATTTGATGGCATGAATCTATGAAAATATGATAATTGAACTGATCGAGAAACTAAATTTTTTCATTTTTCATCCATCAGGGGGCAAATGCCACCAAGTTGGATACCACAAGGGGCAAATGTCACCAAATCATACCACAAGGGGTAAAAAACAAAATTTTGAATACCACAAGGGGCAATTAAGTGTTTAATCCTTTATAATACTGTCTTTCAGTTTTGGTGTTACTTTTTGATTAGTTGAACACTAGACGGATTTTATGCACCTAGACGGTTAGATGTTAGTTAAGTCGGAGTCTCTATCTTGAGCATTTAAGCGATCAAGTCGTTTATCGTTTAAAATAATGTTTTTCTAAAATTATTTGTTTTCAGTAGAATTAAATAGTATTTTACTAGTTTTTGTTTGGGAAATTTCTATTTGGTGAAAGACAGAGGAAATGAGTAATTTTATGATAACCAAATATCACATTTACAGCTAACTAATTTGGTAAACTAAAATTTAACATTGACAAAAGTAACTTTTGAAATAAAAAACACATGGACAAAAATAAAACAATGAGGGTTCAATATGTAAAAACATTATATGATAAGGGACCTCTAGACTCATTTCGACATTCAAATAGTCACACGGATAGTGACTTTAAATTTTGCCCGCGAAGTAATATAAAATTCTAGCGGCACGAAAACGGAAACTGCAAAATCATAGGATTAATTTCGATTTGCAAGCTGTAATATTAATTAATTAATGTTAACCAAATAAGCACAAAGCCAAACTTGGTTTGCTTAATTAATTAATTAATTTGACCAATCTATCCATCTCAGAATTAGTCAACAAAAACCTTCTCTCTTCTTCATAAATACATTTTTCAAAACCAGAAAAAAAAATCTCAATTCAACAAAAATGGAGAAACATCATCCTCATCTTCACAAAGCCAAGAACAACTTCATGAAATTCCTCTCCAAACCAGCTCCGTTCAGTCCAAATCGCGACAAAAGATCCGATCACAAGAGAGTTAAACCTCACGCCGGCGCCGGAAAAGGATTCTCCGGTCAAATCATCTCAATTATCCCCGACGAAGCTCGCCGGAGATCGAAGAGCGGTCGTTACGACACACCGGAACCTAATTCACCTAAGATCTCATGTATGGGCCAAATTAAGCATAAGAAGAATCAAACAGTTCGAAATCAGAAATCAAGTGCTGCTGCAGATGTTGCTGCTCCGAGGAGAAACGTTTCGGATAAGGTTCCGAAGAAACGTTCCTCGGCGATTAAGAAGCTGTGGAGCGGAAGTTTTAAAGCGGATCATGGAAGGAGAAGATCGGATGCTTCTGTTTATGATAAACAGCCGCTTTCGGCGGATAGAGCGCCGCCGTTAAGTCAGTTGAAACGGTTTGCGAGTGGACGTGACAGTTTGGGAGATTTTGATTGGGTCACGGCTCAGGTTATAACGCCGTTTGGAACTGATCAACGGAATTACTATTCGGATGGTGATGAGGATGATGAGGAGGAAGATGAAGAGGTAATTATTCCGTTCTCGGCGCCGATGATGATCGGAGGTTTGGAGCCGAGGAAGGAAGTGAATCTATGGAAGAGAAGAACCATGGATCCTCCTAGACCTCTTCAATTGAATTTAGGTTAGGACAATATTCATACTATCTTCTTCTTCTTCTTCCTACATTTTTTTTTTTTAGAAATTTCGAGAAATGTAATTGTTTTCATTTTTTTTGATAGTTGATACTTTCTTTTTTGCTTGATCCGAGAAGTGATAGATGATTATACTGTATAAATTGTAAAATTAGGGGTTCTTTGAGAGTAATTCGATTGAACAAGGGTAATTGAAGATGTATAAGTAACTTTTGTTCAATACAGTTATGTCCACTTATGCTTTTGGATGTTATTTGATTATGATACTATTTGAAAATATAAATTACGACATGTTGATATGGAAACAATTTAAAAGATAGGTGTAGGTTATGGTCATTTTGTTTTCCCTTACTTTGTCTATACTTTGTCTTTTTTACCATTGGATTAGTTTTTAACCCATGATCTAATGGTTGACAAAACAAAGTAATGGTTATTTTGTGAAAAACAAAGTGACCATAGAATATCCCTAAAAGATAATATAAAAATATGAAATTCTATTTAATGCTAAAATATAGTTTGATTATCAAAGTATTGGTGAGCAAGACTGTCTTTAAATAGAATTTAGAATTTTATGGGTTAGGTGTGTATTAAGTAGTCAATAACTTGCTTAAACAACGGTTAAAAGAACATACTCTCGTTTTTAAATGTTAGTAGCTTTTATAAAAGGTAAAAGCTAACGAGCGCCCCGGGGGCGTTAGATATTATGAGCATTAACTATTTGATGGAAATAATAAATAATGTGAACTCATTACGACTTTAAGCATTAACTATTTTATAGAATTTAGTGAATATTATAATTATTTAATTGTAATAATAAAGTGGAGTAATTATAAGTTAATTATTTAATAATTATTTTATGGTAATTATTATGGAATTTTGGGGGTTCATGATTGGATTCGGTAAGGTTAGAGTTTAGGGTTTAAGTTTGGGTTGATGGGTTAGGTTCGGGTATAGGATTTGGGTTTAGGTTTAGTAGGGTTAGGATTTGGATTTGGGTTCGGGTTTATATGTTGGTTTGTGTTAATTTTATGGTTTTGAGTTCGGGTTGATGATTTTGGTTCGGATTTGGATTTGGATTTGGGTTTCGGGTTTTTATATGTTTGTTTGGGTTAATATTTATGGCTTTGGGTTCGGCTTGATGATTTTGGTTCGGGTTTAGAGTTGGATTTGAAGATAATGTTTTAGGTTTAGGTTCGGATTTAGATTTATGTTTAAGTTCGAATTTAGAGTTTATAGTTTAAAGTCGGGTTTGAGGAGTAATATTTATTTGAAATTTCATAATTATCATTTGCACAAACATTTAAGTTTCAATTAATAATAAAAATATTATTATTGAAGAATGTGTGTTATTTATTTCATCATTAATGACAATTATAAAATATATTTGTCTTATCTAGCGTCATGGGACGCTCGTTAGCGGGATCGAAAATATTATTATTAAAGAATGAGTTCTATTTATTTCATCATTAATGACAATTATAAAATATATTTGTCTTATCTAGGGACGAAAACGACCACAATTTGTGAAAAAATGCAGTTCTAAAAATGACCAACATTTAAAAACGGAATGAGTAATAATTTAGTCGTTTTTTTTTTTATTTAAAGATTGTAATTTGTAAATACTTGTTAATAGATTTTTATTAATATGTTTGTAAATAAGAGAATGTTGTTGTTTATGCTCTTGCTAAATTGTTTTTCTTTTACACCTCATATGCTCTTGAACATATCTCGTTTTAGAAGTTTTTAAGTTTTCCTTTAATATGCTTTTAAGATTAATATAGTAATAAATTTATTATATTTAAATAACTTGTTAAATTTGCACTATTTACATTAATACAAATCCATATGATGGTAATAGAAAGTATATCTATGAATGAAAAAAAAAATATATGACTCAAGAAATATTGACATGGGGGCTGGAATCGTAGTATTTGTAACGTACAATTAATATTGTTGTCGATTCTATTTTTCTTTTTTTTTTAAAACATAATCACTTTTCCTATAAAAATAATAAGAATATTTTCCTAGAAAAAATAGAAAGAATATAGTAATTTATTCAATAATTAGATAGTCAAGAATTCCTGTCAAAAAAAAAAAAAGGATAGTCAAGAATTTATTGGAAATGGAAAATAAAATCACGGGCATATATGATATTTAATGCATGGGCTGGATATTGGGTGTTGAACATTCATTCATAGATATTCGGTGTTTGGACTTTGGAGGAGCAAAGAATTGAAAACCTAAACTGTATTAGATGAGAAGTAAATTTCGTGTGATTGATATTTGATAAGGAAGTTTTGTTCCTATCTGCTCTGCAGGCTCTGTTGATTGTTTTTATTCAACTAATGACAAAGTCAACAGTTTTTAAAAAATATGACAAAGTCTACAGTAGCAAATTTATTGCTAATAAAACAATAGTTTTGATTTATAAACAATCTTAATAGTTACTCGTATTTCAATGGAACTTCAAAGGATATCGTGTAAGTTTTAACAATATCCATTAAGAAAACTTTAGCTCTAAAACCATTAATGATGTAATTTATAGGTACAAACATTGTCAAGCCGAGTCAATATTTGTATACATTATTACTCCAAAACTGGGTACACACAACTCTCTATAAAACCAACCTAACATATAAAAACATAAGAACGAAATAATAATTATATTTGAAAAAGAATGGAAAACTTCAAGATAAGCATACGATTTGAATCAAGGACCTCTGCTATATATATCATTTCATTGTTATTTAAAGGCTTAATAGATGTATAGCCTTCGAATTTGTTCAAAAATTTCAACTGTCCCTCTAAACTTTTGCACTTTACAAATAACCCCTATACTTATTTAAAAGTAATAAAATAATTTCATATTCTTGTTCAACTATTGCAAGTAACTCCTTATTCTTGCCTACAGTTACAAATGATCCCTTAATTTTACCCAATTGTTTTGAATAACCTGCTAATTCAAAATTGATCCTATCAAAATGTGGAAACGACTGATAATATCATTTTCAAAATTTCCGACTTCTTGTATCATAGGTTTTCACCAATAGTATGTGCCACCTAAAATTTGTACATTTTGAAATTAGAGAATTACATTGTGACAAATAGAATGTGTAATTTGTAACTTTTAAAAGTTCAGAGAGACATTTGTAGTTTTAGGACAAGTTTAAAAAGCTATGTATATGTTAAACCTTACTTAAATGCATCTCATTTTACATTAAGGCAATTTAACCCATTTTTATTAAAAAAAATTCATTTTTTTTGGGAAATTAGACAGCTAACCTTGACAATAATATCCCATAAAGCTTTTCTATGGTAACTTTTTACAAAAGAATTAATACATTGCCTATTGTTATCATAGGGATGCAAGATGAAAATTTGATCTCATTGTAAGAAAAATAAAGTAAATTTTATTTGAAAGTATAACTTATTTTAAATTCTCATCGTATGGTCTGTTCGTGTTAGATACAAAAAAATTCACTCAAAAAATTTAGGGTTAGGAAATGGAAATTCAAACTGTTGACTATTGTTTGTGAAATCCAAGTAATTTCAAAGCATTTTTTTATTTAACTTAAAGTTATTTCATCTTGAAACCCAATTATGAAATCTTTGTATTTTATATCAACTTAGTATTTGAATATATATATATATATATATATATATATATATATATATAGATATTAATTAATGGCATAATTTGTTGATAGTAGTAGACACTCAATTATTTGAAGCATAACATTATGCAAATATATTTTATTTGATGAACAATTGTGTGTATTTTTGGGGTAGACTTTATTTATCTCAAGTGATTTGCTTGTCAGCTCATTATTCCCTTCACCTGGTCAATCTGAATTTCTATCTACTCTATTATTCCAAATAAAATACTTTTATTTGTATAAACATGTCCAAGCAACAAAATCTTTAAGCTCACTTCTGCTAAATTCCATGTCCCGGAGGAAATGGAATGCAAGCAAAATATCAGACAGAATTAACCTCAACCATGCTCTTATGTTTGTAGTGTTGGGTGTTGACCACACATCAACTGTTTTGATTAATTTAATCTAGACTAAATTTTTTCTTTAATCTATTGGTTGTATTAAACCAATTACTCTGTATCTCTAATATTAGACATAGTTGATGATGTGTTATTAACAACATTCGATCCAAATTGTTTTGTATAAGAAAATATTTATCATTCTATTTCATAAATAAATAAAAAAGCATTACATGAAGAGTAAAATCTCACATAAATACAAGTAAAGGTCAAAATAGAATAAAATAAAAATAAAAATAAAATAAATCATGCTTTATTTTTTACAGAACCAATAAAGTGTAGACTTATGAGCGACGTAATTGTATTGATAGATGTCGTGGTGTATGTACAAGAGAGTGTGTAACCCTATAGCATGACTAAGACCCTGTTCTTTTTGATTGAATTGAATTGAATTGAATTGAACTGAATGATATTGAATTGAATTGAATTGAACTGAATGCTATTGAATTGAACTGAATTGAATTGAATTGAACTGAATTGAATTGAATTGAATTGAATTGAACTGAAATAAATTGAATTGAACTGAATTTATTGAACTGAATTTACTGGACTGAATTTACTGGACTGAGTTAAAAATTTATAATTTAATATTGTATTATATATGAGACTGAATAATTTTTGTGCTAGGAGAGTCAAAAAATTTATAATTTAATATTTGTAACACCTAATAAAGTTTTAAATGATTCTGAGCTAAGAATTAATTAAATAATATTAACACCTAATAAAGTTTTAAATAATATTATCAGGACACATCGTGGTTTGTCAGAGATCCCTCCGGAAGTAGCGAACAACTCACGCTATTGGCCTTATTTTAAGGTAATGTTCGACATTATATTTGGACCTTATAAGTCATAACATGTATACTTTCTCATTTTAAACCTCATGTAACTTTTAATTTTATTTTTAGGATGTTATTGGGGCTTTAGATGGAACCCATATCCAAGCAAATATACGCGATGAGGAAGGTGTGCCATTTCGAGATCGCCATGGAAACAAAAGTTGGAATGTGTTGGCATGTTGCTCATTTGATAGAATTTTCACATTTATTGATAGAATTTTCAAATACTCTTGGATATTTATCTCCAATTAGAGATGCGGAAATTAGATATCACATGCCGGAATTTAGGTGTGGAAGACCTAGAGGAATGGAGAACATTACAATTATTTACATTCGTCATTGAGAATGAAAGTTGAAATGTCATTTGGACAATTGAAGAAAAGGTGGAAGGTGCTCTACAATATGCCTAAAATGTCGATCATTGTTTCTACATTTACGCTTCATAACTTTATAAGATTGTGCACACTTGGAATACCAATTACACGATATGGTCCAAATGTCAATGGAAGAGTAGATTCAGATATATTTAGTACAAACCGAAAAAATGTCATGTTAGTAGTACGGAATGGTATAGCGCAACAAATTTGGCAATCACGACGGCTAGCGGAAAATGAAGAGCAATCAGATGATGAAGATATTGAAGAGAATGGTTAAAAAAATATATTTATGAAATTTACTGAACTGAATTGAATTATTGAAAAGTGTTGAATTGAATTGAATTGAACTGAATTGAATTAAATTGAATTGAACTGAATTGAATTGAACAGTATTGAATTGAACTGAATTGAATTGAACGATATTGAATTGAACTGAATTGAATTGAATTGAATTGAAATATGTTGAAATTAAATCAAAAAGAACAGGGCCTAATTACAGTTTGCAATAATATCTATTCTATCATCCTCCCTCAAGTTAAGCAGATGTAGGAAAAAAAACTCAACTTAATAAGTACGTAGTAAAAGAAAGCGATCCTTGAAAAGCGGTTTGGTTACGACATCGGTGACTCGATCTTGTGTAGGAACATACTAAACCTAAAGGAGCCATTCTGGGACATGATAACGAATAAAAAAGAAGTCAACTTTGATCATCTTGTTACGATGATGAAAGACATGATTGAGTAAGATACATTGGTGATGAATTGTCAAACAATAAAGAAAGAGAAGTGATACATAGAAGACCAAGCTCTTGAAGAACAATTTGGAGCCAACCTATTTTAGAAGCACCGGTAACAAGAACTTGATATTCGACCATTGTATGTAGAAGGTGAGCAACTGATTATTGCTTCTTAGAAGTCCATGAAAAAAATGTTTCAGCCTAAATATAGTACATATATAGTCTTGGATTTTCAATCATCGGGATTTTCAGCCCAATCAGCATCAATATAGCCATGTAGAGAGAGAGAGAGAGAGAGAGAGAGAGAGAGGATGACGGAAAATACCATGTGTTTTAGTTGCCTGAAGGTAACACAAAATGTGTTTGGTGCCTTGCCATTATTGTAGGGTTGTCGGGCATGCATATATATTGGGATAATCAGTTCACCACATAGGAGATATTTGGCGAGTGAAGGCTAAATACTGTAGACTACCCAAAATACCAAGGTAAAGAGTAGGGTCAGGAAATGGTTCACCATCCCTTAATGGGAAATTTTCCATAGTGCACATATGAGTGGGAAATAATTTAGTTTGCCTAGATCGTGCAAATTGAATTCTTTCTTTAATTTTTGAAGCATTAATTGTATCGCAGAGGCACTAGATCCCATGAGGATTAAGTCATCAACATGAATAAGGCAAAACATAGTAACCTGTGAAATTGTGTAATAAAAAATTTGCGCAGAACATCAGTAAGAGGTTTGTGCCACATTGAGGAGCTTATTTAAGTGTATAAGGATATGCGAAGTTTACACACGTGATTTAGAAATTTGAGGTCTCAGAACTCAGTTGGTTGTTCCATATAGACTTCCTCTTCAAGGGCTTAAAGATGGCTTGCCGTAGAACAACGGAAGAAAATTTGATATCCTCAATATAATGTCTCCATCTATGTCCTCTCACATAAAAGTTAAATTTTATGTGCGAGGTTAGGAGGGGCCATATATATTATTTTTAATTAATATAAATTAATTTATGTGAGATGGACATAAAAGGGGATATTATATTGGGAATAACACATTTCCTCTAAAAAAAACAAATATACTGGTACAACTCACTGAGCAAATATATAGAGAGCTTTAATTTGTTTTATTAGCGTACAGAGAGTCAAAAGAAAACCCTAACAAATAAGTTGGATTAAGATCCTCTCAAGTTGAGGTATGGTCAACTTGGTAAAGTTCAATGCATTTCGCTCATTAATTACAAAATCAACGATTGGGATTTGATTGTTCGATCGATAAATATTACTATTTAAATATCAAAATTTACTTATCAAAAATCTCATCATTAATTGTGTAATAAGTGGTTAAAATTGCAACTTTACCAACTTTATCATATCCTAATTAACTTAAAGAAATCTAAATCCAAATAAGTTACAGTATATATTTTTTAGGGAAAATTACAAATAAAATCATTGTGGTTTCATGAATTTGCAAATAGAGGAAAGTGATTTTTATTTTTTGCAAAATGAGGCATGTGGTTTACAAAATTGACAAGTAAAGGAATTTGACTAAATGTGTTAGTCTTTGATGATATGTCATATTGACTTTGATGACGTGGCATGTTAACTTGTTGACTTTGATGACGTGGCATAATAAAATATTAATTTTTTGATGACATGTCATGTTGACTTGATGACATGGAGGGTTGACGTGATGATGTGGCAAATGATGTTAGTCAATTTCCTTTATTTGTCAACTTTGTAAACCACATTCCTCTATTTGCAAAACATTGTAACCACATGAGTTTTATTTGTACTTTCCCCTTTTTTTTATATAAGAATGTGAAGTTTGAAAAGTAATAAAAAATAGAATTGAACACCTTATAACCCCATGTGATATTTTCAAAATGTTTCCCGCCTATAGTATTATTTTGTCACATTTGCTCACTCTGTTATTTCAACTCGTCATATGCCATAATTCGACATATTTTGTCTTTCACTGGGTGAAAATATAACAATTTTATTACATATTGTCACGTGTCACTATTTTGGCTCATGCACATGTCATAACTACTTAATTTTAACAAATATCTAAGTATCATAAATTAACATCTCAAGTTTTAGAAAAAATTATTGCAACAAATTCATTTTTTTTTTTTTCAATTGTCCTGTGACGTGGTATGTCCATATGTCAAATAGTGACATATGACAAACGATTATGAATTTCTTATCTTTTCATTTATTCAATTGCCAAATATGATGAATTAAAATAATACAATAAGCAAATATGACGAAATAATACCATACAAGCAAATGCAAACATTTCGAATACTACAAGAAACAAAAAGGTGTTTAAGCCTAAATAATATGGTACAACTATCATAAATATCTTACACTGATAGGACACAAACACACCCTTACAATCAAATTTTATTTCAAACATTTCAAATTTAAACCCAAATAATATAACACAGTACAATATTAAACTCATGTAACGAAACTTATAAAACCAAAATCTTACATGAACCTAGAGATTGGATGTGGACAAAGTTTTAATGCCAGTTTGACATTACTATGAGGAGAAACAATTGTTATTGAAGAAAATGTTATGTGGGAAAATGTTGTTGGAGAAACATGTAAAAGATGAGAAGTGTTTGTAATAACAACGAGAAATGTAATACAAGTTTCTGGCGGTCCATTGTCGGCAAGCCTATTAGAAGCCTAAATATATACCACATTGGACCAGTATCCAATCGACGTGGCAGAACCCGCCTTGAGGAAGCAACCTGCTTGAGGGCTTATCTCGTATAATACACATCTATTAGGTCGGTTACCCCGGCTATATAGGAATCATAATCTATCTAGAATACCTTCCTATTAAAGATAATTGATTTCCTTCCTTAACTAGAAGTGCTCCTTTTAGTCGACTTTACGAGAATCAAATCCTACTAGAGTACAGATTATAATTTTTTTTATAAATACTCAGTAGATGTGAACCCTAAACATACATTCACAAATCTAGTTAATTCTCACGTTCTTAAGTCTTGTTCAAATTGACTTGAGCCTCAGAAAGTTTACCGGTTATCACCTCGCCGATTTAATTTTGCAGGTTTCGGCGCTTAGAAGCAAAGAAATTCATTACGCAAACTATCGGTTTGGCAAATACATTCAAATGTACTAAAAGTCAACGAAAAAACATGTATTTATTAAAATATATTGAAAATTATGTCTATTTTAATAAAATAAAATAAAATTATCAATATAAGCTAGAAATTGTAGCTTTTGCTAAAAGCAGCTTTCCGTGCTTTCCTAGAAAGAAGTTTTACATTTACCAAACGATGCTTTTAGCTGAGAAAGTTGCTTTAGCAGTTGAGAAAACAATACCAAATTGGCCTAGGTTGTTGGGAACTACTCCATCCGTTTTTAAATGTTGGTCGTTTTTGGAAGTGAATATTTCCATATATGTTGGTCGTTTTTTTCATTTATGGTAATAAGAGTTAGTGTTTTCTCAATTATGCCCATATGCTTATAGAGTTATAAGGAAACAAGTAACACAAGAAAAATTAAAAGGAGGATGAATTAGTATTTTATATGCTAAAATTAATGATATCTTAATTTCTCATATTTTTACAAAAGCGTCTAACATTTAAAAACGGAGGGAGTATTACGTACTCGAATGATTCTAGCGTGCCCAAATATCCATGCATGTTCATCTACAAAGTGCAATTATGTACGAGGCTCTGTTCTTTATGACTAAAATTTACTGAATCCAATTGAACTGAAGTGCATTCACTAAAGAAAATTATTGAACCGAACTGAACTGAACTCATGAAATCAATTATTGATAAGGCTTAAAGTACAAGGCATGAGTGTGCTTAATTTAAAATCGATAAATTTCTAAAATAAGCAAATAAGGTATTTAAGTAGTGTCAAATTGACCTTATATGCGAAATAATATCAATTTAAGCGCTGTTATTTTTATGTGTTATCAATAATTTCAATTTAGTTCAGTTCAGTAAAAAAATTTCAGTAAATGTTTTTTTAATTTCAATCATATTGAATATGACTTTAATTGCACTATAAAATTTTACATTATTTAACGACACTTGACATCATGGGTATAAGGAAACAAGTAACACAAGAAAAATTAAAAGGAGGATGAATTAGTATTTTATATGCTAAAATTAATGATATCTTAATTTCTCATATTTTTACAAAAGCGTCTAACATTTAAAAACGGAGGGAGTATTACGTACTCGAATGATTCTAGCGTGCCCAAATATCCATGCATGTTCATCTACAAAGTGCAATTATGTACGAGGCTCTGTTCTTTATGACTAAAATTTACTGAATCCAATTGAACTGAAGTGTATTCACTAAAGAAAATTATTGAACCGAACTGAACTGAACTCATGAAATCAATTATTGATAAGGCTTAAAGTACAAGGCATGAGTGTGCTTAATTTAAAATCGATAAATTTCTAAAATAAGCAAATAAGGTATTTAAGTAGTGTCAAATTGACCTAATATCGGAGGGGGGGGGGGGGGGGGGGGGGGGGGGGGGGGTGACCCTCAAAATTAGACATGCTAGGGGTTGGTTTCGGTATTCCTATCCGTTGAAACTACCTCTATAATGAGTTTTTCGGCCCCCGGCTTGAGAAATTTGCTAGAAAAATATGATTTCCGATCATAAAATTCATCGGAAATCTGTAAAATAATGTTGAAATAAGTTAAATTTTATTGAAAAATTTCATCCAAAGTTTGCATTTTTTGTAAAGAAAATTCACATTTTCTCCCTTTTTTGACAAAATGTAGGAGCTACAATGAAAATTTGCACTCAAGGAACTTAGTTATAAAACCAGCTCTTAACAATCCTACTCTAGATTCGCTACTGCTTGTCATGTTAGTAATTTGTGCTATTATATACATATGGATTGAATTGACACATCTCTGATAATTTTGAGACTACAATTATACAATTTCATAAACGTTGGAGTCTAAACTTGTGTTACTTTATATTTAAAGATCAAATTAATTTTTTTTCTTTAGCTATAATTAAAAAAATTTGATTATTGAAGTTGCTAGGCCTGATCAATTTAAAGCCCAAACATTCAAAAAGATGGAATTATAATATGCGCAAAGGATCTAATCAATCTAGTCGATAAAAATCTAAAGACCAACCCAAAATTTGTGGATAATATTCCATATCCAATGAATGGCTGCCATCTCTCATCACTAACATATCTTAAAGTAAATTTACCTCTTCTCTGTCTCCTTCGAGCTTCAACTCTCATCTCTTCCACTTTCTCCGATTCTCCTCCGCCATGGCCACCGCCACCGCCACAAATTTCCTCTCAAAACCTCTTCAAAACATCCCTAGAACAACCCTTCCTGCCTTCCACGTGTCCTTCCACCTCCCTTTCCACGCCAAACCTCGCTGCAAAAACCTGCAAACAAGCACATCAAAATTCAACTTCACCGTAAAATCCGCCGCCGCCTCCTCCTCCGACACCGCAAAAAAACCTCTCAACGACGAAAAAGTAATCAAAATTCACAGCAAAGAAGAATTCGATGACGCACTCAAGTCCGCAAAAGACAAACTTGTGGTCGTCGAATATGCTGCCACACACAGCGAAAACAGCAGCAAGATATATCCTTTCATGGTAGAGCTAAGCCGTACTTGTAACGACGTGAAGTTCCTCCTCGTCATGGGCGACGAGTCGGAGAAAACACGTGATCTCTGCCGGAGAGAAAACGTCGCGAAGGTACCGCACTTCAGTTTCTACAAGGCGATGGAGAAGATTCACGAGGAAGAAGCCATAGGGCCGGATAGGTTAATGGGAGACGTTTTATACTACGGGGATAACCATTCTGGTGTGGTGCAGCTACACAGTAAGGATGATGTTGAGAAGCTGATTGCGGATCATAAGGCGGATGGGAAGCTGGTTGTGCTTGATGTAGGGTTGAAGCATTGCGGGCCGTGTGTGAAGGTGTATCCGTTGGTGATTAAATTGTCGAAGCAGATGAGTGATGTGGTGGTGTTTGCGAGGATGAACGGTGATGAGAATGAGAGTTGTATGGAGTTTTTGAAGGAGATGGATGTGATTGAAGTTCCTACTTTTTTGTTTATTAGAAATGGGGAGATTAGTGGGAGGTATGTTGGGTCTGGGAGAGGGGAGCTTATTGGTGAGATTCTTAGATATGAAGGTGTTAAGGTTACTTAAGAATTAAAATGGTTTTTGAATGTGATTAGTGGGATTGATTAGATTATACTTTTCTTAATGATGAATGTTGTTTGAAATTTTACAGAAATTCTGGTTGTTGTTCATGTTTACTATGTAATTGGTATGCACAACCACAAACATTATATACATAGCTGAAACTTGACGCTCTTCCAAATATGAGAATTTCTAAGTGCAATAGATCGGCCAATAAAAATAGGTAATGCTGAATATTGTTTGAGATTTTACACGGTAATTTGGAGTGATATGTTGGTTGTGGTTCATATTTACTTGCTAATGGGCATGCATAAGAATAACCGCAGACATTATAGAAATTAATGATTAAGATAAACTTTACTAACCTTCTAAGTAATCTGCCAGTTAGGAACTAACATAGTATAATATTAGAGTTGTAGATAGTGATGACATTGCTCTAATTCCTTTGGCTTACCTTATATCTTTTGAAGCTCTTATGCTCTCTTGCTTTTAGTATAATTTCTTCTCAAATTGCCATAATATTGATGTAGGCCGGATAACTCACTCATTAAACAATTTGTAAGAATAAGATGGCCCTTCTTTAAAAAAGTTAAAATGAAATTTGTACTTAGAGCTCCATCTTTCTCTTCTTATCTTTCATTTCCCTCCCACCGTAACTCTGTTTTCCTCCGCAGTTTCATCATTTCTTATAGTTCAGATAGGTGTCTTCCATCTAGTTTTTGTTCATTAAGAAGGAAATAATGTGTTCCTCACTGTAAATAAAGGAGTCGATGAGTCGAACCAAGTCTGTAAATAAACTATATATTTGACGAGTTTTGCTCGAAACTCATCAAGCTTTAAATATCCAAGCTCGGCTCGAGTTCAAACTGAGTTCGGCTCAAGTTGAATTCACTTAAAACTTTAGCCTCGAATGAGCCTAAATTTTGACCCAGTTCAGCTCTAGATAGGCAGGGCCCAAGAAAGGATCAATCCAAGCCCAATGTTTATGAGTCAGGTCAGGATTTATTTTACACCGTTTATTAACTCTTCCGACATTGAGCAATCAACAATATTTTTGGGCGTGAATGCTTTCTTCCCCACTTATATTTTATTCTTCAAATTACATTCTTTCTTTCTACCTTTCCACAAGCCCCACACAAAGAACAAATTTTTTAAAAAAAAAATCAAAGATAAATTAGACATAACTGTGAAACATATTATTCATAGAGGAATAAGATATAGCATATATTTATATACGAAATAAAAATAAATAGAATAATTAGAAAATAATCAAACCTACTTGCAAGCTTTCGAGACGAATCTAAAGAAGTTGTGTTCAAGCTCATTAATGTTGAGTCGATCTCAAACTCGAACCGAGTTATAATGAGTTGAATTTTAATAGAGCTGAGCTCAAACTATTTGCATAATACGCATTAACAACCTTTGTTGCAGTAGATATACCTCATGAGGTTCTTATTTCATCTGATATGGATTTGTCATGAGCTTCAATTCTCTTATTTAAGCACTTTTTGATAACAATAGATATCATTGTGTACTGCTTATGTAATTAGACATATATTCTCTTAGAGTAGTGCTCACCTCGTCAATAATTGACCAAATAAAATTACCATTAAATTAGAATTTAAGGGTAGAGATTAAAATCTAATGAAATTACTTATTTTACTTTAATTATAAAATAGTGTTTTTTGTTTTTTTACTATACTCTAGATAGTCTCGTATCAACCTGTCGTCTTTAGGTGATTTCATTATGTTTTAATCTCCACCCTTAGATTGAGCACAACTGTACTCTCTTATATATATACAACATCTGCATAAATCATTGAAATAAACCGAATGAAAAAAACCTTATTCTAAATTAATAACAATAACCTAAATAAGTAAATAATAACTAAGAATAATAATGCATTGAACGGAACAAAGTTTTGATATGTTAAAAATAATTTTATAAATTTATAAACAATGTTAAAAACAATAAATATGTTTTGTGAAAAGTAAAAAAATACTTTTGTTACTATGGAATAGATATAAACAGCTTTTCAAAATGTTGTTGTTGGATAATTCTAATCAAACAACATATTGTCACCGTGTTTCGGTGTGAAACATTAAATACTCATTTGAAAAGCTTTATCAAACACTCCCTAAGAATTGTTGTGTTCAGCATTTAGTGTTTCCTTTCAATACAATGAAAAAGAAAGAGAGAGGGAGCGATTCAGAGGACACATAGGTTACCTATAAATATAAAAGGAAATAATGGTAATTTCTTCCATAATTCATTATATTTAAAGAAAATATTTCCCTTTATTGTTACTAAATCCATTATAGTAATAAATCAACGACTGATGCTTTTAGTTTTTTGTTCTTACCTCGTACGACAATCCTAATTGATAGTAATAGTAATACCTATTCTAACGCCAGGTTCACATTAAATTTGTGCCATTAATGACAAGTACAATCCTTTTTAAACTAACGGGACAAGTACAATCCTTTTTAAACTAACGGAATCTTCTTTATTAATTAGCATTCCAAAATTTTCTCCATCTACTGTATTACCAAAAAAATCATATAAGGGATATGGTTAAATGAACAATTTAGTAAACATAGTAATTTCCTAAATCGTTGATTTCATTGCTAAACTTTTCTTTGAAAGAGTCTGTTTAAATACTTAAAATCGAATTACTTGCACAATAAAATATTTCAAATCGTTAAAATTGTTAATAGAATTAAATTAATCAGCTAATCATCCAAATTAATAGTAACAAAAAAAACAGAAAAAAGAATTTATATTTAAATGACCATTTCAATATCACGGACGGCAGTTCCCAGAAATTATGGCGTTATTTTCAGAAATTTTCCATTTATTGTCTAAACTCTTATCCCAATTTATCGTCCACATTCACTGTTTTGTTTTATGTTGATATAATTCAAAATCGACAGCTTCTTAGTAGGTGTTTGATCAAGCTTTTTGTATGCAAATAATAATTTTTAACAATTTTTTCAAAATCAACTCATGTTTAGTCACATGAGTAAAGTAGCTAATTATGCTACACAAACTCACAGAGTTACACTTTAATTAATTTGTTTAATAAATTGATGATTTCTCATTAGAAGGCTTTTCTTGTGGATTCCCTCCTGGATACTCAAGGACTAGAACCCAAGGCATAACTTAAACGACTTAGAAACTCTTAATCGCCCAACCCAAACTTTTATTGGTAGTTTCACTTTTTATTTTTTACTACTACTAAGTAGTAAATGTCAACACAGACATATGAGAATCCTTGTCATTAACGAAAAAGTAAACCACCTTGTCACCAAAAAAAAGTAAACAATCTAGAAAAGCTTTCTGGCAAAAAAGAAAGAAAAATAAAGAAGTCATGATCCATCTACCAAAAGTTACTTTCCAATACTCTAATCCCAATCTCATCCCATGTGCTCCTTGCTTTCTTTCCACCTTCCTCTCCCCTTTTTTCTTTAATAAAATAAAAGAATCCGACAATCAGATTCCTACAACTCTAAATATCTATTACTAAATTAATATCATCAAATAAATATCATCACTCTTCACTCTCCACACCACACAATATGCAATTTAAATTAACCTCTTTTTCACTATAAAAACAACAACAAAAAATAACAATTATTGATCCAGATTCATCCACGAAATTCAGATAATTTTCCAAAAGAAAATACAAGGAATCAAACAAACCTAAAAATTAAAATTAATAAAAAAAACTAAAATCAAACAAGCAAAGAGGAACTAAATTACTGCAACATTAAATAAACAATACCAGGAAGTTACCGTTAAAACTGTCCCGTTTACTCGGGCTTTCTGCAGAGAATCATATGCATTGGAGAGAATATTCCGGTATCTCCGCCTTTACTCAGATGATCGGCGGTTTTGAACAGCATCTCATGAACATCAACGGTGCCTTTCGGAGCTACCCCTAACGCTGCTAAAATAGTAATGACAATGTGATTTCTCCAGTATGAAATCCTCCCCATCTTCAACCTAGTCCACCACGGCTGCGCCGGAGGCAACGCTAGATCTTTTTCTCTAACAACCTCGAACCCGACTTTCTTCGCCGCCTCAGCGATGTCCGAATAGCTTCTCAGGCCAGGCAGCGCGTCGCCTCTTTCAATTCCTTGAATAATCTCCACGTGTTCTGGATCCTCAGATTTGAATTTATCCGTTGTCACCCATTCGTATGACACGTATAGAGATCCCGGTTTCAACACCCGGAATATCTCCGCGTATACCTCGTCCAGCTTCGGCGCGTGACAGGTGGCTTCGATTGAGTACGCGCCGTCGAAGCTGTTCTCCGGGAACGGCATCTCAAGGAAATTCCCACAAACGACGTCGCATAACGAATCCAACCCGGCTTTCCTGTTGTGTAAACGCGCGCGTTTCACCTGGTACTCGTTAATCGTGATCCCCACGACTTTAGCGCGTGAGTGAGCGGCGATTGCGCGCATGGGCCCACCGACTCCGCATCCGACGTCGAGGATTTTATCCCCGGGTTTGACGTCGATGAGATCCACGGCCATTTCTTCGTGGAGGCGCGTGGCGTCACGGTGGGACTTCCCGGGGACTGCCGGTGAAAAATGGAAGGACTGACCCCATCCCCACTCGTATATATCCGTGACCAAATTGTAAAAAGTGTCGACAAAATCGGGAACTTTCTCGGCGACTTCGATCTCTTTAGGGCGGCGGAAGAAGGACCAGTACTGTTTGTAATTATCTTGGACTTTTTCGGCGGAGATGGAGCCGCCGGAGAGATCGATGGCGCGTTTGCCTTTTCGTTCAGCCGGACCGAGAACGCAGACGAACCAGTAAAGGCCGCCGGCGAGGAGAGCTCCGGTGCAGAAGAGAGAGAGAGAATCCATAGTGAGAGAAAAAAAAAGAAGGAAGTGAGTTAAGTGGAGAGCATAGTAGAAGTGTGGTTTTATATGTCTGTGAGTGAACTCCTGAAGTGAGGTGAAACTAGTTCTGTAACACGTGTAGATATAGTGGGATGAATCAGGTAAACTGAGAAGTTCACTTAGGTTTGGGACAGATATTAATGTGTTGGATTAAGAATTATATTTATTTATCTATCTGTGTTTGTTATCGGAAAAATATTTGTTATCGGAATAATAGTTCAATGGCATTATTTATATGTATAAATTTTAAATCCTTCAAATTATAAAATTTCACATCTTGGAAACTAAATCTTGTTTATCCTAAAATATAATCTTAATTGATATCCTAAAATAGAGGATGTGAAATCAGATATTTGTTTAATTTGTCATAAATTTAGGAGAATTTTTCCACGCTTCTCATGTGAGATTTTATTTTATATATTATAATATTGAGAAATTCTATGGTCATTCTGTTTTTGACAAAGTAACCATTACTTTGTTTTGTCCACCATTAAATTAAGTAACTCAAAAACAAAGTCACCATAGCCTACACCTATAATATTTATTTTATTTTATTTTCTTATATCCAGTAAAATATTTTTATTTTTTTCGAAAGAAGTAAAATATCTTTTGAAAAATATATTTTCATTTTTTAAGGAAATATATCTAGTAAAATATCTTTTGGAAATTATCTGTTAGCGGTTAATTGTTAGCTGATTACATTAGTTGTTAGCTGATTTGATTAGCGGATTTGATTAGCCGATTCGATTAGTTGTTTGTACGAACATGTTTGGTAAAATTTAGCTGATTGTCAGTAGCTAATTTTGTAAAATGACAAATAAGGGCATTGATTTTTAATATTATTTTCCATCTTCTGAATAATCCCCTTTAAAAAACTATATACATGAAAATAAGAACCAAAATATATATTCCTAATTGTATACTAATAGATAAAAGTTAAAGAAAAAACAAGAAATATATGTTTATTCATATAAGTAAAACAAATGTTCAACTAGTAATATAATGCGGACTCTAGTCATTTAATTTGTGCTCATTAAGCCCAAAAGCCATCACATTTACTTAAACTAATGGTATCTCTAATTAAGGATGTTAATGGCAAAAAAGACTACACAAAGAAACTAATTTGATGGACTTCATAAAAACTTCCATATTATGCCATCAAGTCACAAAATTCAAAAATACTTCATCTTCTAAAAATATAATTATTATTCTAACGTACCATCACAAAAATAAAACTAAAATATGTTTTAATTCTTATGCTAAATATGTTTTATAACCATGAAAAGTTTTAATAGCTAAGAGAAAAACAAAAAAAGTTTTACATGGAAACGTGGGATAGATAGTAATTAGGATACAAATGTCTTTTAAATTAGGTGCTCTAATAAGCTATTTCAAACTTCTATTTACCAAACACTACAATTAGCGGTTTGGTTGGTCAAATCCTCTAAAAGTAGTCAAATCCGCTAATTTCAACCCAATTCGCTAATTGCCAAATACGGCCTAAACCTGATAATGCATTCACATTTTTAAATTGGTATTTTACATAATATATTAATTTTAATTTTAAATATAAACTAATATTAAATTTAATTTTGAAATTTTGCAAGGTTACACTATCCTAAGTAAAAATCATGTATACTCTCTCTTAAAAAATAAAAAATAGAAATAAATTTTTAGAAAGTTTCCCGTGAATTTTCTCGAGAAGAGATTTGAACGATGAAATTTTTTCATCAGTGATAGCAGTAGAGAGATGTTTATAGGAGAATTAAAATTTTGTCATTTTACTTGATACGTCGGAATAAGTTTTCCAGACAGCAGTGTTAACAGCAATATGACTTAATCAATTAGGAAAATGTCATGGAATTTTCAACTACAAGTTTGAAATGATCTTACTAGGTTCAGATTTTTCAAGAACCATTAACTTGACTTGGTTCATTAATTTCTTTAGCTCTACTGGCTACTGAGTTTATTCTTCAAAGATAGTCAGCACGTCAGTGCTAATCTTTAACTTTCAAGTTAGTATCTGGCGAAACACTTTACTAGATCAATGTAACAAATTGTACTGATTATTAATTAAGAACACAATAAACAATCAATAATTTTATGAAATATTAATATGAATATTTTTTATCATTTTCAATAATGAATTTTGTCATTAATCAAATCAAGATATAGTTGATTGACAAACAACCCTTATGTATATTTGGTTGAAGCATTCAGCATTTTGCTCAAAAATGTAGAAAAAATATAGTATTTGTTGAAATTCAATTGGGAGATGTAAAACATGGATATCACACCCATGTTCCATGCTATTTATGGTGTAAGGTTAAAAGACTTATTAAATTAGGTTTTGATACCTCTCTCGAGCCTACTAAAGTTGTTCACCTTTGCACTTAGCCACCTAAATTTAGGGACAAAGTTGGAAAACGTCATTTAATGCTTATTGGAAAGTGTAAAACGTCAAATAATTTGTGATGGATGGAGTTTTAATTTCGTAATAAAAGGAGAGTTAAACAGCCCAAGCAACACGCGAGAAGAAAAAGAAAAGGAAAAGTTATAGGTGAATAGTTCTACTGACAACAGTCAACTCCAACTTGCAGACGATCAATGCTTCGCCCTAAGAAGCATTGCTTGAAATCCTTTACAAAATTACCGCTAAATTTTTTATCCATAGGTCCAAGATCATGTGCAAGCTCTGATCATTACTCATCTCACGTCCTTCATTTGCTTCCAAGTTCATCCTTTGGAGGGGCACCTTTTTCTCTCTGAACAGACCAGTTTTTACCTTGTACATAACCTCTCATAATCCTCTTAGTTGTGTCCATAGTCAACACTTAACCAAGAACGTGAAATTATGGTTTGAAGAACGAAAAAATTTCTAGATTCCTTCAAGTTCATCCCTAAGAATTCACCACATGGACAAAGAGAAAAAGTTGATTACCTAGCTTGGAGTAACGGTAGCTTTGAGTAACGAGTTGTCATTATGCACCAAAACAAGTTATCTTTGTCACTATCTTTACTATGTACGCAATCCTGCGACGAAGCACTTACCCTCCCTTCTCCACCACTGACTTATAAAGAATTGGATTTGTCCGAATTCATCTCCAACTCGAGCTTTCAATTTAATCGGTTAAGTAACATGTTATTGGAGACTCTGCGATTGAAAGGTCTTTAGTACAAATCCTGACAACCTCATTTATCGTTTAATAAAGATGGGTCTTGTGGCACGCTTCAGGCCTAAAGGACATTCGCGTGAGAGGCTGCATTAGATATTAATATATATATATAATAATTGAACCTTAATTATTAGCTCGATCTTTTAATTCAATTGGTTAAGTAACATGGTATCAGAGCCTCTGTGACCGAGAGGTCTTGAGTCCAATTTCTGACAACCTCAATATTTGTTGAATTAAAAGAACATGGTGGGTTGACCCTATGTTGTGCACGCTTCAAGTCCAATGCACGTTCGCGTGAGAGGGTGTATTACAATATTAATATAAAGATGTTAATAGCCTTAACTATTAGTCTGAACTTTAGGTCTAATCGGTTAACACTCGACGATCATCCAAAGAGAGTCTCCCGAAGCTCACCAAATTCGTGGTGATAAAATAAACAAGAACCTGTGAAATTCATCAACCACTCCACAACGCAGTTTCATGTTGGTGTGTCCTAGTTTACAGAAGTCATTACACATCGTACTGTACTTTATTTTTTGTACTTGGTACTCTATTTTTTTCATTGGATAAAGACATTAATTCATTCAGTTCTTGTATCTTGTATTATATATATTGTTTGAAGTATCTACTGATGGAATATCATAAACTACCATAAGCTAGTTTTGCTCACGGGAATGAACAGAGTGTAAAGCTTTTACTTGCAGAATGTATACACGTTTATGTACTATACATATTGTGTATATGATATGCTTGTAGGTACTTATGACCAATAAGGGACTTAGCTGATCCACTTTAATTAGAAGGCACATTGTGGAAGTGTCATTGTCCTTCTATCAATGTAGATCTCATGTATCTGTTGACCTAATGAGGAATTTGATTAGATTTGACATACGCCTAACAGCTTCGTAAAATGATGGAAAATACGGGTATGGTTGGTTTGATCAGTGAACTCATTCATACAGATAGTTGAAGTGAAAGGATTATCACTCACTTTATTTGTGAGATGATATCATAAGCCACTTGATGAGTTTAAACTGAGAAATGTGTGGCCACACTAAGATGAGCTGGTTACTTATCTGTTTGTCGGTTTAACTCAAAATCAAAGAATATTTCAAGCTTCAGAGGATGATATCCACCATGCCTCCTGCTTGATATATAGTTGTGCTTTTGTAAGAGCTATCTGAGACATCTACAAGGTTATCTATCTTAGGCAGATAGTTTTACACAATAATTATAGGTGGCTAAAATGGTCTAGGAAACCCACTTTCAATCATATATCTAATTTATTTAGGCCGAATTGTGCACACTAAACGCTGAGATTAGCATATCATATATTCTATTAATGAAAAACTTATTGTTAGTTGTATATTAATTGATTATTTGTTTCTAAAGAAACAAGTTAATTAATTATTTAGAGTGATTAATTATTCAATCGGGTTAATTAATTATTCGATTGATTAATATAATTTTCTTTAGGGGTTAGTATGTAATTAGTTATGACCTAATTGATGTTAATTGAATCAATTATATTCTTTTGTGGTGCATTAGATTAATTAAATTAATTGAGGGGCTAACTAATATTAATTGATAATTAATTGACATACTATAAATTGATTTTAATTAATGGAAACCCAAATGAATATTTTCTGAGTCAGAAAAAGAAAATCAGAATCCCCTCTAACCCCCTAAGCCAGTCGAACCCATGCTATAGGTGTCTGGTGGTCTTCCTTTTTCGTTCTACGTGCCTTACACGATAGCTAGTCAAAGAAGATCGATAGAACAATTATTTTTAATCAGTCTAATCTGAAATCACCTTGTCCAACAAGTATTATGATATATCAAGCAATCTCTATTCATTGGAGAATGAAAATGTTTTATTAAAATGAAATTTTATTATTTATTTTCTTTTTTTTTCACCAAAAACTCTATTACAGAAAAAATTTAAATCATTATATACGAACTGACCATAGCCATCCTTAGAAGTAGAGCTTAACAACTTAAAAGCATTGATGAGTTTAAAAAGTAGCAAATTGATGAGTCCAAAAAGTAGCAATGAGCTGAATCAAGCCTATTTTGGATCAACATGGAGCGTGGTCGTGATTTGAAGCTGATTTGGAGGAGTTTGGAAGTGAATAGTGTTAGTCTTGCCCAAGGCTAAGGAATTTAAAATCTCCAGTGTCTTCTTTCGTCAATGATTCTTTCCAATTCTGATTATTATGCATTTGGGCAGCAAGGTACATCAAGAGATGGACGAAATTGAAGATGTTTAATTAGGATGAAACTCTTTTATTATTATTTTCTTATTTTACTTGGCTGCTTTCGAAGATTCTGATTCTTATTTAAGCAAGACTTATAACTCTTTAGAGGGAGGTTCTTTTTACGTGTTCTTTTAGTTTTCCAACAGCTCTCATGTGTTCTTCGTTAGCCATGTTTAGCTAAAGTTTTATTTTCAGTTTAAGGGATAATTCAAATGAGGTTTTTTTCAGTATTGTGAGACCGTTCTAAATCTATTGTTTTTCTTAATTCCATATCGTTTATGTATTCATTATGGCTTAGCGATATAATCTCAATTGTTGTTTATTCTTTTGAATGATGACGTGCGGTTGTTCATATGATTAAATTAACATATAGCTGAATTGGTAAGGTTTGTGTTTCACCCTATTGAACCAATCAATATTGTAGATTGAGTTATTTTTGTATTCAGGAGTATAATCTGTTTCTGACAAAATCGGTTTTTCTTCTATCGTGACATTAATGCAAAAGTAATTAGATTTATCGTGTTGAATGAATATATAATTTGGTTTCTAAATCAATATCACTGAGAATCGGGTAGCTTAGATCAAGTTCTTCTAGTTCATAAAGCTGTTAACAGGTTAAATCTTTAGACCGCTGAGACAAGGTTATTTGTTAATTAGACATTAGTTATTTGTTGCGCTTAACTATTTAATACGGAAGAATAACCCAAACTGATCTGATATGTGTATTTGTCGATGATCAATACTGAAAGAATTATCTACCTGCGAATCCCTTAACTGGAATTCTCCAACTATTGTTTATCTCTCTCCTTTGACATTCTGTTTTTATTATTTTGGGCAAAGTATAAATAAAATCCATGTGGTTTTAATGTTTTGCAAATAGAAGAATGTGCATGTTGTTTACATATTTGACAAATAAAGGAAATTGACTAACACCATTTGCTACATCATCAAGTCAACATGACACATAAAAAAATTAATATTTTATTGTGCCACGTCATCATAGTCAACAAGTCAACATGACACATCATTAAAGTCAATATCACATGTCATCAAATACTGACACCTTAAGTGAAATTCCTTTAGTTGTCAATTTTGTCAACCACATGCCTCCTTTTGCAAAAAATGAAACTACATTCCTCTATTTGCAAAACATTAAAACCACATGAGTTTTATTTGTACTTTCCCATATTATTTTTGTTAATTTAGGTAATCAATCAATCAAATCCCTCTTTATTTACTTTTCTTGTTTACCTAGTTATATTTGTAGTTATTCGGTGTTATTCTATTGGATTCAACCTTTACTTACTCTATTGCAAGTCTGGTTTTAGGCTTAGTAAAGTTATAATTATTTTTGGTGGATTCGACATCCATCAAGCATCTTGAAGAGACTCCTCATTACTTCTTTAAAAATAATATAAAATATTGACTCTTAGTTATTTAGAGAGGCTTTAAGTTTTATCAACTCCATAATACTTGTTAATGTAACTCATTTTTTATTTTTCTATTACCAAATATATTTTCTTTTATCATATTCACTAATAGGAAGAGGATGGAGATAGTTAATAATGAAAATATTCATAAGAAATAAATTATGAGGAGGAAAGATGCTCTTAAAATTTATGAGAGAAAGTGTGGCTCTTAGTGATTTGTGAGTGACTAGGAGGCTAAATAGAGAGTCTCTTAAAGATGCTCTAAGTCTCTCCTCATTTTTAAGCGTCAATATTTTAAAGTCTCTCCACAAGGAGTTACATTAACAAGTATTTTTGGAGATGGTAAAACTTATTGTCTCTCTAAATAACTAAGAGTGATTGTGGCGTGGCAAGCCCCTGAGGAAGGTTGGGTGAAAATTAATTGTGATGGGCCTAGTAAAGGGAACCCGAGGATAGCGTCGGCTAGTGGGGTTATTCGATCTAGTAGTGGTGATTGGTTCTGTGGATTTTCTTGCAACTTGGGTATTTGTACGGCGGTTCTTACCGAGTTTTGGGGTCTTTATTTCGGTCTCGAGTTAGCTTGGAAGAAGGGTGAGAGGCGTGCGGTTGTGGAGTTGGATTCACAGGTTGTTCTTCTACTAGTCTCATATCGGAGTAGGACCTTTCATAAGTATTTTTGGCTTATTGATGGGTGTAAGGCGTTAATTCGCAGACAATGGGAGGTTGTTTCTCGGCATACTTATCGGGAAGGTAACAAGGTTGCAGACTGGATGGCGAACTACGTGGGAACTCTTCCTTTGGGTTATCACGAGTGCGATGAGCCCTCTGCAGGTCTCCAGGACATTCTTGTTACGGATCGATGTGGTATTGGCGCACCTCGTTCTGTCCGTAATTAGAGCTTGTTTTTCTCTTGCCTTTCTTTTTTTCCTGTTATTGGGACATAACCCTTTCCATTTTACAAAAAAAAAAAAACTAAGAGTCAATATTTTATATTATTTTTTAAAAGGTAACTAGAAGTCTCTTGAAGATGCTCCTAGTCATTTGAGGAGTGGCTAGAAGACTTTCAAAATAAAAGTTTTAACCAAACTTTACAAATTTCAACTTAAAAACTTAAATAAATTTTTTTTGGAGATGCTTTAAAAGACAAAAAGATAAATGAGAAAAACTTTTGAGTTAACTATTAAAAAATTGTTTGTGTTTTATGCTATCAAATTTATTAACTAGTTGGCCAATTTACAAATGCACAAAGTTGAAAATGTCGAACTAATCCCGTCCCCTTTAATTGAGTTGCATCTTCCCATAGAATGGATATGGATCCAATTAAATTGACATTATTTTAAGAGTTCATTATTTGAATAAATAAATAACTAATTTTTGGATTTAATAATTGAATCTTATTAATTAATAATCGAGATATCAACGCAATGAATCAATTTGATAAGATTTCAATCCAAATAAAGCACCCAAGATATATTGATCCGTCCTTTATTCATGTGATGCGGGTTTAAGTCCTTTTCGTAGTTTACTTGATCTGTAAATAAAAGTTTGTGTTTTAATAGTTTGCAAATAATGTATATGGTATAAGAGAAAGGCTCAGGTGTGACAGTTCAGTTATGGTGTGACAAGAGAAAAAGGTGGGGATAATTTTGTAATTGAACATGAGAAGGTGGCAAACTTGTAATTAAAGGAAAAAGCCTTATGCGTGTAAAATGGAGGGAAGGAAGAGGAGGTGAGGTGATGTCAGCGCTGATATCACCTCTGGAGAGAGAAAAAGTTTTAATTATTTTCTTTAAAATGCATTTTCCCGCTCTTTCCGAACTCATTTATCAAAAAAAAAATTATATCACTGAACCTCATATTAATTAGGCGGTCATTTTGAGATCCACTGTTGCTATTTATAAGCTATTTTTATTTTTTTAATTTTTTCTATGGTTGTTTCAAAAACATACAGTGTTGTTTCAAAACATTACCGTGTTGTTTCAAAAAAATATTGTGTTGTTTCAAAATACTCGGTTGTTCCATATGGTGTATTGTTTCAACAAAATACTCTGTTGTTCCGAAATAATAATCGATTGTTTCGAAATAATACTCGGTTGTTCCAAGAACTCAGTATTATTTTCTATGATTAAAACCACATGTATTGAACAAGGTGAATGAAAATAAAGCAACATTAATCTAAAAATCGATTGCAGCAAGGTGATCTTGGTATTGAACTAAAGAAAATGAACTCTTACAATCTCAAATCACTAAACATAAACTAGCAACATTATCAATTGCTTGGTGCAAATTCGTCTTGTTCCCAACAAAAGCATGCAGCTCTTACACAAAAAGAAATGAAGAAGAATAATTAATTTATATTAATCTATGCAACTATGGTAAAGCCACCGCCATTTTCCAAGCATCATGGGTTTTCAATTGATTAAACTCACCTGGTTCTGCAATGAATTTTTTTTCTCTACACAAATTAGAAAAGTTAAAGTAGCATACAACAGTAGAATTCCAGAAATCAAAAGTCAGGAATCCAGTCGCCGCCGGTGGCGGCGCCGACACCCTAGACGGCGGCATGTATCAATTTGCGACGACCTCTCCTCCCCGGAGTGCGGCTGCTGCGTCGCCTTCGCCGTAACCCAGTTCGACTCCCTCTGCCTTAACTCATGCGCGTGTCTTTTTTGAAACAAAATTGGAAAAGTTAACATTTACATACCTGATTAATTACACAATTGGTTCCTGTCTCACCATAAGAGGGTTGTCACACTATAAGGGGGGTGTCTCACCTGAACTTGACTCTATGGTATAATTTATTTTCTAAAATAAGGTGTTTAAAACTATAATTTTACGTTTTAATAATAACGAAGTACATTTCATATCTTTTAAAAAAATTACTTTTATATATCAATAAAATATATCCTTTAATGACATTGTCCACTCTCAAATTGAAATCATAAACTATATTCATACCAAGTTTACGTTCTTTTATAATTTGACGGTTCATAGACTAAATTGATGTTTAAGTCCATTATACAAATTTCCAATTTGGTCTAGAAAATCAATATGTTGTCAGTATATAGATATGAGTCGTTTAAAAGTAAAAGTATCATCAGAACTCAATATTGTGATTTCGGATACTCTGTTTCGTAAAAATATTCATACCGCATATGATACGATCAAGATGGGTGATCAAACCCAAACTCTTTGAGCGAGTGCCAACTCCAAATAATTTAGAAGAGTTAATAGAAAGAAGACTAGAAAATATTATTCACTAAGCATGTAAAATCATAACAAGAGTGTAGGTATTTATAGTACCGATTCTCTATAATAATAAAACTCTAAATAATAAATAACTCCTAATATGAAAAGACTCCTAAATAACTAAAGAACAACTAATTAATAATAACTAATTAAGACAATTATTATATCACACCGGAGCCCGCCTAGGATAAGTTGGTCGGACCCGGCCTCAATAAGGCGTAGCAACATACATCTATTTGCAAACAAAATCATACCACATACTTCTATTTGTAAATTGTTAAACCACATACACCTATTTGAAAGTTGAGTAAACCACGAGCATTATTTTTCAACTTTTCCCTTTTTATGGTTGAACTGATTAAAACAAAACCGAACTATATTTGTTCAACGGGATTGGCTAAAGCGTTTGAATTTAATTCAATGATTAAGGAATTTTATGAATTTAGGTGAACTGAATTTGGCTGAAAATAAGCAAAAAAGAAGAGAGGCTAAATCAAATGAGTTTGATCTTCATCTTCAATATCATAAATTGTAATTAAGTAATAGTAGACAATGTTTGAAATTGATTTCACAACCATATATATAGCTTACGTACTTGTAGGTAACTAGGAACATAAATAAAATACTATACTAACTAGGAATAATATAAATATGAAATATAATTCAACTAGAAATACTATTAAGATAATAATATCAATCATATATAGTCTATAATTCCTACTTATCAGTATTTCCTTTACACTCCCCTCAAGCTGAGCATAGAGTTTGACGAACTGTCAGCTTGTATCAAAGAAACAGATGAGGGCTCATGGCTCGAAGAAAAGAAAACATCTTTTGCCACTGGTAATCACCAAACTACTCTCAATTAGAGACAATCTTGAAAAAAACTCGAATTAATAGATAGTAAACTATACCATCACAGTCACAAAAATATTCAATATTCCCATAAACTATTGAAAGCAGTTAGCTGATCAAATACATTGATCTTTTCTATCATCGTTGTTGGATACATACATTTGCTTGAATATATTTCTTGCTTATAAACTTTGAAAATTTATGTCAATTTCAACCACCCAAACATCAAACACATCTCATCCCATGAATACTGAAATACCAACTTGAATATTATTGATGTAATGTCACAAAATATATACACGTGTGATATCCTAACCCTAATAGAATTTAGTGACTTGTACAACAAGAAAAACAATCTAGAAACATCTAGAAGCGTATTAACGGAGTTGGCTTCCTAACACCCCTTCCCCCTTCTCAAGCTTAGCAGGGAGAGAACACATGGTCAACTTGTCATGGAGAAGCTGAAAACATATGTTGTATCATCTTCGCTACTAATATAACAAACTTCCAACTCTTTCAACCGAACCTTGTCCCAAATCAATATTCAAACGTTTTCAAGCCTTATGAAACAATAGACTAAAGGTAAGGTAAACCGCACTCAAATTGTCACATTATATGACCGTTGGACGCGAAGAGGGTAGCCGATTTCTCGTAACAACATGTGCAACCAATTCACCTCAGATGTGGCCATGGAAATGGACCTATACTTGACTTTAGTAAAAGAATGGGATATCATCTTCTGTTTACAGGACCACCAAGAAAGCAATGAGCCCCCTCAAAAAACTGCATACCCACCGATTGATTTCTTATGATCCTTATCATCACCTCCCCAATCTGTATCCATAAAACAATGAAAGCGTTGTAAAGAACATCGGTTAAAACGTAACCCAAGAGACACAGAACCATTAAGATAAGACAAAATGCGCTTAATTGCACTTCAAAGTAATTCAGACGGTGCATGTATAAACTGAGAAACCTTGTTAATTGCAAAGGCAATATCAGGGTTGGTGTAAGCATTGTTTTTCAAACCCAATGACGAAAGCTATTTCCGAGCTCCTCGATCTGCTAGTCACGCAAGTGCCAGTACTCGTTAAAGAATACACCGACTCTCCGGAGTCATAACTCACTTTACCCGTGTCCCGAGAACACAAGATTGACACCCTCAAGCTTGTGACAAAGTCCTTTCTCCCTAAAATGTCATACGTTATCCACTTTCCCCATTAGAGACCTCTGTCTCCTCAACATGAACATGAACCGTACGATCTCCATCACCTGGACCGTACGGTCTCCTTATGTGGCCATACGGTCTTTATCCTTATATGTCATGTGTCGCTAAATTCCAAACGAGTTTAATCACCCAGCTGGGCCTTTAGCAAGCCCCGTCTGAGATCTAAATTCAGATCTCAGAAGAGACTTATGGAGACCGTACGGTCACCCTTCAGGGATCGTACGGTCTCCACTAAATTCTATATAAGGAGGCTGAATCTCTCATTCATTTCACCATCAAACATCATTCTCTCCCCCCTCTTCTCTCAGTTTTAAACGATTCTAGACCCGAAAAGTTGTCTCTGATAGAAGTTGCCTTAAGTCGCCTCTGATATCAAAGAATCGCTTAATGCCGAAGTTCTGTCTCCATAAGTATCCCCGCTCCCCAAAGTCCTCACGACGCCAATAATATCCTCATCATCATCCATCTAAATTCCATCCATCCCCAACTGTCAAAGTCGAAATTCCGATATTGCTCTTTCGCCCCGCAAAGAGTATACACTGTCTCCCAAAGTCCGAAGAATTCCCCCGGAATCCTTCCTTTCAGTCACAAGGAGTACACCCCATGCATCTCCGGCCCCAAAGTTCATCTCTGCGGCTCCGTTCTAATACGAGTACTAGCTTGCAGGCATCCAATTGGCACACAACAAGGATAAGGTTCTGAGGGTTTTTTTACCGTGTCACCCTGCGATTTACCGTACAAATGTTTGTGTATTTAAATATTTTTGTATGATAACAATAAATTCAAGACAATAATGAATTAGGTTGCATTAAAGATCCTCTAGGGCCTAGAATGTCGGAACTGATAAGTAGTATCCACGAACGTATATAGAATCTCTGGTTTTCAAAACAATCGGTACATAAACCGGTTTGTATATTTTCCCGGTCGGCTGGGTGGCAACTCTAGTCAAAGAAGGCTAAATGTAACATCCTTAAACCCTAACTTATAGATTTGTTAGATATATATATTTACACTTCTCCATAAGACTACATTCAGATTAATTTCAATTACAAACAAGTTTTACACACAAACCGCGATTAGTAGGCGATTAGCGATGTGTTAAGCCGTAATGAATGGTTAGTGAGAGTGAGTTGAATTAGTACACATATCAATTGAAGAGAAATGGACTCAAGTGATTCAATTAGAAGTATGGAGGGTTGATTGTGAAGTTTGGAAGCAAGCACCTCACTTAAGCATGAGGTGTCACTTCTTATAAAACAAAAACCACCTCATTTCTTTATACAAGCTCTTGAATTCGTTTCAGCAACAAATCTGAACCAAAAACCTCCCTTAAACTTCCATTTTCAAACCCTAAGAACCCCAAACGAAATCTCATTCAATTCCAACCATTTCCAAGGCAAACAAGTGGAGATAGGTAGCATAGCAAAGGAAAGGCATCAAGTTAAGGTTTGTAAGTTGTTTTAGCATAGTTTCCATGGATTTGAAGTTCTGAAAACCCTAAGTATAGTGATGGGATTGATTATAAATGAGTTATGGTGATGTTTGTGGTGGCTTGGTGTTGTTTGAATTGGTTATGTGTTGTTTTAGTGAAAGGTATACATAAGGTGTCATAGGCTGAATTGTAGGCAGTTCTCTTCAGTCACCTTATGGCCTCGTTTTCATCATGATAGAGATCGAATTGGAAAAAACACAAAGAAGCAACCATTTAACCCTATATGTCGTCTAGATTCCTGTAAAATATGGGTCTCTAATTCATTGTGTGGAAGAAGTTAGCTTGGTGTGAACATGACTACCTCGAAATGGAATTGTATGTGAGGCAGCAATCTTGTGATGCTCATTTGAGGCTCTTAAGCTCATATTTAGGGAATCCATATTCTTACAAAGTTGTTTATAACATTTGGAAGTATGTCCCTGTCAAATTGTTTGTGTAGAAAGTGTGTGGTTTGAGAGAACCATTGACATTACCATGTGCGATGGAAAGCTGACTAGTCTGTTTTCTTGCCAGAAATAGAACACAATCGTTTGGCTTGTCATTTATGATCCAGGGATGATATTAATGTGATTTTTGGATATGTTCAAGTTATATATATCTAGTTTCAGTAGCAACAAGAATAAGGGTATTTGTGTACGTATTGAGAGAGTTATGGCAGAATCTAGGCACATAGGTCATATGAACAACTAAGACCAAAGAATGAAGTTTAGTCTATAATGTGAAGCTAGTGCGTTGTGAGAATCATATGTCATGCATAAGCATACATTTCCATATAGTTTAATTGAGTCTAATTGTATGATTTTATGTGATATTAGGAGGACAAGGTGCAAGTGAAAGAGCACCCGAGCGTGTTGAATAGATCTCGTCGAGTGAACGGTAAGCATAGTGCTTATATGTGTGTATAAATGTGATGTGATTGGAACTTGTTGAGTATGGAACATGATTGATTCTGATGTGAATATGTGATATATGATATGTGTTGGTTTGTGAAATGTTGTGATGATTATGGAATGTTGTGATGGTTGTGAAATGTGGAGATGGAACTATTGGTGACATCGTGAGCTGTATGATTGATGTGTGGATGGGATAATGAGTAATGAGAAAGGATTGTGAGTATGCTTAAGTGAAATATGTTAAATGGTCCATGTTGTTGAGAGTGTTATCCGAAATTTGGAGCCGGAAGCACATTGTTGAGATATATCCGTAGCGGACTGCGTGAGTTGAGTTTTACTCCTCCACAGGTGATTGTATTCCGATATGTGAGACGGAATACAGAGTGGGCCCACGGACCATTTTACATATGTCATTTAAGTATAGCAGGGCCCTAATTGATTAAATAATGATGAGCATAATAAATGAATCGTGCGTGTGACTGTGTAGTAAGATTTATATGCAATTAAATTGATATTGATGATATAACTCTACTTGTATTCTTTCATGTTATATTTGTATACATATATGGCTATATGTTTATTGAGTAGGCAGCTCACCCCTTGCCACCATTTTTCAGGATAGTGGAGTTCTTTTTGTTAGGATCGCACCGGCAGCGATAGTCCGTTCTCACCTATGCATTTTGGAGCATTTTGAGTGTATTTTGTTTTGTATATTTCATGTATAAACGAATGACTTAAATATGTATTGTAAATGACAAATCATGTATATAGTTTGATATGTAAAGAATGATATGTTTTTATATGACATTAGTTATCTACGTGATTTCATTTATTGAATATGAGATTAAATTAAGATTTCAATCGAAATTTGAGATCATTATTTTATATGAAAATGACTGAGACTTGAATGTATACGTGGAATTATTGTTACGTGACACGTAATGTGATCTCAGTGAGGGGGTTACACTAAAGCCGCTATGAGCGCTCATTTCCACTCAAAGTTGGTACGTACTGTAAACTGCCCACGATACTACGATACATCAGAGGGTCGAAAAATAATGGGCTATCACCCAATGGCTATTTAACTAGGGTTTAATATGATTACAATGGCTATTTAACCTAGTGTATTAGAAAGCACAAACACTAGTAAGGCAATTGAAAACAATTAAAATCTAGTCGGACTTTGGAGATTAACCGGGGACTAGTAGGATTTTGAACATCGAGTATCCAAATAGACGAAATACACAATTAATTAGGTAAAAATGCCAATTCAATAATTGTTTACCAATATATATTAGATTAAAATTCTCTTAAAGTGAAATATGATCGAGTTAGTAAAGTTGTAATCTTAATTATTAATTTAAAATTAAATGGATGAGATTTGACTCGTAAATTTTAATATTCAATTAGTATTTATTGGAAAACCAAATCTCAACCATTAACTTTACAGTTAATATTTCAAATGCAATAAACTCGATTAATTTGACAAAATCTCAACTCAAAAGTATCCACGTGATATGTTTTAGTAACTACTGAAACAAAGATTTACTATTTTATGAATGCCGAAACTTCTTTCCCTCAACAAATCTACAAGTGAAGATTGTACGAAAGATTCGTGTTACATGACATGAGTAGAGACAAAAGAAAGCACATGGCATATGAAATAAATGAGTTGTGGTTTGGTCGGAAATATAATGCATTTTTTTAAACCAAACAAAACCAGTCTTCTAAAAGTACTTTAATCAAACCCTCGAGTTTTTCAGTTCCACTAGTCAAAAGGTAATATTTGGCAACAATTTTCAAATTTGTGATTACTTATTGACACATTTATTTGGTATATTTAAGTGTAAATAATTTATTAGTTTTTAAATTTTGTCAAATCTTATTGTTTGATCTCTATATTTTTAAAAACTCATTATAAGGTTTCTATATTTTGTCATAATTAACTCTTTAGTCATTTTTGTCAATTTTTTAGATTTTAAATATTATATATTTTAACTGTCAAGAAATTTATACTGCAATACAAAATGACCTAGGGGCGGACCCAGGATTTGGAGATCGGGGGGGCTAATTTTGGCTCAAGCGTAAAATTTTTTTACGTATGCGTGTATAAAAAAATGAAGTAGAGTTGATAAAATTAGGAGAATCAAATTAATGATCTAATAAAAAATTGTTGATAAAATTATAAAAAAAAAAAAAGGAAAAACAAAAAAGTAGAGTTTTCGATCAAAATAGCATTAAAACATTAAAAATTGATGAAAAATATTAATAATGTTTGGGGAAATTTTTTTGATGAAAAACATTAATAATGTTGGGAGAAAAAAAATGGTGGGATTTGAACCCTATTCTTCACATCCAAACACACCCTTCTTATCAACTCTCTCACTCTTTCACTTTGCCCATTTTATCATCTTTACTGTTAATATACATTACTTTGGGAGGCTAGCCGGAACATACCGCTATTTCTCTAAGGGTTGTGCCGGAACTGAGGGGGGCTCGAGCCCACCCGAGCCACCCCCTGGATCCGCCCTTGAAATGACCTTGTGATTCTATTATGTCATGTCTGTTTGACTATGCCGAAATATAAAAGTTGCAGATTTTAAATAAATGGATAGAAGGACCAAAGAGTTAATTATAACGAAATATGAGGACCTTGTAGTGATTTTTTCAAAATATGAGGACCAGTTTTGACAAAAGTTAGGGACTAATAAATCATTTGCCCTATATTTAACTATTGTTTTTTTTTTTAATTTGGTAAATTTCACCTTTATTATCTTAATTGACATTCTTACGTTTGTATTATTTAACAATATTTTTAATGTTAATATTAATATCTTATTTGAAATAGAGGAATTTTAATTTTTCATTTTTATCTCCTTTTAATTTTGTTTAAAAATGGTGAAGTTTCACTAAATTAGTAGATCAATAACTAAATATGACCAATTACAAATGTGAGTGACCAAGGGTGACTAAATAAAATGTCAATATCTAAATACATAAATTTTGAATAGCTCAATGACCAGATAGTTTTTTTTTTTTCATTCCACAATTATTGCTAATGTTTGATTAACAATAGAACTGGGCATGGGGTGGGTTGGGCCGGATTCAGCCTGACGAGCTTTTTAAAAATATACCATAACAAAGCCTTACCCAACCCACATTAAATTTAGGCGAGTCGGGCTCGGGCTCGGGCTTAAAATTAAAATCCCAAGCCCGCCCGCCAAACCTATACATCCATTTAAATTTATATTAAAAAAATTAATTGAACATTATAAACTATCAATTTAAATTTAATAATTTCAAAATAAAATATACTAACATTAACTTCATAACAAAAATCTAACACCAACTTTAATTTACATTGCATATAATATTGATAGAGTAAAGTTCAAATGAGACAAGGATTTAAGATGAGACTAGCTTTTATAATGAGACAAAGGAAGGTGGCAAACTTGTAATTAAAAGAAACCTCTCATGCGTGGAATTGGAGGTAATGGAAAGGAGGTGATGTCAGCGCTGATGTCACATCTAGAGAGAGAGAAAGAGTTTCAATTATTTTATTTAAAATGCATTTTCCCCCTCTTTACGAACTCATTTTTCAAAAAAAATTATACCAGTGAACTCGTATTAATTAGGCGGTCATTTTGAGATCCATTGTTGTTATTTATAGATGATTTTTTTTATTTTTTTTTATGGTTGTTCCAAATTGGATACTCGGTTGTTCCGGTAGAATACTACATTTGTTTACACTCCCAAAGTGCATTTTAAAAAAAATAATGAAAATATTCTGGTGGAACAAATGTAGTATTCTGCTGGAACAACCGAGTACCCAATTTGGAACAACCATAAAAAAATAAAAATCGTCTATAAATAACAACAATGGATCTCAAAATGACCGCCTAATTAATAGGAGTTCAGTGGTATAATTTTTTTTTGAAAAATGAGTTCGCAAAGAGCGGGAAAATGCATGTTAAATAAAATAATGAAAACTTTTTCTCTCTCCAGAGGTGACATCATCGCTGACATCACCTCCTCTTCCCTTCAATAATATCCCTCCATGTTTTTAAAATTTCAAAAATGCCACCACTTTTTAATTGTCTCACACTAAAAATCAGTCTCGCCATAGTGATTTTGTCTCACCTGATCCTATCTCAATATTAATATATATTTTTGAAAGCAATATTAATATATATAAATATTCATATATTATATAAATGGGTCGGGACGGTCCGTTAAAATTTACACGCTTCCCAAGCCCGACCTAATTCTTGGTGGGCTTATACGGGCTTGGGTCGGACCGATCTTAACAAATATATGTGTCCAAGCCCAGCTAAATGGGTTTAGGTTCGAACGGGCCGGGCGGGTCTCAAGACCCATGTCCAAAATGATTCTACGGTACATAGCATGTACTGCTATGTACCGAACAAAATATCATTTCGCTCCCTTGAAAATATTCTATATTGGCTTTTAATTTATTTTATTTTTAATAATATTATTTTTTCTCCTAAGTTTTTTTTCTTTATTCTATTCACACACCATCAAAATCAACTATCACCATTAACACCTTCTTCCTCTTTGTCATACATTTTCTTCTCTTTTATCATACTCCATTTACACAAAATCAACAATGAAAACTAAACTAGAAATAAATTGAACTAAACTAAAAATAAATGAAACTCATTTGAATCACTAGAAACCATTTTAATTACTCAAAATCAGCATTAAAATAGGTTTACAACCACCAAAAAGTTTTTAAATCATCATTTGAATTACCAAAACTTTTAAAAACTCTAGCATTTGAACCTAAATTAGATCTATCAAAATAAACACAAAATAAAGGTTGAAAAAGCTAATTATAGAATTTGCTACGGTGGTTGATCTCTTAAAAAGTAATTTTCAATTTCAATAATTTTAACATACCAAAATTCAATAATGAGTAGATTAGTTAGTGATTGAATTACATATTTTCATATCCTTCTTCTTTCTTATTTTCTTTATGTATTTCTCACTTTTCTGATTTTTAAATTTTTACACAAATATGTAAAAGATTAAAAATTCTGAATATATTGATTTTTTTTGGGGAGATTTTATCTCAAGGAAAATGGTTAAATCTCTATTCATTTCGCTCCTCGCCTTTCTTATAATATCATATTTCAGTTATTCAAAATGAACATTGAAATTATTTCATTTACTTAAATGAGATTGTTTTTGATTCAAATGTGTTTTTGTTGTTTTATTATTTGGCTTCATTGAAATATGATGAAGAAGAAGGATAGAAGAAATTGGATGAAGAGGAAAAATGTATTGATGGTGCTTGTGATTTTGATCGTGAGTGAAGAGAATTAAAAAAAAAAAAGAAAAAAGAGAAGAAGGTATTATTGAAAAAAAATCACCAAAATTTGAAAAAATAAAAGAATAAAAAGGAGCTGTATAAAAAATTTTGGCGGAGCAAAATGAAACTTTGTTCAGTACATAGCAATACAACTATATACCGTAGAATCTTTGCTAATTAATTTCTGGTAATAGGATTCTTATTTTATTTTGGTGGATATAAAAAGATAGAATATGATAAATAAGAACCTTTTCAAAATTACAATATTTACTTTGTTTACTACATGACTTAGAAGGTGTTTGGTATAGCATTTCATAGGATAATTTAGCGTTTTTGTAAATGCCCAGGCCTAATACTATGCAGATATTGTCCGCTCTTGCCCAAATCCGTCAGCATTGGACCTCACGGCTTTAAAACGCGTCATACATGTATTGGATCCACATATCACTTATAAATCCCAGCTCTCTCCTCTCCATTTCCGATGTGTAATTCAGTTCATTACTGTCCCCATCGCCATCCCTCGGAGCCGCTCCTTGTATAGGTCTTCCTACCCCGGCGCCACCCTCTCGGGACCGGATCATTACAGTTTCACTTTCAAATGCAAGAAAAATGATGTTTGGTTAGCTTAGTATAATATATAGGAGCATTTAAATTTTTTTACACTAACAACAACGATATATAACTTTTCGTGAAAAGCTCTTTGCAATGTTTAATAATTTCATTTTTTATGATATCTTTAAATAATTAATATATATATTTTAAATGTTTAGGATATATTTTTTATCAGACAGATTTAAAAAATAACAATGTTTATTTTAGTCGATTACGTATGTTTGTGGGTTTATAGTGCAAAAATATAATCGATGTCACCGAGATTGACATAATTGAGAACTTTTACGTTGAAACTGTCATTTTCCAATTTATTTAAAACATGTCCATTCTTGACATTTTATCCATTAACAAAAATAAATCATCGCAATTTTACCAAACACTAATAATTAAACAACTAATCATAAACAATAAACATAAAACAATCCACAAATGAAATGAATAGATTTTTTATGATGTGGAACCAAAAATAATAATAATAATAATAATAATAATAATAATAATAATAATAATAATAATGAGTAAAAACTCCAAAATTGAAATTTGTTTTGAAGAAGTTTTGAAAACACAAAGGCTTCGTTTGGTATTGCGGTTGTTGTTAGCTGTTGCAGTTTGCTAATAGTTGTTGGATAATTAGTGTTTGGAATAATTATAAAAAACAATTGATGTTGACATGTGAAAAGACTTATACGGGTATATTATTTACCAATATAAATTAATAATAATATAAATTTAAAAAATATGTTGGGGTATTTTTGTTAAAGTGTACTTGTGGTTTAAAATACAAACTAGATTTTCACGAAAAGCTCCAAATTGGAGCTTTTCACAAAACGCTCCGTTTTAGTTCCAAAACTCTAAATGGTTGTAGTTCAAAAAATATAACCAAACACCTATTTGTGAGTATATTGGAACAAAAATGCAATATGCTCCTACGAAACGCTATAGGCACGCACGAAACGTTTTACCAAACGGGGCCAAAATGTTCGAGTGAAAAAAAAGCATTAGAAAAAGAAATGCTAAATGGGCTTGCTAAAATAAAATAAAATAAAAGGGAATCAAAGGGAAGGGAAGCTTATTTGGCCCAAGCAAATCCTGGAACCTCATGGGCCATAGCCCAAGCGGATCCTGGATTTAAAGCCTTTCCCTCGTTTTCTTCTTTCTTTATCCTTCCTTTTCCTCTTTTTTTCCAATAAAAGCAGCCCATTTATCTTTCTTTTTTTCTCGAATGATATTTTGGCACAGTTAATTTTCAGAGCATTTACTCTTTTGACAGTATTAATTTTTGAATTTTTGGTTCGATATAAAAAATCTATTTTATTAGTTAAGAGAATTTATTTTTGATTTAAAGGTAGGAATATTAAAATGATAAATTTGTCAAAAGTTAATTAAATGTAATTTTTCAAAAGTGGATTGTGAATAACAAAACGCCTTTTTTATTACTTGTATCCCGTTTCACATTGATGTAGTATAAAAGTGAGAGCTAAATAAAATCCGCTTTTGGAAAAGTACAACCCATTTTTCACCTTTTCAATATATTTAACCAAAACTTCATATTCTCTCAACAACAAGAATAGATTTTTTATAATTTCGAACCAAAAAATAAAAATATTATAATGTTAAACAGTAAAAACTCCAAAAATGGAAAAAAAATAATCTGAATTCGAAAACTCAAATGTTCGAGCTAAAAAAATTGAAAAAAAATCATTACAAAAAGAAATGATAAATGGGGTGTTAAAAAAGAAGGAGGGAGGCTTTATTTGGCCCAAGCTCTAATTTTATTTTATTTTTGTGGAAAGCTTCATGATTTTATTTTTTTTCCCAGAAATTGTATGACAAAGGATGACATTTAATTTTGTGGGTAATTTCAAATAAATAGTTTGTGGTTTTGCATTTCTGTAAATAAAAAATTGTAGTTTGCTTTTAGTGAAAAAATGGACTATAATTTACATTTTTTTGTAAAATTAAAGAAATTGTTAATTTAATTAATGTGAACAAACATATTTTTTATTCAAATTTTTTTCTAACTCTTTACACTCGATTATTACATAACCTTTCAAAAATTAATATTTATTAGTTAATGTATAAACCAATGAACGAAGTCCATTGGTTAAGGAAAATATCAAATTACCAAAAATATAAAATATGAGAATTTTATTAAAGGCTCAAATTCAACGTCAATCTCGTTAGACACAGTTAAATATAATAATAAAATATATTGTTGAGTTATAGTTATTCGATTTAAATATTTAGTTAAATTTTTTTTATCTGGTTAAATAGTTAAGGTCTAAATTATACCAAGTTAATTCTGATAGAATTTCAAGTATATTAGTCTATGTTTTACACACTTCAACCGCACAGACATTTGCATACAATATAACAAGTAATAACTTAAATTTAATTATCAAATTACTTTTTTTAAATTTTTTTTAGGAGAGTTGAAAGAATCTTTTAGCATTATATCAAAACATGTTAACTCAAGTGATTGTATGTTCCAACCTTGACAACTTTGGGGATGCTGTTAGTTTTACAGTTGTTGTTGTTTGTTAATAGCTGTTTGATAATTAATGTTTGGAAGACTTATAAAAAGTAGTTGTTGTTAACATGTGAAAAGACTAATATGGGTATACTATTTATCAATAAATAAACAAATTAAAATAATAAATAATAACTTTATAAAAATTTATGTTATTATTTTTTAAATTTAACGCAAATATATAAATAAAACTTTATGACATGTTCACTTCAAAAATCATTTGTTCCAATATAGATTAAAAACGATTTGACCTCTCAATCCATTCATCTTAGTTGTTCTAGTATTTTCGCGATTCTCATCTATATCGATATCGTTGGAATTATTCAGAGAATTGTAGACACAAAATTGCGATTTTGATCGAATTGTAAAAATGTTGAATCAACTGACTTGTTCTTCGGATATAGTTATGCAATTACAACATCTCTTTACAAATCAGAAGATAAAAATACAATACAGTGGTAAACGTAGAAAATAGAGCGTAAGTAAATCGTATAGATCATGAATTAATGAGATATAAAATAGAGTCTTTGTCAATCTAGGAATAAAAGTTGGGGTAATTTTTGTCAAAACCTAAAATCATCAAACTATAGTGTTTTGGAAAAAGCTCCAATTCGGAGCTTTTCGCGAAACGCTCATTTTTTGCTGCTAAAACGCTAAATGCTACAGTTTTAAAAATTTAACCAAACGCCTATTTAGCAACATATTAGAATAGAATTATGATATGCTCATGCAAAATGCTCTTATGAAACAGAGTTATGAAAATGAACCCTATGTATCATAACTATTAAATTTTTGGTTTAACATACCTCACAAATGGAAAATTATTGTAAGGTCTTGTAAAGGAGGTCCAAACCAATAGATGTCCCGCAATATTTTTTTTCAAAAAAATGTGAACACCCTACTTGACAGCTTTTCATTAGTTTGAACTTCTATGTCCATGACCTTGCGATAATTGATCCTCACAAGCACTATGAACCCCGCTTCCCGGCCAGTTTTCCCTTTTAAAATATAATCAATTTGATAAACTACTATTGTTTTTAATTTTTATTGGATAAATGGTTTTATATATGCATTCATTAAGTTTGCAGAGTGGTGCTCACCTACAGGGGCGGACCCAGAATTTGTCCGTCCCTGGGGCTAGATTTAAACTTGATAAAAAGTCATTATTTTTCATACGATAAAACATTCATTCAAAATATTAATATAAAAAGTCTAAAAAATTTAAGTCCAATATGTATCATATCTTAAAATCATTGTTTCAAATTAACTTGTACTGAAAGAAACATTCAAAATCATTACATAAGTTGTACTCGACGATGTTTTGTAACGTAAAATTCATCAATTACGTCATTTGGATCAATTTCTTCAGCAAACTCCCTCTCAATGCAAACAATGAGAATTGAGATATTTAAATTTAATAAACTCGAATGGACAACTAAAATTTTTCCGAATTTGATAAGTCTTAAAACTTGAATTTGATTCGCATAATAGTTGATGATGAGAGGGAAATAGAAAAAAAAATTAAAATTTGAAGCAAGGAGACAATATGCAAGAAAAAGAAAAGATGAATGAAGCCTTAAATTAATTTTTGATACAAATCAATTCATAAATCTGTTAAAAATAAAACTAAAATTTATCTTCTTTTTTCTGGGCGGACCTGGGCTGGAGCCCACCCCAGCCCACCCATGGGTCCGCCCCTGCTCACCTAGTCGATATTTGACCAAATAAAATTTAATTAATCAACATTAGATTAAAATTTAAGGGTAGGGATTGAAATCTAATGAAATCACATATTTTACTTTAATTATAAAATAATGTTTTTATTTTTTTACTATACCCTAAATAGTCATGTATCAACCTATCGTACTTAGGTGATTTCATTATGTTTTAATCTCCATCTTTAGATTCCAATTTAATGGTGATTGAGCAATATTTGATCAGTTATTAACTAGGTGAGTACAACTATAAGTTTGCATATAAACATATACTATAAGAGAATAACAAATGTGAAAGAGTTAATCTATGTGAAAGAATTAATTTTGAGTGATAAACAATAATTTTGTACATAATAGATATTCATAATCTGAAAGTTTAAATAATAACAAATATGCCTTCTCAAAAATGAAAATAAATAACAAATATGAATTAATACTAAAGTATATATATTGTCTTGTTTTTAATTACTTGTATACAACTCTCTAAAAGATTGTATATATCAAAACCGTCAAATAAATTAACTTTGCACGGAGTTAATATATTTCCAGCTAGATTTTCATCTAATTTTTTGTTGATCATTAAAGCACCTTGATTAAAATTAAATTCTTACTGTCAAAAAATAATAATTCTTAATTAACATCATTTGTTGTGGGGTTAATCTTCCAAGTATACATACATGTAACTCAAAATATAAGTAGTTAATTTCTTCTTGTATATGGCAGAGATAGTTGCTTCTTCAGGAAGATTACATTACATTTATTAACAACTAGTCAAATTGGTGGTTTTCATATATTTTTGTTCATTTATTTTCTTTTTAAAGCTCCTATTCAAGAAAATATGGATGAGCCTATATTTGATTGAGAAATGAAGTTAACTAAATAAGTGAAGAAGAGCATATGGCTAGAAATGTATTAAACACAATGAAAAGAGAAATGTATTAAATATAGCCCTTTGTAGTCAATTATTACCTTGTTTAACATTAACCAAGTAGGGAAAATAAGTGGTAAAACAAGAAAGAAGATAAAGAGAAACCTCAAATATCAAGGACTAAAATGACAAGTGGGAATTAATTAATTTTTGGTTAATTAATTAGTTATTTATGTGGAATGGATGAGTAGGCAGGCACACGGAGGAACGAACTTAGACGGTCAAACGAGTTTGAATATCTTTTTATCATTTAGAAGGTTTTCATGGAATATATGTTCCAACTTTTTAGGGTAAAGACACTCAAAAATCCGAATAAAGCTTTGAAAACATTGGGGCACCACTGTCAAGTGAAGCTTTGATCCTCACCTGAACATGCCACAAGTAAATGGAGTTTGTTTACAGGAAAAGATTTAGAATGTTTCCCGGAGTATTTTATTCTTTAAGAATGCAAGAGTAAGAGGATTGATACGGAAGTTATTTAGTGTATAGTAAAAGAAAAGATATAAAAGCTTATTTAAGTATGCACTTTAAAAGCGTTCTAAAATTTCTCTATTTACCGGCTATACAAGTTCAATCCAATCCCACTAACATATTGTTAACTTAGACAGGTTTGACTCGAGTTGATTTTAGATTTAAAATTCAAATTCTCGATATGTGGTCATCATTTCATGATTAGGAGATGGTTGATGTTCTTCGTTTTGTTAAACACCGAGACTTTTTGCTTCAATATTGTAAAACTACCTACTAATGACAATAAAATAGAAAATTTTAAAAATTAAAGTTGGTTGGTATATTTTTTTTTTCAAAAGACAGTTGGTTAGTATATTTATTTACTATGAAACCATATTTTCGATTCCAATGTTAGAGCTTTCTCTCCATAAAGGTCTAAACGAAAAACTCAATTCCTTTCATGTTCACAAAATAAATCACGTTCACTAATAATTAACAATTAATGAAACCGCATAGATTTTGTTTGGTTTTAATCTACCCTTTCATAAATCTTCTTAAATATCGAGACTAAGCCTAATGGATTTGGACACTGTAGTGAAAGACGTTAAGTACTAGTCAGACGATCGAAGTTCTTTCAAAACGAATTGGGAATTAGTCGTTGAACTATTCGAATATAAATCGAATTTTGAGCTTCAAAACAGTTCAAATTAATGAAGTCGGTTTAAATTAAATACTCAATTTCAAGCGCCTGAACGTCTGGACGCCTTTCGCTTTCAACTGTGAATCTGCATCAAAATCATTTTTCCTCTTCCAAATTTGCACCATTACCCTAGATTAATATCCCGAGGGACTCATGACATACAAGCAAATAAAACAAGTGCATTTTGTTGATTGATTTACCAAATTACCATAGCTTAAACTTGCACGCCTCATTGCGTAGTTACTAATTGCACGCCTAAAAAATTAAAGCTAATTAAGGCCTAAAGAAAGGGTCTATTTTCTTTGTTGGATCAACTTGGAAGCTAAGCATCATCCTTCATGAAGTCACTATCCCCCTCCCTCTCTTGGACAAATTCTATTTACATCACTTCCATTCTTTTATTTTGCAACAAAAATTTTACTAAATTGAAATAAAAATGTTCAATTTTGACATAAACTATTATTATTCCTAATAATTTGCTATTTCGAACAACTCTCAATCTATAATTAATCGAATTAAAATAAAGAGACATATCTATTTTACCTTTAATATAAATGTTCTTTGTATATTTGGAGCAAAATATATTAGGTAACATAAGTTTTTTATTTTGTTCCCTCAAGAAAGAAAATGTATTTTATTTTGTTTTATTTTATATTTTCCTAATATTTTTCTAAATTTTATTATACTGAACTATTAACTTCTTACACTTATTTAAATGAGTACATATTCAAAATATGTAAATCTTTACTTTTCTTTCAAGTAGGACTAAAAGCTTAATTGTGTCACTTTAAATGAGTTTAAAGGTTAATAAAACATCTTCAACGTCCAACGTCCAAAGGGCCAATTAAATTATTTGGACTGAGTTTAAAAGCCTTAATCGTCAGGGGTTTATTTTATGTTCATATACATACCGAGTGAAATTATTTGCGACTCTGGCAGCTCAGTTAGCAATATGCGAGAAGATACCTCAAGCTTGATTCTAAGTATATTAGTATGAAGGGATCAGGATCTTTAATCATAATTAAGTTCAGAATAAAATTATGTCCATGAAAAAACCTGCAACTTATAGACAAAATAAAAATTATGAAGCAAAATTTGGATATTTTTTTTGTTACAAAACAAACTTGTGGGGACTAAACTGAAAAAGCAGCCTACCCATCTCTTTTTCTTTTTCCTTTACCAAGAAGAGAAAAACGAAAGAATCTAGCAAGTAATTTGCCATTGAGAAATGTGAGTAACCCAAAAACATAAATAAAGAAAATTTCAGTTTTATTAAAAAAAAAAAACAAAAATAAAAGGCTTAATATATATATATATATATATATATATATATAATTCTTTAAATTTGTCCAAAAACTTCAATTGCATTTATAAACTCTTAAAAGTTGTGAATGATCTTATGTACTTGTCCAAAAGTAACAAATAACTTCTTATTTCATCTATCAAACTATGAAAAGTAGATCATGTATTGGTGCAAGCCTGTGGTATATGACGGAAATTTTATAAATGATATCATCCATTTTTTTTCATATTTTGATATGGTCAATTTTTAAACTAGCATGTTACTGAAAACAATAGGACAATAAGAAATAGTCATTTATAACTTTTGGATACAAATAACAAGTTATTTGTTATAGTTGAACAATAATATGAAATTATTTGTTACTTAAACAAATATATGTATCATTTGCAATATTTGAAAGTTCACAAGGACTGATTGAACTTTCTGGACAAAATATAGGGACTACAAAAATATTGAAGCCAAAATAAAAAAATAGCTATGCTGTCACAAGAAAAGTGCTATAAAAAGAGAAGTGTATATTTCACTTATGACGAAAAACTAGTGTACTCTGTTTTGCTTTGTGTTTTTTAAGGATTTTATCTATCTCAGGCTTTGATCACAGCTTGAGATTAATTGTTCTTTACTATAAAGAATATGGAAAAACTGTCAGGCTTAAGCCATCTTTTTGCGACCATTTTTCTGCATACCTTTGCCATATTTATGGTCATTCCGGCGATCACCGATGTTACTATGGCTGCAATTTGCCCTGGAGAAAATCAATGCTCCTTAGCCATCTATTTGACTGGTTTCCAACAAACGGTATGTTTCTTTCCTTCCCCATCATAAAATATTTTTTCTTCGTATGTTTGAGAAGGTCACGGTGGAGGGGACATGGGTCTTGTAGAGTCCATCGACCCGATTTATAATAGAAAAAATAGTAGAATTAGCGATATTTCTGTGTCGATAATATCAATCTATCCAAATTTGTAGTGAATTTGGCATTAACACCGTTATGCAATCAAACAATATAGATGCGTTGCCAAACGAAAGAAAAAAACATTTTTCCGTCTACCGACCCCCTTCCTGAAGTGCTTTTTTTCTTGATAGGTTCGTAACATCCGTCGATCCTCCAATTTAGACAAAGCATAGAATTACCAACGGAATTTCTGTACCCGTCGATATTTATTCAAAACAACAACATAAATATTTGTCGCTGATGTTTGATCCCAAAAGTTGTCAGCAATTATAAATATTTTTTGGTAACCAGCAATTTAAAATATCAGTTCATCCATTCTTAGTGTTTTGCTGCGAGTGCGCCACTCAAAATTGTACTGCCAATTAATCCTTTGAGTATTGCAAGTTATGCTTTACTTGCTTTTGTTTTTTCTTCTTTTCTTGGTTACGGGAATCTAACTTTAATATTTTTTCTAGGATCGTCCAGTTAAATTTTATAATTTGATCAGATATTGCTTAGATTCTTTTTATTATGATTATCTTTAGTTCTGCAACGAAAAATAAGTATAGACACCTGAATCAATTTTGAAACAGTTAATAACTTTTAATAAATTCACTCAAGTTTCTATAGAAAAATTAAAAATTCACTCAAGTAATTAATTGTCTTAATTTTGCCATTAGTACATCTTAATTTCAACATAATTATCAATTTAAATCTTATTTATTAATTCCAGCAAATCTCAAAAGAAAAATAAAAAAATTACAGCAAATCTGATTAATTATGTGAAATATCTTTGTCCATTGAAATTAGTTTTATATACTAGTGAAATTATCTATTACTAATAAAATAGTGAGAAATTTTAAAATACTCCTGAAGTACGGATGACGTGATACTTCAGATTAATAATTCGATGATACGTCATATATGTTAGTATCTAGGGTTGATGATTAGTTTTGAGGGTCTAGAATTTTATATAAATTATTAACTAAAAAATAAATTTTTAATTAATTACACGTTGTCAAATTTTTATTGGTTCATATATGTCAAACTATTTATTGGTTTGGAGTATATAACATCGTATGCAATCTCTTATTTTACTAATTTGATTCTCCGTATTCATGAATTTTAATTAGTTGAATTTATATCTTAAGTTAATTTCAAATAAGTGTCTTGTGTTTTGTATTTTTACAAATAAAAGACCGTATTTTGCTTTGTTTGCAAAACTAAGGAAATAATCGGTTTTGTTGACGTAAATGAGTACATTTTTTGGCAATTTTTTTTTAAATCTTTGACCGAGTATGTAAGAGTTAAACTGAATGGTCAAAAACCGTTTTTGACAAAAAAAAGTCTTTATTCACGTCAACAAAATTGATCATTTCCTTAATTATGCAAATCATGAAAACTACAATCTTTTATTTGCTCAAAGACAAATCACAATAATTTATTTGCAAAACGCTAAAATCACAAGGTATTTATATGAAATTAACCCTTAAATCTTATGAAATTAGAAATTAAGGACCAATAACTAGAGGTAGGTGTATAATCGTAAGAAATTTCCCAATCAATTGCAGCTTCATTATCATGCAGAAAACGGACAACTTAAACATAGCATAAATTAACATCAAAGAGAAATTATAGAAACCCCAAGTGCCAAGCCATTTAAGTATAACATTTTTGCTTTTTTCACTTTTATTAATAAAATAGAAATGTTTTTTAATTATGAAATATCTTTTTATAGAACTTATACTATCTACTTTAAAAACAATCAACAAAGGACAATACATCTCAATAGTTGAACAAATGATGGACATGTAAAAATCCTTAATATTGATTGTAGGGCTAAAAAAGATAGCGACCTGTTTTTTTTTTTATTAATTTTAGTAAAATTCAGTTCAGTTTATTTTCATTCAGTTCAGTTCATTCAAATTTAATTCAGTTAAATTCAGCCAAACTCAGCAAATTCAGTTCAGTTTAGTCATAAAAAAGGGATCTAAATGGGTTGTATTAAATTAACAAAAAAACAAAAGAAATACTAAATTGTAGTATATCTTTAATTTTGTTTCTATAAAAGTTACATTTTACAAAATTTGATATCACACAATGATACTCTTTACAAATGCAAAAGAAAAAATCTTCTTTTCACATTTAATGTGGCTCAAATTCATGACAATTTCAGTTATTCAAAGAGTCTCAATCACTAGATTACGACATTCGTTGTTTTTGTAAAATTTGTCCTTTTAATTTTTTATTTTTTTTTATAAATATGTAACAGATTTATTAGTACAGCATAACATATAGGGAAATATAAATTTGGGATGCACAAAAGCTGAATTATATTCATTGTGAATATAGATTCACCATACGTCTTATTGAAGTGAGACAACATTAACAAAAATAAAACTACAAATCTCATGAAATTGAAAGTCAAAATTTGGTCGGCAAAATGTTTATTTATGTGTATAGAAAATCAAATATGAGTCACGTGCAGTGTGACGCAAAGGGTTTCTATTTGTTGAGTTAATGAGGTAAGAGCCTCTAACTTCCGTTACTAATGTAGGCTCTTCTATATAAATGGGAAACATACAATAATAGTGGGAATTAAAGTGTCCTATGCAAAGCTATACGTATTTTCTACCACTCTATATGTCTACTAATTTTAAAATTGACATCCATTAATTTTATGCCTTAAAATGTAGGTAATTTCATCACAAAAGAAAATGAAGAATCACAATAGATGTTAAGATAAATTATGTAAGAAGATTATATTTAAAAGAGGGTTTAGCCACATTCATAATCATTCAAATTTGAATATAAAAAACTTTAAGTTCAAAATTTAATGATATAAAAGTCACTTAGGAAAGTAAAAACATTTAAATATGTAACAGAAAATAATAGAAAAGTTAAGAATTGAAATTATTATTTTTGTGACGCAAAATGGTTAAATCCTCGGAAAAAAAAGAAAGACAAAAGAACTATTTAATGATCTAAAGAACATAGAATTATAATTATCTTATAACCATATTAGTATGAAATCACTGTTTTTATTATTTAAATAACCAAAGTTTTTTTTCTTTAAATTGTTTTAGAACTTTATTTTTTATGAAATCACTATTTATATTATTTAAAATAATCGAGCTTCCTATCTTTAAATAATAACTTTCTTCAAGAATCACAATTGTGTAAAATATTATATCCATTAATTAGTTTTATAGTAGAGTTAAATCATGTTTTTTTTTTTAGAAAAGTTTTAAAAAATTGCTCGTAGTTTTCAACTTTTGCAAATAGAGGTCTGTGATTTCAGTGTTTGCAAATAAAGGTACGCGGTTTCATTCCATTAGCAAATGAAGGTACGGTCACTAACATCGTTTATTTTTGCTGACGTGGCACTTTAATCACAATTTGACCAAAAGGTAATTTTGTCATTAAAAGAAATAAAAAAAGTAAAAGTAAAAAAAAAATGTTTGTGGTTTGATTTTTTTGCAAATAACAGCCCGTGGTTTGATATTTTATTAAAGAAGAGGTATGATGTTTGATTTAATTACCTAAACAACAAATTAAAAATTACCAACAAAAATTCTTGTAAAATACAAAATAACAAATTTTCTTATAATGTATTTGGGTATTTTGGATTCATACAATTTTCATGAATTTGGGTATTTTCTTCTTTTTGAAGGAATTTTAATTTGGTTGAACGAACATGAATATTAAAACTTCATTATTGACCTTATAATCAATTTATTATTTTGAATTATAATTTTGTCGATGATTTATTTTCATCAAAATTAAGATTTTGTATAAATGGATCAACTTTTTAAGTACTAGTCTTACATTATAAGAAAATTTGTTGTTTTGTTTTTTATAAGAATATTTGTTAGTAATTTTTAATTTATAAATTAGTATAAAACCGTATTTGGTAATTAAATCAAACCTTGTACCTCTGTTTTAATAAAATATCAAACCACATGTTGTTATTTGCAAAAAAATCAAACCACAAACATTTTCTTTTACCTTTATTTTTTTATTTCTTTTAATGACGAAATTACCCTTTGGTCAAATTGTGGTCGAAGTGCCACGTCAACAAAAATAAACGGTGTTATTGACCGTACCTTTTTTGCTAACGGAATGAAACCTCATACCTTTATTTGCAAACGTTGAAACCACAAACTTTTATTTGCAAAAGTTAAAAACCACGAGCATTTTTTTTAAACTTTTCCCTTTTCTTTTTTACTTAAATTCAACAAAATTCAACTTAATTCAATAAATTTAATAAAATTCATTAAACGTTAAATAAACAATTTAATTCATTTTAATTGAAGAAAAGGGAGACTTGCATGATATTTGAGTGATAAAAGGTCAAAGAACCTCTATATTATAGTAAAGACTAAAGTTTAGAGAATCTTATATCAGGTTATGGATAAGTCAAATATATTTCTCCATTGTTGCCGCCCAACAGTCATAAATGCACTCCTCCCTGAATGTTGTCCTACAATGTTAAATTTCTCCTAAACTTTGTTATACAAATAAGTTTTTATTCTTACCCAATCAAAATAATCATTTATTTTTCTCTAACAATTACAAGTGATCCATTCTTATTTGACTGCTCTCAATAATCTTTAAATTTAAAAATTGATCACATCAAAATATATCAAAAGCAAATATGTGAAAAGCTAGACGGTACATTTTCATTATTTCTGACTTATATCATAAGTTTGCTTCGTTACAAATCTTAACATCATCAATTTTGGACTTAATGGACGCATCTCAACGCAATTAAGTATCAAAGAATATAATTGAAATTTATGAAGAAATTCGGATTACACTGTAAATTAAGCAAACAAAAAAGCCTCCTGTTTTTATGTGAAAAAGACAAGTGTCTTAGAAAAGACATACATAGGTGATGTTAAGTGTTTAAGTAGAAGTAGTTGGTTGAGAAATTAGAGAAAGAGAGAAGAAATGAAAAAAATAAGGCATTTGTTGCTGACGGTGTTTGTATATAACTTGTCAATGTTCATGGTGTTTCCGGTCATGACTGATGTCACTGTCGCTGCTCTTTGTCCTCCTAATCAACATGTTTGCTCTCTTGCCATTTTTGTTGCTGGATTTCAACAAGCGGTACCTCTTTTTCTTCTTTTCTTTCACTTTCATCCCTTTATTCATAATCGTCTGCTTCTCCATTCGTTGAAACCACCCTTACCAATGACTAGTTCTAGGCTTCTGCTAGTTTGAAAAATTTATTAGTAAAAACTGATTTTCAATCGCACGTTAGTCCCGAAAGTTGCAAATACCATAAGAATTAGGTTAATTTTGTCAGAAATCTTAAACATTTCGTCAAATTTTTGCAATTTTGTTAAAATATTGTATTTTTTTTTTCTGACTTCGATAGAATGCATGAGCTATGATAAAAAATTCCGCTATTGCAAATTTCTTTTTTGTGCCTAAATGTAAAATCGGACTTTAGCCTTCCAACTCCGAATTCACCACAGCCAACTGTTAATCTATTTTACCTAATAAATATATTAATCTATCTATCAATAGCCAAAACTATAATTTATGTTTAACTTAAAACTTGGGGTTAATGGATGGATTAACCAAATTAGAGTGTCAATTTGAAGAATGTGCCAAAATTATTACTCTTTTTTCTCAAGAAATAGAGAATTATTACTGTTTTTTCCCAAGATAAACATGGACTTTAGCGGTAATTATTACTCCATTTAGAAGTAATTTTAATTAGAAGTGGTTTGTGTTTTTAATGCAATTTTCATAAGGTGTCCACTATTGAAAGCCTAAGTAATTCCCACTCTTACACGTTACCATGCAAAAGAAATGTGTTAGCACAGTATGTGCCTTACGTTTTCAAAGTCTTCTTTTCCCTTTATTTAGTTTTTCTTTTTCGTTCTTTTTTGGTCATCCTTTGAAATTTGTCACATATTTTGGAGTGTATTATAAATTTATAATCATTACAGAGTGAAGACTATGGTTATTTTGTGTTTTATTCCACTCATTCAATGGTGATAGTGGGCAAAATGATGGCCATTTTGTAAAAATAAAATAACCATAAAAAGACCCTTATTATTATAAGTAAATAAATTTATTATCATTATTTTACTTTTATTTTTATATTTTTTCGGTGGCCCCAAAAAATTAAGAGGAAAATTAAAAATGATTAGAGATGTGTAATTTTGCAGATAATAGGGATGGGGTCATTGGTAATGATGCCTTTGGTAGGTAATCTTTCAGACAAATATGGAAGGAAAGCTTTGCTTACTGTTCCTATGGTTCTTGCAATAATTCCCTTAGGTAATTTAATGAATCATCATTTATTTTCTCTTTTTTCTTTTTGTTTTTTTTTTCTTTTGGAAGAAAAAAGCTTTAATTTTTTCTTTTCTCTATTTTCTTATTTATTGATATTTGGTATTGTTATAAGAGTATGGGCCCCATGTGAGACTTGTATTTGAGTTCCAGCTTTGTAGAAATTCGGCCCAAAATAAAGGATTGTCGGCCCAAGTTAAAGTTTTGGGAAGATTTTGCAAATCATTCTTTCCTTTTTTATTTCTCCTTTTCAATTATATAAAGGATCCAAAAAAAAATAAAAAATAATAGATTGCTCAATTCAACCATTAAAGTTGGCTTGAGTGATTAGGATCCTCAAGTCGTTAAAGTCAGATTTCTGATTCGAATCTAAATGTAAACAAAAAAAACTTTAATTGGGAGAGAATGGGTGCCCGACAAGCCTTGAAACCGAGAAATCGGCAATTCAAGACTCATTATACAAAGTTACATTAATTTATGACATAATTTTCTTAGTTATGGCGGCAAAATTTGACTTATAAATATGAAAAAAACTAAATCAAATCCCATGAAAAATCGAAAACTATATATCTCACAAACAGAAATGAATATGGAAAGCAGAATTGAGAGTGAGTTTTGTTGATGATTTTGCAGCCACATTAGCATATAGCAGAACAACATACTTCTTCTACGCTTATTATGTCCTGAAAACTCTTACTTCCATGATCTGCGACGGAAGTATCCACTGTCTTGCCCTTGCTTATGTGGTAAATTATATTTTCTTTTCAAATTTCCCTCCAAAACATACTCCATTTTATCATCTTCATTCTTGAAATTACATTTCTCAGGCGGACAATGTTGCTGAAGGCCGGCGAGCCTCAGCTTTCGGAGTACTTTCAGGGATTGGATCATCAGCCTTTGTTTGCGGAACATTCTCTGCTCGATTTCTTTCCACTTCCTCCACTTTCAAGGTCGCTCTCTTAATTTTGTGTTCAATCAGTTTTATTTCTCAACTTTATAGATTAACTTTGATTAATGAGTAACCAATCGGTTAATTAATAGGTGTCGGCGTCAGTGGCGTTCCTGGCCTTGGTTTACATGAAAGTTTTTCTTCAGGACTCGATCGTTGATCAAAGCCTTTCGAAACCGATACTCTCAAAAGTGAATTGTAGAGTTGATGTTGTTGATAAGCCAACTAAGAAAGTGCAGGTGTTTAAAACTATGCCTTCGTTGTCTGATATGCTTTGCTTGCTTAGGAGCAGGTTAGTGAATGTTCTTATGATTAAATTCCTCAGAATTTGCTTTCTTTTTCGGAATGATGATAATATTTATTGTGTTATTGCAGTGTTACTTTCACACAAGCTGCTGTCGTTGCATTTTTCAGCAATCTTTCGGACGTTGGCCTTCATGCTTCCTTAACGGTGCCTTCCTCATCCCGCAAATTAGATGATGCATTGTTTGTCATTTATTTATCATTGTGAATAAGAGTCCTAAATTGCAAATTGAATTAAATTGCTTCACAAGAGAGCTATTCCCAGAAAAATTTATAGGAATGACTTAATATGTCAAGTCGGATCCGCATTGTATATGGATCATTGTTTTATTCTAAAAAAACCAATTAAGTACAGGCGTAATGATTTGTATATACTAAAATACAGGCTTCAAGATATTCATGATGGTCTTTACTACTATGACTTTCAAAACCGAATTCGCCCAGGTGTTACTGCTAACAAGCTCAGATATGCAATGATAGGGGTCTAAGCAACAGTAGAGGACCATATCTTGATTTTGTGCATTTGGAGTGCTTATGCTTTTTACACCCTATTTTTGACGAATGCTTTGAGCCTTGACCGTCAATAAACAACAGATTGATGTCTTACGATATAAGACATTGAAGGTGTTGGTAAAACTATAAGTCTTCATAATTTAAACATGGAAAGTTTCAACGTTTTGCCTCATTATGAGCAAGTTCATTGGAATCAAATGTTATTTCTCTATGCAGAGCAAGTGTTGAAATTGAACTTCTATTCTATTGTCTGCAGTATTACTTAAAGGCAAAGTTTCACTATAATAAGGATCAGTTTGCTGATCTCATGGTAATATCTGGTGTCGCCGGAACCTTCTCACAGGTATTGTTTTACCGCATATCTTGTGTTCAGTTTTTATGTATTTGCAACTTTGCTTAGCGAATATATTCAACTTTTTAGATGATGTGGAACTTCTGAACCTGCAGTTGGTTCTCATGCCTATATTGGCTCCATTTTTAGGAGAGGGAAAGTTGCTATCAATAGGACTCTTTTTTACCTGTGCACATGTAAGTATTGTTTTGCTTAATTATATTTGAATGATCTAAATTCACTACTACTTCACAGTTGATGCAAGTATTCGCTCTCTCACTCTTTACTTCTTAATTTGAAATGATGTAGTTAAAATGAATACTTGTTTTGCTTGCGTGCAGATGTTTCTTTATAGCATTGCGTGGTCCTCATGGGTACGTTTTTTTTTTTTGGCTCCTTAATACAGCTACTTCAAGCTTGTCACTTTGTTCTCGTGCAGTGTACGTTACAGAATTTCTATTACGATTTAGTTGCTAACAGTTCAACATCTCTAGGTCCCTTATGCCTCTGCTATGCTCTCAATTTTGTTAGTGTTTACTCAACCATGCGTGAGTAACTTTATCTCTCAACACAAATTTTATCATTAGTTAAAACAACAATAATTTTTTATTCAGTTGTTCAAAATGACTTGCAGATGCGAACAATCGTATCAAAGCAAGTTGGGTCCAGTGAGCAGGTAGAATCCTTAAAAATTGTTTCTAAGATTTCGTTGGTCCGCAACTGTATGTTTGAATTAGAATGCTTAACCTTTTGTTGATCCAAGTATATGTTCTTCGAAACAAATAATTATCCTGCAACTTTTATCAGAGACCCTCGTACATTTATGCTAATTTCTGTTAGTTTTAAAGCAAATTTCGTGATCTTTTTTCTTTCTTCATTTTGTTTCCATTTTTTTTCCAGGGGAAGGCTCAAGGATGCATTTCGGGCATAGGTTCTATTGCGAATGTTATTTCTCCATTACTGTTCTCTCCTTTAACAGGTTGGTGGAAATTGAGTTCGTTTATTATCAGGCAAAAGATCAGCCTAAAACTAATGAAGGGTAAATCTAATTTCCAGCGCTGTTCCTATCCGAACAAGCACCATTTGATTTTCCTGGTTTCAGTATCATGTGTGTCGGCTTTGCATCTGTAAGTTCTTTCGTACTTGGAGAATGCCTTTCGTAGCCTTGTGTTAAAAATGTTAACTTCACTGAGCTATCAACTTTTTGTAGATGATAGCCTTCATTCAAAGTATGATGATAAGGATAGAGCCTCCAATTGCCGAGGAGAGAGATCACAATAGTGACCACGTAGATGTCTAGTAACACAATAAGTAAGGTTCGAGCTGCAACTTGGTTTCATCCTTGGTATTTATACAAAAAAAAGGTCCCACTACATATATGTGTGCATTTATAGATACAGGAAATTCGCATCCGAAAATCGAAAAGTGGTACTGTTGCTATCTCATTCAATTGGCATTTTGAAAACAAGAATGAGGATATGCAGATTCAGGTTTTAGTGGAAAGGGAAAACAAACAGTAGGGTTTGTATAGTTAGGTATTAAAAGCATATAGAAAAAGTTTGCTATATTTTGCAGTGAACTCTTTATATGTGAAGGGGAGAGTTTGCTGATATCAACAAATTTTTGCTGTGTTAGAAGCAGTTTTAAAACTTTGTGTTTGTAAAGATTCCATCAGAACTTTCACTGTTTGTAAATTAGCAGTAAATTTAATTTCCATTCTGTGTTTTGTTGTTTGTAATGGAAGAAACCCCAAGGTTTCAATTTCATAATGCTGATTAATGATGATGTTTTTGGGAGTAACATGAATCAGATTTGGAGAATAATTATTTGGTAATGTATCCAAATTTTCACCAGCTGTTATGCTACAACACTATATTTTAATTATACTCCAAGGTGTTAAGGGGTATAGATCTAAAAATATTGGAAGTTGCATGTGGTGATTTTCAAGGTTTTGGCCAGCGGTCTTCTTGTTCATTAGTCGCACCAAATCTCACCCGCCCAACATTTAATGTTGGACTGAATTTTGCCATAATAATAAATACAAGAGATATTTTGGATGAAATATATTTTCTAGTTCTGGTATGATGTTAAACGGGACAGAGGAGAAACAACGGTATAATGTCAACCCAAAATGCATGTTTTTATTTTCCCTTAGATATTTGCTTACATTTTGCAGAGAAAAGAAAAAATAATAACAAATAAAATTACTTGTGTTCACATCGTGTACATACAAAGTATGATGCGGACTTATTCTAAATTTATGCGGTGAGATTCCACTTTTATTAATTTGTTAATTGATATTCCTACATTTGAATTATTTTGCAATTTTTTTGTTTGTTTAACATTTTTATCTCATTTCAATTTTAATCAAAATTTCACTAAATTGGTAATTTAATGGCCAAATATAACAAAATTGCAAAGGTAAATGGCTGAAAGTAACCAAATAAAAGGTTGGTGGCCAAATATACAAACTTAAAATAAGTGGGTGGCTAAATAGTGCGTTTTGCCTTTTTTTTAATAAATAAGGTTTTATACTAGTTTATAACTTATAAAAATCACAAAAGAAAGAAAAGAATGTTAATTTGAAAACATAAAACGTAAACTTTTCTTTCTCTCAAAAAAAAAAAACATAAACTTTTCTACCAATATAATACAATTCGTATTAAAAAATAATACCAATTCGTATAGATTTCCACAAGGTTGGTGTCAAATTAATTTTACAGAAATATTGGGCACATAATTTCAATCATTTGTATATATGTATTTTATTTTTTGGAAGGGAAAACATTTGTATATATTAAAACCTTTTTTTTTTTTTGTTATTTCGAAGACTACATTTTTATTTTTATTTTTTTGAAAGAATTTCGAAGACTACATTAAATACCAACTAATTCAATTTTTGAAAAACGGTATGATAGATTATAGTATCGAGCTGCCTGACAGTTGCCTAATTTGAAAAGTAGCCCCGTTATTGAAAGAGGTTTACTTAAAATAGAATAGAATCGTATACTGTTAGAGCATGGGAAAACCAAAAATAAACAGTCTCTGAAAATGAAAATGTAGCTCACATGGAGGCTGGACCTTGCTTTGAATTGAAGCTTTGTCTTTCCTATAAATATTTGAATTTAAAAACACCAAGATTCACAGAGAAGCAACAAAAAGATTAAAATAGTCTGAAACAATCTCTCTGATTTTCCGCCGTTATCACCCATCCACGTGTCCATTTTGCAGTTGTTGTTTCTTTCTCCCTTTGTTATTATTATTTTCTCCATCCCTCTTCTTCTCCTGACCTGCATTCTTCCGAAGTTGGCTTTGTCGGAGAATTAAACCGAGACACCATCGATATCATCTTCGTCGTCGTCGTTCTCGAGTTTTTCTTTCACTTAGCCAACTCCGTTCATTCTTTTCAATGGCAGCAGAAAATGCAGATTCAACAACTACATATCTCTACGGCGACATTGATTTAAAAATCATTGAAGCTCGTTCTTTACCAAACATGGATCTCTTAACAGAACGTATACGTCGCTTTCTTTTTGCTTTTGATCAATGCAGGAAGCCACCATTGCCGAAAAAGCGTGACACTCATCGGAGAATCATCACAAGCGATCCTTACGTTACCGTTTGCCTCGCCGGTGCAACCGTGGCACGTACTCGTGTTATTTCTAACTCTCAAAGTCCTTCTTGGAACGAACACTTTAATATCCCCGTGGCTCATCCGGTATCTCATGTCGAGTTTCATGTTAAGGATAATGACGTTTTTGGCGCGGATTTGATTGGGATAGCCAAAGTTCCGGTTGAGGATATTATCTCCGGTGAGACGATTAGTGATTGGTTGACAATTGTGGGACCTCAAGGGAAACCTCCGAAGCCGAATTGTGCTGTTCGTGTGGAGATGAAGTTTATGCAATGTAAGGAGAATCCGTTGTATAAATTAGGGATAGGCGCGGATCCTAAAGAGTATGGGATACATAATTGTTATTTTCCTGTGACGCATGGGAATTCGGTTACGTTGTATCAGGATGCACACGTGCCGGACTCGTGTTTGCCAGAGATTGAGTTGGAGAAAGGAGAGGTGTTTCAGCACGAGAAATGTTGGGAGGATATATGTCACGCGATATTGGAGGCGCATCATATGGTGTATATTGTGGGATGGTCGGTCTATCATCCGGTGAAATTGGTGAGGGAGCCATCGAAGCCTTTGCCGAGCGGGGGTCAGTTGAGTTTGGGGGATCTATTGAAGTATAAATCTCAAGAAGGTGTTCGAGTTCTGTTACTCGTTTGGGATGATAAAACTTCTCATAGAAATTTTTTCATTAACACTGTAATTATTATTGTTCCTTTTCAGATTGTGATTATTGGATTTGGATTTTAAATTTGTGTGTTTTTGATAATGGAATTTTTGTGATGCAGGCTGGAGTGATGCAAACACATGATGAAGAAACACGCAAGTTCTTCAAGCATTCATCGGTGAATTGTGTGTTATCTCCGCGTTATGCCAGCAGTAAGCTTAGCATTTTCAAGCAACAGGCATGCTTATACAGTGTTCCACTTTTTGTTTGCATTTTTTTTTTCTATCATTTCTTGATTACCTGATTGCTTTTCATTACTAGTGTCCTGAAAAATCCTAGCTAAATTATTAATTTGATTATGTTATTAAGGGGGCAGTTTGATAGTTTACTGCTAACTAGGGATTTCCAATCCCTTTTTAGTATGCTAGATAATGAAATAAGGACAGGCAGTAGACCGGCTAAACTTTGCACTATGGTTCTGGACTACATTGGTCCGGAACTGACCAGATTGCGCTATGTAATAATAAGTGCTTGAGAGCACAAGCAATGGAATATTATGTTTTACCTAGAGCAATGAATGTTCTTTATATTACACGAGAATTTAGTTAACTTGTGGACCGCTATGAATGGCGTCTGCACTCCGATAATTAAGTTAGTAATTTAATTTCTGAAATGTCTGGTAGTTTGCATTTTAATCCAGAGGAGTTGGATATTGGCAGCTTTATTTTTGTGGAAGTGTTATGAGCATACTTGTTACGTTTGCTAGTGCATCATCGTGACCTATTTGGCTGAGTACCCACGGGATGGGTGAGACCTATTTGGCTGAGTACCCAAGTGATAGTGGTTTATTGGTGACTTGAATTGAGTATCTGATCGTTCACTTATTTCTCCATATGAACGAAAATAATGTCCAAATGAGTGTGTGAATTGTTCCAAAAATCCGCATTAGCATACATCAGATAAGCGATAAAGTTGGTTTCTCATTTCTTTTCACGTGGCCATGTGTTTGTTCAGGTTGTTGGAACCCTCTTCACACATCACCAAAAATGTGTGATAGTTGATTCACAAGCATCTGGAAATAATCGGAAGATAACTGCTTTTATGGGAGGTCTAGATCTTTGTGATGGACGCTACGACACACCTCAGCATCGCTTGTTTCGAGATCGTAACACTGTATTTCAGGATGACTTTCATAATCCAACTTTTCCTGTGAGTAAACAGATATTACATTTTCCTTCCATCTTCACCATTTATCAAGGTTAAAGATAAAGTCTCTGTTTCCCCTCATTCTTTCCTTAAATGATAGTCAGGAAGTAAGGGTCCAAGAGAACCATGGCATGATTGGCATTGCAAAATTGAAGGACCTGCTGCATATGATATCCTTACAAACTTTGAGCAGCGTTGGAAAAAGGCCTCAAAATGGTCAGAGTTCGGTCGACGATTCAAAAGAGTAACTCATTGGAATGACGATTCTTTAATAAAGTTAGAGCGGATATCATGGATTGTTAGCCCTGGTCCATCATTGCCACAAGATGATCCTAGATTATGGGTGCGCAATGAAGATGATCCTGAAAATTGGAACGTTCAGGTTATTTTGGATGCTCTTCCCCTATAAAAGCTTCTTACGCATTTTTTTTTTAATGATTTTATGCGATCTTACCAGTTAGCTCATTCAACAGGTGTTTCGATCAATTGACTCAGGGTCTTTGAAAGGGTTTCCTAAATCTGTTCATCAAGCTGAAGCTCAGGTAGATTATCATGTAAATATATCAACTTGTTTTTATTTGCATGATCTCTTCTATGTCTTGTATTTGATAAATTTATGCAATTCTTTTATTGTTGCAGAACCTTGTTTGTGCGAAAAATCTGGTAATTGATCAGAGCATTCAAACAGCATATATTCAATCCATCAGATCTGCCCAACACTTCATATATATTGAGAATCAGTATTTCATTGGATCATCCTACGCATGGCCAGCTTACAAGGAAGCAGGTCTTAACACCCTCCATTTTACATAATTTGCACAATATATTCTATCAAAATCATAAGTTTCCTGCTCGAAAAAGCATGCAATCATAGGAAAAACATGTAAGCAAAGATGTTCTTGGCTCAAAATACATGCTGTTTTTGTTCTTCACAACTAAATCATTAATGCATATACTTCTTCACCCTTCTTACGCCCACCAGTCAGAAATTTAATATCATCACATCACTGATATTAAACTTTTGAGTTCTATTTTGACCCTTCTAAATTTCTCTGTTGTATGTAGGGGCTGAGAATCTAATTCCCATGGAATTGACATTGAAGATTATTAGTAAAATCAGAGCCAAGGAGAGATTCGCTGTTTATGTTGTCATTCCTATGTGGCCTGAGGGTGTTCCTAGTTCCGTCGCTGTGCAAGAAATTTTATTTTGGCAGGTAAGTGACATATTTAGAGGTTAGGAATAACAGAAGTTGAAGAGTAAGATTTCTGTTATAGGAATCTATGTTGACTTTACTATTCTTCTCTGCACTGGTAAAAGAAAAATGCAGAATTCATTCCATTTTTACAGTTAATTAGTAGCTGTAAAAACTGTGTTTTTAATATGAATGCCATGGCATAATCATGACTGATTTTGTTTGGCGCATATGCAACTTAGCCGTGTTAGTGACAAATTTTCTTGCTCTTACAGGGACAAACAATCCGAATGATGTATGACCTCATAGCAAAAGAATTAAAATCCATGAATATGGAGGATTCCCATCCACAAGACTACCTGAATTTCTATTGCCTTGGAAATAGGGAAGAAATTCCTGAAGTAAAATCGGCTTCAAATGACAAAATTAACTTTTCTGGAGAAGTGGTAATTATATTTCACTGAATAGATTTAAAAGCACATACAAGCATAAGATGTGTTGGTTCACAATATTTGGTCCATGCAGTGTGCTGTTTCACCATTTTCCATCACACAGCCTACATGATGAATATCTTATAATCTCTGCATATTCTCGTGTGCTCTCTCGCAACGCAATAGAGCTTATATAGAAAATACAGCACAATTTCCTTCCGAGTTTTGATAATTTTGACATAACCAATTTTCAGGTTACACTATCTCAAAAGTATCAACGTTTTATGATTTATGTTCATGCCAAAGGAATGATCGTAGATGATGAATACGTAATCGTCGGCTCTGCCAACATTAATCAACGGTCGATGGCGGGATCAAGAGATACTGAAATAGCAATGGGTGCATATCAGCCTAATCACACTTGGGGCAATAAGAAGAGACATCCTAGAGGCCAGGTACAAAATTTGCAACTTCAATGTCACTTGATTTTGCAACTTTAGCCTGTTGTTTAGCTATGAATATGGAGAATCTCCATCCCTTTGTATGAATCACGGATTTGAATGTACGGGGATGAAGACTCTCCAAATATTCCGGGACACCTTTCTTCGTCCATCCCCTGCACCGTTTACAACCCTAAACATAGACGTAAATAACTTGAATTCGCCCAATTCAATCTTGTCATCTTGATGTGGCTTCAGGTTTATGGATACAGAATGTCACTATGGGCAGAACATTTGGAATTAGTGGATAAATTGTTCGACGAGCCAGAAGATTTGGATTGTGTAAAGACGGTAAACAAGATTGCAGAAGATAACTGGAGAAGGTTCACAGATGAGAATTTTTCACAACTTCAAGGGCATATCCTTAGATATCCATTGGAAATAGATAACGACGGTAAAGTAAGCCCTTTGCCTGGACACGAAAGTTTCCCAGATGTTGGTGGTAAAGTTCTTGGAGCTCGTTCAACACTTCCCGACTCATTAACTACATAGAAAAAAACTCCAATTTTTTCTGCAGTTAGTTTTAGTGATAAATTGATTGTTGAGCTATCTGTGCCTTTATGCAAATTGAAAAAGCTTGGTTAGAGACTGTTGGAGCCCTTTTGAGCTTCTAAGTCCAGTCTGATGGTAGAACAGAATGCCCCAATGTACCATTACTGTATAGTATAATAGGAATGCAGAGTTGCTATTTAATAAATTCTGCTTGTCAATCCTGCTTTTGAACCTCTTTAGCTTCATATAACTCGAGGATGAAGCATAAAATAGGTCCAGGGAGAACATATTTAGACTCCATGTGTATAATGTAAACACGAATGTTTCGTATTGTAGGAGCAGTTTCATACTTCCTTAACCAGGGATTCAATAGAAACTCATTTTCTATTGATTTGGTTCTATGTTCAAGTTATGGGAGCTCCACTAACATATATATGGAACTAAACATGGGTGCTTACACTACACATTTAATATGTGATTATATAATCGTTTAATAACTAGGCAACTAAATGTTTACCTGAGATGGTGCCGATGTGGAATCGAATTGATGAGAAACTGAATATACACTAATGGAGTCTTAACTTGTAACATCTACTAGTAGTGCTATCCTGGCATTAATGCAGTTTTTTACGTGAGAAGTCTAAATTTGTTCTCTCCAAATAACTAGAAACTTGTATATACGTTATCTACAGAAGTTTAATTGATCCGTCTATGAAACTAATTTATACTTTAACGGGGCACAACATATAAATAAACAGTTAAGAATGTCAAACTAAGAAAGTAAAAACATAAAAGGCATTATACAAATTTGTTTATCCATACATTAACAATCTCACAATTCCAAACCTCAAACAACTTATAAACTCTCCTACCTCAGTGAAAAAACAAGAAGAGGAATATGAGATTTATGCATTACATAATCAATTAACGGTAACTTTCCCGTTCATACCAGCACCCTGATGAGGGGCACAGTAAAAACTGTAAGTCCCTTTCTCAGTCAAAGTAACAGCATAAACCTCTCCAGGACCATTAAGATAATCCTCTTCAGACATCGAAATTTTCGACACATCAACACCCCCGGGTACCTCATCTTCATCAAACACAACATTATGTGGAAACCCAGCATTGTTTTTAAACACAATCTTTTCACCTGCTGCTACTGAGAATTCATTAGGAACAAAAGCCAATGATCCATCACTGCCTCCTAGTAGAACCTCCATAGCCATGGCATTGCTTGCAAGGATTGCAGTTGCAGCTGTGGCTGCCACTGCAACTCCAAGCTCCTTCATGGAAGCTCTGGCTCCAAACTTTGGGGTAAGTTTGACCATGGTGGTGACTTTTGATTGAGTGACATTGGATGTTTTGAGACCAGTGAAAGATGGGATTGAAACAGCTGCAGAGGTTATGGAAGACATTCTTGGAAGTGTTTTGTGTGTGTTCTGGTCGCCCTCTGGTATAAATTGGGAGGAATCAGAGGGAGGAGGAAGAGGGTTTGGATTATAAGAGTGTGATGGAGGAGAAGATATTGAGGTTGTAGTTTGTGTGGATGATGAGATGTTGTGTTTTGTGTGGTTTAAATTTGAGGAGGTGTAAGATAATGCATGGGGAGGTGAAGAATGGGGTTATCTGTGAAGGTTTTTTCTGATTGGTTGAGTTGGATATTGTTTTGATGACATGGCTTTTAGATATATTTGAGTCAATATCCAAGTGGGATTGAGAAAATGTCATTTGTGAAAATTGAAAACTAAAGATGGATTGGTGGAAATTAATGTTGTTTAAGCTTGGTTTGAAAAAGAAAACACAAATATCCCCAGTGAATTCGTATGGTTTAAAGCAAATCAACTTGAGAATAGAATACGAGATCTTTTCTCATAAACACAACTTTGATATTAGGGATGACCAAGTGTAAGGTATCCATAAGTAGTATCATTCTCATACCAATACTATGAATTTAATGAGTATCTCTTTCGAATCTCATACCTTATCCTTTAGAATCGCAGGTATTAATGGGTACCTTATCTTTAGATAATCAAGGTTAAAATAAAAAGAAATTTACAAATTTTACATAACATAATTTAATATTGAGACTATGAACACGAGAGTGTAAGCTCTGATCAATAGAAATGACTTTGCTTAATGTTGAAAGTTCTTCAAAGGACTCAGGTTGTGAGTTTGAATCTTATTAGTTATATAAATAATAGTTTATACAGTTTTATAATGGAGATAGTGTTGCCGCAGAAATGTTACCCTGTTACTGGGCACCAATACCTTATTTTAAGCTTATCTTTTTTCTTAAGTATTTAGATTGCAATGTAGGCTAAATATCCAAACGTTTCTGTTTTTCTTTCTTGAAGGATAAATATAAAAAATTTCCAATCTTTTGGCCCAAGCATTTGGCAGATTGGTGCTAAAAGAAAAAACTTCAAACCAATTATTAGTCTTTGTATACCATTGCTCAAATCCTATTAGTCGTCTTTTTATTCCAACATTAAGATTTTCTCAAGATTCATGCTCAACCTAAATTATGAAGAGAAATCTCCGAAATTGTATTTTTAAAATCAATTATACAATTGAACTTGATCTTAAAGACAACGTTAACAGATAAATTCAATTCGGTCTGTCATTTGCATATATAGTCCACAGTATCTCTAAGATAGATACTTAGCTGTACAAGTAACTACTGATCCACACAGGTCCAAGCCAAACTTAAATAGCCTATTTTCGTATGAAGGCCATTGAATGCATAGTTTTTGTTAATGACAATTCCAGGGGTCTAATGGAAATTCTATCACTTGAAGCAATATTTTCATATGAACCAACATTGAACTTGCTTCAAATAACATATTGGTCGCTTAAAGTTGCTTGAACTTGCCGAAATCATCCACTTACCGTGCCATGTAAGAGTTGCAGGACTAATCATGTCAATTTAAGCAAGTTCAATTAGCTAATGAGACATCTCCCGGAGTTCAGGAGGTCAATGGGATTATTTGGTCAAGTACAAAGTGCCCTTGATATAGACTAACCATGAATCAGTACTGCAGCACCTATTGTACATTCCAAATAGATGGTTAATTAACCACGAATCACAAATAAATTCTAATTCCTCGAGGGGGTTATCTAAAGTTTTAGACCATCATTCGCCACACCTGCTCAAAATGATGACAACTCGTGAAGAAAAATAAGGTTGTAAACTTTTCTCTAATCCTGACTCTAGTTCCAAAACCACATCCTGCAGTACAAGGGACTGTTCATACGAACAACCGAAACTGAACCAGTATCACTTGTAAAAGCAAGTCCTAAAATGTAATAAACATAAAGCATCAAATAAAGAAAAAGCAAGACCGAATGGATATCATTATTGTTTAATTGACATAATTTCCATAACATAGCACGTTGTAACCAAGACGAACTTCCTTAACATGGTAGTCAACAAATCATCCACTAATGTTAACAACGCCTCCTACTCCACACTGTATCTCATTAATCCAGCAATTGCAATACCTAATGCAAATGGTAGAGCTAAATATGGCGCATCCGAAACATGCATCCATTCACAAAAGACATGTCAAGAAGATTAATCATTTTCAAAGGATCGGTTTTCTAATGCACATGTATCTACTCAGAACCTAAACCAACTAATTTCAAATATTGAGTTAGCAATCCAAGAAGTTATTGACAGAATTCATAATTTCCTTTTTCAAACATCTATTTGCAGAATTATGAGTTTATTCAGCTTAAACTGAATCCAAGCTTATTAGTTACACCTCGGGAAAGAAAGAGACTATATACAATCACCATTCATATACATAACAGTTCTAGGATAAGAGTTGAATGTACACTGTAAACTGAAAAACTTCACCTCTTTAGATTGGAAATGCATCGCTTCCGTCATCATCATCTTTGTCATCCATATCAAACAACTTGAATCCCATATCCCATTTTGCATCTTTATACTTGAAGCTCGGGCTCACATAACACTTCATCTCGTGAAACAGGTTCAAATTATCCACCAGCTTATGAAAAATATTGCATCCACAGCACTAATCATCAAAACAAACAAATTACAAGTTAGAAAAACCAGAGGGAGACTGAAAAAACTATGTAAAATTACACCCATGACCACTTAATTTACTCCTAATAACATTATGACTGCTCAACTTCAAAGTTTGACGCCAAAGGTCATTCATCTTTGCCTATAGTCTTTACTGCCACTATAGCCCCTTCCGAAGTAAGATGCACGATCTCAAAATAGACGAGTCCAAGAATTAAAATTGTTCATCACCAATCTACTATGTAACTGCAATATCTATTATCCAAGTTACCATTTCTTCCCCCCTCTAACTAAACAAATATCTATCTATATGGCGTCAAAACCAAGAACTTCAATGATCAAAATTGCTTAGGATCTCAAAACGGAGTGCGTGTAATTTATCCGGAAACCTAAAGAGAAAGAGGACCACCTGAACAAAAACAGTACCATCGGTGTAGGCATGAGGATTGATAGCCCGAGTAGTCCTTTGGCCACAAACATTACAGGTAAAAGCAACACGCATTCTCCGGCGTGGAGATTTAGTGAAAAGAGACCACGGTAGGGTCGAAATGTTCTCCATATTCGATCCCCCGTCAGCCCCCGCCGGCACCGAGGGCCCTTCCATACCAGAACCAGTAGTCCAGCCTCCAACAGAAGCAGCACTCAGAACCAATCCCATGGCTGCGTCCTAAACAATCATCAATTCACAACATAAAACCATGATTGAAAACATAAAAAATGAGCTAAAACCTGTCAGGGATTAATATATAAAAACATAACTAAGCCTTAACTACATCAGAGCCTCTGCGATAAAAAGTTACTAAGTTTAAGGTTTCAAGCCAAGTTTCATTGTAAGGGCGTGTGTGTGAGAGATTATTATATAAAACATAACTGAGCCTTAACTATATCAGAGCCTCTGCGATTAAAAGTTGGTAAGTATAAGTTTTCAAGCCACGTGTCATTGTGTGTCGGAGATTATTATATAAACCATGATTCTTAACTATCAGCACGAGCTTACGAAAGAAACGATAACTGAAATTGACCTTGGAGAGGGTGGGGTTATTGAAGAAGGGTACGATTGCGGAATCATTGGAGTCGGATCGGAGATCGGGATCATTTTCATTTTCTGAAACAATTGAATTAGAGATGAGAGCAATGAAATTAGAGATGAGAGCGATAGAAATTCAGCTAACTTACTTTTGGAAGAGGTCTGGAATCGGAGGATTCGGATAGGAGAATCTGTTCTTTTAGGGGAGAAGAAGGAGAGAGGAGAAGGGGAACAAGAAGAAGAAGACACCATTGCAGGAGATGAGCTCAGAGTTTCCATGGCGATTCGACCACAGAATCAATGAATACCTTTTTGTTTTTACACTTCTTCTCCCTTTTTTGGGTGCCTATATTTCTAAATATAACAACTTAAGGCTTAGCCCCTACGGGTGGCAATGGAGTGGAAACCCGAAACTCGAAGGCATCCGATCTGATGGGGTGGAGAAATTCCCGAATTCTTTGAGTGTGGGGATGAATTTACACCCGAGAACTAATTTTAGTGGGAGCGGGTGTTGCTATATTGAACCGTGGGATATCCAATCCGACCCCGAAAAATCTAGTGGGGAAATCCGCAAATGACCCGTAAGAATTTCCGAAATATTCTCGAATCCATATGTAATGATATGCATATCAATATACATATAAAAAAATACATTATAAAGTATTTTATAACAACATTTTTTGTATCAGTTTGAATTATTTTGAGTAATTCACTTTTTGAATTGACTAGTCATCTAAAATATTTTACAATTTTTTAGTTTTATTTGTTTTTTTTGGTTTGGTTTCATAACTTATTTGTATAAGTAAAATTACTCGTTTGTACTAGTTTTATTATTAGTACGTATAAACCAGAAATTTTAATGATTAGATTAGAAAGTTTATTAATATTTTGGGTGATGGAAATACCCGAAACCCGTGGGTACTTGTTCTGGGCGGGTGTGGCTCTAAAATTAACCCTGAACTTTTTTTTTGGGGATTTCTCAAACCCGCACCCGAAACTTTTGGGTGGAGAATGAGGAATGCAAACCCGCCCCAAATTCAACCTATTGCCACTCCTATTAGCCCCTGATTCATAAATATGCATTTCCAACAAAATTTCTTTACTCGCATTGCTTTTGAACTTTGTATTTATTGATATGGTGCAACCTGACCTTTAAAACTTAATATTATATTACTTGAATTTTACAATTTACTGACATAATAACCTGTTTAGTATTAGTATGACCGCTTTAATATTAGGTGTAATTTAACCTTATAATTAGCTAAATTTCATCATTTTACATTTTATTTTTATAATAACAATTTTTTTTTTGAAAGTTATAATAACAATTTAATTTTAGTTTTTAATTGCATATTAATTACACGAGAGGGCTTGTGGAAAATAATTTGATGTTCCTATTATTGTGTCCTTCTCACATAAAATCAATTTTAATTATTTTAATTAAAATAATTTGTGGGCCCTCTATACCTTACTCACAAAAAAAACTGATTTTATGTGAGAGAAACACAATGAGGAATATAATAATGGGACATCAGATTATTTTCCAGGGCTTGGGTAGAGCTTGGACTTAAAAAAGGAAGTTAAGTGCCAAATAAGATGAGATTGTTAAGGAACTGATTGAACTATAAATTTGAGCCGATAGTTAAGACCTAAATATGATTTATAGGAATTTTCAATATATTCTCATGTGATTGCTCATTGAGCTTGAAGTGTGCATAACACAAGCTCGCCCACCTACGTGTTTAATTCACCAATAAATCGAGTTGTTAAGACTCAAAACTCTAGACTTTTGATTGTTGAGACTCTATATCATATTAAGGAACGATTGAACTAAAAGTTTGAGGATAATAGTTAAAACTCCTAGGCAAACATACATGGTATTTCCTTCTCGCCCATCACAAAAAAGCAGCATCTTTGATTTACCTCTCTTCTTTCTTTCTTAGAAAACACTCCTATAGAAAAAAGAAAAAAAAAAAAAACCTTCATTTTACATTCATTCATCAATTGAGTTTGAAAGTGGACATCAAAGAGTTAGGTCCAAACAAAGGCCCATCTGAGCCCACTTACAATATATGATCTTCATGGACTAATGGTAACCCATACAGGAGGCGGCAAGACGAACACAGAAGTATCACGAAAAATACATTGTTCGAAATAAAACATGTGTGGAAAACATGGCTGCTTCATCATCGGCGAAGAGCTTAATCTTAACCCTAAGCTTCTAATCTCTCCATTTTCCATCTCAAATTTTCCATAATCATGACCTTCCCAAGCATAATCCTTCCCTAATCTCACATAATCATCGCTAAAATATATGCAATTTCCTTCACAATTATTCACTGAAATGCATAACGAACTATTAGTCCCCAAGAACAACATCATCTTCTCCCCCAAACTCTCCATCTTTCTCCATCCGTCTTCGCCTAATCGATAAACCTCGAATCTCTCTGTTTTGTATTCATAACCAGGAACTACTTTTCTGTACCTTGCAATCACTAACAATTCTTTTTCTTCATTGCAGCTAGCTATGTACCATTGCCGGTATCCGATTCTTGGATTAACCGGCGGCAGATCAGATACACGGATCATAGAATTTAATTCCTCGTTGAATACTGAAATTGCGCCGGTTTGATCAACTGTGTGGAGTTTTCCTTCACGAAACAGTATGTCCTTGTATCGACGAGGTGTATCTACGATTTTCCATTCAGTATTGTTCCATTTGCAGTACGCTAAATTCTCGTTGAATCCATATATCACCGCGACAATGAAATCTTTCGTCGTTGATGGATCAGCGGATAGTACGGCTTTCACTATGAAGGTATCTCGGATATGTAGCTTTTCTCTCATAATGTAGTTCTCATTCAGGTTTCTGGAGTTCAAATAGACTAAATCGGTAGGGAAAGTCGGGAATGTAGATAAGGAAGGAAGCTCGATTTTTGCTCTGGTTAATGGATTCAAGAGAAATACTGATGGAGTGTCTTCCACCATTATTAACCATCCGTGTGATGATCCACAGCAGCGTTTTTCGGAAGCTTTAGGCAGTTTTAGAGAGTATGTTTTGTCGTTGGAGATGTTGTAAAACCCGCGGTGGCCGGGGTGATCTTGGTAGTACGGGAGTAGGAGAAATGGAAGGTGGGATGAGATATTGTGTGGTCTTTTTGGTAGGGAGGATTTCCATGATGTGCAAACAGCTTGAGTGTGAAGATAATCTACGAAATTGGTATGTTTTCCTCCAATTTCTTGAATTAATTCTGAGGGGAGATCAGCCCAATTTGACATTTTTAATTGTTGATTGTTTAATTTCTGAATGAGTTTTGGGGTTGGTTTATATGTTTATCTGCAAATATAATAATCAAAATCAGTTTGCCTGGAACGTCAATGCCCATAATATTTAATTTAATTCGGTTGGTGAAAAATGGAATTGAATATTACACGCTTGTTACCGGATTAGATTAGTGTTGTTGACTTGTTGTCTTCCTCTTATCCCATGAATTTGGTTCATCTAGAAATTATTATTGTTTAAATATGACTCTCTTTGTTGTTGAGTGTATATATATTTATTTATTCTTTTTTTTTTTCTATCAGTGAATAATTTGTATAAGGTATAGAGCGAATTGGGGTGGACAATTTCGAAACCGTCCGATTCATGTTATTGAGTATTGAATCTTTTTCTTCTAATCCAAAAAAATGAAAATAGAAACCCCAAGTATTGATGTTTCTAAAATAAAATATGATTTATTGTGGTTGAGTATTTAGAAAGGAAAAATCCAAAATCCCAAGTATAGTATTAGTGTTTCTAATTGTTTATTGATAGAGTGTTTGATTTATTTTTATGCTTAAGTTGTTATGCAACAATACGGTCCATTGCAGGTAATATTGAGGTAAAAAGAATGAGTAAAGAGTAACTTTATAGATACTAATGAGGAGGATATGATAACTGCACTAAAGAATACTAAGGAAGATAGAAAAATGGCGGGAGAGTTACCGAGATATAGAAGTACTAAAATGTAGTTTACTCAATCATCGAAAATTAAATATATGAAGAATGATTTGGTTCTTTATATATTTTGTATAACTTGTTTGTGTTGAAATTTTGAGCTATCACCAACTTTGCATTTGTTCTGTTATGGTTTATAGGTATTTTAATTTAGTTCCATTTTGGCTTTTAGATTAGGTGGGGTTTCCCTTTCGAATTGTTTGATAGTAGCTAGCTAATATTGACATTTACATTATTATATATAAAACCTCCATCTAAAAATTTGCTAGAAATATATATAAAAAGTTAATTTAAAAGTTGACGATATTTTAAGCAACTTTAATTTTTCAATTTTTTTTTATGTTGAGATCATTTAATTGTTGTTTAATGATGAGATATAAAGTTGATGTTTAGAGAGTGAAGTTTTTGAAAAGGATGATTTTGAAAAATAGAAAACATAACTTCATAGTAATTGAGATAGTAAACAACTTTAAATCATGAAAATTTTCATTTTTATGTCATTAATGGACACTTTTAGATGAATTCTACAGCGTGAAGTTTTTCTTCTACTCTAGAGAATCTCTACCCATTTAACATACATTCACACACGTATATTTTTATTCTTATTTAATAAATCATGCCGTAAATGTCAAAATGTCACCATCTTTCATTCTAACTTAGCTATATTCAATTTGGTGGTACACCTAATTTCCCAAGAAATTTTTTTTTACCACCCTGTCTTTATTTGAGAGTGGGAGGTTAATGTTGATAAAAATTAGAAAAAGTTAATGTGAGTAACGAAACAGAAAAGAAAATCGAATGTTAACCTTACTTGAAAGTTTAAGTTTAAAATGCAAAGTAGTGGTGTTTTTAAGTTTTTATTGATGAAGTGTTTGATGTTGTTTATACACGAGTTTTTATGCAACTATACGGTTCGTAGGGGGTGATCTTGAGGTAAAAGTCTGAGTAAAGAGAGACTTTGTAAGATACTAATGAAAATATTAGTAATGCGCTAAACAATACTAATGAGGATATCAAAATGCAGAGAGAGTTACTAAGATATATTGGTGAGGTATATTTCTAATACATGTAGAGGATTTTAAAATTCATGTATTGAGATCTAATGATTGAGAATTTTTATGTGTTATTTGATCAAATATTTGTTACTGATACTAGAACATGTTCTACACGTATAATATATTTGTTCAAGACAAAACATAGGAAAGTTGGTGGAGATGCGTTAGCTATCTTCAGTGGGTGATTAGATGGAAGGCTTAAGGAATACGAGTTAGACCAAATTGACAGTATTTATTTGTTTTGGATTAATCATTAAACATGAATTATAAGGAATATATTGAGCTCTTGATTAACACAATATAAGCCTAACCCTTCCCCAGCCCGTTAAACTTGTCAAGTTTTCTTATTTTGCCAATTAAATTTAGACCCTTCTTGTTTAGCCACTTGAACTCAACACACTTATGGGTTGACTCTTTTAGACTTAATCAATTTGAGAAATTTTTGTCGCCTTCTGAGTTGACTTTTTTCCACAAATTTGATTGATCTTCTAAGTTCATTATTTGAAGTGGACGTTGGTCTTGATCTTTGGCTAGCGTAAACTCTGAGTTTTGCTCAACTACTGAGTTGATTCTTCAAACTAAGTTAGTATTATCTTGATACTAGTTGATTCTTCAGATTTGGTCAGCATCTTGATACTGATTGTTGAGCGAACTCTCGATCTTTAATGAAAATATTGACTACTGACTTAAAAAAAAATAAACGATCAATAACTTTAAGAACACTTTTAATAATCAATTTAAAGTTAGAATTATCATGCATTTTTCATATATGAATTTTGACATTACATAAAACAAAATGATTGAGTTTTAAATTCTACCTACCCCATTTCGATAATGAAAAAATTTAATTGAGGTGGAAAAATAAGATAATCATAAAAACTACCCGATAGCTTATATGCTTGGTTCCGAATATAAAAATCTAAGTAGTTAAGATAACATACTTGAGTAAATAAACAAGTCAGCATCACAAAGTAGACCGTATATATGCGCAAGTTATATAGAACTAAAAATTTGAATTGATTTCATTAAGCACAAATATTGCAAACTACATCGATTAAAAGGATAAAACACATACTGATATGATATGCAAATGATCCTAAGTGACATGAGTTTCATTTGGATTCATGGACGGGTCAACACTTGTGTCTATGCTCATGATCATTGGGTTTGGGCAGAATGCATTTACAAAAAAGGTCAAAGCATGCCGTTATTTTTATTTTTATATTTTACACTATTAATAATATAACAATTAAATGTTACATTCTCAAGAAGTTTTTCAAAAGGTTTATAATTTATTTGATTTTACTTTTGTTGGTGTTTAGGGTCTTTAAAATCTTGGAGTCTTACTCTACTTATATATGCAACTCTAATAACTACACATGTCAGAACCGTTTTAAAAATAAAAACTATTTTACAATAGGTTTAATCGGGGTTGAGCTTCTTAAATTTGACACACTTATGCAACTTACACCCTTAGCTTTTGATTGTAACAAATTACCCTCTAAACTTGTCCAGTTGCAACAAATAACCCACAGTCCTGCATTTGTACAATTGAAAGAAAATTTGAAATACTCGCGCGCCACATGTCATGTTCTTATTGGACATTTGAAAAGTCAAATCCCACGTGTGAAAACAAGTAATAAACAATCAAAAGAAATTCGAAATTTTCCAGAATTTTTGACGGAATTTGAAAATTTTCCGTCTAAAATCTGAAAAAAATTCAATTTTTTATGGAAACTGAATTTTTTTTTTCAAATTCCATCTGAATATGGAATTTTTAAGTTTTCGTCCAAATAAAAAAACGAACACGGTAATAAGAAGAAGAAGAAGAAGAAGAAGTAAAAGACGAAGAATAAGAAAAAAGAAGAATTTAATTCATTTAGAAGAAGCAGAAAATAACTTAATTGATTTAGCAGTAGTAATGGTAATGAAGAATAATTGATTTTATTTTATCAATTACTTTTATTTTTTTGACTCTTTCAGGCGCTTCAAGGTAAGTGTTGTTCACTCACATTGTCATGTCAGCAATGTGGAGTTAGTTGTTACAACTGGTCAAGCTCAAGGAGTAATTTGATACAATCAAAAAAGTTGAGAGGGTAAGACCATGTTCTTTATGCTCTATCAGTAATTTATTTCAGTTCAGTTCAGTAATTTTCCTTCAGTATATGCACATCATTTCAATTCAGTTCAGTTTAGTCACAAAAAACAGAGTCTAAGTTGCATAAATGAGCCAAATTTTGAGGGTTCAACACATATTAAGTCTTTAAAACATTAGTAATTCTTTTTTCAAACCATGTCATTTGAAAAATGAAATGCATAGAGAACAAATTAAGTGGAGATTTAGAAAAGAAAACACAAGAGGCAAAGCATGCAAGGGAGAAATAAATGAAGGAATCTTTGTTAGAGTACATAAATGGGAGCACTAGCAGTCATTCTTGTTATTTATTGCAAAACGAATACTTTCCACTTCCTCTGTCACCTTTCTTTACTCTTCGCCTATCTTCCCATCCTCTCATTTACTTCTCTCAACTAACCTTTTGTATTTTTTAACCTCAATATTAAACATCCTCCCTCACCCTCCAATAATAAAAAAACAAAACAAAATAATAATAGTATATTCCTATTTTATAAAAATACTAGAAATACAACAAAGCTTGTTACTTTCATGCATATTGAAAATAGTAATAATTGCGAAAGATTAATATTAAAGTATTATTGAGCCGTAATTACTAGTTTAACTTTTTGATAAATAAAATGATATCATAATTTATAAGACTGAAAGTTATTTGTGTTGTACACGCTTCATATTAAGGAGTCTTCGTTTAAAGATATGTCAAATTTTTTAAATAACATGATATAAAACATTGTTGTTAAATTCTTAACTATAAGCTCAAACTTTTGTTTCAATTTTTTAAATAACAATAATTTTTAACATAATATTGCGTCAAATTTTTTATGTAACGTGAATATTTTCTTAAATATTTCACACATGATGAGGACATACATAAGAATGTAGATGTAATATTGCCCATGCAACTGTGTCAAAATATTTACAATCTTACGCAAAACAATAAGCACCCTTCAAAGATATTATCGTGTTTTAAAGGATTATAAGAAGTTTCGTAGTTCATTGGTAAAAATAGAGTTTTTAACCATTAATAATTTTTTCCAAGTGTATTGCACTTAATATTGTTAACTAATGATAATAATAATAAATAAAAAGCAAAATGTATTATTTGGCCACTAATCTATTCCAAATTTGTGCATTTGGCCACTGACCTTTTATTTAGTCACATTTGGCCACTTATCTTTGTAATTTGATAAAATTTCACCCTTATTATGTTAATTGAGATTCATACATTTATATTATTTTGCAATTTTTAGTTTTACTATTAACTTTCTTATTTGAAATAGAGTAATTTTCGAAAAAAAACATGTGTTTATTGATTTTGTCAAAATGGTGTTTGTGTTTATTTTTTTGACAAAATGAGAATTGTGTTTATCACCGTTACTCAAAAAGCGGAACAATCATTAACAGTGTTAAATGTAATGATGTGGCAAGGGGCTTTTGGTTTTTATTTATTGATAAAAAAATTTTAAACATTCATGTGTTTGCAACTCTAAAGTGTGAGAAATGAGTTTTTCATATCATAACACATAAATTAAGACCAAAATACATCTTGCCACGTCATCACATTTAACACCGTTAATGATTTTTCCGCTTTTTGGTTAACGGAGATAAACACAAACACCTTTTTGACAAAATTGATAAACACACGAGTTTTTTTCGGAAATTACCTTTTTTTTATTGTTAGCTTGTAAAATATATTCCTCTATATGCCAAATACTGTTATAATGAATAAAACATTTAATTTATTTTATATTTAAATAATTTTATAAAATCATCACTGTTACATTCGTAACCATAATGATTTAAGAAATTTTTAGAATATGCTAGATATATCATCATGTCATCTGTATATTATATCGGTAATTTGATGATATATTATATATGTTAGAATTTAAAGTTCATGTTAGAAAATTAATTATTTACACCATGTTAAATTAATATTGGTTGAAATACCGTACATCAGACACATAGTAAAGTTCACCTAAGTGGTGATAGTAACACAACATAATTGGTGTGAATGGTATTTTATACAGTTAAATTTTATTATTGGATTGGTTGTATAAAACTTAATCAAATTTTAATTAACATAAAGCAATAATTAAAAAATAAACATAAAGGTTTCGGTTTTTTTGTTGAAATGAACTGAATGAAACTGAACCGAAATGAACTAAATTTGCTGAATTTTACTGAACGAATAAAAAATTATGTTAAAATATATTAAATTGAATTGAACTAAATTTTGCTGAAATTAAGTAAAAGAAACAAGGCCAAAGACCAAGATCGAAGAATGTATTTCAACCGAAGTGATATATTTAGAATATAATTAAAGGGCAATATATGTGTTCCTTCCCACGGTAAATTCAAAGCCAAATCAACCTTCATCTTCATTAATTGCACACAACAGTTTAAATGGCGTTTTATTGACATTAATAACGCTTGTTTATTTATTCAAAATAAAATATAAATAATGCTTGTTTATCGACGTTAATATTTATTTTTTTTCAAATAAGTAAAATACTGAAACCAAATAACGCAGTTACATAAAACGTATGTATATTACTGTCCAACCGGGAATTAGGGGCCTAATCGAAAGGAATAACATGTTGGTCGGTTATAGTTTTTCTTAATCTAAAATTTCCTACAAGTCTGGCTTAGGTCAAAACAATGATTTTGCAAATCCAATTCAAAATTTTCAGTTTGGTGAAAAAACTTGATTACTTAATTAGGGAACATATTCAATACTTAATTAGCTAATTTTGATTTTATCCAGCATCACCTTTGATATTAATCTCTAATCAATTAGCTAGGTTCAATTTTATAGAGAAAACATTGTAGTTTTCTTAAATAGGATAGAAAAAGACCTAGATGGTCGAATTCAATTATACCCTAAACATACATCCACCTAATATAAAGAGACATAAACTGATCGGTGTCAGGAAATAAACATATGTAAAATTATATCGATTAGTTGATTAATCCCACAAACTTACATCGGAACGAAACAAAACACGAAAACAATTCAAAGAACGACGTACCTGAAAATAAAAAAATAATGGGATAGCTCAACTTGATTAAATGGGACAAAAATGAGAGAAAGATGAAAGAGCAGTAAGATATTGGCACGGCTCAATCAGAGCTGGAAAACCCTAACGTGTTTACTTAGTCTGTGTCTGAGTGAACCGAGCCAACATCAAAATGACACTTTCAGTGACTACCATATCTGAAGATTGTTAATTTTATTAATTCAGACATTGAAGAAGAAGAAGAAGTGAGAAAAATAGGAAATGTGGGTTGAAATTTAAAGTAAGAAATGCAGAAGAAGAGCATTAAAAACCGTCCCTTGATTAATTACGTCCTAGCCTAGGACCAGACCAGAACTTTCATTAATGGCGACCCATGAACCCACCACCACCTCTATAATATTCTCTCTCTCCATGTTTATGATTGTGTTTTCTTTTTTTTAAGAGTAACTGTAACTGTAACAGTCTTTAATGAGGGGAATCTCATCATCTCTCTTAACATAACGCCTTTGCATTTACTTCTTCTTTTTCTTCTCTCCTTCTTTCAAATACTTTCTTAATTTATATGTTTTAATCACGCCCGTTCAGGTAGGTTTTATTTCGTTGAATCGATCAAATATCAACATATATATGTAGATGATAGATTACCGGTTCTCTTAAACTTCTTACGGTTTCTTAGTAATTCATTCCACCAAATTTTGTTAGATCATTTTTTTCCTGTATGTAGGTAGGGAAATTTAACATAACTGTTGATTTATCTTTCTTTTTTTTTTTGTATTAATTGATGTTTCACCAATATTATATATGTTCAACGGTAATGCTAAAAATATAGGCCAAAAGGGTAAATAAATATACAACATTTTGGATCATAGGAGGTAAAATTCATTAAATAATATGTTAGAAGATTTAATATATTAAATTAAGATGGTTTTGTTGAAATTTCTATAGAGCGGATTTCTGTTACATATAATAATAGCAAGTACGTAACTTACCATTCAATTCGTAATGTGGTCTTGATAATTTTGATAATAGAGGACAAAAGTTTTTTATCAGATCATCAACTATCTTTTTTTTTTTTTATAAAGATCATCAACTATCTTAATTAACCCTAACCCGAAGCCTTCTTAATTAGCCTAGCTAATTTATTACCAAACCTCCTTTGTCTTTTTGTTACTGCCCTTTCGTATTCAGACAAAACAAAACTAGTTGTAATTGGTGAGACTTGGCTTGGTTGGATCAATCTCTCACAATTAATTCACTTTTTTACAGTAATAAATATTTGTCTGCCTCGCTCTTCCATTGCCCATTTGCCCTAGTTTTCTCTGTTTTGGGCCCCCACAACCTCACCTCTTCATGCATTTATTCTTATTTTACCGATAAACTACAACTAGATTAAGTTCTTGACTAATTAGTTTTAAACTTACATATATAACAAATACAATACTAATGAATCCAGGAAGTATGTCTTTTTCAGGATACAAGAAAAGAAGAAAAGAAGATTTTCACCAGTTCATAAATTAACCAATTTAAACTAATGAAAGTCTTTTTTTTGGTTCTATTTAACTGGTTTATGAACACCACATTGGATGCCGATTAATTCAGTTTCGCAATAAAACAAACACATGAAGAAAAGTAATTTAATTTAATGTGGTTCAGATTGAATGTATCTTCGGGTGCGGACCAGCTTGAATTTAAGGCAGTTAAGGGTGATAGAACATTAGCTAGCGATACTTTTGTACATACCTTTATGTAAATTTGTATATATACACTTATGAAATGCTAATATACTACGGTTGCCACAGCTCTACATGGTACTAGAGCTAGACTTAAATAAAAAATCCTAACTCCTTTTTGCTATTGCTGCTTGGAACAAATTAACAATCACATATGCCACATTTCTACGGTCCTCAATGGGCTTCTTGGATTCGTCTCGATCTCTTTGTCACCACACATCGCTATCGCTCCTTTTGCTATTATTGCTTGGAACAAATTAACAACCACATATGCTATTGGGTCTCGGTCTCGTATTCGCAATCTGAAAGATCAATTGTTTCGTGTTCAACAGTTTCTACCTACATTCTCAAAGTTTGTAGCATATATGATAAATTAGCGTCATATAATCATATTGTTCCTGATGATGCCTTTGCTTATGCTCTCATTAATGGCTTGAATGAAAACTATGAACCTTTTGCTAGAAATATTCGCTTTCACAATGAAATTGTTGATTCTGATTCTCTCGTTGGCTTATTGTTGCATGAGGAGCATCAAATGCATCAAAAATTTGCTACATCGGTCATTGAACCGATTGTGTTGTTGGTTGCCTGGAATTCGGTTGCCCGCAATGTGTGCGTGGCAGAAGCATTTCAGCTAAACGGAACAACCATGCTAAAGAAGGACGTGGCTCCTCTTCTGTTTATAGTAACAAGGATGGTCTCAGTTTGACAATTCTAGTTCGCGTATCCATTTACACGCTAAATTTTAGTTAAAATACACTCCGTAGTTAAATAAATAATCTGACTCTTGCTTCTATTAAAAAAGCACCCACTAATTTCATCTTTATCCGAATTTACATTATTTATCCTTTGGACATATTAAGTATTGAAAAAAAACATCATTCAAACTAGGCATGTTCATGGATCGGGTCGGACCCGGTTCGAATTGGACTCATTCGGACCTACTATATAAATGTTATGTCCAAGCCCAACCCAACCCTCACAATTTAAGGACTAGGCTCGGGCTAGGCTTAGCCCAAAATTTTTCTAAATCCCAGGCCCAATCCAATCTGCCCAACATTTTTCAAAAATAAAATAATATTAAAATTAATAATTAAATATATTACTTTATTTTCATAATATTTACAATAACATTCTACTTTAAGGTGTAGGCTATGGTCACTTTGTTTTTCCCTTACTTTATCTATACTTTGTCTTTTTCACCATTGGATTAGTTTTTAACCCATGATCTAATGGTTGACAAAACAAAGTAATGGTTACTTTGTGAAAAACAAAGTGACCCTAAAATATCCCCTACTTTAAATACCTACAATTAAATTGTCTAGAATCCATATCCAATAAAAAAATTAATGCTATGAATGTCAACTGTAAAAAAAAATAATATACATATATATAATCTAAATATTTTAGACTTACTCATTTTCTTTATGATTTTATCATTCTAAACCTTTACACTCAATTATTATAAGTGTATAATTCATTTATTAATACTTAAATTTCGGGCCGGCCTCGGCTAGATCGGGTTTTTTTAACTAAATTCCAAGCCAAAACCAAGTTATGTTTGTGTTTGTACGGGCAATTGGGTCGGGCTGGGCCAATTATTAAATACGTATGTCCAAGCCCAATCCATTAAGTGCAGGCCTGGACGGGTAGGCGGGCCAACGAGTCGCTGAACAAGTCTAATTCAACCTGTTAAAAAATATTGAACGCAAATAAATGATTAAGACTTCTTAAATTTATTTTTTTGGTTATTTCAACTCAGTTCCATTCTCTTGGTGAGTACTCTCCAAATTTAATTTGGAGAGTCACCATTGGATTAATGATAAATTCAATCCAATGGTGTATAATAATTCTAATTTTTAGGGTTCAGAGTTAGGGTTAGGGTTAAGGTTAGGGTCAGGGTTTAGGATTGGAGTTGGAGTTGGGGTTGGGGTTTAGAGTTGGGGTTTGGGTTCGGGTTTAGGATTAAGGTTAGAGTTAGGATTATTATACACCATTGGATTGAATTTATCATTAATCCAATAGTGACTCTCCAAATTAAATTTGGAGAGTACTCACCAAGAGAATGAGACTCATTTCAACTAGTTTCTGAACACTATGTTGGATGCTGACTAATCCCGTTCCGGAAAAACAATTTGATGAATTATAGTATCAAAATTAAAACTTCTTAATTAATGTTCAAAACCGACTAAATTATTAATGAGCATGTTATAGAAAAAATAAGACGCTTACTGAATACTTTATTCATGGCAATTTTTTTGCTAATAACCATATATATTCCGCAAGTTGAAATCATTAATTTGACTTGCAATATTGTTAAATTAATTGTATATATATTTATTACAACATTTGGGGTACTCATAGGCATAGCTCTGGAAATTATTTAAGCAAACATAAAGAAGAATGAGAAGTATACATTAGGATAATCAAGGATACTACATTGTATGGAAACAGAAAATGAAATGGAAACGGAAAGAAACCAAGAAACATTATTTCTAAACAACATATATAGTTACCATGTAACGAAAAAGAAGCTAAAACGAATTACACGAACAATGAAAAGAGTAACGAAAATGAGTTTCCAAGCAGAACAACTTAAGAATTTTCATGAGTGAGAAGCATCTCAACAACTTGGCTCATGGTGGGTCTTGCATCTTTGTCTTCCTCCACACATCGCAGTGCTACTTCCACCATCTTTCCTAATTTCTTGATTTCATATTCATTTCCTATTCTTGGATTTATTATCTCTTTAATCCAATCATATTCCACGGTCCCAACAGCTTGACTTCGTTTTTCCCTGGTCCATGCTACTAGACCACCCGTATCCTCCTCAATACTAGTCGTCGGGCTCCTCCCGGTCAGCATCTCAAGCACAACTATTCCGTAACTATAAACGTCCACCTTGGAAGTGATCGGCAAATTAGAAATCCACTCTGGCGCCATGTAACCTCTAGTTCCTCTCAATTGTGAGAAGCCTTGATTTCCATCACTTTGGATTGATCTGCTTACTAAACGAGAAAGACCGAAATCAGATACTTTAGGCTGATAGTCATTGTCCAAGAGAATGTTATGTGGCTTCACATCGCAATGTAAAATCCACTCTAAGCATTCTTCGTGTAAATAAGCTAAACCTTTAGCCGTGCCAACGGCTATGTCAAACCTCCTTTTCCAATCAAGTTGGATAGAGTTGATGTTTACAGCCAACGATCCATGCTCCATGTACTCATAAACCAAGAGTTTATGCTTACTCGTCGTCTCCGTACAATACCCCCACATATCTATTAAATTCATGTGATTAAGCTTCCCAATTGAGCTTATTTCCGCTAAGAATTCTTCTTCTCCTTGATGAGCTTCATTAAGCAACTTAATCGCGGCGACTCTATCATCAGAAAATGTACCTTTGTACACAATTCCTCCAGCCCCTTTCCCAATTACTTGTTTGAAATTTCGCGTCGCCTTTTTCAGCTCGCTATAGCTATACCTTTTGAATCCGGAAGCCGCCTGAAGATAGTACCCTTGCATTATCCCTCTATCCGTTTTGTTTCTTACGATGAAGAAAATCCAAACAGAGAATATGATAAAAAATTCAAGCGCTCCAAGTATTGTCACAAACCAAAATAGCAACTTCACTAACCGAATTTCGTGTGTTTTCGCATACTTTCTAGGTAGCTCATGGATAAAATTGCTACAAGTACCAGTATCCAACTTGAACTCGGTTAGAGGCCAATTATACATACGAGTGTCCTCTAGTTTGGGCAGTTTTAAATAAAGATCTCCTTTAAAATTCGGTGTACGTTGGCCATTTAGCAACATCGTCTTAGCGAAACAGTAAGGAAGATCGCTAGGATGGTCATGTTTTACAAATTTGAATTGGAAACCTTTGCAATCGCATCTCTCCAAGCATTTATTCTTACAATCATCGAAAGTCATATTAGGAAAGAAACCAAAGTCATAGCCGTAAAATTCAACATTCTGGAGTTGAAGGAATATGACCTGATGACTCTGATCGTTAGTGTCACAAGAAAGATTGAATTTCGGTTTGCAACCGAAAGACCAATTTTCATCATTCACCAACTCAAATCCTGGGATGCAAGAACATTTTCTGCCAGACTCATGATGATAGCTACAAACACTATTGGGTCCACAAATTCCATGAATACTACATGGCTGAGAAGTGAGCTGCCAAGACACAATCCAAGATTCGTCTTTTTCGCGACTGTACAATCGAAGATTACCGTCAAATTCGAGCTTCAATCTTCTTTGAATAGTCTTATCTCCATAATCGGCACACGAAAAAGTGAAATTATCGGTAGCAGAAAAGTTACCGAACAAATCGAGCATGGCAAGTCTGTTGCTGTTGTAAGTAGACCTCTGCTCTTCCCAGGGTAGAGCACCAGGGTCCGGCCAGAAGACACTCGAGATCTCAGGACCGCTGTAAAGAAGACGTAGAACGTTATCATTGTCAAAATAGAACTTGTAGAACCCCGTGGAATAGTTAGTTCCACTTCGGGAAGAAACAAGTTGCATGTCTTTTTTGAAGAGTTGAGTTGGGAGGAGAGTGTCAGTGGGCGAACCGAAGCTCTCCCACAACGTGCTACTCTTTCTACTGTCGTTCGGTAAATATTCATTAGGAACATGATCAAGAAGAAGAAGAAGATTTCCATCGTCGTGCAACTCCAACTTGAGCGGCGAAAATGAGGCAGTATTAGTGGCCCAAACCGGTGTTCCACGTGTACCCGCGTCGGATAGGATAAGATTACCAGTTTTGAGAAAAGAAAGCTTTGAAAGTCTTCCGTTAACTGGTATATCGCGATTCGCCATCCAAACGACAGTGAAAGAATGGGTGAACCATATGGAAAAGCAGTAAGCATTTTCTCCAACTTTGTAAAAGCCAGCCGTGAATTGTCCATTGGGTGAAATCAAAACATCCTCAATGGAAATTGACGAGCCTTTTTTTAAAGTGTTTCTTGTAGAACATGAAAATGGAGATGATATTATCAGAAAGAAGATAACAAGTAAAGGGGAAGCCATCTGCAATTTTCAGATTTGGCATAAAATGAATGCATATGATCATAATCAAATTGCTTTTAACTTATATATAGTGATAATAATTAAAATATAAAAATAAAGATTAGTGAAGTTAATCATATATATGGTCCCCTCCAAAAGAACCAACTAATATGGGACCTATGTACATTGAGAATTTCTGTGGAATTGAGATTTCCAAATTGATGAAACAATTTCTCTGGTGGAATTGAGATTTTCAAAATTGAAATGGATATGGAATTCCACCTTCAAAGTTACAATCCACTAAAAATAATAAATTTACTTTAATAAAACAATTGAAGTAAGTCCACAAAAAAGAGTGTTATTAGAAAAAAAGAAACAAAAAACAAATTCTCAAAAAGTTGAATTAAGGTAATTGGATTCTAATGCTTTAAATTTTTCTCGCCATCAAAGAGAGTTAGAGGAGTTTTGATTTTTCATTTTCTAATAAATTTCACGGATTCATGAATTTGAGGCTAAACATTCTTTAAATGGCTTTTATTTTTCTTATAAATTTCACGGATTCATGAATTTAAGGCTTGTCAAACATTCTTTAAATGGCTATTCTCGCAATTAAAATTTTCCTGCGTATATCAGAATTCAACTCAAATCTGAGACCTCACTAAGCGACTTCAGGCCCTTAAGTGTTTTAGCCAACTTAAATTGACAGGAGTGTTGATTAGATGCATGTTCTAGAATAAAAATTACAACTTCAAGAACATTTTATTTATTAATTTTCTATCGATCTAATGGATACACTGCATCTACTTTAGGGTCTATGTATAAAAACTGCAAAATAACAAAAAACTACAAAAGTTCATTTTTGTAATAATTCGGGATCGGCTAATATGCATGCATCATTAAAAACCGTAAAGCTCAAGACGCGTCAGTGACATAAATTTTCTTCCACCACTTTGTCACGTCTATCACCATATTTTTCTCAATTCCTAACAATTATTCATTTTCAAGTTTGCTTAGGGCTTCTTCCTTTAGCCCCCACCGCTTCCTCCTCTTGCAACTTTTTCAAACCTTGTAATGGGTGCATACTAGCCCTTCTTCTTTTTATGGCAAAATCACCTTAGTCGATTTTCACCTAGCTTATTCTCAATACATGTAGTTCCTAGTTTCGTCCTAATAATTTCATTCCTCACGTAATCGATCTTTTCTCGTATGGCTACACATCCATCGTAACATACCCATCTTCACCACCGACATCTTATGAACGTCACATTGCTTCACTGCCCAACATTCCCATAAGACAATACAGATCTAATTGCGTTGTGCTAGAAATTTTTCCTTCAATCTATTAGACATGTCGTGATCCAAAAAAAACTCATATCGCTCTTCCACCTCAAAAAAATAAATACAGAATGTTGAAGCTTCAATATGTGCTCTTGTTTTCAATAAGTGCTATTGTTTAAAAAGAAACTAATAAGTGCTCAACATTAAATTAAATGGTTAATTAGTTAGTTATCAAGAGAAATTCTAGAATACTTTTAGAGTATGAATAACGTGATATTTCGAACCAATAATTCGATGACACGTTATATATATTAGTATCTAAGGTTCATGATTTAGGGTCTAATAAGTTTATTTTTTAGGATTTAGAGTTTTTATTTTAGGATCTAGAATTTTATATAAATAATTAACTAAAAAATATATTTTTTCATTAATTACACGTTGTAAAAATTTTATATTTGATTGATGTAACACATGCCAACCATTTATTGGTCTGGAATACCACATATTCATAAAGTAAAAACAAAATAATAAATAAGATAAATTAATGTTTATCTTCATAGGCGTTTGGTGAATTCGTGCATAAGCAACAGAAAAGAATTCAGAAAGAGAATCAAGGAATAAGGAAACTAATTATCTTGAAATATCTCTTCTCTTTGGATCGGTTTGGAAAAGAGAATGCTACATCAATCGATTTCTTTTGTGACTGTTTTCAATTTGTTTTTAGGGTAAATTCTAAAAAACTCACTGTAGTTATAAAAATTGTCAAAAAAGTGATTGTGGTTTGTTTTGTGATAAAACAGTGACTGTGGTTTTTATATCTTGCCAAATGAAGGATTTTTTATTTAAATACCATAAAAATTGCTTGTATTTTTTAGACTTTTTACGGGGATCTTGTGGGATTTTTCAGGTATACCCATTGAACTTTTATTGGTGTGGTTCGGGTTTTCCACAGATCGGATATAGAACCATCAGATCTGCTCAAAATTAATCTTCGAATTTAAAATATGCATACACATCCATTCAATAAATTTGATATTTACCTCTCAATGCCTATTCTAATTGAGGTGTTTTCTATGTAACTACTAAAACTGACCATTTGATGGACAACTAAATAAATAGACGTTGAGATGATATGGATGCATAGAAAGAGAATGTGGATACCGCTAGAGATCTCAAACATAAAAAAAAAAATGAAGAATTGATGATGTTCTAAGCAACTTTAATATTTTGAGTTTTTAATTTTAAACTTGTTGAAGTGGTGTTTAGTGTAGAGAGAGAAAGTGAACATTTAGAGAGAGAATTATGAATTTGTTGATTCTAAAAAATAAAAAATATGGTTTATATAGTCAATGATGTAATAAACAAATCTAATTCTTTCAATATTCTATTTTAAGGTCGTTATCGGTTATTTTTAAGGTATTTAAATAAAAAATTCTTCTTTTGGCAAGATATAAAAACCACAATCACTTTTTTATCATAAAGCAAACCACAATCACTTTTTTGACAAGTTTCGTAACCATAGAGGTTTTTTCTAAAATTTACTCTTATTTTTATACATATATTTTCCTTAACTTATATAAATATTGTATTTGTTTCAAATAATCAAATTTATTTGTATGTTTTTTTTTTTAATGTGACTGGTGATAAAAATAAATGTTTTAAAACTCGAACCAAATCGGCTAGTCGGATCGATCGAATCGGGATTCGTATTGAAATCTGATTTTTTATAACTGATTTTTTGAACTTTCAACAACCCAAAGCGAACCGGGGTTGAACCGGAAACCGGCGGTTGAACTGAAAACTGGATTGACTCCGGTTTTTTATTCTTGGCTTGAGCCTCAATAATAATCACCATTAGTCCATTAGATTGTTCTCTTTAAATTTAAGAATCCAACTTCTCTTTATAATGAAATTTTTAATATTTCCATATACTTCCAATCAATGTGGAATAATATCTACTTTTTTTACTAGTTCCTTTTCTTCCTTTATAATCTCTTAACAAATGTAATAGAGCTAAAAATAACTAATTATGAAATTCTCCCACTTAAATTCTATTTAGAAGATAAATTTTTCTAAAATCAATTTTGAATTAACAATATATAATTAATATATTATTTATTTATTACGTCATTCGGTTCGACCATTCTGGATTTTAAGATTGAACCAAGTAACTCGTGACCCTTTTATAAAATCGGTTCAGTGTCCGGTTCGAGTTTTAACCATTGGATAAAACCCAAACCCAAAATGCTTCTTGATTGTCAACATCAACAATAAACACCATTAAAAGAACTCGTCCAAAACAATTGCCATTATTTAAAATTGAAATTTAATTTGTTAGTTCCTACAACCCAAACCCAAAATGCTTCTTGATTGTCAACATCAACAATAAACACCATTAAAAGAACTCGTCCAAAACAATTGCCATTATTTAAATTGAAATTTAATTTGTTAGTTCCTACATTTGTTAAAAGTCCCAGTTTAGTTTCTTTGTTGAAAAACTTATTATAAGATCCTCATCTTTTGTCATAGTTAACTTTTTAATCATTTTTATCCATTTTTCAGATTTTAAACATAACATATTTTAACTTTCAAGACATCTATACTGCTATATAATTCGACCTTGTGATTCTGTTATGTCATGTCTGTCTGTTTATAGCGAAATATAAAAGTTACAAATCTAAAATAATAAACAGACAGATCAAAACATTAATTATAACAAAAGATGGGGAACTTGTAATGAGTTTTTGAAAATATGAAAACTATACAGTGAGTTTTCACAAGCCAGTAACTAATAAATTATTTCCCCTTTAGTTCAACTTTTTTAAAAGAAAAAATACAAAATAAATGTTACATATTAGGCTCTATTTTTTATGGCTAACATAATAGATTTAAACTGAACTAAATTTGTTGAACTGAATTACAGAGTTTGTCTGAATGAAGAAGAAATTTTGTTAAATTTAACTAAATCAAATTGAATTGAACTAAAATAAATTTTATTGAAACTATAAAAAAAAACAAACTTTACTCTTTCAAATTAACATTCTAGGAGCAGAGAAATTGAAAAATAATTAATAATAACATATAAAGTGATATTTGAGAAAAATATAATTTTCAAGATTAAATATTTTTTTGGTTTTTCATCCGGTTTCCGAACTATATTGGCCGACTAATCCGGATTCAGGACGGGTCCAAGGATTATGGTATTTAAGCCCTTTCCAGTTGCGGTTGTGGGGATCAATCCGCATACCTCCCTACCAAGCGCAGCTCCATGCTACCACTGCACCAACCATCGATTGGTTCTTCAAGATTAAATATTAAGGTAGGAAAAAGACCAAGAAAAAGGAAAAACCCACAAATTATTTTATTTGAATATATACTAAAAAGAAATATTATATTTCGTCTATATAAATAAAACTTTAATCCTTTAAAAAAAAAAACTTTAATAGTATTTAAACTTATAAATATATCCAAAATACATTTGAAAAGTTTGAAGTGGTAAGGAGTTTCGTCAAAATTTAGCTCTTATTGGCAGGTAATTTGTAAATTTGTAAACCCTTATCGAGGTTTATAGTTTAATATCCTTGCAAGTGTATATGCGTACCCTTAACTAAACTTTTCGTAGAAAAAAAAAGATTAATCATTTATTAATATAATATGGATGAATAATTTAAAGGTCCCTAACGTTTTGTGAAACACACTATACATCTATATTGTTCAGGGGTGCCAACCTATTTGGAATGTTCAGCCTCTTCTGTTTCCTATTCCTTGCTTTTCACTGAAAAAAATATGTATACTGTCATAGAAAATGGTTTCATGATTTCGTATATCATAACTTAATTACATTTATACCAAAATATTTATAAATAAAAGAAATAGATTAAAGAAGCAAAGAATTATGAGAAGCGGGTTTTAAAGTGACCTCACTCACATATTGAGAATGTACCAATTGACTACAATTGATTAATTGTTTTATATCTGATTTTTAATTCATTTATTTATTAATTTCTTAAGTATTTGAGATTTTGCCATTAAAGAAAAACTTTAAAGAAAGTGGTGGACTTGGACTTTCCAAAAAGGCAAGTAGTAGAGGACTTGCCCAAAAAGGCTAGTGGAGGACTTGTGTAGACGCTGTAATTTGAAATATTTTAGCCTTATCGTTATAATATATGGCTAACATAAATTTTATAATGTGGTGCCAAATAATTTCAAATAGTCATATAGTAAAATTCATTATCTTTTGTTAATATTATTGTTTAATAAAAATATGTATTAATGTGCTTATTAAGTGATAGAAGGAGGAATGCAATGTGAGTCAGGATACTGGATAAAAAACCAAAAGACAGAGAAGGATTGCATTGAATTGTTTTGAAATTTGTTATATATTTCCAATAATCTTTAAGGAAAAAGAAAAGTGATGTCATTTGATCGATATTGTGGGTCTTAATATTAATGTTTTAATTGGATAAAATATATGTTATTCCGTTAATTAAGTGATATTGTGGGTCTCATTATGCGTTAATAAAAAATATATATTTATGATATGTTATTAACTAGTTTGATCGATACTGTGGGACTTATTGTTTGTTCTGGCGTCAGTCACCTCTATAGGCCTTTGTTGATTAGAAGGAGCTTAATTGCACCTATTTTGGGTCAATATGAATGTGGTTCGTGACTTGGAGCTGAGTTGGAAGATTTGGTCTGAATTAGAGTTAGTCTTAGACAAGATTAAGACATTTGGAACTTTAGATTGCTATTTTGCATAAGATTTCTTTCCTAATCTGATTTGGCCAACTTGAAGCTAAGATTGATTACGAAGTAGATTATACTTTCTTAATTTGATTAGGATTCTTAACTCTTTTTTTGGGATTGTCCCTATTTATTTAAACGTTACTTTAAAGTTCGTTTTACATTTAGTTTAGTTTTTCACTAAATCTAATATTTGATTTAGCGAATTGATAAAAGGAGGTTTCATTCATTCTCATGAGGCTTGTTTTATTAATATTAGACCATATCCCGTGATTGTCATATCATCTACATAGATTAAAGGAACTTTGTTTGTTTTAATTACTTTACCCTTTGTTCATTCAAGGCGATTTAGAGATTTATCTCGATTGATTAATCTTTGAATAATTATGCAGGTTGTTCTTTAAGTTAAAGTTTCACCTAAGTGAGTTGATCATACTAGCAATTAGCTATTGCAATTCGAGTTAGTATGTTTGAAAGCCCATAGTTCCAGAGTTGAAATTCTAAACTTATATCTTTCGAGTGACATTATGGTAAAAGTAATTAGAATTGTTGTGCTAAATGAAAGAATGATTTTATACGTATAACACACTATCGAAACATATAATATCATTTCTAGACATTCACATCTGGAACCATTCTGCTAAAAGAATGAAGATATAAGTAATCGATGGTGAAGTTAAAAGGTTTCCCGCTAGTTAAATCAAACAAATGTACTAAATAAAAGAGGGATTAAACACATTTTTGCCCCTCGTGGTATCCAAAATGCTGACATTTGCCCCCTGTGGTATTATTTTGTCGCATTTACCTCATGTGGTATCTCAAATCGTCATATTTGCTCTCCGTGGTATTCGAATTTGTCATATTTAGTAATTCTTTGGATGAAAATATACCATTTATGCTACATATTATGTGTTACTATTTTGACATATTCACGTGTCATATGACCGTTTAATTTTAAGAAAATTTAAGTGTATTATCAATTGACATTCAGTTTTTTATAACTTTATTGCAATAACTATGGAACGCTATTTATTTCTTACTTTATTTTTTTTTTCAAATTGAGTTGTCGCGTGGTATGTACACATGTTAAACTGTGACATGGGACAAGAGATAACAAAACTGTATTCTTTCCATCCATTCAAGGGCTAAATATGACAAGTGAGGATACCACAAGGGGCAAATGTGACGAAATAATACCATGGGGGGGGGGGGGGGGGGGGGGGGGGGGGGGGGGCAAATGCCAACATTTTGAATACCACTGGAGACAAAAAAAGTGTTTACGCCATAAAAGAGTTATTGGCAACATATACTGTTTAGACTGCAAAAGATAGTAAATAAGTATTTATTTTGACATATTCACGTGTCATACGAAAAAAAGTAACAATTTATTTGTTTTAGAAAAAGTAAACGGTTTACTTCAATCCTGGGTATTTTTTGCTCGGATATTTTCAGAATAATCCAATATATTTAGAATCCGAGCAAGCTAGTGAGTGGTGACATTGGTGGATACGTTTGTGAAGGTGTGACTTCAACATGTATTGAGATTCATAAAATCAGTGATGTGCTGGCTTTGAATGCTAATTTCATTTGTCATAATCATCTCTATGGCTTTTGACAATTGAGGCCTTGACCCAATTTTCTCTTCAACACAGAGTAATGCTACCTTTAGAAATATAATTGCTTCTTCCTCCTTCACATTCCCTTTTATCATTGGGTCAACCATCTCTACTAACTTGTTTGCCTTGTATCGCAAGACCATGACAAACTACGTTGTAATTTGAAATGATAAAGTAAATGCACCTTCTGAAGCGGTTCGTCCACGTCAAAATCTATAGCGGTTCGTGCACTCACAATTTCAAAGAGAAGAACACCAAAACTGTAGATGTCTGATTTTCTGGTTAGGTGTCCACTTATAGCATATTCCGGCGCAAGACAACCTCCATAATTTCCCGGACAAAAGAAAAAAAAATTAAGCCAAACAAATTGTCTTTCATCTAAATTTAGACTATATACATGCACTAAAATGCATAAAGAGTAAAAGTAATCTGCATGGGAAAAATTGTGTGTAAGTATTGCAATGTAATTTAATTTTGAAGAAATTTATATTGTTATACTAAATAAATTTTTAAATTTTGTTACGTCATATATATAAACTATATATTCATGCTGCAATACGACGGTAATAAATCTAAATAAAAAAAACTAAACAATTTGTTATGACAAAAGATATGGACCACCTTAGTATCTTACAATGTGTATTTCAAAATAGAAAAACTAAACATTAAAAATGTGGAGACTTTGAGATTATTTACGATGAGTGTAAATACACACTTAGTTAGAACAGTCAGAGAGAGAGAGAGAGAGAGAGAGAGAGAGAGAGTATGTGTTAATATTTATTTGAGAGATTCTAGAATACACCCGGTGTACGGTGACGTGGAACACCAAGCGAATAAATTATTGACACATATGACTTCAACCAATCAAATTTCTACACCGGGTAAATAATTTCTACACATATAAGAGAATTAATATATAGAAGATATTCAACCAATCAAATTTCTACACCGTGTAAATAATTTCTACACATATCAGAGAATTAATATATAGAAGATATTGCTGGCCTTTTAACTATCAGCTCGAGTTTTTAGTTCATTCGGTTCCTTATATGGTATCATAGTCTCTGCAATGAAAAAGTCCTATAAAAATCATAACTAAGTCTTAATTATTAGCTCGAACTTTTAGTTTAATCGATTAAGTAATAAATTACAAGTTGATCTCCAACGAAATGACATATGACACGTGTGGTGATCCTAGAGCTTTGCTTTGCCACGTAAGCATGGCTTGATACGACTAAATCTTTACTAAATAGGATTCCCGTTTTCAAAAGGAAACAGAATCATGCTCAGATCTGAATTACCCTAAATAAACTATTATCGGTTAAAATGCAGAGCTTTCCTTCATTAGCTTGGATTACGTGGCTTACTCCTAGTTAGTTTCTAATTTCCCTTTATAGTGTGATTCTTTTCTGGATGACTTAGACATCCATTTATAAGTTCGTAAATTGTCAAATTAAAAAAAAACGTAAAATATTCATAATTTGATTTAGATTTGAGGGTAGCTATGTCATAATAAGGGTAACATTTTGTCGATATGTAAATGTCCATAAAGTTGTTTAGTACCACATTTTCTGTTAGAAAACGCTTTTAATTTTTTCAAAATAATCATATAAGAACTTCATCTCTTTAAATATCAATTTCTCTCTCATCTCTAAACAATACTGAAATGGCCTCCAAGTTAAAAATTCGAAGAACTAAAGTTGTTTAGAATAGTTTGGTTTTTAGAAAATTTTCTACCTTTTAGATCATTAGTCATAATATTTATGATATTAAGTAAAAAAAATTATTTTCTTTGAGAGATCTAGTAACCAAATAAATTAAAATTTGAACAAAAAACACCACAAGTACTAGAACTACAGTGTTTTTTCTCTTTTTCTTAAATTTTTTTTTTACCTAAAAGTAAAATACGATACAATGAAAAGCAAATTAGGTTGTAAATGATTTGGCTAACTATAAACAAACACTCCGAAAGTTAGGTGGCTTGGGAACTGAAGAAAAACAATTACAGTAGCTTTATTAATGTAAAGTCCTAATATATAAACGCTATGTTCAAAAGCTTGTTCTGTCAGGAGAAACCCTAGGCAGCGGTTCCATTTTTGGCGAACAGAAATTGCAATCTCACTCTAAACTCACAATTACGTTAATCTTATTATCATTCAGTTAGTAACTCCTCCGCCTTTTAAGGTAATCGGCTTTCTATTTTGGGCTTGTGTATCCTCTCGGTTATTTCTTCGATTTTAATTTGATTGCATTGCATGTGCTTTCTAAATTAATGGCTCTTGCTCTTCTCCTGAATCTACTTTCAATTATTCGAATTTGCTCATTCTTTTTCATTTTGTATGTATCTTATTACAAAACAATTTGGTTTTCTTTTATGATGGCTTCACGAATTGCTTCTTTGAAACTTAAATTATTAGGGATAGGGAAATTTGCTGTGTATATCTATATAGGTAGGCCAAATCTACACTTTTAATTCAAGATTGTAAATTATAGAAAGTGTTCCGTCCTGGAATGAGTCCATAGACATCTATCTACAAGTTGAACAACTCTTTTCTTTAATCATTTGACAATCTTCAGACATGGATTTGGTAATAATGAGTTTAGGATCAGTATAGTTAATAGATAGAAACTAGGATTTTGAGTTTCAAACTCCTAAAGTTAATTAATTTGCTTTGTGAAGTACAATGTGGGTGTATTTGTCTTCTCTCACACAAGAAAAAGGCTAGTTAAGGATTGATGTTACCGACTGAATCTAAAACAGTCCTTAACTGATGAGTAAAGTGCGCCCGCCGCCTCCCGTTTTCATCCAACTCTTGAACCACCAGCTTCTAATTCGCATCTATCATGGTTGTTTCTTTCTAGTGAGAGAAAACTCTTCCATCTCCGAAGCCGTTGAATTAGGGTCTCTGTAGTTGGTTGGCTTTCGAGAAATTGAATCTCCCTCGAATAATCCTCAAGGTTTGTCTATAGATCTCCCTTTCTCATTCCTGTTTTCTATTTTAATTTATCCAATTGGATAATTTTGCGAGATGTAGAAAGAAGAATAATCTTCAGCTCATGGTTTTCTGGAAAGTCCCAATAGTTCCCTCGTTGCTCATAGTTATCTTCTATTGGGTTTCTTTGTCTGCTTAAAAACCTAATTGTCAATCTGTATTGTGCATTGTATTACTCGTTCTTTCTGGTTTTATTTATGTTTTCTAGTGTTTTTTAGATTCTGAGTAGTTTTTGTTTTCGTGTTGATGGTATAGATGGCGCGTTGGAGGGATACCCTTGCCTCTGGAAGGTCACATGAATCTAATGCTTCATTTACATGTCTCCTTATTGCTGTAGCTTTTATTTGTGCTAAATTTTTAGGTTAATAGATGAAATGCTTCTCTAGTCGTAGTGGTAATTTGTTTTTGGGAGTAGTTCTGCATATGTATTGTTTTATGAGATATCATTCTTTTATGTCAATTAAACCAATCAGATATGCAAGTAGCCAGGATTCCCCCATGGCATGTTAACCTCAAGTTTCTTTCTTAGTCACGGTTTTCCTCCTAACGTCAAACCTTAACTTCTTACTGCTTAATTTTTCATATGGGGAGGGGGTCATGTAATCCAACATTTGGAAGCTTTCTGTGCCTAAAAGAACTTGTAGTTTCTGATCTACATTGTTTTATGTTTGGTTGTTGCTATATGTGCTAATATTAATTCTAGTCATGTTTGCACAAACACTTGACAATATTTTCTTCTGCTAATTCTGTTTTTGTCTGCAATTCTTACTTTCCAAGAGAGTCCATCACAAATTTGGGATATTATCTTTGGTCATGGTTTGTTAATTTTATTTGGAGTAAAGATCGATCTTGGTTTTGCCATTATGATTTTGAAAATAGAAATGGTGAATGGGGGTGATCATGTCACTCTACAGGATGCTGCAGAGTCAGTATGCTCTAGAAACCTTTGCATTAGACTTTTCTCCTCGTGATTTCTAATTCTTATACTTATAGGTGAAGATTTGGTCATTGAGATCTGCTTACATTTACTTTAACGCTTTTGTATGGTTGCATGAATTTAACCATCTTACCATTTTTCTTGTGTAAAATTAAAGGATGAGCAGAGATGAGGCGACTCTGCAGCCGACAATGTATCTGAGCATGTAGGTGTTTCCTGTTAGGAAAAAAATTGTATTTTTCATGTTCTGATGAAGTGTATCTGGTATCTTCTTTTCGCACATTTGTCTCTTTTTGTTGGCTTGATTTGATTTTGTATTCTGCAATCACTCTAATAGGCTGCCTGGTAAGTTTCCTCCTGATACTCGGTTTTTTGTATTGGATCCAATTCTCCTTACTGGATGAAATAGTAGAAGTATGTGATGCCCACCATATGTTGATTATTATCCTTGTGTTGTCTGTTGTTTTATTCCACACTATAAAAACATACTTATGTGTCCTCTAATAGAAGAATTGGAATTAATGTGCTTTTTCTCATATGTGAAAGTGGAAACTTTGTGCTCAATTATTTGTCTTTTATAATGTTATTTCAAACATTAGTTCTGTTATGGCCCTGGGTTTCAGACCTGGTCATTGGTTGGACTGGGATTAGGACTCCAGTCTGAATCTAGTCTAAGTTTGTATTGGTTAGATTGATTTGAGCTTCGAACTTGTAATTACTAATGAAAAATACGTACTGGGAAAAGTGTTATCCACTGAGAGTTTATGTAGCTGTTGATTTTATCCTTATCGATTGATTTCAGGTGGTACTATAGTTGCCAAGGTCACATTGAATCTAATGCTTCCAGGTCTTTTTTTTCGTTGATTTTGATGCATTTTGATTGGATTAGCTCATGTATGAAATGTAAATTTGGGGGGTTTTGAAATTCAAGCATTGATTTTGCAGGCTGCTGATTTTACTGGAGATGCAAGGAAACATGAAGATACAGAAAGAGTTCAGGTCTCCTTTTTTCTCATATGCTTCTTGTTTGAAACTATAAAATAAAGTCCAAATCCATTGGTAAGGTCTTTTAGCTATATGTGATTCTTCTATGCTATTTACTTGGCGAAAACAGAATATAGACATCTTTTATGCTTTTTATCAGTTAGAAGTTATTTATCAGTTCAGAAATGCAACCGGTGGTGAATTCACATTCATTATGTAATCTTTTGGGATTACTTGTTGAATTTTTTTGGGTTTAAACTTAATTCTGATTCATATATCTTGACAAGTTCTTCCCTTGAATCATATTCATTAAACCCATTAATTAGTATCTTCATAAATTTAAGAATTTATTGTCTTTCTCGTTTGTGCAGAGGTCAACCAGAAAGAGGCGTTTTTGTTTTTGCAAATTTCTCCATCATCTTCGAACACAATTCCTTTTCAGGTTAAACATAGCTTCTTTTTTTCCCATTTAGCATTTTAATAGGACATTTAACTTTCAAATAATATGTTGACATTGTTTGGAATACATTGTGGGAGTAAATCTGATACTAGTACTGGCTGTCAGAATTAGTATTAGTAGTATAGGACGATTCTCATCTTTGTACTACTTTTTATAGAATTAGATACATGTTTACTGTTCTAGAAAAAGCAAAAGTATAGTAGACAACTGCTATTGAGTAATGCTATTCTGCTTGATTACAGTTTGTTTGGATAGGATAAGTTGTGCGTAGAACTGAATAGTATTTGTGTCCTTTCGTGCATGCTTTTGGTCATATAATTGCATTTATTATAATACTTCTTTATTACAGAGAGTCCTACAGAGTAATTGCCATTTTTTTTATTATACCTCTAACATGATACTTGTTGCTTTTGTAGGACTATACAAGGGTCCCGTATGTCGGGTCATCTGTTAAGTCGCTTGAAAAAAGGCCATGAATCTAATCTTATAGGCAAAAGCTTGAAGATGTCAATTTAACTTATGTGATTGGTAAGGCCTTTGGCATTTCTGCTTTGCATCATCGTTCATATAATTTTCAAGAATTTCATTGTTATTTTTCATTTTTAGATCAATTTCAAACTCCCTTGTCATCTTCTCTCTCTGCTAGTCGTCTGTTTGCATTCACCATTCCTAATCACGATTAGCATTTGTATAGAGGACTACTAATTATTAGACCAGAATAGGAGTGTGCTCGAAAATAGAGAATGGAAAGCTGTTTTAGCCGACCTCGCCTTGAAACGGACTTTTTTTATCTTTCCCACCAGGCGGTCTTTGTAATAGAAGAGACACTTAGCAAGAAACTTATAGCAGTCTCGGTTCTTTCTGGATTTATTATGTATCATATAGGTACTTGAAAAAACTTTCTGTTTGCATTTTATTTCCTTCCTGTCTTGATATTTTGATTATAGATACCATGTATTAGTTATTTCCCGTGAGATTCCAACCATGTAAATATGCTATGACAATACCTTTAACTTGGTTAAAAAAGGAGAAGTATGTTTTCACTTGGTGCTTACTTAATGTAGGTTAACTTCTGGTCCCTAATATACGTCATTTTGATTGTTTTGATTGCTAACCGTTGGTTTGGGAAAATCTGCAAAGTGTAAATGCTGAAAGATCTAATTTTACCGACCACTGAAAACTTTGGTCAGTACTTACTAAACTTTGTTGTAGGTAACTAAACACTCTTTTACTTCGCCCCTTTTAAGAGCTTGACTCGGAAAATTCAATGACCGAATTAGAGAGGGTATGCACCCTATGTGCTTTGGTACTGAGGAAAACACCTTGCGCTTGGAAAAAGTAGCGTATTTGCTTCGGTTCTTTGCAGAAGCCGACGCGACTTACAAGGGGTTGGGTCATATTTAGGGTTAGGGTCACAAATCAGGGGTAGGGTAAAGTTCTTTGCAGTAACTGACGCGAGAAAACCCGTTTCGCTTTGCTCGTTTATTTAAACGACTCCAAAACAAGCGTATTTGCTTCGGTTTTTTGCCCAAGCCGACGCGACTATCAATGGGTTGGGTCATATTTTGGTGTTAGGGTCATAGATCAGGGTTAGGGTAAGGGTTAAGCCGACTCCAAAGCCTACCGACGCGAGAAAACCGTTTTGCTTTGCTCGTTTAGAAAGATCGACTCCAAAACAAGCCTATTTGCTTCGGTTCTTTGCACTAACCGATGCGAATATCACTGGGTTGGGTCATATTTAGAATTAGGGCCCAAGATCAGGGTTAGGGTTAGGTTAAGCCGACTCCAAAGCGTAGTAATTGCTTCGATCTGTTCGCAGGAGCCGACGCGAGAAATCTCGTTTTGCTTTGCTCGTTTAAAAAGATCGACTCCAAAACAAGCCTATTTGCTTCGGTTCTTTGCACTAATCGATGCGAATATCACTGGGTTGGGTCATATTTAGGGTTAGGGCCCAAGATCAGGGTTAGGGTTAGGTTAAGCCGACTCCAAAGCGTAGTAATTGCTTCGATCTGTTCGCAGGAGCCGGCGCGAGAAATCTCGTTTTGCTTTGCTCCTTTGTGAAGCTCGACACCAAAGAATCTTATTTGCTTCGGTTCCTTGCCAAAGCCGACGCGAGTGTCAACGGCTTGGGTCAGATTTAGGGTTAGGGTCACAGGTCAGGGTTTAGGGTTAGGTTAAGCCGACTCCAAATCCTAGTAATCGCTTCGGCTCCTCGGTGCCATCCTTTTGCTGCCATCCTTGCAGTGACGCCAAAAGCAAACCACCTTCTTCAATTCCGATTTTTATTGAAATGAACACTTCTTTTCTTGTCCACCATTTGAAAACTTGTCCTTAAATTTAATTTTAAAAACCGCATTTTATGAATAACTATCTCCATTTCTTTTCCTTTCCAGTCCACAATTTTCCAGGACATCATAATAATATACTTGCAAACATAATAATATATTACATGATAAAATCCATCAGATTTGATGCTCTGCAACATTCAATTGTTTTCTAACTCTATATGCCTGCAAAGCGGCCGCTGATCCTAACTAAGGTTAATTAGTGAACAGTTTAGCTATTAACAATTCTATTTCAACATTACACAACCTGCATCCACTATCCACACACTGGTACTTTATACATGCTTTCAGAATCTATAATCTACGTATCGCTTCACTCGGCAACATACTTCCGCGTGGAAAACTCTCATGCTATGTACAACAACAGTTCATTATTTTTGGTTTTTCAATCTCTACCTCGCATCATTACTCTTGCAGCTCTTCTAGGTGACTTCTCTTCCTGTCTTTTTCCTCCGGAACCTATCATAAGATCAATGCTTTTTTCTAAATGTGCATAACTATGACTCAAGCATATTAGAAAGGTCTTAGATTTTTACCATTTTAGCTAAAAGTTGCAGCACTTTTAAGGTTTCTGAAAATTCAGGTCTTAAAGATGGATCGTGCTGCCAGCATCTTTCAAGAAGTTCTGATAATTTGGGATGTGTATGCTCCGGAATAGGTGGCCTTAGACCCTGGAATATAAACCATTTGTTTTCAGTTAGTTCATCTTTTGCTTCGAGATTGAAATGTTTCTACGCCCCTCGGGTAACAGAAACTCAAACTTCCAATCCGAGTGGTTTTTAAATGTGAAGAGAAGAACATCCATCCAGGGTAAATTACATTCGTGACCCCTGAACTATAGCGCCACCAACATTATGGCATCTATCCTTCATTTCTTGACCAAAAAATCTTGAACTTTACATTGAAGACCAAATCACCGATTTTTTAACAAAATGGTCAGCAAAGTAGGTGTTCTGAACTATTTGGCAGGAGATAAAAAGAAAAAGAATCAATGACAATATATTCAAACTTGTCCATGACATCATTCCATTCATTTCTTTTTTACTGATTTTTGTTTATTTTAATGTTGCATAACGCAAAGTTTAGGAGATTTTATGTCAAGAAATGAAGTTTAGGGGTCATAATGTCAGTTGCGTATAGTTCAGGAACCATGGATGTATGTTACCTCATTCATCCACAACATAAGCTCTGAAACAATACCTGCTGGACCACACCTACAGCTGCTTGTAATGGGGTCAGATGCTCGTAAGGAAGCTGGTAGCAGTCAAAAGAATATAGATGATTCAGTTCAGAGATGCAATATCTTCTTAATATATATAGAAAACATCTCACATGAAAAGGAACATTTTTTCTATAAGAGTATTATGTCCTAAAGCATTACCTGTCCTGTAAGCAGCTCCCATAACACGATACCGAAACTAAAAACATCTATCTTCCGATCATAAGGCTTATGCTCGATAACCTTTTACACATCAAACACCATACAAACAGGTGTTAGTGTTCCAAGACGAAACAAACCTAAAGCACAAAAGGTTAATTTATTACAAACATACGATTATTTATGCCATTTTGTAAAAGAGAGAACTTAGACTACTTGCAACCATATAGATTCTCCAGGATCTCGTAAATATTACAATTGCAGTCATATCTGAAAATTTAAGCAATGGAGCTTCTCCGGAATTTTACTATTAAGGAGATCAAACACTAATGTAGTTATACAGCCCGACTAGGCCACTGTTACATCCAGCATAGTCTGAAATTTTAGTTCTTCAGCCTTCATTTCTTAAAGTCTTCCCATGACCTCCTAAAGACATTTTCACCTTCTTAGGATGAATTGCACCGAAAAGGTATATTTCACTAAAGTCACTGAACTTCATTATGTTTCAATAGAATCTTTGAACTTCACATTTGATTTCCATTAAGTCATAATGGCCAATTTGTGTATAAAAACACACCGAAGCGATGACATGGCATCTAAGACAATTGAAGGTCAGGCAAATATGTGATTTTTTGAGAAAGAAATCTGCCATAGGATGTGTCATGTGGCATATATGTTTCTGAAACATTAGTCCTAAGAAGTTCGAGATGTCTTCCATAGGCATTTAGTTGGTATATAGTCGACTATTTCATATATTTTCTGGTTTTCTATCCGGTTTCCGAACCACATTGGGCCGACTAATCCGGATTCGGGGCGGGTCCAAGGATTATGATATTTAAACCCCTCCCAGTCGCCAGTCGCGGTTGTGGGGGTCGATCTGCAGACCTCCCTACCAAGCGCAGCCCCATGCTACCACTGCGCCAAACCATCGATTGGTGACTATTTCATATATTACAACAGTATTCTAGTGAGTTTTTGTACATAAATTGGTTGAAATGATGTTCTAGAAATAGACTATGAAGTTCAGTGATATTAATGAAGAAAATGAAATTCTGTGACCTTTGGGAAACAAACCCTAAAATTCAGTGATGTGGGTGCATTTCACCCCTTATGTTACGCGCTTCCGATCCAGATCTGCTGAGTTAAGATTTCTCTAGACTATTCGTAGCTCAGGCATTCAGTCAAAATCAAACTCATATAATAGGAATCATTTGAACGAAGCAAAGAATCATAGCCCCTTAATCTTCAATATTTTTTTTAGAGTTTCAGAATTATTTCTTGAAGGCCCATTATCATGATATTCATCACAAGAGTGTAAGGGAGGGAGATGTAGCTCATGATTATAGTACTATTTTAGTACCTACATGAATATTTGATACTTGGTCATGCAAATACTGTTAATATCTACAAATGGCTGCTCGAATAAGACCAACCTCTGGAGCCATCCAACGATATGTTCCAGTTTCAGCTGTCATGACACCAGACTGATCTTGCACTCTAGCAACGCCAAAATCAGCAACCTTCACAACCTATTCAACCATTTTTTTCAGAACATTTAGTATCGACATCGAGTAGGGTTACAGAAAGCTAAATGCTCTGCTCGAATAGTAATTTGAAGATTTTGGATGACAGCAGAAAAAAATAGGTAACAACTAACTGTTCCTTGTTTATGAAATGACAAGTTGAGATCCCATGGGCTGAAATGAATATGTTAGTCATCCATCTCAGTTGAAGTAAGCAAATCACTGAATCAGAATATGCAGTATTGCACATCTGAGCCAGGATTAAGTATCAGCTTTTCTCCATGGCAATATACATGTCAGCAACAGAATTCCAATTCAATCTAAATAAGATATTCAAGACATTGAAAAACTTGATTCTCAAAGTTGAATTTGTTCCTTTTCAGATATTTTGCATCTGCACTTGCAATTTCTAAACTTTATATCAAAAAATTAATGATTATATTTCAAGACATAAAACAAATGCTAGAAAGTGGATGTTTTATAATTACCAACAAAATATAAATCATATTTTCCTAAAATGATCCATTTTTGCTTGAAGCAGGAGGCAGACCCCCAGAAAATGGGAATCCTATTTTCAGAACTCAAATGAGCACAAATAAGAAATTGAAAAAGCCAGCTCATAAAAACGAAAATACTTCAAAAGTGATCCCTTACTCCATTTTCATCGATCAAAAGATTGGCAGCTTTCAGATCTCTATGAATGATATTATTTTCGTGCAAGTAGTTCATTCCCTTGGAAACGTCAATTGCTACTCTGAGTAAGGACTGGAGGTTAAAAGTTTGCTTCTGTTTGTGCAGAAAGTCAAACATGCTTCCACCACACATAAATTCTGGGAAGGAAAACTTATGCAAATTGATAAACCATAACTGAGTTGAATGATTTCTGGAAAATGGTATATGAAGAACCAACAAAAGAAAACCCCTAAGAAGGTGCATAATTACCTGTCACAATACACACATTTGGAGGCCTAGTACAGGCACCAATGAACTTAACAACATTTTTGTGCCGAATTTTCCTGCAAATCACAATTAGGTCTACATGATGAGAAGACAGTTTGTGACGATAGGGTGTAGATAACTGCAATTATTATCTTCAGGACTGGAAGTGTTACGCGCCAAAAGCAAATGAAATTGCAGAATGGGATAGAAAAAGAAATTTGCATGACATATTTTTGTGCAGCAGTCACACCTCTAATATGGAAGGAAAAAGCGACAATTGGTACAGGACCAGATACTGTAGAGTCCTTTAACAAAGTAATTGTTGCATGCAGTGCATTCAAAATTCGTCCAAGTTTAAGTCTGAAATGATCGTGTAAATATTGCACGAAATGTCAGTAATGTCATATGTAGAGAGATTTTAAGTTGATTCTCAGATTTTTGTTTCAAATTTCTAATATAAAACAGTACAGTACATGACAAACCCAGCACAAGAAAAAAAAGTCAACAGTCAAATAACTTAAATAGTTAAATATAATCTGGATATTTAACAATCGGCAAAATTTATTAACAAAGATGTGTGATGGCTTTTCTAATAAGCCAGTTTCTTCCTAATTATCATCAACATCAGTTTGAGCCTTTTCATTTACAACCAGAGCTGGTGCAAATATAGGATTTATTTAAACGTAAAACAATAAAATTCCAAGCTGCAGCAATATTTCTCTTCAGAAACTAGAACTTCCAGCAGTTGACAGGAATATCATATCAAAAGTGAATATATAGTTTAGAGCAAAAGAATTTAGTTACAAGTAAGCTCCTTTTCCCACTCAGCAAGAGAGAAAAATAGCATGTTTATAAATACTGTTAAAATATATCAGTAAGCAAATAAGAAGAAGCAAACAGTGTATGGTTAAGAGAAGAAAAGACGGCAAAAACTAAGATTGTATATAACCGAACCTCATGATGAAGATTTCTTGAGCAAATTCTCTCCGCATTTTATCATTTAGATGTTCAGTTCTAAGAACTTTAATCACAACCTCTTGACTACAGAATGTTCCCTTATACCTGTTACAGTCATAGTTTGATTCAACAAACACCGATTTAAAACAAAGGCCAGATAAAAGAGATTGTGATAACTTACAGATCTCCATAGGATCCAGAAGCAATTTTGTTTTCATACATCAAAAGGTTGGGATCAATTTCCCAGACATCGATACTGTCAATAGGTATGTTCACGTGATTATGTACAAACTTAGATCCTTTTTGCTCCTGCTCCACAACAGGATAAACAGTGCTCGATTTCAGCCGAGTGTTATTCTGCATTACTTCAAATTGTCAAGTATTTGGATGCACCCCAAATGGATATTATAACAAGCATCATATAGACATCCACATTGCTCATTTACCATGGAAGTTTTTTCTTATTTCAACTTCAAATGTCAACAATAAACATGCTCACCAATAAATGAAGTTTGATGTGGAAACATGGCTTGTATATCTCGACCAAATTAACAGTAAACCAAAAAGATCAGTGGAAGAGACCACTGTTCTGAAAAATGTAACTGTTACAGTTTCTACTGTGATTAAATCTGTAATTTCATGCCTTCATGGTAATTTAGGCCCAAATCAAACAGAAAGTTAGAGAACTCTTGACAATTGGATAATCATGATATGTTGCAGCAGCTTATTGTGTATCGCTTGATGGGTCCACTACTTTTTGAGTGAACAAGAATTAGAACATTCCTAACAAGGATGATTTGTTCTGGACCTTTTAATATATCATGGCACTGAATCACATAAACATGATAATGTAGTGAACAATGTTTTGACAAAAACACACATTTAGAAGAATAAGAAGGCATTATTTTTCTCTCCAAACAGAAGCTACCTCAAGTTTTTGTATTTCCTTTAGCAACACATTCCTAAGCTGCTCAGTTTCCTGTCGACATATATATGAATACAGTCAAGATGTAAAAAGCAGTGAAGTTTAAATAGTTTAACTATATACTTGTGTATTTAGAGAACCTAGTAAATAACCTTCAGCTGTGGAAATAAATAAAAAAAGATGATCATACCTCTTGTACCCAGTTATCAACAACAAAAACATCTAAGGAGTAGCCATCTGATGTGGAGAAAGCATGTGCTTCTGTAATGTTTAAGCCAATCTCAGAAAGCAATGAAGTCAACTGCAAATAAAAAAAAATTATGGGAAGATACATCAAACTTCATATAGATTACACTAAAACTGCCAACCAAGCAATGTCTTTGTAGCTAATACACTTGGATAGAGGACTGTGGGGTTATGGATAGAACACCATTAACTTAAAAACAAAATCATTATACTAAAAACAATAAAAATTCATGCCACATCATATACATAATTTATATGAAATATGCAGATGATCTTGTATGACTAAGTCTTCTGACAGGATGTTTATCATATCAAAAGATACTTGTAAATGTACCAGGTCATGTGCAACTAAAAATGAAATTCAAATCAAATTTCAGCATCAAACCATGCGAGACGCACAAAAGATAGCAGAAGATAAATATATAAAGAGAGATCTCAAGAAAGATGCTGCCCAAATGGTCAAAGTGAATCATCAGAGGAAAAAGCAAGTACTTTATGGGTACCTGATGTGCATAAGAGCTTGACAAGATTTTAAAAAATTCAATAGAACACAGCAATTTATCAAAGCTTTTCTTGGAGGTAGCTACTTAAAGTTTAGGACGACACAAAAAACATTTGGATTATCACAAGGGCCGGGCCGACATGGAGGCCCCAAAAAAAGATCGGATCTTGTGAGGTAGTGTAAAATTTTGCAATTTCATAACCTAGTGCCGATCTTTGCCCTTCTTCAACCTCAAACTTCACAGAAGACTGTAATTTGCCACTGCATGATTTCTTTCATGCTCTTTTTTAAACTATTAATATTTATTTTTTAAAAGCTGTAAGATTTAACATGATGAATTACATTTGTACAACTCTGATATATAATTTGGAATCCCATCAAACTTGTTTTGTAAAGATAAAACATTCGAGATACGAAAATTTGAGTGACCTATTTGGCTCCTTAGGAGAAAATGATCGGGACCACGACTAATTTTCACATACAAAGTTCACAGTAGGTTCATCACAATTATTTCACAAAGATAAATACATTAGAGAGATACTAAGTGCAACAGTCCTCTCAGGTGAGAAACTTAAAAAATGTTAAGCTACTGCTCCTGCATCCACAAGGAATTCACGAATCACATCATGTGTTGATCTAATATATATGTTGCTCTCGATGTTAATATAGGATCCACAAAGATGACATCCTTAATTGATTAAATAAACCAGCAAAAGAAGACACAGGTTAGTACCTGACTTAGAAGTTTTGGTTTATCGTTAGTTGAAATTGTCACTTCATGCATCAGCCTACAAAAGCGATGTAATTTCAGAGCAATATATTCACCAATGAAGGAAGCACATATGAGGAAAAAGAAAGAAAAAACAAAGAGTTCTTGCAAATTCCTATGATATTAGTATGAGCAGCAAAGCTTTTGTCCTCAAATAGAATTTCATACCATAAGGTACAGTAAGCAACAACTCACTATACATATGTGTGTTTGTGTGTGTGCTGAAGTGATTCTGCAAGATCAAATAAGAAGCGATCCAGATAACAGATTTTACATTTGCATCCAACCCATATATTTGCTATACAAATTAGGAAACTGGGTGACATCCTAACTGATTGTAACAATGACTCATCCGTATGAAACAATAATCCAACAATTCTTTTAAAGCTTCAAAGAGTCCTTTCATTTTTACCCCAGTAAAGAAAACCCAATAAACTAGATAAATACTGTTAAAACTTAGACCATGGCTAGAACCGAAATCTTGAATTACATTGAAGAAGTAAATGATAAGTTAACAATGTTTTGTATGGCTATAGAGTTGAGGATCTTTGCATAATGACATAAAAACAGGGAGCACAGAGCTTAATCTGAGTGAAGCTGTAAAGATAATATCCGCAAGAAACTAGATTTAAAAATGAGGAAGCTACTTGACTTCAAACTCTGGAAGAACCTTTTCAGAATAATTACCGACAGTGAAGGGGACTGGTAATTACGGCAGTGTTTTTATCTTGAGCTTCACATGCAAGTTCAAGCTCGGGCAATGAACCAAAGGCTGGTGGTGGAAGATTGCTAAGAATGAGAAGAAGAAGAAGAAGAAGTGTTAGTAAATTAGTTTAAGAAATTCCAGTAAGAATCAAAAACAAAAAGAATATTCTAAATTCATACCTCTGTTCACTAAGATAACCAGAATACTCCACTTTCCTTGCTGAGTGAGTATGATCTGAGCCACTAGATTTAGCATCACAGATGGAACGAACCTGCGTAAGAGATAAATGCCAAGATTCATTTCGGCAATGCTAAACCAGAATGTAATTACAGAAAAATACAATAAGCCGATAGGAAGATTACATAGCATCAATTTCACATCAAATGAAGCAGTCAAAAGGTGAAGAGATGTTGAAAAAAATTCATAAGTCATGGTAACATCCATATAAATGAACATGAAAATATATATATGAAAAAAGAACCATGCAAACTGACTGACTACATACATATGAAAGTTAGCACCGTCAATCTGAATATAAATCTAAGAAAAGTTATTGACTTTGAGGTAAATACTCAGCACTATCAATATTACCAAGTTTCATTTCAGGAAAACTCACAAAGAGCAATTTGTCAAGCAAGAAGCTTCTTTTTGAAAGTTATGGTGATTGATAGCAATCATTTTTCCATCTTGAGCTAAGTTTCTGCATGAACTGATTGCAAATGAGCATAGATCTTAGGTAAGATAATCTGCGCTTGTTTGAAAGGTTTCGGTAGATCAATTGTGGAAGAGAATTAAGTTATATTCATTTCAATAATCCCAAATACCTAGTTACATTGAAAAGGTGCTTATAGTTGCATTTGGAGAATTTTTTTCAATTTCACATCGTTTATGTCCCAAAATTTAGGAGTAGTTGTAAGTAAGCTCTGCTCCGCGTGATAAAACCAGGTAAGCAAAATTTAATTAATAAGAGTATAAGACTCTTTATCATTAGTATTGTTATCATTATTTATAAACAAAGGATAAGCTAAAAAAAACATTAAGCAAGTTGGGAGATATTTTATCCCAAAACCCAAGGAACAAGACACAACTGCCCTACCAATAATTGAGAATAAAGTAATACACAACACTTGCGTAGTAGAATCTAGAAGAATATTGCATAAGCCAAAAGCAAAGTATCAAAATTCAAAAGTCAAAGATACTAAATAAATACAAGAGAGGAATCCTTGTCTGAATCTTGTATTCATACCTGCACAAGGCGGACTTCAATTGCCGGTCTAGTAGCAGGATCGTGCGCTAGCTGAAGTAATCTCTTATGCATAAGAACATCTTGTGCCCTTTCTGCATTCACATCGAGCGAATACCTAAAACAAAGCAATTAGATCAGTAAAACTCACTGATAATTTAAGTAAAACTGATTAGAAAGTATTTGGCTAGAAAAATAAATTGCCAAGATCTGATCCCGAAGAACTCGAAAATTCTGTAAACATATATAAAGACTCCTTAGAAGGAACCAAAACTTAGCAGCCTACTTGATAAACTTGTGATCTATGATACACAGACACTTCTCCTTACTAGCATACCCGCCGTATCCGTGTCGGACACGTATCGGACAACATTTTTAGGCTATCTTATGAAGGTTATGTTTTAGAAATAACATTTCTCGTGTCAGATACCATATATGTACCTGTGTCCGGGCAACATAGCTTGTGATCAAACAAATATGAATTTGCAGGATGAATAAGATCAAAGTAGGAAAAAGCAGAAAAGAAATATTCTAGTAAGAAACCAGTGCAGAAAAGAATAACTGAAAAAGAAAAAAGAAAAGTTAGGAATCCATTAAAATTCCATCCATGCATCATCAACTTTCGAAAAACTAAAGAGAAAGAAATGCTAATCTAGCTAATTAAAGTATCAAAAACTATGATTAGATGTGTTAATTGAAATAAAAAGTTATTCTCCACTGTATAAAAAAAGTAGGGTTAGAATGAGAAATTACCGCGTGGGAAGTCGACTAAAGTGATTCCAGAGTTCATCATCGAATCCAGGAAGAGAAGTAAGTTCATCATGATTGGATTCCTTGAGTCTACAAAGAACTTCGTTGAACACCTCAACTTTCTGGCGCTGACGTCGTCGTAGACTCGGCAAAAAACTGACTGCTCTACTGCTGCAACTCTCTGTATCTCCCATCCAACCGCTGATCACGTGAATGGAGTGGAAAACAAAATTTGGAGTTAAGGTTATTTTGGGGAAATGACTCACTCACTCCATTTTAGAGTAGTATTTTTTGTTTCCCTCCTTTATTTTCTTGGCATCTCCCCTCCTCCACTTCAACAACCAAGGAAGGAGAACGATAACTGATGGCGTAATGCGCACCCACAACCACACCAAGCGCGTGCGTATCTACGTGGATTCTATCAATGCTTTCTTCCTTTGCTTATATCACCCCACCCTCTTAATTAATTAACATGTTTTTAATTTATCCATTTTAATATCACTCGTCGAGTCTTTTATAATTTATAGACTTAACCCCTCTGGTAACCTTTTAAGTTGGTAATTATTTCCACTTAAGTTTGTGGTTTTTCATATAGCTCATTCAACTCTATAAAATCATGTCACTTAGCCATAAAAAATTTATATAGCGCTGATCTGGAAAGTATATATTAAAATAAGAGAGTGAGAGAGATAAAGTAAAGACAAAAAGAATTTGAAAAATTTCAAAATCATCCTTTAATATCTCTTTTTCTTCTTCTTCTTTTTAAATATCATTTCCCTAAACTTATTTTTTAAAATTCTGGAAAAAAAAATTTCAAAAATTTTTGATTTTTTTTTTTCAGAAATTTGGAAAAAATTGCAAATTTTTTAAAAAAATTGAAATTTTTCCAGACTGCTCGTGGTTTTCCAAAATTTTGGACTTTTTCAAGTTTAGATTTTCGAAAAAAATTTAAAAATCCAGAAAACTCAAGATTGAGAGGAAAGAAAAGTGAGTAAAAAAGAAGAAGAAAAAAAAAATAGAAATAAAAGAAATTTGGAGGGACCAAAAGAATAATTTTTTGAGAGAGTGTAGTACACTCTCTAAGTGAGAATGATCTTTAATGAAAATGTGGCCAAGTGGTATGCTTTTATAGAGTTGAAGGCTTATGTGAAAAACCACATACTTTATAGGTCCAAGTGAAAATAAGTGCCAACTTTAAGAGTCTCAAGAGGGATTAAGCCTAATTTATATCTTTAACCAACTAATCCATCACTTTGTTCAATGAAGTTGATCTATTGAAAACTATGCATTTTAACAAGCTCTTATTTGTTTGGTAGAATGAAATGAGGAGAGAGTTAATAAGATAGAGATGACCAGTTTTAACATTATAATGACCACTTTAACCCTTATATATATTGCCTCAAAAATGACATTAAAATAATGTATAAACGATTACATTATGTAAAAGAGTTTTAGAGTCATGAATTTGAGTTGTATTATTATTAGTGAATACTAAAGAAAAAGTCAAATATTTATCAAATAATGAATTTCAAATCTCATCAACGACATTTAAGTTTTCTTAAAAAGAAGTGAAATTCTAACTTTTATTGTATTGATTAAAACTATGAAGGATGGAAGGAAGAATACATGAAAGTAAGTTATATTGTTCTTTAAAAAAATAAAAAGAGTAAGGGGCGTTTGTTTCTCCGTTTCAATGTTGCCTTTTGCCTTTTCACCCAAAAAAACAGTAAAAAGTAATTGTATTTTCAAAAAGCAACAGAATGCTGCTTTTCTACAAAAAATAATACTGCATATCTTATTTTACTTTATTATCCTTTGTGTTTTACATTAATAAAAAATTCAATAAGTCCAAATTAGTCATTTTATATTCTAACAGCAACAATTAATTATAATTTTACCAAACACTAATAATCAAACAGCAAAACGCATACAGCAAAATGAAACAGCAAACAGCAACCAGGAGCAGCAAACAACAAACAGGAACAGCTGCACCAAACGAATCCTAAATTATATTATACGAATAAATATGATAAATAAACATTAGATTTAAGATTCCAATATTACTGGGACAAATAGCTAAATGACTAAATTTGTACTTTATTCTTAGTATACCTAAATCTTTATAAGTTGACAGTAAATTTTCTTTGAAATATAATAAATAATGTATTTTTCAATGTTTTAAAATTCGGATCCAACCGGCTGGTTGGATCGAAAATTGTATTGAAAGTTGGTTTTTTATAGTTGGTTCTTTTATCTTTTAACAACTCAAAACGAACTGGGGTCGAACTGGCGGTTGAACTGAGAACCGAATTGAAGAGTCCAATTCTATTTATAATGAAATTTTTTTCAGTTCTTTCTCCCAAAAAAAAATAAATTTACTAAGCCTCAATAATTATATCAGGCTTGGGCCTCAATGATAATCACCATTAGTTCATTAGATTTGTTCTTTTTAAATTGAAGAGTCCAATTCTATTTATAATGAAATTTTTAATATTTTCATCTACTTCTAATCAATGTAGGATAACATCTATTCTTTTTTACTAGTTTTTTCTCTTCATTTTTAATCTCTTACCAAATGTAATTTAGCTAAAAATAACTAATTATAAAATTCTCTCACTAAAAGTTTATTAGAAAATAAATTTTTGTAAAAGTATTTTTAAATTAACAATATATAATTAATACATTATTTATTTATTACATCATTTAGTTCGACTATTCCGAATTTTAAGGTTGAATCAAATAATTCGTGACCTTTTTATAGATTCGGTCCGATGTCCGATTGAAGTTTTAAAACATTGGTATTTTTATAAAAAGAAAAGTAAATAGTGTATTAAACTAAACGCTAAAATTACAAAATATGTAAAATATTTGTTTAAAAAACTAATTGATATATGATTGGCGCAAAGCGAAACATTTGTGCTGCGGAATAATGTTTGAAATTTTCCCTTTCTGTCACCGTTAGGGTTAAACTTGAGGATTAATTTCAGATAAACGCCTATAGTTTTATGGTTTTATAAATAAATGATTGTAGTTTGCATTTGAGTAAATAAAGAATCATGGTTTACTTTGTTTGCAGATTTAAGGAAATGATTGATTTTTTAAATGTAAACGAGAACATTTTTTACCCAAAAAAGTTTTTTGACCTTTGAGTTTAACTCTTACATAACCGGTTAAAGATTTGAGAAGATATCTGGGCAAAATTGTCCTTGTTTGCGTCACAAAATCAATCATTTCCTTAATTTCGCAAACAAAGCAAACTATGATCTTTCATTTGTTCAAAGACAAATCACAGTACTTTATTTGCAAAAACACGAAACTACAAAACACTTATTTAAAATTAACTCTGAAATTTATCATGACTGCAAACATTAATAATAAAATTATGTCATTTTAAATTGTTAGAAATAAAATTACTTTTAATGATTATCATCATTAGTATGTAAGCTATAGTTACTTTGAAATAACCATTACTTTGTGTTCATCATCATTGACTCAAAATCTACTACTCTCATCTAATTGCGATAATGAACAAAGTAATAATTATTTTATTAAAACAAAGTAACCAAAAACTACATCATTTAGAGTATTATTTTTACACCTATAAATATTTTTACACTTATAAATCTTGTTTATAGTGTTAAAATACTCTAATGATGTTGTACACTATGGCCTCAATTATACTCCTTCCGTTTCACATTACATGTTTTTTAGACATAAATTTTTGTTTCACAATACATATCATTTTTATTATATCTATGCAAATTAATTAGCTTTTACTAAATAGGAGTATATTTCTATTTAAATAGCTTTTCTTGCCTTGAAAATTGTAAATAAAAGCAACTAAAGGGCAAAAATGTTTTTTACACTTATATAATTGTTTATCTTAATCTTTATGTATTAACCTAAAACGATATGTATTATAAAACGGGCTGAGAATCAATTAAGTCCTTAATCATGTCAACTATAAACTTAATCTTGGTTGATATTTTTGTAGAATATCCCAAATATAATAAAGACTATCTGTGTCAATTCAAAGAATAATAGGTTATCTGTTGATAACAGCATGCACCTCCACTTCTGTCCAATTGGTTTATTCAGATATATCATTATTCCCACGCTTAGATTATTAAAACCAAAACCAATCCGCCACAGGATTAAACTGAAGTTTTTAATTTAGATATGGCTGTTAAATATCCATTATGTCATATGACTTTAATCAAATAATTAAATGCGGTTTAAAAAATCAAATAATTAACTAGCACTTTAACAGTATCAAATCTCCCACGGTTTCTTTATATATACATCTATAATTTCAGAGTCTCACCCATTTTGTAAGATTGGTAAACCAACTTGAATATTATATACAAGAGTAAGTCTAGTTTACATAAAAAAAATAGGATAAGTTCAAAAATAATGCTCGTGGTTTACTTAATTTTTAAATAGGGATCTGCGGTTTAACAGTTTGCAAACAAAGGTATGTGGTATGATTTGTTTTGCAAACAGAGAAACAGATGTATGTGGTATGAATATTTTTACAAAACAGAGTATTCGAAATCACTTTATTCAGTTTTGATGATATTTTTATCTTTGAAACGACTTATATCTCGACATTGACAAAATATTGATGCTTCAAATTGAACTGCAAGTTGTAAAATAGACTTAAATGTCAAAATAGTCTGTAAATCGTCAAATTGTAAAAGAACGTAAAACGTCCGTAGTATGATTTATGATTTCGATTTGAGAGTTGGAAATGTTATTAAATGATTTGTTTTATCGATATGATATGTAAATGTACATTTTCTTAAAAAATACGAAATATACTTCAATCGAATTGAAACGTAAAGTTGTAATTTATGATACTTTATTTTGCAAAAAACTTCATACTACATACCTTTATATGCAAACTGTTAAACCACAGACCTCTAATTGCAAATTCACGAAACCACGAGCATTATTTTTAAACTTATCCCTAGAAAAATTATACACATAGGAATCCTAATTAGAATACAACGAGGATACTTGTAACTCAAGGAAAAACAAATCCTAATTAATAGGCGACTACTATTCTATCAACCCCCCCCCCCCCCCCCCCTTTTCAACTTGAGCAGGGCGGTCCGTCATGGTCAGTTTATCTCAAAGAAATTGGAATCGCCGGCGAGCAAGTGGTTTCGTGAAAACATCAGTAGTTTGATCATCAATACTGATATAACGAACAATTAACAACTTGGACCGAACCTTGTCCTGAACAAAATAAAAATTAATCTCCAATTTCTTACTAGAATTATGAAACACTGGATTAGCAGACAAATAAACTGCACGCAAGTTATCGCACCACAGAATCAGTGGCATGGACAGAGGATAACCAATCTCGCGAAGAAGCACACCAACCAAACTTAACTCGGTAGTAGTTGTGGCGATGGACCTGTACTCAGCCTCAGTAGACAACTGAGACACCGTGCGTTGTTTACGAGATGACTAAGACACAACCGAATTACCCCAAAAAACATCATATTTGCGATCATCTTTGTCACCACCCAATCAGCATCTGAAAAACAAAGTAAGCGAAGAAGAGAGGTCTTCCCATAATGTATCCCAAAAGAAGACATACCATTCAAGTAGCGTAAAATACGCTTCACCGCTCCCCAATGAAACTCGGTAGGAGCATGCATAAACTGAGAGACTTTATTAACCGCAAACGCCACTTCCGGTCGAGTAAAAGTTAAATATTGTAGACTACCAACAATGCTGCGATAGAGGGACGGATCGTCAAACAACAGACTGTCGCCCAACTTAAGTTTGTCCGAGGGATTAGTTGGGCTTGACACAGGGCACGACTCATGCATATTAGCTTTGTGAAGGACATATTTGCAATACTTGGTTTGATGTAAAAACACTCCCTTTGACGACCAGTCAAGCTCAATGCCAAGAAAATAGTGCGCCTGCCCAAGATTGCGAATAGCAAACCGACTTTCCAAAAATGACACAAGCTTTTGAAGAAGCTTAACATCATTACATGTGATCAACAAATCATCCACATAGATTAAACAAAAAATGCGAACATTGCCACAAATGAGATAGTAAAGGGAACTATCAGTCTTAGAACCACAAAATCCAAAAGCAAGTAACTTGGATGTCAACTTCTCATGCCACATATGAGGTGACTGTTTTAAACCATAAAGGGATTTGTGCAATTTGCACAAGAGCCGAGGCAAATTGGGATCAACAAATCTAGGAGGCTGCACCATATAAACATCTTCATGCAAATCCCCATGCAAAAATGCATTAGAAACATCGAGTTGAAAAACAAACCAGCTTACGGAAGCAGCAAGTGCGAGAATCAAACGAATAGTCATCGGCTTAACCACCGGACTGAAAGTCTCAGCATAATCAATCCCATGTCGTTGGTTGTATCTATCCATTATCCCATCAACATGGGTTTTAATTTTAAACAACCATCTACACTCAATCAAATTAGCATCAGGAGGTAACGAAACCAACGACCAAGTTCCATTTGAAATTAGAGCATCATATTCCTCGCATATAGCTTTCTACCACTCTACTTGCTTGGAAGCCTGTAAAAAAGTAGAGGGTTCGGTAACCGTCAAAAACTGCTTCGATTTGAAAATCCCATGTTGAGACCTCGTGACAATTTGTCGTGGTTCCCGGGGTTCCGCTAAAACCGCGACAATGGGTGAGGCCGGGAGAGAAGCAGTCGAGTCTGTAACCTGTGTTACTGCTGGTGTGGTCGAGGTCACGATTTCAGGGTCAACTACGGGTGAAGGAGGTGGTTGAGGAGGGGTCGGAGCTGGGCTGACGAGACTAGACTAGCTAGGGTCATCGTCGACGGCGACGAGGTGTATAGGGGAGGACGGAACTGGTTCAGGTGGCTTCGGGTTCTGGGACGGTAGGTCAGTAGGGGTGTTGTCGGGGCGTTGGAGAGATAGTAGGTTCGCCCAGTGTTGGGTGGGGTTTTGGGAGTTGAGGCGAAGCAGTAGGCGGGGAAGGATTGAGTTCAGTTGAAAATTTAAGTTTCTTAGGTTTGATGGTTTTCGGTAATTTGTGAGGTAATTGGGGAGAAGATGATAGGGTAGTGTCATGTCAAGTGAGAAGAGGGAGAGTGATAATGAGAGTGGGTAGTAGAGCGGGTTGTGGGTCATGGATGTCCGACGTATTGGCTTTCATAATCATCTCATATGGAAATACCTGCTCATCAAAAAAGACATGACGTGAAAGAAAGAATTTCTTCATAAAGGATCATAACATCTATAACCTTTATGAAATTTACTATACCCTAAGAATACACACTGAGTAGAACGAGGAGATAATTTATGTTTGGAATATGGTCGTTACCACGGATAATAAAGACATCCAAAAACACGCATTTGAGTATAGTCAGGCTTTTTCTTGAACAATTTTTCAAACAAAATCTCAAAATTAATGACAGAATTAGGCAAACGATTTATTAGATACACAACAGTGTCAAAAGCATAGGACCACAAAGATGTAGATAACTTAGAATGATTAAGCAAAGCTAGTCCTGTCTCTACTATATGACGATGTTTCCGTTCCGCACATCCATTTTGTTCAGGGGTGTACGGACAAGAAGAGCGTTGAGAAATCCCATGAGACACCAAATATTTTGACAAAGCTTGAAATTCAACCCCCCAATCAGATTGAATCGACTTAATCGGGACACTAAAGTACTTTTCAACAACAACAGGAAACTGGACAAATACATCAAAAACTTCCGATTTGCGTTTCAGAAAATAAATCCATGAGTATTTAGAATAATGGTAAGAAAAGATAACATAATATAAATAAACATCTTGGGACACAACACGTGCAGGTCCCCATACATCAGAAAATTAACTTAAGAGGTTGTTTTGCAATAAAAGAGGATTTAACAAAAGTTAATTTATGTATTTTGCTCAAGCAACAAGCATTACACAAATTTTTATTATTATCATCCTTAGCTAAAATAACATTTGACTGAAGTAATTTCCTAACAATTGGAGAAGCCGGATGTCCTAAACGAGCATGCCAAGTAGAAAGAGCAGCAAAATTTATTGAAACAGGAACAAACGACGCAACAGGAAGGTAGTAGAGCCCATCTTTGCTCCGGCCCTTGAGGAGTATGATCTTCGTTTCCAAATCCTTGAGGCGAGTAGGAGTAACTAAGACCTCCACGTGCACGAGCACGACCACGTCCTCTATTCGGACCATTATTGCGCGAAGCATACTGCGCACTAGATGGAATTAGGGTTTCGGTCCCTGACTGTCCAAGCTGAATTTCTTCATTCAATAGCATACCATAAAAGTGGTCAAAAGTAATTGAAACATAATAAAAATTAAGTGAACGACAAACTAAATCATATTCTTTGCCTAAACCAGCTTTCACATAATCACACAAATCATCATTACTAATCGAATTGCCTAACGTGGCCAATTGATCAGATAACAACTTTGCTCCCTGCACATAAACAATAATTGAATCAGTTCCACGTTTAATATTACGCAATTGATAGACTAAATTGCGAACATGAGGGCGAGAGCCCTGAGCAAAAACAACATCTAGCTTTAACCAAGCTTCAATAGTGCTTTGAGAATTAATAATCCAGGGAAGCATATTATCAGACACACATGAAAACAACCAAGAAAGAATCTGAAGATCAGTTATCTCATAATTTGGTAATTCAGCACTATCAGCAGCGGGTGCGGGGGTACCATCAATGTGCCGCATCAGACGATTGACACGTGTTAAGTCCAAAATGTACTTAATTTAGCTATGTATTTCATATATATTTTCATAACATTTCATATAGTTTTAGCTCATTTAGCTTAGAAATATCTAGGATAGGGGCAATTTCACTACTTTGTGTTTGTTTTGATCTTTAGAGCTTAAACTTATGAAAGCATAGCAATTTGATGTTAGTTTGATCCAAAAACGAGCAATAGAAGACATATGAGTTCATACAAGTTCATGCAAGGCCATGCGAAGAAGTTACGTGCAAGCTAAGTTGGAAAATCGAAGAAAATACTCGAGACGTGCAACCTACAGGTCGCGCTTGCCTCTGGCGCGCTGGTCACTTTTTATACCTTGTCTCGACGGAGGAAAAACCTAACTCGGGCGCGCCGGCTTCCAGAATCCTCAGAAATGATTTCCTTCGTCGTTCTTATCCACACAACCCTTCCGAAAGGTCGTACATCTTCCCAACGGACACGACTATTCCCTAAAGGTTGTAACCCTTCGAAACACACCTCTTGGTGCCTATAAATACACCATCCTTGTCTGAAATTTGTATGGTTGACAAATCTTACAAAGAAAGAAACACTAAATACATACTTACATTTCCCGTAAACCTTTACCCGTAAATTCGCCCACACACATAGTTCCAGCGGAGTATTCAGATCAGAAACTCAGTAAGATTTCGTTCCTTTCATAAGGCATTGTAGTTTAGATCGAGAGATCAACTTTGTTCATCCGTTCATCGAAGGAAATCCGAGCAAGAATGCCCCGAGGCTTGACACGCCTTCCGAGTAGAGTAAAAAGGATTGACAACCCTGATTTCTTATACTTGTTTATGTTCTGTCCAACTTTGATTTTCTGTTTACATCTTGTATGAATACGATATTGAGTTTATTAAGAGATTAATGTTCTTCATATGCTTATGTTCTTGAATTAACAAGTTTGCATGCTAAGTAAGATATTTACATCAAAATAGTTGCTAAGTATAATAACTTGTGTTTATCATTAACTTATAATCTTGTGATACGAATAGGTTTGGTTGCTTAGGTTATAATCTAGTTTTACATATGTGATTGTAGTCGGTTATAATATTGATACGAATAGGTTTGGTTAGTGTATAATTGATGTTCATATGTGGTTAACTTGTTTGCATGTATCGAGAGATCGGAATAAGTTATATCGAGATTAGATTAAGTATATTAAGATTATTCAATATTGTGTTTACGTGCTTAAGTGAATTGTTGTCTTTGCCTTAGAATGAATAGAAATCCAAACATGTGCGTTTGGTGACTTGAAGTATTTGTTTTACGTGAATGGTACAGTAAGTTGTGTTTTATCAACTAAATCAATAAGGATTATCGTTTTATCTATTTGTGAAAAGAAAACGAACGCGAATAAGAGAAAGTTTAAGTATATTGTTCCAACTCTGTGGGTACGATCTTTTTATTACTATATGCGAAACTGTGCACTTGCAGAAATAACGCAACGCCAATCTCCATTCAAAGCATCACTGATAGAAAGCTCAATGTGATGATCGGAATAGCCACTGACACTTGCTTTTAACTCTTTCTTCCACATTACAGCCAACCCGCCACTATGACCTCTACTATCCACTGCAAACTTAGTATCAAAATTGAATTTCCGCCTGATCGTTTCAATTTTTGAACCGAGAACTAAAGTTTCAATAAGAAACACCAGATTAGGGTTATGAGATTTTAGCAAATCTCCAAGAGAGCGAATTGCACGGGGATTCCCCAAACCCTGACAATTCCAACTTATGCAATTCATAATCTCCGGCGGACTTGCTCCTCAGGTCTCGCCGTTATAGTATCAGAAGAAACCTTTTTATCCTTGTTCAAGCTAGAAGAAAAAGTTCCATTGGGGTTTTCAGAATTTTTTGCAGCTTCAGAATTATTGGACATGCAATCAGCTGCTGAACCCCTCCTTTCTCTACGTCGTTTCTTTTGTTCTATCAAGTCAAGTTGCAAAAACTCTCCTGTTTCCATATCTTCAGCAGTATCCGGAACCTGGTCAGCAAATTGATTAACTGAATAAATTATTTCGGTCAATATTTGTTCCTTAAACTTAGGGATTTGAGCTGGCCTATTCAGAATAGTTGCACCTCTTTTATCTCCACTAAGTAAGGGAATTTTCAAATTCTGAGGATTAGGTACATATTTTTTGGGATTTTCGAAAATGACCTTGGCCGGACTTCCACTACCGCTAGCCTCCCTCAACCACCGAGAGATTGGCCGATAATTGTCCCGCCTCGTCGGAGCCCTGAGCCACTCCCCCACTCCCGAACAATATCTTCAAGATCCATCGTAAAGACTTTCTCACACGATCGTTCAGAATGCCCAAGAATGCCACACACATAACAATAAGTAGATAAACGCTCATACTTGAAGTGTACATACCCCTCAACATCTTTTGCCATCTGAATCAGTTTCCATCGTTTCAAGGGTTTTCTGACATCCACCAACACCCTTAAACGCATATACTGCTTCTTAGAACCCGAACTATTATTCCCATCATAATCAATTAATTCTCCCATAAAGTTACCAAGCTGTTTACCCGCAACTTCTGACATAAAACCTGCCGGTAACTTATAAACTTGGAGCCATGTCGGGGAATGAAACAATGGTATTTCCGCCGCAATTTTCGATGCCGGCCATTCATCCCAAACCAGTAAATGGTTATCAAACGAGCATGGACCCCCAGATACCAGACGATCACGATCCAAAACATGGAAAAAATCGAATCCAAACAGGTTCGTGTCAATCTCCGTTATAGCCACACCTTCCTTCGGTTGCCATACGTCCGCCATTGTTTTCTGCATAGTACCGAAATGAATATTCCTTTCCGTAAGAAACCTGCCGATCACGCATAGGTCACTCCTCCGTACCTCCACCTGAGGTATATCTCCCAAGAAATTCAGGATCTCGTCCTCACTACCATTCGAGAGAAAGATTGCTGAGATCATTCTCCATATCACTAATCACTCAAGAAAACTGAATCCCTTACAGAGAAGAGAAGAAAATTAACTCTTACTAAAGAAGAGAGAGCAAACCCTTACGAGAGGAAAAAAAAATTTATTTCTTGAACCATCCAACTTTTAGATCTTTAAATAGTTAATGAATATTTAGCTTTGATATATATGTAAAGTATTTTATTTCATTTTTGAAAAGAAACATAAAATTATTATTATGAATGATTTTTTATGATTACTAAATATATAATTAATCATGTTGAAACTCCTTCAAGCAATAATATAGGGTGTTACTATTTCCAACCTGCTATTACTATACCAGCCCACAATATTGACGATTTTGCCCCAAAGTTGCTTTTTGGGTGTTCGACCATGTAGGGACTAGAAGTTTTCTAGTTCTTCCACGTGGTGGGACTAGCCGGCTGCAAGTTCCGACACATGGTGGGACTAAGAAAGCCATTTAGATCGTTTGTTCCACCGCATGTTGGGACTAAATATAAGCGTGTGCCATAATGTGGCAAAACACGAAAGCCTTAAGTCCCTACTTGAATTTTAGTAACTTATTTATTTTATAGAACCGTTTAAAATACAAATATTATGTATTAGTAAGTAAACATAAATTTCTAATTAGTAATCTAGAAATAAGTAAATAAAGACATGCAAATTTTAATAATATATAATATAAAATATAAGTTAATAATACAAACACCGACTACTAATACATTATCGACTCGCTTCAACTAAATTGCTCCATGCTTGTATCCTGTTCGCATAACGAAAAAGAAATTGTTGAGCACTTGGATGACGAAATTATTTCCCCTGCAAAGCGATATGGGGTACGGGAAACCCCGGTACTAAATCTAGACGTATATAATGATTCCCAACATGACAGAGGACAATTTCGAAATCCAAATCGGAACCGTCGAAACGAAGCGGCAAAACAGTACATCCCTCAAGCCTTTCTGTATAAAGAAAAATTATTGCATTGTAATATGAAGCCAAAGGGTATAAATCTTCCGGAGTTGTCATCCAATACGCTCCGGTACATCATTCTCTTTGTCAATTGATACGCCTGATGGCTTGATCAAGACCGCCCAGAGATGGCGTAAATGGATGAGGTGGTCGGGATTTGGGCGGCTGTGTTAGCGTAAATGGAGGTGGGAGGAGTGTGAGATAGCTTAAGCTTAATTTAGATTTTTTTTAATTTAATTTTTTTTTCCTAACCCTAAGTCAAAGGATTTGGGCGACTGTGTTAGTGTGAATGGAGGTGGGAGGAGTGTGAGACAGCCGGGCTTAATTTATTTTATTTTAATTTAATTTTTTTTCTAACCCTAAGTCAAAGGGCATTTTGGGACTAAATCCGGCTAGCAAAGTAATGTCCGGCTGGATTTAGTCCCCCACATAATATATTGTTGCAGAGAGAATATCAAGAACAGTGAATGGGCGGCAAAGAAAACAAACTAAAAGTCACTATGATGAGGAAACTGCAGAATTTAGTTGACATCGGACAATAGAGTGAAAGACAAAAAGTGAAAAGAGACAATGAAGAGTTCGATCATGGATACTACTCTGAAGGTGAATGAAACACACATTACAGATCTAGAATGCAGTTTCTAACTGCATTTTGATTTTAAGTTTTTTTTTATAATATATATTTTTATTGCAGAATTTTATTTCTTTTCATTTATTTATGTACTTTATAGTTGAAATTATTACTTATCGTCCTAATTAGAAGGGGTTTTTCTATGGTTACTTTCAGAAAAGGTATTTCAATTTTATAAAAAAAAAAGTATTTCAATCAGTTAACAAACTAAAAATAAAAAACAAAATTCCAATAAAATAAGTTACTAATCTAATATTTACTTTAAAAAAAATTCACTATAAACTCTTCCATTTTTTTTTTAGGAATTATATATAACTAAAACAAATTCACGGCAAATAATTCATTCTCATTCTCATTCTCATTCTCATTCTTATGGTATTCTGTAAATATAAAATTCTTTTACAACAACATACTTCTTCCAATCATTTTTCATTTTTCCTAAAGATATTCACTATCTCTGTAAATTCATCGTCCTATTAGTTAGCGATTAGTATTACAAATACAAAATACTATGTTTTAAAAATAAAACTTTCATCTTTTTGTTCAATCATAAAAGTCATTAATTGATAGCCTAAGATTTTTATATTAGCCCATAGCTTGCTCGTTCCACCTTCTTCCACTCTACAGAGCCCTCAATCCTAGCAGCAGCATCCTCCGCCTCTCTCAATCGTCGAGAAACCACCGTCAACGGCGGCCACAACCGTCTCTCAATGGACGCCGACGAGACGCAACCTCCGGCGAACGAAACAGTTGAAATCGATCAATCAACCACACAACTCAACCTACTCGACCTAACCAGCTTCCAGCTCCACGATCTCGACTCAATCGAGCTATCTCCATCGTTACCGATCTTTGAGATCACTTCGGAATCTGTTGATTAGCTTCTAGGAATTCTTGCCATGTTTGTAGGTAAAGAAATAGAATGTTATTAGGAATTATTTGAATTTAGGGTTGTTAGGGTTTATAAAATTAAGGACTACGGGTTTATGATTGTTAGGGTTTAGGGTTTATAAAGTTAGGGTATAGGAGTTTAGAATTATTTGAATTTAGGGTTGTTAGGGTTTAAAAAATTAAGGACTACGGGTTTATGATTGTTAGAGTCTAGGGTTTATAAAGTTAAGGTCTAGGAGATTGAGTGAATAAATTAGAGAATTAATAATAGATTTTTGTTCTTTTAAATTAGATGGTTATTTTGTTTGGTAACTAGATTTAAACTAAAACTCCCTTAGAATAGTAAGTGAGGGAGTCCCTCACCATAGCCGGACTGTATATATATATATGGGAGGGATCAAGTGCGACAAGGTCATTTGGAGTGACAGATTTTTATGGTGTGACAATGGAAGAAGGCAGTGGCATTTTTGTAATTAACCATGAGAAATAGAAAGCAATCAAAACCATCAAGCCCACACGTTTTCCTTCCTTCCACCTTCCACTCCACAGAATCCTCCGATCCCGGCAGCCGCCGTTTCCTCCGGCGCCGATTTGGAGAATCGAATAATAGCTTGCTCGTTCCACCTTCTTCCACTCTACAGAGCCCTCAATCCTAGCAGCAGCATCCTCCGCCTCTCTCAATCGCCGAGAAACCACCGTCAACGGCGGCCACAACCGTCTCTCAATGGACGCCGACGAGACGCAACCTCCGGCGAACGAAACAGTTGAAATCGATCAATCAACCACACAACTCAACCTACTCGACCTAACCAGCTTCCAGCTCCACGATCTCGACTCAATCGAGCTATCTCCATCGTTACCGATCTTTGAGATCACTTCGGAATCTGTTGATTAGCTTCTAAGAATTCTTGCCATGTTTGTAGGTAAAGAAATAGAATGGTAAAGAAGAAAAACAAGAATTGATGGGTGGTTGGACTTGGATTATTGGGTATTAAAAAGCCATCCTCTTTGCTGCCTCTCTATTTCAATGAAGGAGACAAAAGACAGCAACAACTTTGTTGGCTTATTTTGAATTTTCTCTTTTAATTGGGCTGTTGATAAGAAATTGTGAACAGAACATATTTTACATTGATAATGATGTCTAATTCAAACTTATGGTTGAGGGCTACTTGGTTCTGGAGAATTCATTGGTGGAAGAAGATAGTGTAATTGGGTTTTTGCAATTTGAATTTGGGGAGTATCTATAGGAACAAGTTTTGTTTAGTGTCTATTGTAAATAAGTTTTGGAATATCGTTGTATAGTTTTGGAATATCGTTGAACAATTTTGGAATATCGTTCATAAGTTTTTCAGTGTAAAGTCATTACCAAAATATTCCAAAACTGTTCAAAGATATTCCAAAACTATACATTGAATATTCCAAAATTATACACTGAAATTTTGATAAAAAAATTCAAAAATTGCCTAGAAAATTCTGGAAAAATTCCATAAAATGTATATTGTAATTCTAAGAAACTTTAATTCTCGGACTAAGGCCAAATTCCGCACAGTTTAGTCCCAATAAATTATGAAAGTGATTAAATGGATAAAAAATTTACAAAATTGCCCAGAAAATTCTGAAAAAAAATTCAGAAAATGTATATTTTAATTCTAAGAAACTTTAATTCTCGGACTAAGCCCAAATTCCGCACAGTTAAGTCCCAATAAATTATGAAAGTGATTAAATGGATAAAAAAATTCAAAAATTGCCCAGAAAATTCTGGAAAAATTTCAGAAAATGTATATTGTAATTTTAAGAAACTTTAATTCTCGGACTAAGTCCAAATTCCGCACAATTTAGTCCCAATAAATTATGAAAGTGATTAAATGGATAAATTATGTGTGGAATACTGTAGTATGCGTTTTGGAATATTGTACTATGCATTTTGGAATATTCTGGTATGTATTTTGGAATATTCCAAAAAAAAATCGTTTTATTTAACCACAATGGATCTCAAAATGACCGGCTAATTAATACGAGTCCAATGGTATAAAACTTTTCGAAAACCGAGTTCGGGATCATCGGGAAAATGTATTTTAATGAAAAGAAATAAAAGACTTTCTCTCTCCTGCGATGACATCAACGCTCACATCATCAGCCCCCTTCCCTCACCATACACGTGTATGCCCCTCAAAATATGTCATCTTTTTCCATTTAATTACACAATTGCCACCTATTGTCACACACTAAAATTCTTGTCACGCCACCTCAAAAGTGTCACACCTGAACCCCTCCATATATATATATATATAGACAAATTCCCGATGATTCTGAACTCGGTTTTCGAAAATTTTTATACCGTTGGATTCGTATTAGTTAGCCGGTCATTTTGAGATCCATTGTGTTCAAATAAAAACTATTAGCGCTGATATCATCAGCCCCCTTCCCTCACCATACACGTGTCCTCCCCTCAAAATATGCCTTCCTTTTTCATTTAATTACACAATTGCTACCTCTTGTCACACAATAAAAATCAGTCCCACAATAACATAAGTGTCACACCTGATCCTTTCTATATATATATATATATATATATATATATATATATATATATATATATATATCTATTTTATAATACTTAAAATTACTTAACCGCCCCGTGCAACGCATGGGTCTTCGACTAGGGTAAACTCCTTAAAAAACTTCTACATATAACTTTCAAAAATCTAAGTATAATTTTAACATTATACTTTGCGTTAATTTTGCAATCTAAGTCGTATGAGTGGATGAACTTACTGCAATTAGTTAAACTAATATATATATTAACAAACCAACGTCTATGCAATCATATAACAATAGGAAAGAAAAAAATTACAGTAAAATTGAATTACAAATTGTTCTTAGATTTTTTAAAAATGTAATAATCAACAGTAAAAGGAAAAAACAAAAAATTAACATAACCCGTGCAAGGCGGGGGGCGTTCGACTAGTTAATTCATAATAGGTAGTGGGCACTTTGGCTCAAGAATAAAGCTTAGTATTTTGTTGCTCATATCACTGAAAATAGTAGTTACTGAAACAAGAACAAATTTAGCTACAAAAGTTGAAAACATGCCAAGTGATGTTGCAGACCAAAGAAGATCACACCAATATCATAAAGGTAAATAAAGTTATCTAATCGTCTTTGCTTTCCATTTTAGAAGATATGTCCAATTTTAAATGCAAGATAAAAAAAAATTAGAAACATGACATCAAGTTAAAATTTTCAGTGAGGCAATCATGTAGTGCACATTAAAATGCACTTAAATATTCAAATCCAAGCTCAATATACTACTAAAGATGATAACCTCAAGACAGTATGTCCAACAACAATGAAATGTGGGACACCATGCCAGAAACGGATGTAAGCCATGTAAGGAAAAGAAATAAATAAAAGTGTAAATTTCAAAAGTAATCTTAGTGATTTCATTTATATTTAGATGGTTACCGTTTTGTTAGTTTAACTGATGGTTAACTCCTGTAACATTTTAAGAATTAAAGTTGTTTAATATCATATTTTGTATGAAATCACATTTTCGCTTCTACTGGGATCTCTAAGTGGTTGGATCAAGTTAAATACCTATCGTGTGTGCCAAAAAAACCTGGGTTTTGCTCTGTACAGTTTTCATGGCAGAATTGCAAGGTTTTTAGTATGGATCAGATTGGAGTTAGCTTGAAACAAAGGCTATTTGTGGAATTGGATGCTAAATATGTGCTACTTTTCATGGAAAAGACGGTTCCAAATCATCACCCTTACTACTGGTTAATTCACAAATATTTGGAGCTAAGAGATAGATATCGGGAGGTCTAATTCTAGCACTCTTATCGTGAAGGCAACCGAGCTACTGACAGGATAGCGAGCTAAGGAGGGATATCTGAAAACTACTTGTTTCTCTGCTTCTAAAACCTTAGAGAATGTGAGTTCGCTTTGACTTGATGAACATTCATCTCACGTTTTTAACGGGTTACATACACACTCTAAGTTTCATTTAAATTGACCAAATAATTTATTGTTCTATATAAACGGACGAAATATGAGTGAGTATTGCGATAAGTTTAGGGCTCAACATCACAAAATAATATATTAACGGACACAAACATTTTTAGTGAGAGGTCAAATAATACTTTAATCCTTTCAAAATGGCACAGTAAGAGAACTTATGCAAAAGTCAGAATAATTGGTAAAGACATCAAAATGTACATTAGAAGATATTAAGAACATGTTCTCCTGAAAACAAATTTGACACCTTATTCTCCATAATTTCACACCAAAAAAGTCACTCTTCAAAGAGTTGTGCTATTTTTCTACTCAGTGCATTTCTCTACAGTGCAACTGATTCATATATATGCACTGTTTTTTCCCCAAATGAAGCATCAAGAATTGCTTCAACTTCCATTTATGGAGTCATTAAGAAAGTCCCTAAAATCCTATCACCAAACTAAGCAACAACAAAATCTAACACAAGACGAAAAAAAACCCCTTCTAAACCCCGAAAAGGATGTTATTCTCAACATTGACACTGCTAATTCTTCTGCTAAACAACCTCAGAATACTGCTAAACCTGTCACTTCCTCTAAAAAACAGACATCGGCACTCGAGGACATCATAATCGAAGCTATTCGCCACAGGGACGAGGACTTTCAAGACAATGAAAACCCTCATCCGTCATTAAGTGATTCATTTCGAAGAAACTCATGGAAACTACTCGTCAACAGGACGAAATCAAGACTAATTGATCCGCCTGATGACGAACAACGCTATGAAACATCTGAAGACTCAACTGATTCTGAAGCAACCCCCGAAGATGATCACGAAGAAGACGAAATAGAGAACCAAAAAAAGACTACTTTGAGTATATTAACACTGCTTCAACGGATACTTCTTGTGTTAGTCTCGGCAGCTTTAGTGTCTACTCTTTTAATCCCCCAATTAAAGAGGCTTAAAGTATGGGATCTTGCACTATGGAAATGGGAGATTATGATCATGACATTAATCTGTGGTCGTTTAGTATCCGGTTGGATAATTAAGATTATTGTAATATTTTTCGAGCTCAATTTCATTCTCCGAAAACGAGTTCTCTACTTTGTCTATGGATTAAGGACAGCCGTCCAGAACTTCCTTTGGTTAGGACTAGTAGTCCTTGTTTGGCACTTGATTTTCAACGACAAAGCTGAGGAGACACAGAATAACATATTACAATATGTGACAAAGTTTCTCATGTGTTTACTCGTAGGAGCTTTCATTTGGCTTCTGAAAACGTTAGTCGTGAAGGTTCTTGCTTCGTCTTTCCATGTGAATACGTTTTTTGAGCGGATTCAGGAGGCGTTGTTTAATCAATATGTGATTGAGACACTTTCTGGTCCGCCTTTGTTTCAAAGTCGGAGTGAGGAAGGGGAGAAAACAGAGGAATGTCCGCAAATTGGCAGGAGGATGGGGTTTGGAAGGGTGATTTCGATGGATGAGATGAATGTATCAGCTTGGAATGTGAGAAGAATGGTGAATATTGTACGGCATGCGAGTTTGTGTACATTGGATGAACATATATTGAATTCTAACATTGAAGATGAGTCTTTGTTTCATATTAGAAGTGAGTTTCAAGCAAAAGAGGCTGCTAGGAAGATCTTTTTGAAGGTTGCTAAACACGGGTCTGAGTAAGTTCCTCAAATAATCTCTGGTTTGGTTTCTGTTAATAATACGGTAAATTATACTCATGACCTCTTAAGCATTACTTTGAAAATCAGTATAAAAGTTCCTCAACTTTTATCCTATATAATTTAGTCGCTTAGTCTTTGATCACTCTAATAGTCAGCAACTTTTAGTATAGGTTAATAGAAAAGATATTTTAAGTAACTTTCGTTCTTGAACTATATGTTCACTCTCAGATGCATTTTTCTGGATGACATGATGCGGTTTATGGCTAAAGAAGATGCTCTAAGGGCAATGCATCACTTTGGAGCTGCTAGAGAAAAGGAAGGAATAAGCAAGATTTCTCTCAACTCTTGGCTGGTACTCATTTTATTTTTTTTATTGCTAAAACCGTACTTTTCCATTATTAGTGACGAAGAATAGAACGTAATTTTCTGTTTATTTATTAACTAACTTGATGGTAAATCAACATTGTCACCGAAAAAATTAACCTTACTATTTGATAATTAGTGGCGATTTATAGAGAATGGTGACGAGAAGTTTTGCGGCCATAATCCTCTGTTTCTTGATTAATTAAGTTGAATTTGATTTCATGGTAAATCAACATTTTAGCCTAAAGGAATCAAACAGTTTTTCTACTTGACTCATCTAAACTTGATATTAGCTTCTTGAATAAGGAATTAAACTCAACATTGATGTTTCAGGTAAATGCATTTCGGGAGAGACGGGCACTTGCATTATCTCTCAACGATACGAAAACAGCAGTGGACCAACTTCACAATATGTTAAAGATCATTGTAGTTATGATTGTTGTCATAATCTGGCTTCTGATCCTTGGAGTTCCTGTTACTAACTTTTTAGTGTTCATAAGTTCTCAGCTTGTCCTAATGGCTTTCATCTTCGGTAATAGCTGCAAGACAACATTTGAAGCAATCATATTCTTGTTCGTAATGCATCCGTTCGATGTAGGTGATCGCTGTGAAGTAGATGGAGTTCAGGTACACTTAAAATGTGTTTTCTATAGGGTAAAGTACATTTGTAGTCTATTAACTTCGTTGCTTCTAAGATAATAGCTTCCTTACTTCAAAACCGGACATAAACTCCCCAAACTTTGATATATACTACAGCACAATTATGTGCAAATGGTTGTTGACCAATGTAAAATATCGGATTACTATGAATGCAAGGTTATATAAACTCCCCAAACCGGACATAAACTCCCCAAACTTTGATATATACTACAGCACAATTGATGTATTGTCAATTTTAAGGTTATTATCGCGATTTTCCATCAAGAAGTGTGATTTATCGGCATGGTCAAGTGGTAGTAATACCTATCAATTGCCTTTTGGAAATTTATGTTAGTACTTGACGAAGTTTTAGGACTTGTATGTCTGATAAGTTTATGAACCATCAAATTTGTTATAAAAGAACAAAGTGTTTAGGTCGTCAATAGTCATTTTTGAGGCTGTTTACTTTCATTATCATCGATTTTTATGTTATAAAGAGCAAGGTTTTATATCGAATTTTGAATGTCAGATGGTGGTTGAAGAGATGAATATACTAACAACAATATTCTTAAGGGCAGATAAGCAAAAGATAACATATCCAAATAGTGTTCTAGCCACTAAGCCTATCGGTAACTTCTACCGAAGTCCAGATATGGATGAGCTTATTGATTTCTGTATCCACATCTCCACTCCTGTCGATAAGATTAATCTCATGAAACACAGAATCAAAGAGTATGCTGTTTTTCTTAATTTCCCTTATTCTTCCCTTTATTAATAGCAGTATTCATTGAAATTCTAGTACAAATTGCAGGTATATTGAAGGAAACAATGAGCATTGGCATCCAAATGCAGCAGTGGTTATAAAGGATGTAGAAGATATGAACAAAATGAACATGGCATTAATGGTAACACACAGAATAAACTATCAAAGAATGGGAGATAGAATTATGAGGAGAGCAGCTCTGATTGAAGAAATGATTAAGGTTTTCAAGGAACTCGATATTGAGCATCGCCTGCTGCCTTTGGATGTTCATGTTCATAATTTGTCAAGTCTGAGTTTAGACAGGCTTCCTTCTAACTGGACCACTTAAGTTGTTCCAATTGATCAAACTTAACATCTTTGTGAAAAGAGTTCAAGTGCAACTGTGATTTTAGCTTAGGCCTAAATGGATATGCTGAAATTGCAAGTTTTATGTAATGTACATGATCAAAAATAAATTACCACGTAAATAGATAAAAATATAAGTTACCACATAAATAAATGCAATGTATACTAGGAAGTCTTTTAATACTCGGAGGGCAATAAAATTGTTGATTGGTTAGTAAATTACACACTTATTTTTATTATGTTTTCACGAATATGATGTGCTCCTCCAGCCATCATAAACATCCTTCTTAATGGTAGGACTTAGTTTCAACAGAATCATTCCCCTTTTGTTTTTTATTTTTTTTTTCATTTTATTTGTTTTGCTTAGCAGCATTAACGCATTATCTCTCAACATATCCCGTGTAGCTTAGATATGTTGAAAGATAACTGTAAATTTGAAACAAAATAAACTTTAGTTGATAATTTAGTCCATTAACTTAACAATGCACCGGTATTACAAATTGATGTATAAATAAAAAGTCACCATGCGCCATTTTGGATTGATTTAATCATAAATTCTAAGTTGAAGAATGAAGTCGATAAACTAATAAACCGCCCAGTTCCAGAATAAATTGACTTTTATCTAATTTATTCAATTTCAAAGTTTCAACATGTTTACAATTGTTCTGGGAGTAAATTGCATTCATGGATCCTTAATTGTAGTTTAAATAATGGTGTAGGCTATGGTCACTTTATTTTTCCCTTACTTTGTCTTTACTTTGTCTTTTTCACCATTGGATTAGTTTTTAACCCATGATCCAATGATTGACAAAACAAAGTAATGGTTACTTTGTGGAAAACAAAGTGAACATAGAATATCCCTTAAATAATTTATATTTCCTAAACTTCATTTTTTTAATATATAATTTGTTAATCTTACAATTTCATGACACTGAAGTAAATAAAAAACAACAAAAATCAAATTATAAATTAGCTAAATGTTGATAGAAATAATTGTTTTTTTATAAGAACGAATAACACAAGAGCCAATATATTTAGTCAAACTTATCCATGTTACTATTTCATTAATATTTTTTCTTGCTGATTTAATTTAGAAATCATGGTGAACCTTTAAAAAAATAAATAATCATGGTGGTGAAAAAGAAATAAAAATCTATTAAAATATTTCAAAGCGGAAGCATGAAGCTTCTCTAAAGCATGACAACTCAGCAATATTGCTGACGTGTCAAACCATGAAAATTCATTGATTTTTTAAGAAAGAGGTGCTTACAATTAGAAAAGCCAGCAAAAAATCGTAAGAATTTTTAATATTTAATATAAGAATTAAAAAAACAACCTTTCAAAAACCCTTCATTTATCATCATTTATTAAATTTGGAACCTTTCTCATTCCCACTTTCTTCTCATCAGTTTTGAGAAAATAGTGCATTTCTCTACTAACGGTTACTATACAAATTATGGAGATCAGTTGGACAAAATTTAATAAATTGAAAAACTAAACCCCTTAATTTCCCATACCAGTTACAAATAAGAGCCTATAAATAATCTTCTCTTCATAAATTTACCCAGACTTTCTCCACCTCCACATCGTCGGAGCGTCTTAATAATAGAGTCATACGGAACATATATATGATTTTTCTTGAGGGGAGAGAATCAGTTTGGGAAAGCAGAGACCGGAACTGGAAAATTGAATAGAATACAAGACGATACTCATCTTTTTAGTGGAATTTGGTGGTAGGCGGCGGCCATAAAAGGAATAACCTAGCTGCATGTTTGGGAGGTGCCAAAGAATATGACTTTGATTTTTGAGTTTTGATTTTTACAAGTAAGAAGGCTAGGATTTATTGGACTTTTATGTTTGCTACTTTACTAATATGTAAACTTCTAGGCTATGATCACTTTGTTTTTTCTTTACTTTGTTTGTACTTTGTCTTATTTACCATTAGATTAGGTTTTAACCCATGATCTAATGGTGGACAAAACAAAGTAATGCTTACTTTGTGAAAAACAAAGTGACCATAGAATCTCCCAAACTTCTAATACTTACTTTTCTTCTTTTTACATATTAATAACATTATTTTGTCACAACTTATATATTTGAACACGTATACGTATACACGTATTAGTATAAACTTCTATCTCACACCAAAAAAGAGTATACTCTTTAACAGATGTCACTTGCAATTCAAAATAATAAAATAATAAGAGAAGAGGGTTTAAATTATGGTTACCATTAATTTGTCATAGACTATATAAGTGAAAAAAATTTGAACACGTTACATTTGCTACCGTTTTCATTTAAATATGAACATTCAATATAGTAAGTATTCATACGTAATCATATAAAAATAATAGAAAAATAGACAAAAAAAATTATTATACTAATGATAAAATGCTTAAACAATAAATTTTCTTTTATATAATTACTGTTATAAAAAGAAGTTTGACAAATCATTTGTACATTTCTATTGCGTTAAATTAATAAAATAAAGTATAAAATGTAACCCGTGCAACGCACGGGCTTTCGACTAGTTAACATTAATAATAGAGTATATAATTTATGATATCTAATTTACCAAAGAAAAATACTTACTTCGTTCTATAAATATGTGCAAAATAATTAATTTCAACATTCATGGAATGTGCATAAAATTATTAAATAATCATCATTTAATTAATATATCCTTATTTATTATGGTTTAACCTACTAAATATAGAATATACCGAATGTTTTTCATTAAAACACTTAGGACATATAAAGAAAATACCAACAATATTTAGTATTTACTTGTTATGTGCATAGTCATATAGATGGAAGGAGTAGAAAAGTAGATGAAAAATATGGGCTTGAATGAAAGCCCATTTGAGTCATTGTTGTTGGGTCGGCAGATTCGTGAAGCAAGGGATAAAGCTTTAAAGTCAAAAATAGTTTGCAATCTTATTTATTACACAATCTAAGCTATTATTTTGTGTGGCGGATAACACAATACAGAGCCCAGATTTGTAGTCCTCAAAAGCATCGGAGATAATGGCAGCTCCGGTGAAAGTGTACGGACCTACCATGTCCACCGCCGTGGCCAGAGTGTTGGTTTGTCTGGTCGAAAAAGACGTTGACTTTCAGCTCATTTCAGTTGACATGTCCAAAGGAGAACACAAGATGCCTGACTTTCTCAAAATTCAGGTACTTAATTATTAGTTTTGTCTCTGTTTATTTACTTAGCTAATAATAACATTAATAATCCAATTATGCTTTCCAACTTCAACAGCCCTTTGGTCAAGTACCTGCATTTCAAGATGATGACATCTCCCTCTTTGGTAATTTATTTTATGATAATTTATACTTGATTTTTATATTTAATTATAATTACTTCTCTGGCTTTGGATAATCTACAAAAACAGCCTCAAAGATTGTTGAGAGAGACAATATTTACCCTTCATATGAAAAATAACAAAAAATTTACCCTTAGTAATCATTACATGATATAATTAAAGCTCATATATGTCTCCAACTATATTTCTTTAGTTGTTTCATTTTTAATTCTGTTTGTGTTTTTCTACAAAGAGTAAAAATGATTTTGAAAATGGCATAGTAAAAATCGTATCCATAATTTGTTCAAATAGCTTTGAGTTTTTTATTTTTCTATATCTAATGTGGTTTACTTTCATAAAGAGCTTGTATACGGTAAATACAAAGTTGAAGAAATTTTAACTTTCAGTTTTAAACTTTTAAACTTCAAAAGCCATAAAGAAAATAAAACCACGGTGAGAGGTATGATTTTAACATATAAATACAAGGGGCCTTGCCCCGCCCGTGTAACAAAAATTATAAATACAAGATTAGCCATGTAATGATCGTGTGATACCGAATTTAGCAAATATGTTCACAATTTGAACCTGTATTTAACGGATAATGTAATTTTGTTCCTCATCAACAGAAATATTATGTTCTAGCCACCTCCCAACGTCTAGGAGAAAAAATCTAATGTACCCAAATTGGTGTTCCCTACCATGTCCCACTCACACAAAATCAGTTAAAATAATTAAAATCAATAAATCATGTGGGTCCTACTTATCTCCCACATAAAAAAACTGATTTTATGTGAGTGGGATATGGTAGGGGACACCAAATGGGGACAGCAGATTTTTTCTCAACGTCTAGTGTTTTAGCTGTTTAATAAGATTTGAAATTATACATCGTCAATTACATAGATATGCTCAATTACATTGATCAGATTTGAAATTATATCGTCTACCGAACGTTACTCTTAAAATTGCATTGTTTTGTCTCGTTCATGAAAACTAAATCGACTCCTCCTTTTTATGCTTTATCACTTCAATGTATCCTAATATAGTTCTTGATGTGTTGTGAATGGGTTGAATTCCAGAATCAAGATCAATTTGCAGATACATATGTGACAAGTACGCAGATAAAGGAAACAAAGAATTATACGGAACAAACCCTTTATCCAAAGCATCAATAGATCAATGGATAGAAGCTGAAGGCCAAAGCTTTAATCCGCCAAGCGGAGCTCTAGTTTTTCAGCTTGCATTCGCACCGATGATGAAAATCCCCCAAGATGGAAACCTGATCAAGCAGAATGAAGCTAAGCTCGAAAAAGTGCTCGACATTTACGAGAAAAGGCTTGGAGAGAGTCGATTTTTGGCTGGAGATGAATTCTCTTTGGCAGATTTATCGCATTTGCCTAATGCAGAGTACTTGGTTTCTGCGACGGATCGGGGAGAGCTGATAACTTCTCGGAAGAATGTTGGGAGATGGTGGAATGAGATTTCTGGGAGGGAATCGTGGAAGAAGGTTGTGGAAATGCAGAAAAGCAGGTGAAATTGAAATTTGTTGATTTTGCTGGTATCTTTTGTGGATTTTTGTCATTATGTTTTATTATCACATCTGTATGGGATCTGTTTAGATAACTTCAATAAAGTGAAGTGAAGAACATGTATTCGGCTCCTATTTCTCAAGAACATGTATTTTCGGATTCAAATATTGTTAATTTCTATCCGTTGCCATTGTCGAATAATACGAATCTTCTAATAAACATAAAATTGAAACCTAAGAATTTTAAGTCTGTGGAAAATTAGTGTAATTGCTACTTTGAAATCTCTTCTGTTTTATGATCATGTTGTGAGTCCGTCTCATGCTCCATCAAAATACTTGCACGTAACAAACCATATTGACTTCATTCCTAACCCGGCATATACCTCTTGGGAAAACATGAGGCTTTGCTTTGAAAATCCATCACTAAGGATGTTTACCCAGTTACTAATAACCATAATATGTGTTATCAAATTTGGACCACCCTTCGACAGAATTTATGGTTTAGTTTCAGCTGGTGGTTGACTTCCACAAATTGTGTAGTGATTTAAAGGTTGTGTCTATGAGTCTCTTATGTCGACTGTTTCTATTTTGGCCATCCCAACTGCTAATGTCAGCACTAAGTCCAACTTGGACTCCAATGTCTCTCGAGGTCTAAAGAGAAGGGGTTAATATTTTAACTGTAGAGATCTTAATCACTGCTTTGATAAATGTCCTACCTTGAAACAAAATACTGAGCAACATTATAGTGGACATGGTCGCAACCACGGTCGTGGTCGTTATCATGATCCGCGGCCCCAAGCCAGTCTGGAGTGACAGTACTTAGATGTTGATCCTTTGTTTGGAGCGTCTTAGCCTTGGTAAAGCACATGCACGTCTTGGGCATTTTGAGGGTTTTGTGCAAAATCTCGTAAAAAACTAAAAAACACCACGTACTAAATTTGTTAATTGTCACTAATGAATTATGAAATTGGGAAGATAAATTAATCATATGAATTAGAAAAAGTGACATAATTAAAGATTGAAATGAAAAGAAAATAATTAATGGACTTGAGAAAATGAATGTAATTTCCTACTTTAGGATTATAAAAATGCCCATAAATTTTAAGTCTTAAATTAGCTCGCACAAAAATCTGATCTAATAGCTTTACAATAATAATAATAATAAAAAGTTGAACCCCTCCCTATCGGGGGCCTGTGCAACAGTTCTGGTTGCACATACCCACTACGAATCTGGTAAAGCATTCAGTTTAATTTAATTCAATCATAAAAAATAAAGCCTAAGTGGAACACATGTCAATAAAAATTCTTTCTATTCGCACAAGTGAAACTCGAAAAATATATGAAAGTATGGGCTTGAATTAAAGCCCATTTCAATTATCCTTATTGGCTTGATACCAGATTCGGATAAAGTTTTGAAGTCAGAGAGTAACTACATCTTGTGTGGCGGAAAACACACAAAAGCATCGGAAAAAATGGCAGCTCCGGTGAAAGTATACGGACCAACCATGTCGACCGCCGTGGCCAGAGTACTGGCTTGTCTGGTAGAAAAAGACGTTGACTTTCAGCTGATTCCAGTGAACGTGTCCAAAGGAGAACATAAGAAGCCTCATTTCCGTAAAATTCAGGTACTTTTTTTATTTTGTTTATATTCATTTGATTTATTCATTTCAATTAAATTGCTAATCCAATTATGAATTCCAGCCCTTTGCTCAAGTACCTGCATTTCAAGATGATCACATCTCCCTCTTTGGTCAGTTTTTTATTTATATTCGATTAATCAAATTTCAAAATTGTATCGTCTTGTGAACGTTAAGCTTAAAATTACGTTGTGTCGTACATGAATATTAAATCCCCCCACCACCACCATTTGAAAATGTATAGTAAAACTTGTTTCCGTTGATTAATTCAACGGAAATCTATAAAATATTGTCGAAATATGTTAAATTTCGTAGCAAATCTGGAAAAATTTCACTAGAAATTGTCGAAACTCTATAAGATATTGTTGAAAATATGTTAAATTTTGTAGGAAGTCTAAAAAATTCATCATAAATCTGCAACAAGTCACCCCCCCGATCTATATCCTAATATAGTGTTTCATGTGTTCTGAATGGGTTAAATTCCAGAATCAAGAGCAATTTGTAGGTACATTTGTGACAAGTACGCAGATAAAGGAAACAAAGCATTATACGGAACAAACCCTGTAACCAAAGCATCAATAGATCAATGGTTAGAAGCCGAGGGCCAAAGCTTTAACTCGCCAAGTGGAACTCTTGTTTTTCTGCTTGCCTTTGCACCAAAAATGAAAATCCCGCAAGATGAAAATGTGATCAACCAGAACGAAGCGAAGCTCAAAAAAGTGCTCGATGTTTATGAGAAAAGGCTCGGAGAGAGTCGATTCTTGGCCGGAGATGAATTTTCTTTGGCAGATCTATCACATTTGCCTAATACAGAGTATTTGGTTTCAAAGACGGATCGAGGAGAGCTGATAACTTCTAGGAAGAATGTTGTAAGATGGTGGAATGAGATTTCTGGGAGAGAATCATGGAAGAAGGTTGTGGAAATGCAGAAAAGTGGGTGAAATTGAAATTTGTTGATTTTATTTGTATTTTTCTTGTATTATATTATCTCATCTGTATGGAATCTGTTAAGTTAACTTAAACAAAGTGAAGTGGAGGGTTCAAGTTAAATGATTTGAAGTCGAATAAAGTTTGTAAAATTATGGATACCTTGTCTAACATTTTTTTATTAGAAGCCGAGAGAAGGAAGGAAACGGAGGCTAAGAATCCCAACTAGGTTGGCACCCACAACACCCCGAGACCAAAGCCCCAACCCCCAAAACGAACAAAAGAAAGGAAAAGATACAAGAAAAAAGAAAATCAACAGAACCTAAACTGCTCCTTGCCAGATAAATCATCTGAGACGAAGGAATTACAAATTATAGGTTGAGAATGCCACCAATTAAAAATATTGCTCTGTTGACCATGACGAGCAAGAACATCTGCTGCACCATTACCTTCCCTATAAATATGAGAGACGTGAAAATTCATCGAAGAAATCCAATGCAAACAACGTTGCCAATCCACTCGGAACTCCCAAGGAACAGTGCTAGCTCGATTACGGAATAGAGAAACCACAAAAGTTGAGTCACTTTCTAACCACAAATTGCGCCAACCCAAATCCCAAGCAATTTGAATAGCCATCAAAGCAGCTCTAAGCTCTAAGCTCAGCCACAAATTATGGATACCTTGTCTAACATAGCCTGAAGGCTTTTACGAAAAATGTCAATTCAACCGTACGTAGGAGGAGCAACTTTTTGTTCTTACTTCTGTGAACAAGTGATGACAAAATGAAAGTAAAGAAATTTCAGAATTGCAAAGAAATTTTAGAATTGTCTTTGATCATATTTGGCTGGTAAAATGATTTGATCAAGGGATGATAGCGAGCAAATAATCTTGAATGCTTGTTTGGAAATGCTATATATGTGTAATAGTTCGGAAAGATACCAGATGTAGTACATCCAGCAGGGGCAAATCTAAAAGGGGTCGCAAGCATGCCAAAACCCCCAATTTCGAAGTGAAAATAAGGAAAAAACTACGTTTACAAACAAAGATTATTGTTGGAGTCCAACAGAATTATGTTATGGACACAATTCGTAGCCAACTGTCGCTCCCATTTAGGCTAGCAAGTATCCTAAGGCAACAACACAAATTATCTACAAATTACCTAAGGCTTAATTTATAGCTACAAAACCGACCTCACATGTAGTTGTAGTTAAGAGACAAGAAAAATCTAGAAAAAAGTCAACTTTAGAGGCACTTGGGGTGGTTTTGGGAGCCTCTAGTCAATTCTGAGTGCTGCTAGGCACTTATGACGGAATTACTCGCTGAACCGAGGATCTGAGGGTGTGTTTCCTTGCAGCTGCAGTAGTTCTGCGCGCTTAATGTCTGCCTTACAGATCAGAGGTTCTTCTGCTTGTCTGACAGGCTCGATGAAAATCACTTGGCCAATATTCCCGATGCCTAGCTGATACTGGCCTATTGACTATGTCAATTGCCTAGGAGCGAGGCGAGATACGACAATCAGCAAGGAGAATATGAAGTTGATTTAATCCAACAGAAATTCGTTGGTTCTTGTGTAATTTTTACCCATAGCCAAATATTATGGTTCAATGAGGTTAGCTACATAGAGATACAATGCTGAAGATTAAAAGATTTGTAAACTTTTTTAAACAAATAAAGGAGTACAGACAATTGATACATAATTTTAAAAAAACCAAGATGAGAATAAAATCTGGGACTATATTTCTAAACCGATTTAAAATGGGACTAGTATTAATGTTGCTAAACCAATGTGACAATGATTTGGATCTTCTCAGTTTAAATCCAATCAAGAATACAATTTCAGAGGGTAGTGATTCCCTAGTTTTGATCATGAGACACTCCGAGCCGATATCTAATTAGAGAATCAATAATAAACCATATATCTACACATATTGCAATAGATTTGATCTCATGTACCTGTCTGTCTATCTATGATTTAGTTAGTTGCATCAGTAGCATCCCTGAGGTTCAATCTGTCTTTGTACTCTTTCAACTCTCTCTTGTATCTTTCCTTGTCTTTCACCCCTATATTCTGGTATACCTACAAACATCCACAAACAAACATGATCATCATAATACTTTTTTCGTACCCCTATCACAACGGTAAATCACATCAGCGGTCCTGAACTTTACCTGTCTTTCCTCAGCACTTAAACTGCTCCAAGACTGACCAATAATTTTGGTAAACTCCCTCTCTCTATTTGGGTAAAGAGATTTGAGCTTGTAGTGTTTTTCAGCAAAGTAAAAGTTATAACCACTTCTGTTTGGCTTCGGGTAGCTAGGATCCTCTGTTCTTCTGCTTCTTCGCCTACCAGAATGGCGTTTTCTGCGCCTTGTGTATGGAACAATTGCCTTGTTATATTTAGTTGAAGTGTCTGGTTGATCTGGATGGTAAAGTACTCCAGTTAGAACCTCGGAGCCTACTTGCACAGACACTAGATAACCGCAGTCGAATTTCCCATCAATAGTTCCAGTAGCAGTAAATGTTTTAGATCCTGTAAATGTTACAAGATGAATTTCAGAGTGTCAAAATGGGTAATATGATGTATATACATGATTATACATAATATGAATTAACATAAATGATAATATGGTTAGATAAATTGTGTCAAGCGAGCTCGTTTGTAGATAATATTGTCGTGTTAGAAATTCACACTCTCCAAATATGATGTTACGAGATCAAAAGTCGGCAACTTTAGGGGAGACTAAAGAAACTGAGAAAATGTTTTAATTTTGCTCCCTTAGATATCGAGACAATGAACCAAGTAACGGGGTAAAGTGTACTCAAGCAAGTTAATAGTTTGTTGCAATAAAGTCATATCCCGAGAGTGTATAAACTCTTCGTTATATTGACGTGACACATAAGATAGTTCATTATATTCCAATTAAATGTCCATGTTGCCCACATTAGGATGTAGTGGGACCCGGTCCTCCATGTCAAATCCGGGTAGAATGTGCCAATGAGTTACATGCATGGCGGGCATGATAACCGATATTTGGTCAATTGTCTTCCATGAAATATCAAAATCCAGAATAGTTATATAAAAACTAACCAAAATGAGTTTATTGAAAATTACCAACAGTGACTTTAAACTGCAAATACAGTAAAATTACTGAGAAGGGACTCCAGTGAAATCCAAACAAAAAAAATGGCACTTGGAAATGTAAATCCTACAAAAAAAAGCTATCAAAGTTATCCAAATTGATAATGACAGAAGGGTGTGACATGGTGTGACATATAAACCATAGAGTAAAAAATGTACAGACAACATAGTAAACATTACACATTAAATGGATTATATGCTCTTCTGTCTGTGGGACCATAAGAAGAGGCAGACTACCAACATAAAATCACCAAAATGCCCCCATTATTTGGAAACTTGACATGCAAATATCTATACCATAACTGTAATTTACTACATGTTATTTAGCAACCTAGCAAAATAAATAAAAGATTATGGGGATGAAATTTAGATCAAACATTTGTGGTGTGAAACTGAAACTCTTATATCCACACTTAATCTTTCAAACAAAACCAACACTCACCTTCAAGATGAGGATGTGGAGACTCCTTTATCACTTTGGGAGAATATTCCACTATAGCTAATTCAGGTCTTCCTGGAGTGTTGTTTCCATAAAATGCAGCTGCAATTCATAACCATAACACCCAATTTTATTAGTTATAAAATGAGAGGAATCATTTTATAATGTTAGGATATAATCTAAATAAAGGCTTACTTCATGTCTCAAATATATAAGAGAAATATAGCTCTATAAGGAATTTACATTTGTGGCTCCTCAACTTTGCTTTACGTTCATCAACACTCATTAACTTAAAATTGGATACTATATTCCGGAATGTTGTAGTTTACTAACATAATATATCATTTTAGTATTGTCCAAGATGATAAACTTTACTGTAAAACCAATGAGAATAGCATTGTAAGGGACTTTAACTCTCTGGAATTTCACTTCACCAAGTAATAACTTAGTAGCTACTAAGCTCCAAAACGAAGCATGGGATTTTTGATGTCATTTAATTGTTGTTTGATTAGGAAAAACACATGGTTGATTAGCAAGATGGAAATCTAAAATTAGTTCTAAACAACATTCAACTCTAGACTTTTCCATTTAGAGATCACTCATTTTGGCTTGATCAATAGTGAAACCAACATTAAATTAGTGAAAAGTCAAAAGTGCATAATTCAAGCGTCATAATATCTGTTTTTTGAAGTTCACCAGCCATTATAACAGTAAGAACAAAGTTAAGGGGCTACAAACGTAATTTACCCAAAAATTATAACACTACCCACTTGAACCAAACCAAAGGCATGCCAAAAATAAAAACAAAGTCCAGATATTATAAAATGCTCCTTTTTTTTTTGTTTACACAACTAGTGTCCGAACAACACATTAGACTCTCTGTGTTTTTATTATAAGCTTTACATCAATCATTTCACCTTTACATTTTCTAAGAGCGCTTAAATCCAATACCGCTTGTTCATGCAACAAAGAATGAATTAAAAGAAACCAAGAAAAACATGTATATATTTACCTGAAGGAGATGAAACTACACCTTGGGCCTTCAAAAAATGAACTTGTTCATAATGGTATAGAAGGCCAAAATAGTGTTTTCTTAATACAAATGAAGCACTTGTTGTTGTTGCTGAAAAATTAAAAACTGATCCCACTTCCCTCCATTTCTTTTCCGTAACAACCTGCAAAGTTTTCATTAAGGTCCACAAACTTGTATAAAAATCTCTAAATTCCCTCACAAAAATCAAACCTTCTCATAACCGCCCCTTTTCGTAGCCTCTACATATAAAACATGCAAATCAAGCTCCCGACCGCCGATCACCGGAATCCTTCAAAATTCCGACCAAACCACACATGTTCAAAGTTAACATTTTTGTACAACCAAATGAAGAAAACACAAAAAACGAGCCTCTTGACCCGACAAGGGTTCGAGAAGCCTCGAAACGAGTAATCAGATTAAAAAATGAAAACCCATTATTAAAAAAGAGGCTTACATAAACTTAGTCCCCATTGATGAATGGAATCTTCTAAGAGTGTCCCAAAAAACAATAGGGTCTTTGATAACTTGTTCATGAGAAGCAAGAGGAGGAGGGTAATGCTTGTTAACCTCTGCCTCTCCATCACTAATCTTTGCCACCGGCGACATTTGTTTCTTGATTTTCGCCGGAAAATCAAGAAAGAAAATAACTTTGTTGCCGGAAAATCAAGAAAGGAAGTAAATGATAATGATAATTCCAAAGCCTAAGATGGTAATTAAGAGTGAGCAAAGCCAGAATTAAAGAAGAGGGAATTGACGCGTGGGGTGTAACGGTTACGCAAATTTGGCATTTTGAATGACCAACCACAGTAAATACTTACTCAACAAAAGTCTTAGGAGGTTAAATTGCATCTTTAGTCACTCTAATTTGGTTATTTTTACCTTATATGCCACTTATATTTCAAAACTTAACATAAAACTATGAAACTATACATTTCTGGTATTTTACTCTTATACTTTTCAAAATAACATTCCACGTAAAATTCCTTGGAGCCACACTAGCCACGAAACCACGTCTTTCATTTTGACCTCAAAATGACAAACCTAACTATTGAAGTTATTTAAAACATTATAAAAAGTCTTGAATTATTATTATTTTATGTTATTGATGGATTTTTTTACTGTTCATCAATTAAAATAAAATTTAATCTAATTCAATGCCATTTTTCCTATTAATATGACACTCCCAAAGACGTGAGTGTTGCTTAGATTCGAATCGATACAAACACATACTTATCTTATCATGTGTTTTCAATTCTATCAATAAAATGTAATTAGTAAAAAAGAACCTTGACTGATGGGTTTAAGAGTCTCTTACACCATATCAAAGATGAGATTGAACTAGATGGATAAACTGATAGGCAAGTCTCACGAAAATCTTTTATAATTAATATCTAACACTTTTGAGCCATTTGTAAAATTGAGTGACTTTATATTATGGTTTAAGTTTAATGTTTTGTATACGATAAGTTAGGCCTAGCCACTTCTTATGTTAAATCAAACTATAGATCTTGACGAGGGTAATCAAATTTACAAACTGTCTATTTGTAAGAACTGAATTTTAACAAAATGGAGCCTCAAACCTAAAATCTTTCAAACAAAAAATAAAGATGTTGCCACTTGCACAAACTATTATTAACAGCAACATAAAAGTTAAATGGCTAAAGGTGTAATTTTGCCATATTAATGGAACAAAAGTCTTAAAGAGGTATTTAATATTTTAAGCACTGGACAGGCTATGTTTATAATTACACTCTACTACTACATGCTTACTTTAAATTTATTTATTTTGTTGTGTGTCTGTGTGTCGTGTCATTCGAAGTCTGACAAATGTGCAGCAAGCTAGGCGAAGCAATCTTTTCTTTTTCTTATGAATATAATTGCTTTCTTTTATTTTTCAACCAAACGTTGACATGCAGTTGCTCATCTTTGGTCTGAAAATGAGTCTGACCATATCTTTAGAGTACATCTGTAGCAAGATATAGGCTTTAATGGGATTGGTTCTCAAAGTATCACATTCTGAATCCTACATTTGTACTTATTATCTTTTTTTTTTGTCATACAGAAAATTAAATACATGGACTCTAAAGTTTGGAACTATTTTACACGCAACAAAAATTAAAAATTGGAATTATTTAAAAAAGATAAAAATATTAAGTTGATTAAATTCTTATTTAACAATAGTTTCTAAGTAAATTACGATAAAAGAATATGTGATTATATATAACACTCCTGTATTTCATAATATTTATCGCTTAATATTTCTACACATATTAAGAAACTTATTAATTAGCATTAAAAGTAGTTTGATTTGAGAGCAAAGTTGATAAAAATTCATTTAACGCTTGTTGAGAAGTGTAAAACATCAAAGGTTTTGGAAAAAATATTTCTCCAAAATATCAAATATTATGAAATGGATGAAGTATAAAACAAGTAAGATGGTGTTTGATAAAACTAAAAATTAAGTGCTGAATATTTTAATAGTCGAAAGAATTAATTATAAAACTGTTTGGTTTATGTTAAAAATAAGTGATTAATATAATAAAAAAATTTAAATATTTAGAATATTAAAAATACAAAAGAATAAAAGGAAATGAATGTATGTGATCTTTTAAAATAAAAACTTGAATAAGAGTATTTGTGTAAAATTGATGTTTATAGTGTTGGTGGTCAAATGAGTTGAGTGTAGGTGGGCCTCTTCAAAGTTATCCATTATCTGTTCTGAAACTTGTTTTGGCCTTCCAAATATAAGGGCTTCACTCACTGGTCATCCACATATGGCAGTCATCATTTACTAATTTTTTGTTTTTTCATACCAACACATTCACATTACTCCTTGTCCTTATTCTTTCTCCAAATAAATTAATAAGTGAAAATTGAGTTTAATATTTACTTGGATAAGTTGGAGATTAATTCAAAAAAAAATGTTTGATTTGGAGATTGATTCAACAAAAATGTTTGGTTGAAAGTAGGCACATTAACGAGTTTCGTATGTGGTTTGCAAATAGTTCGATCTTGTTCTATCAAAGCTTGACTTGAAAGAGCTTGATCAAATTTAAAATTGGTTTGAGACACACACAAATTAAATCAAACTTTCTTAAATTTAATTCAAAAACTCGCGAACAACCTTATATAATTTTCGAAGAATTTAATATTATTATTAATATTTTATATTCGTATCTTATAATTTTTATTTTATATATTATTTTTATTATTATTATTAAGTGTGGTGGGAATGGAATTGATTAATTTTTATTTTTTTTATAAACGAATTGATTAATTGTTAATACATACTTTCACCATTTCATATTGTAAGACCTTTTTGTTATTTTGGTAAAAATAAAAATTTCAATGTAATTACTAATTTAACTTTATTTAATTTGTTAACAATCTCTCCTCCATCTTTTTTTCTCATCAATAGAGAAAGGATCAGGTGTGGCAATGGGCTTATGGTGTGACAGCCCACTTTTGGTGTGACAACTGATTTCAAGCGGTGGCAATTTTGTAATTATTTTGAAAAATGAGTGCGCGGGGGGTATTATTGTAACTTCACGACATCATATAAAAGCTTTTTTTTTTCTTTCTTCTCCTTTTACTTTAGCAGGATCCTTACAGTTTTTGAACGTTTACACATTATTGTTGTGTCGATTGTCTCTGATCGTGTATACATTCTCAATATTTGCGGTTAGTGTTCTGTATTCTTCTCATGTTTTTTATTCTACTCCATTTTTGTTGTGTTTCATTTTTGTTTTGTTTTTCTGCCCTAATTTGTGTGTTTTGCAGAATCGTTGAAATATGTCTAAAAACACTAGCAATGAAGTTTTTCCTGGTAATGTCGTCGATCCTCTTTTGCTTGCTGATATTAATGGAGAGTATCTTGAAGAGGAGACATCAATGAGGTACTTTTTATAATAGTTGTTTTTTTGTGTACAATCGTTGTCTTTTTTGAAACATTCGATTATTATTTTGGATCATCGTTGTTACACGTTTTGTTGGTACAACCGTTGTTTGTTTTGGAACAGACGTTTTCTAATTCAAAACAACTTTTGTATTTCGTTGTTTTGTAGTAAAAGAGGGCCAAAAGTGTTGACTGTTTCAGTTATTGAACCAGTAGAAGAGGAAATTGATGATGATATACCTCTTAGGAAATTTGTTTTGAAGAAGAGGAAATTGACAAGTGCTGGTGGAGTTGGAGGATAAGGTGTTGATGCATTAAAAGGATGTAATAATGATTATAGCGATGATAGTTGTAATATTTCTGTTGAAGGTATGGACTCCTTTGAAGATCCTGCTGCTGATGAAGATGTGTCTGGTGACAATGTGAATAATAGAATTGTTCCCTTTGTTCCAACGAGAAGTCTACGTCATCAGGATAAGAAGGAGAAATTGTTAGTGGTTAAATCTGTAAAGAAGAAGCAGAAAAAAGACGTTGTTGCTTCAAAGCCTAGGTATGGTGGTAAAAGAGTTGAGGATTCTTCTGTGAGTGTTCCAGTTTTTAGTGGTAAAACTCTGAACCAGAGGATTCGTCCAAAGGCGTTTATGGAGTTTGTAAAGTCTCTTTCTGATGCTCATAAAGAAGCTATTAGGAAAATAGGTTTTGGCGGGTTGTTGGCATTAGATATTGGGAAGCACAATAGTCCTTTTGCAACAATTCTTGTGCGCCATATTGATGCAGATAGATGCAGTTTTGTCTTTCCAAGAGGTTTGGAAATAAGGTTGTGTGAAGCAGATATTGAGGGAGTCTATGGGTTGCCTCGTGGGGGGAATCAAATTATAGAAGGCCATGAAGATGGTGATGGTATTTCAGAGAGGTGGATGGCTTTTCTGAGTACTTGGAGGAGTCAATTCGGTTTGACTTCTGGTTCCTACCAATTCTGCTGTTTTTGCGAAGCTTAATGAATTGAAAAAGAAGCAAGTTTGTGATGACTTCATTTGGAATTTCATTGTTGTTGCTGTCAACTGTTGTATAAGGTCAACTCAGAATATGCAGTTGTTTCATAAGTTTTTGTTTAGCTGCATGGATGTTGGGGAGATAGCTAAACTTGATTGGTGCAAGTATGCTTTTAAGCATTTGTTTAAAAGCATTCGTGAATATCAAAGAGGTGTCTCTTTTTTCACTGGCCCACTTCCATTCATTCTGGTAAGGTTTTTTTTATGTTTGGTTCAATTTGTTTGTTTGTTGGAACAAACAGGTTCCAGTTTTGAAACAATTCCTTTTCTGTTTTGGAACAATTGTGTCACCGAAGTAGCATTCTTGTTATCTGTTTGAATAATTGAATTATTTTTGTTTTTGTTAGATATGTTATTGTGATCGTCTACAAAAAGGAGATAGTGTAATTGCTAGGATTTGTCCACTTACTTCCGTGTGGAATACGAGTTTGATGAAAGAAAGAATGAAGACTGAATTACGAGATGGTACTGTTGGGAATGGTATAGTGTTGAGTACATTGGAATTGGATTCTAATTCTCCAAATGTAAGAGAAAGAAAGAGCGAGAGAGTAAAGAAGAGTTACAATAATGAGAAGAGGAGGAATGATAGGAAGAAGAGGAGGGAAGAACATGGTAATATGGAAGAGAACAGTGAAAAAAATGTTAATTGTACTGAAGGAGGCTCAGCTGATTCTGATAATCTCTTGGTATAACTTCTTTTATTTCTTATGATATATTTTAATTGTTATATATTTCCTGTTTTAGTAATTATTTCCTTGGTTTTGGTTTATGATTATAGGATTTTATGAATAAATTTAAAGGATTGGCAAAGAGATTAGCTAATGATGTTGCTGAGATGTCTCAGTTTCTAGATAAAGCTGGAGATATGTTTATTGGAAATGATTTGTCTGTGCAAATGAACAATTTAATTGAAAATATATGGAGCAAGTACAGAATAAGTAAAGAAGATACAGATAAAGGAGCAGGAACTTCAAGTAGGCTGCTTAGCCAGGAATATTTCAATGAGCCTGATTTTTTGGCTGAGTTAGAGTCTCTCTGTGCACTATATGATAGAGTTTCTGTCACTGAGAAAAGCACAAAAAAGAGAAAAGGAGAAGACGGTGTTCCAGACAAAGTTACAGCCTCTGAGAAGATTACAAAAAAGAGAAAAGGAGATGATGCAGTACCTAGTTTTGATTTGCTTTGTACATCATTAGAGGCGGAAGAAGGTACTGAGAATGCTGATGGATTTGATAAAGCTGTTGATATTGTTGATCCTTGTGCTGATAAGAATAAGGAGAAGAGTTGTGCTGGTCTTGACGATTCTTTTGAAGATCCTTTGTAAGAATTTATTTTTGTTTTGGAACAATCATTTTTTGTTTTGAAACAACCTCTTTGTGTTTTGAGACAATAAGATTGTGCATTTTTCATTTTTTTTATTTTTTTTGTATAGTTGGTGGTGGTGAAGTGAATAATATCATTTGTGATGAACAAGTTGATAAAGATAAGGATAAGAGTTGTGGTTTTGAAGATGTTGCTGTTGCTGTTGATGTGATACCAACGTAAGTTGAAACAACTTAATTTTCTGTACGAACTTTTAAGTTTTGTTTCTGAGTGTAGCTTGTTGTTTTGTTTTAGTAGTCCTGCTGTTAAAGATGGTGTTGTTGATAAGGATAAGATTAGTAGTGCTGCTGTAGAAGATGGTGATGTTGATAAGGATAAGAGTAGTAGTCTTGCTGTAGAAGATGTTGATGCTGATGCTGGGATAATGTATGTGACATAAATTCTTTTTTTATTATATTTTTGTTGATTAATGTTTGATGTTATATCCTTTTGTTTTTTTATAGCAAAGTAGATGAAATTACAAATGATGATGATGGTGATGAAGTGGTTCAGATTGATGATGATGTTGTAGATCTGGAATCAATTCCAAAAGACCTGCCAGAGGAATTAGAAGAATTTTGTAGTTGGTTTAATGCTAATATAAGGAATGGAAAAACTGTTTGGTCTAATTTTGGTGAGCATGTGTTTGGTTGTCAAGTGACTGCTGCTATTTTGCGGAAGGATGTGCGTGCGCTTGTTGATATGGATGAGATTGGGTCATCTACAATTATTTTTTACATGGCGTAAGTTATTAATGAACTGTTATATTGTTCTTTTATCATTATTAGCATTTTTCTTATTGTTTAATGTTTTTATTTGTGTATTTTGCTTTGCAGATACTTGTTTGATCAATTGAAAGAGATGGAGAAGGAGAAGGTGATTTGCATGGTAGATCCAAACAGGACCTGTAATTTGATTGTTAAATCTGATGAGCAGAGATCTTTGTTACTTAGAAAGAGATTTGACATGTGTGGTGGGGAAACTATCATTTTTATACCTCAAAACACAGAGTATGTAATTTGTACTTGAATATTTTATGTATTAATAATGTAACTTAGGTATGCTAATTTTTTCTGTTTTTGTTTAGTCGTCATTGGACGTTGACAGTAGTTGACCTTAAGAACAAGGTTGTCAACTACATAGATCCTGTTAAGAATCGTCTGTTATCAACAAGAGATTCATGGTCGATTGTTGTTAACAAGTAAGTTTAACAATAAAGTTGTAAAAAAGTTTTTTTATTTACATGGTTTCAACTTATAAATGATTTTGTTTTTGTAGAGCTGTACGGTCATTCTTTGGTTTTGCAGATAATTATAAAGTTAGGTGGCTCTCACTTGCAGTAAGTGTGGATAATTGTCTTTTTCTTATCAACATGTTCATTTTGGAACAACATGAGTCATTTTTGGAGAAGTTTTTAAACATTTCTTCATGCTAATTATGTTTTGTAGGGTTTTGCAAGGCAGACAGATGATAAAAGTTGTGGCTATTACGTTTTGAAGTACATGCGTGATATTGTGTTTGAAAAGGATTACACATTAGATACGTTGGTATAATTTCATTTTTGGCTTTTTGTTTATTTATTAATATGTAATTTTATTTCATTATTTTATAATGTATTTTCTTACTGTAGTATAAGAAGCCAGGTGTTAAGGGTGCTTACTCAAAAGAAGTGCTGAATATTATTCGTCGTGAATGGGCTAACACTGTTCATGAGACTGGTCTTATTCTCTACGGTGATAGCAGAGTATAAGTTTTATTTTGAAGTGTATTATTTGTAACTTTCTGTGTTTTTGTTTGAAACAACAGAATGAAGCATTTTTAATCTCCTTTATTTCAATAGAAATAATGGGGCTGAACAGCGTTTGAAGAGGAATGTTAAATTATCGCAGTACTTGCGTTCTCCTTTTATTGCAAACAATGCATTCTTAGTTCTGAATATGAGAAAAAGAGATAGGAGAATTATTGAGTATGCACTGCGAGATGTGAAGAAGTGGTAACAACTTTAATCTATTTTTTTATAAACTGTTGTATGCTCCTGTTTCACTGTTGTATTCTAATCCTTTTTTGTTTTGTTTTTAAAGTGAGGATCAAGTGTATGCTGATGAATCAAATGTTATAAATCAAGAAGAGATTTTGTCACTTTTTGATAGACAGCTTGTTGTTAGTAATGTTGTGGATGCATGGTCTAGTATTTTGAACCACAATGAGTTGGGGAGGAAGAAACGAAGAGTGAAGAGATTCTTTTTTAGTGCGATGGCTTTTGTATGTTGCTTAATTTTTAAAGTTTGTGATTTATTTCTATTATAGATGTTGTTGCTAATTTTTTAGTGATGTTTTGTGTAGGTTATGCTGTTTTCAAAGGATGGTAGTACAGGTTTCGTTCAACAGGATGCGAGGAAAAAACGTTTTAGACAACGGCTTGAAAATGATATTTCAGCTGCTGGAATTCAAAGTTTGCTTGGCCATGACTTGGTAAGTTTAGTTTAGTTTTGATATGTCTCGGAACAACCTAGTTTAGTTTTGAAACAACCTAGTTGATTTTTGAAACAACCTAGTTTAGTTTTGAAACAAGCCATATATTTCTTGTTGGAATATATTTTCAGTATGTTTTTATGTTGAAATACTTATGTATTTTGCTTTTACCAGATATTCTTTCCAGTAATACATGATGCACACTACTATTTGCTTGTTATCAATAATATATCAAAGAGAGTAGATATTATTGATAATCGCCCACTTCCTGCAAGAACAACATGGAGAGTTAAGTATGGGAATATGCCAGAAATATTGGTATGTTGTAATTACTACTTTTTGTATATTCTTATTCTGATCTTCTGATATGTATAGTTGTGCTTATAAGATTGTTGTTTTCGTTATGCAGCTTAAAATGTTTGCTCTTTTTCTGTACGGACCTGACAGAGTTTCAAGAGATGAGATGTCTGAATACAGTGTTAATGTAGTGAAAATGAAATGGAGGAATAAGGACAACCATGTTGATTGTGGAATTTATCTCATGAAGCACATGGAGTCATATGAGGGTCAAATTGAATCAAAATGGGACATTGGACTCACTAAAAATCCTGAGGTAATTACTATTTTATTTTTTCTTTTTTCTATAAGTAATCTTTTTTGCTTATAATTTTCTCTTATTTCTGTAGGATCCAAACTTGAAGAAGTTGCGAATTGAATTTGCTCGTAAGATCTTATTGAGTCCAAAAAATTTGATGATTGACATTCTTGATGAACATTCATTAAATTGGTCTCTTGAAGCTGATTTTAAGTTTCTACTGGATTAGAATGAATGATTTTGTAAAGATTTTCAGTTGTAATGTTTACTTTTTAATTTTTCTATGTTGTTTCAAATTAATATTCTGTTGTCTCAAATTAATTCTGTGTTGTTTCGAAATAATATTCTGTTGTTTCGAAATAATATTTTGTGTGGTATTTTAAATTTTGCAAAGTATGAAAAATTAGAATTTGAAGAGGCAGTTCTAATTATACCACACGTATTCTTTAAGTGCAGTTATTGCCCACTTAAATAATTTGTGTTAACTGCATGTTTTGATTGGTGGGTTTTTTTAAATTGCTCTGTTTTGATTTGGTGGGTTATTTTCCCTCCATGAAAAAACGATTCAGTTCTCCATTTTCTTTTCCTATAAATTGATGCATAGTTTTTTTAATCTTCATCTCTTCTTCTTTAAGTTTTCTTTTACATAAATTATAATGAGTGGTAGCAGCAGTAAAGGGAAAAGAAAGAGATCTCTTTCTCCATCAAGATCTCCACGGAGTGGAGATGAAAGGGAGGTTCTTAGTGACGCCTACAGGGCAACCACAGAAATGCAGAAAATGGATGACAAGCTGAAGATTCCATTTGAGTCTGTCGATTTCATTCAAGATATCCAGAGTGCATTTCGCACGAAGGATAAAGATGAAATCTTTCGGAAGATTCAGGGCATGAAGTCTACATCTTCTTTCTTCTGTGATGAGCTTGATATCTACTTGGACAAGCTCTGGGATGAAAATCATGATTTGAAGAAGAAGCTTGCAGAGCAGGAGGCCTTGGTGAAGAAACTGAAGAAGAAGTTTCAGTATCTTTATTAAATTTTATGTTTTTTTTTATTTCTTAGTTTTTTTTCTTTTTTTTTTAATTTATGTATTTATGTTTTTTTTTAATATAAAAAAGTTTATTATATACTCTTTTTTTTAATATAGTGTTTCATTAACTAAAACAGTATAGTTATTAAAAATTTGAATCGGAACAATCTAGTTCCATTTTGAAACAACAGAGTTACATTTTGCAGATAATTGTAAAATATGAAATTAAATTAATAAAATAAAATAAAAAAAATCAATAATAAAATAAATTTAATTTAATTTGCAGATTTAAATTTAAATTAAATGTAAAATATGCATGGCTTAGGATCATTGATGATTGCCAACTGGATAATTAATTTTCAATTTGTATCGAAACAATTTAGTTCCATTTTGAAACAACAGAGTTACATTTTGGAAAATCATACATAGTTAGTTGTAAAACATGAAATTAAATTATTAAAATAAAATAAAAAAAATCAATAATATAAAAAATTAAATTAATAAAGAAATTTAAATTATTTTGCAGATTTAAATTAATTTGCAGATTTAAATTTAAATTAAATGTAAAACATGCATGGCTTAGGATCATTGATTATTGCCAACTGCATAATTTAATTTTCATTGGTGGGTTATTTTGAATATCATTACCGTTTGAAAACTCTTAATTGTTTCTCTATAAATTGTTCCTATCAACACAATCTATTTTCATCCATTCTTCTTTAATTTCTCTTTAATAAAAAAACAAAATGAGTGGAAGCAGCAGTAATGGGGAAATGAAGGAATTTGGTTCTCCAACAAGTTCTGAAGCAAGTTATGGAGATCTCTTGGGAACTTCTGTCTGCTTCAGGCAGACAGATGGGATGCAAGTGATTGATGAGAAACTGAATATTCCAGCAGAATCTCTTGGTCTCATTGAAGATGTCCATAATGCATTTCGCAAGAAGGATAAACATGAGATTTTCCAGAAGATTCATGTATGAAGTCTTCAATGTCCTTCTTCTTTGACGAGCTTGATTCGTACTTGGAGAAAGTATGGGCTGAGAATAATGAGCTCAAGAAGAAGGTGGAACGGAAAGATGAATTGATCAAGAAATTGAAGAAAACACTCTGAGTGTTTTTTTTGTTTTTTTTTTTTGTGATTTTAGGTTTCTTTTTTTCTGTTTTTTTATGTATTTTGTATTTTGCCTTTTTATTAAATATAATAAAGTTTGTTCTCTATATGCTGCTTTTTTTTGAAACAACATAGTTTAGTTTTGAAACAACCTAGTTTAGTTTTGAAACAACCTAGTTTATTTTTGTAACAAGCCATATAATCCTTATTGGAAGAAGAAAGGAATTCATTGCAGAAACAACAGCATATCAAATTTGAAACAAGTGCTTAATGATTTTGAAACAATCACTGAAATATAAAAGAAATTGCAGAAACAACAGCATATCTATTTTTGTTGTTTTGCTTTCTCTAAGTCCTCTAGTTTTTTACATGTTCTAATATCATGATGACCCAACTTCATACATCTTTGGCATGTTCTTTGCCTTTTATTTGATTTCTCAATTGCTTGCTCTCTAGCTCCCTTCAATCTTTTCTGACTGTTTGTAAGTTGTACTCCAGTTCCTTTATTCTTGGAGACTTGAGGTTCTTTTATTAGAATTTCTGCAGGCAAGCTTGTTCCAATCAACATCTCAATGTCTTGCTTTTTGCTAGAAGATTTACCACTGTTGTCTGTTCTGTTCTTTGCTTCCAAATCTGTCCTTATCTTTTTAACATTTTCGACTAGATTGGTGAGGTTTTCTGCATCACCTTCTGCTAAACTCACACACATATGCATCTCAGACCACAAAGTGTTTATCAATCTTTTCTTATCCATCACTCGAGCACACTCATCTATATCATTTCCTTCCATGTACAACCTTGAAGTTTTTGCTGCTAATATTGTCCATATGTTCAAGACATATTGTTGAGGAATGTTGTCGAGCATTCTATGCTTCCAGACGATAATCATATGTCTGCAAGGGATTCCTACTCTTATAAACTTTTTGCAGGAACATGTAGTGTCATTGTCATTTTCTTTATAGACTACTTGATGCTCTGTTTGATCCTTTTCCATCACTGTTATTATTGATGAATTGTTGTCTACAATCATGCTTTTGAATCCACAATAGAACGAAGCAAAAATAACCTGTTTTTGTAATTCATAGAAAACTGTTGATGTATACACTTCTGATGCATGCTGCTCAATTTTCATTGGGGTCCTGCACACAGGCTTTGAGTGTTTGTTGTCGTTGTCATTCTGCCCTTGTGCATATCTTTGTCCTTCCATTGCAGTCTCAAACCGCATGTTAAATTCGACAAGAGTTAAATGTGGATTTATGAAACTAATGAAAAAATGATTTTCACTTTCCGACCTTGATGTTGTTCTCATTAACCCTGAAAGAAAACAGTCTCTGAAATAGGCAGGTATCCAAATCCTTCTTTTTTCATACATGCGTTTCAACCAATCATGTTCTTGCAAATTATATTCTGAAATCACTTCTTGCCATTGTTTCTCAAAATCTTCTGGCTCTGTTTCCACATTCCAAACACATTTGTTAATCTTGTCAAAAAATTCTGATTCATATGTCATTGCACGCCCTGTAAAAAATAACAGCTGTTAGAGACTTTTTCTGAAATTTAAAAAGCATAGGTTTTTTGGAATAACATAGTAAACTGTTGTATTACCTATCTTTTCAGGCATTTTCTTCATAATATGCCACATACAAAGCCTATGTTCTGTCTTATCAAAGACATTTTTTATTGCAGCCATCATCGCTGGATCTTGGTCTGTGATGAGGCAATTTGGTTCGTTGTTGTGCATCGCTTTCAAAAATGTTTTAAATGTCCATTCAAATGATGCAATGTCTTCATTAGACAGTAAACAAGCTGCAAAGGTAATACACTTTTTGTGATTGTCAATTCCAGTAAATGGACCGAATACCATTTTGTACCTGTTAATGGGGAAAAGACAAAACTACCAAATCAGTTTTGGAACAATAGTGTTGTATTTCGAAACATCAGATTCATATGTTGAAACAACTGCATTTTCGTTTTGGAACAACATAATATATTACCTGTTTGTTGAATATGTCGTATCAAATGATACCATATCACCGTACAGAGCATAGTTTCTTCTGCAAGTCGCATCTGCCCATAAAACTCTACATAGACGGCCATCTTTATCTAATTCATATTCGAAAAAGAATCCACTAGACACTGATTGTTTAACTTTGAAGTTGTCAATAAACATTTGTGCATCTGATCCTTTAATATAAGCTTTCAAGTCTCTTTGAAAGTTCTTGAAATCAAATTTAGATGCACCAATATTTTCATAACCACCAAATAACTCTTTAGCTTGTCTAAAGGTTTTCACAGGTCCAACATTAACCTTCGAATTATCAAAGACCATCTTCTTTAGAAGGATGCCCATACTCCTTCCTTCTTTTTGATATTGTAGACAACTTGGTGTGTAAAGTTCATGGTTATGCCCTTCTTTAAACACTGTAACTTCATACTTCTCATCAGTCTGCATCTTTAGTATCATTTTCGCACCACATCCAACTCGTGTGAATGGTCTTTTCCTTTTTTGTTTGGCAAAGTTTTTGTTTCTTTTGTAACCAGCTTTGTTACAGACAAAGAACTGTTCTTTCACAATTTCAGGGTTATCCTTTCTTTTTCTTGATGTTGATTTCCTTGTACAAAACCCACCAGCGGCAGCATACGACTTGTAAAATTGAATCCCTATATCTAAGCTGTCAAATGTCATCCCTTCTGCAGGTTTCAATTCATTTGAGCAAATAGGAATCCATTCTTTTGCTCCATTTGGTGTCAAAACTGGTATTGTTTCAGGTGTAGGAGTAAACTGAACAACTGCTGTGGAACTACCATTGTTTTCGTCATCCAATGAAATTATACCTGCATTCAAGGAATAAGATTGTTTTGAAACAAGCAGCACAGAGTCTTGAAACAAGCAGCACAGAGTCTTGAAACAAGCAGCACACAGTCTGTTTCAAGCAGCACATAGTCTTGAAACAAGAAGCACATAGTCTTGAAACAAGAAGCACACAATTTTGAAACAAACATCACACAATTTTGAAACAAGCATCACACAATTTTGAAACAAGCATCACACTTGATGTTCCATTGCACCAAAAGGATACAATTAAAATAAATGAAATGTAGACAAGTACCTGTTGATGATGTAATATCAGATTGTTTTTGTGATTCTATTTGTTTTGTTCTGATTGATGTCAAAATTGGTATTGTTTCAGGTGTAGGAGTAAACTGAACAACTGCTGTGGAACTACCATTGTTTTCGTCATCCAATGAAATTATACCTGCATTCAAGGAATAAGATTGTTTTGAAACAAGCAGCACAGAGTCTTGAAACAAGAAGCACACAGTCTTGAAACAAGCAGCACACAGTCTGTTTCAAGAAGCACATAGTCTTGAAACAAGAAGCACGCAATTTTGAAACAAACATCACACAATTTTGAAACAAGCATCACAAAATTTTGAAACAAGCATCACACTTGATGTTCCATTGCACCAAAAGGATACAATTAAAATAAATGAAATGTAGACAAGTACCTGTTGATGATGTAATATCAGATTGTTTTTGTGATTCTATTTGTTCTGTTCTGATTGATGTCAAAATTGGTATTGTTTCAGGTGTAGGAGTAAACTGAACAACTGTTGTGGAACTACCATTGTTTTCGTCATCCATTGTTTTCGTCTCCTTAGAAACGGATTTTTGTTTGATTATTAAGAATTCAAGACTGCAGAAGTTTGTTTGCAGCTGGAAGTACGACGTTATTTTGGTTTTTTAGGGATGCGTGTTTGTTCCAGTAAAAACGGCGCAGTTTTATGTTTTTTGGCTGCTGACACATTATTTACAAAATTGCCACCGCGTCATTTTATTACAAAATTGCCACCGCGTGGCTAGTTGTCACACCATAAGAGGCTGTCACACCAAATGGGGGGTGTCTCACCTGAACTTGACTCCTCATCAATATAATTTTAATATTGGAGATTAATTAGGTAATCAAGAAAATTTAATAAAGGAAACAAATTTGATATTTATTTCTTTCCAAACAAAAGCTCTTATATTTTAGAAAAAGTTTATACTATGAAATGGAAATAATATAAATATATCATATAGTAAGTGTGGTGGGAGTGGACAATTTTATTATTTCAAAATTAAATTTAAAATATAAAATGTCAAATGATGTAAAGTTAAAATACCTCAAATCAAATCGAGCTAGTCTCGAGCTTAATTCAAGCGTCTAATAAAGCTTATTTCATGTTGGTTACAATGTTAAGATTTCAAGTCCACAAACACGAGCAGAACATTTTAGAAGCTCGAGTAAAGCAGTTAAGTTCGTTAATGCTCTTGGGTAAAAGTAACTCTAATCTTTTACTCCGTCAATAAGGCATGACGTCAAATTTGGTGTCAATGTTACAAAAAGATCAGAATCAAAGATTCCAATCTCATGGTCCACGCTTCGAAATTGAAGCTTTTTCGAGATCCTACTACTTATTGGAGTGTTGTTAGTGACCTTATTTTGTGTTATTCAGTTCATATGACATAACTATTTTTATGACTCATCGCTCTATTTTTATCATGCTGCTAAGAGCATCTCCAACCATCCCCATTTTCTCTCTTGAAAAGTGGGAAGTGGGGATTTTTTACCCCAACCATCCCTTTTTCTACCCCTACTAGTGGGGATTCCCCACTTTTTTCCCCAAAAGTGGGGATTATTTTGGTCCTCCCCACTTTGAAAATAATATAGTTTAATCCTCACTTCCCACTTTCCAATGAATTATATAAATCAAAAGGTAATAAAAATATAAAGAAGTATTATTATATTAATAAAAAAAGTAGGTGGAAAAGTATGAAGTAGATTTGAGTAAGAAATGATATTTGTGGTTGGAGAAAAAATAGGGAATGGGGATAAAAAAGTGGGGAATGGGGAGAAAAGTGGGGGTGAAGGTTGGAGATGTTCTAATGTGTCTATTTTTTGTCTTATCAATGTGGATGATATCATACTCATGGGAAATAATTCTGCTGCAATTCAATCATTGGTGTCCAAACTGAAACATGAGTTTGATCTCCACGACTTGGGCACGCTTAGTTACTCTCTTGGCTTTGAGGCCCTCTAGACGCCATCCGGGTTGCTTCTTCACCAATCAAAGTATATTGATGAAGTATTGGCCAAGGCTAAAATGAGCTCTTGTCGTGGCATTCCGACTCCTATGTGTCCCAAGGAGCGCTTTCAACTTGGTCTTGGCGATCCTCATTCTGACCCCACTATGTATCGTGGGATTCTTAGAAGTCTTCAATACTTGGCATTTACACGTCCTGACATCTCATTGGCGGTAAATCGTCTTGCTCAATTTATACATGCTCCCACTATTATTCATTGGCAGGGTGTCAAACCATTTTGCGCTATCTTTAGCACACTAAGACGCATGGCCTCTTCTTTCATCGTCAATCACCTGTGTTTCTTCATGGTTACACTAATGATGATTGGGCTGGTAATCTTGATGATCGGAAATCCATTACAGGATATGCTATTTACCTCGGACGTTCTTTAATTTCCTGGACTTCCAAGAAACGGTAGTTGGTTGCTTGTTCTTCTACCGAGGCCGAATATCGTGCCTTAGCTACTGGTGCTTCTGAATTGGGATGGTTGCAAATTGTGCTTCATGAACTTGGTGTTCGGTTAGCAAAGGTTCCTCGTTACTTTGTGATAATATTTCTGCTACATTTATCACTTTGAATATGGTGTTTCATCATCGTAGTAAACATATTGAAGTTGACTTCTTTTTCATTCGTGCTTGAGTCAAGAAACGTTTACTTCAAGTTCAGTATGTTCCACCTATTGATCAAATTGATGATGTTCTCACTAAACCACTTACTAAGGATGATAGCGTATTGTATTATTTAGTATTGTATATAGTGGCTCTCTTGTACTTTCCTGTAATTAGGACTTCCGCTATTATGTATATATATCCCCTTGCTATAATGAATAATACAATACACTTGCTATTATTCTACAACACATATATTTCACTTTTTTATTGCAAGTGAACAAATGACGGATAATGGGGATAGTTACTACAATTGAAAGTTGTTTTTACCCTATTTTCTTTCTATTTTGAATTTAAAAGAAGCACTACTTTTGGCGCTCTATTTGTGGCTTCAGTATAGCTTAATGGCGGATAAGAACAATGGGCATCTCTCAAAAAACTTCACTTTTATTAAAATTTCAGTCAACAAGAGCATTTTGCAGTGCCTTCACTCCAAAATCTTCCCTCAAAATACACAAACATTCAAATGTAGACTCCCTTGTATCATCCCTAATCATTTCCATAAATTCTTGCACTTGTTCCAAATACTGCAGGATGATCCATTGTTTAGTAATCAAATCAATTAGCTATCATCACGGCTTCATCGGTGATCAGCTCGTGTCTTCGTATATGCGAATCGGGTGCACAGGAGACGCACAGAACCTGTTCGATGAATTGCCTAGCAAGGATTTAATCTCCTGGAATTCTCTCATTTCTGGGTTTTCCCGCACCAGGGATTTGGGAAAATGCATGAATGCGTTTTCCAAGATGAAATTTCAAACGGATATTGTACCGAATGAAGTAACAGTTTTACCTTTAATTTCGGCTTGTACCGAAGATCTTGATTTGGGGAAATACATCCATGCGTTTGCATTGAAGTTGGGTTTTCTTTCGACGGTGAAAATTGTGAATGCTCTTGTAAATATGTATGGAAAGTTGGGTTCTTTGGTTGCGGCTAGATGTATATTTGATGAAATGCCTGTGAAAAATTTAATTTCATGGAATTCAGTTATTGCAATTCATGTTCAATTGGGTTTTGCTGAGGAAGGGGTGAGATATTTTATACAGATGAGGAGATTTGGGATTGTTTCTGACCAAGCTACATTGGTTTCGTTGTTACAAGCATGCGAAATTGTTGGGGTAAGGAAACTATTAGAGGCTTTTCATGGTTATATTAACAATTGTGGTCTTGATTTGAACTTAGCGGTAGCAACTGCATTGTTAGGGGTGTATTCTGATTTGGGTCTATTAAGTGCTTCGGAGAAGATCTTTAGAGAGATAATTGATCCGGATAAAGTGGCATGGACTGCAATGATAGCTTGCTACGCGGGGCATGGTTGTGGTAAAGAAGCAATAGAACATTTTGAACTCATGGTTGGAGGTGGTATGGTGCCTGATAATGTCACATTCACCCACTTGTTGAGTGCTTGTAGCCATTCCGGACTAGTGAAGGAGGGAAAGTATTACTTCGAGAATATGTTGAAAGTCTATGGTGTTGAGCCAAGGGTTGATCACTATTCGTGTATGGTTGATCTGTTTGGTCGTTCGGGCCTTCTAGATTATGCTTATAAGCTTATCAAAAGCATGCCTATGGATCCAAATTCGGGTGTGTGGGGAGCTCTAATTGGCGCTTGTAGGGTCTATGGTAATGTTGAACTCGGAAGGGAAGTTTCAGAGAAGTTATTTGCTTTAAACCCATTGGACTCGAGAAACTATATCATGTTATCTAATATGTATTCTGCAGCTGGTCAATGGGAGGATGCTTCAAAGGTGAGAGCACTAATGAAGCAAAGAAATCTGATTAGAAATCCGGGGTGCAGTTTCATTGAAAATGGAAACAGAATTCATTGTTTTGTGATGGGTGATGAATCTCACCCTGAGTCGAAGCAAATATATATCAAGTTGGAAGCACTTATTAGGAAGATTAAAGAAACCGGATATGTAGCGAAAACCGAATTCGTTCTGCATGATGTCGATGAGGACGCGAAAGAGGACATGGTCAATAAGCATAGTGAGAAGCTAGCCATGGCCTATGGACTTCTGGTGAGTAATGCTGATGAACCATTGATTATTACTAAGAACCTTAGAATATGTGGTGATTGTCATAGCTTTGCCAAACTCATATCACTAATTGAGAAGCGGACAATAATAATTCGAGATACAAAGCGGTTTCACCATTTTGGAAATGGATTTTGTTCTTGTGGAGATTACTGGTAAATCCCTGCTTCAACTCTGAATTTTTTTTATCTTTTCTGATGGATATGCATAGAATACTATTATGTTGTGATATTGAGATAGCAAACTTCACATATAATGTTGCAATAGACACTCAAAATTTGAAATTCAAGTTCCTTAAAACAAAACATTGGAACATGAACAACTGGAATAAAGGATCAAAAGGACCCTTAAAGCTCATTGTCTGAATCAATTTATCCAAATCTAATTTGAGGCAACTCAGAGCTGAGTCGATACCTAATATTTTTCAGATTTCAATTACAGTTTTGATATTTGTGTTCAAGGAATCCTTAATTTTTTCAAATTATTGTAAAATAAAATAAAATAATTATCCACATTTATCGAGTCACTTGTTTCAAAAAGATTCTCATTCGATTATGCAATAATTTTTTTCACTATTTTTGCTATGCACACTGCAATATTGCTGTTTAAGTTAATTGCTAAGAGCTTTAACTTAAACAGCAATATTGATTCAGACAATGAGCTTTAAGGGTCCTTTTGATGGAAATGCAGATACCATTATTAATCTCTTAATTTATTAAGTCAATCTTATTTGGTGGAAATGCAATTTCCTTTAGTTGGATTGAATGTTTATGAAATGAAAAATTTTCTTAATAACAAAAATATTGAGGAGGCTTTATCATGTTGCCATCATTAAAGTATGATTAGAGATTGAAAATAATAAAATAAAAATTGTTGGCTCTACTATCATGGAAATTAAATTAGATGAAGATAGTCGAGAATAAAAACCAAGTTTTATTATGGACCGGATGTAACAGATTTGACTAGTGAAAATAGAAAAGGATAATATCTCATTTTTTTTTCTTTTTTTTTATAGAAGAGTTATCATATCATTGAATAATATAGAAAAATTACAACACGATAATAATCAAAGGAAAAAAGATGAACTAAACCTCACAAAAATACAGGCAAAAGCCAGTATAAACCGCATATAGGGCAAATAAATACTACATAGATTCTAAAACACCATAAAGGTACTAAAAAAAATGACATAATACATCATATATTTTTTGATATTCTGGATCTGCAGAAAAACAATCGAAAGCCATTCTTCAACACTTATGCTTCTCCAGAAAATCGGATCCATGTCCTTCATGATATCTCACTTTTGTTTTCCTTCCAAATAGATTCAAATTCTAAAATATATTATATCAGTTTTTATATGATGTGCCAACAGAATACATGTTGAGCAATATTGTGATAGTGAGATTCTGAGTATCTTTACATCGATGGTATGAGGTTGATTGTAAAAGGCTTTTTTTTATTATATTTTAAAAGCACATAAAAATAACACGCGGTTATCCTTGTTTATAAAAGTAGTTTCTATCTTTTTTTTATTGTACCAAATCTCGAGAACTCTTATAATTAAATAAGGATAATTAAAGGAGTTATTATTTGCAACAAACAAACAATCAAGATAAATAATTAAATAATATTATGTGCAGCACAATCTCTTTTTAGCTGATACATGTTGTTTAAGAGGTCGTTTGGTATACATGGGAATTTGATTCCCGTGGGAAGTTTCAATTCATAGGAAATTAATTTCTTAGGGTAATTCGTATGAAATAGCTTTAATGTGTTTGGTTGACATGTGAGAATTTGAAATTTCCATGAATTTTGAATGACCAAAGGGGGTTGGGTGATTAATTTCCCACATTATGTGGGAATTTGAAATTCCCATGAATGAGTTCCTCCATTTTCTCAATTTCATGTCAACCAAACAACTAGCCAAATTAGAAAATCATCCGAATTTCCATTGCCTTTATAAATTCATGTATATCAAACAACCACTAAGTTTCTCTCGTCGAATCTCTTTGTCGTAGTTTTATTGATTTCTCCTTTTGTTCTTTTCCTTTTCGTGTTTTCCGAAACTCATAACCCCTCCTTATCACCAAAAAAAAAATGTATCTTGTAAGCACAAATTAAAAAAACCGATATTATGTGTAACAAACTTAATATAACAAAAAGAATAAAAATTTATATTTGTCAGAATTGAAATAAATAAATCATGCTTTTTTTTTTAGCTTTATTCTTTTCCATTTTTTTTTTCATTCCAAATAATAAAATACAAATTTGAAAAAAATAAAGAAATTGGTGAATTTCTACACAAAAAGAAAAAAAACAAAGAATAGATATAAAATAAAATGGAACGCAAGCTATTTATATTTTTCTTTTCGAACTTCACTAAGCATGGTATCATTAAACTATTCATTGGCGGTCTGAATCAAATCTTCAGTCCATACAAAAATAAAAACTCACTCTTGAGCTATTATGTGACATTGAATATATTATCCTAGCTCCATACATAGAAAAAGAAAACCTTTCAAAAACAAAACTCCAAACATCATCCAACGGTTATGAATCTGTGATGTAACGTGATACGTAATTGCACCTTTAAATATATTTTTTTTTGTTTCTTTAAGTTTTATATACTATTCTTTGCCCCATTAGAAAAGTATTTTAAAATTAGATTTTACTCACTCTATTTAAAAATATGTGCATATTAAGAAACTCATTAATTTGTTAGCTATTACTATACTAAACTTTAGTAATTAATGTTCGAAAAAACTCTACAAATTCCTAGCCAAATATCATGAGGGCAAAGTTGGAAAAAATTCATGGGTAATTTCTTAAAAAAACACTTGTGTTTATAAATTTTGACAAAATGGTATCTGTATTTATTTTTTTGACAAAACAAGGATTGTGTTTAGCGCCGTTATCCAAAAAGTGGAAAAATTACTAACGGTGTTAAGTTTGATGACGTAGCACGGGGTAGTTTGAGTCCTAATTTATTATTTATGATGTAAAAAACTTATTTTCACACTTTAAAGTTGTAAACACATGATTTTTTTTAAGAATTTACAAATAAATTTAGACAAAAACTCCTTGCCACATCATATTTAACACCATCAGTGATTTTTCCACTCTTTGGGCAACGGCCCTAAACACAATCCTTGTTTTGTCAAAAAAATAAACACACACACCATTTTGACAAAATTGATAAATACAAGAATTTTTTTAGGAAATTACCCAAAATTCATTTAATGATTATTGAGAAGTGTAAAACGTCAATAAAACTTTTTTCTCTAAAACGTTAAGTATTATGAAACGGATGTAGTATTTGAAAGCTTTAGTTTATAATTGTGGTGAAGATTTTAGCCTTAGTGGTCAAGACAAAAATTAGAGAAATTGCAAAGAAAATTGAAATGACATGAGTAAAATGCAAAAAGTTGGATAAAAAGATTTTACCATTTTGAACAATAGAATTGTGATGAATTTAATCTATGCAAAGGGAAAAGTAGGAAATCATTTAGACCCAATTGTGACAAAATAGTATAGAAAATAGAAAACATGCAGATAAAGATACATAAGAATATTAAAAATCATTTTGGTTAGCACTAAAAATATATAAATGAATCTCTATTAAATTTGAATTGTGCATAAGTATAGAGAAAAATCAAAGATTAGAAAATAAAAAAAGACCAAAAAATCTCTACCATTATTAAAAAAAATAGTGGTAGATGCCACTTGTCGAAAAAGTTAAAGCATTTAATTTATGTGTCATTTTCTTAGTTATTTAGAATTTTTAAAGCATTTTTATCTAATTATTTTATCAAGTTAAATAATAAATTTGAAAACTGTTGAATAAGAGTTAGAGAGAGTGAAAATGATAATAATTATTGTTTGGTTAACACAAGTTTAAGTCGGCAATGGGAATTTTATTCCCTCGTTTGTGGGAATCACTGATTCCCTAGTTAATGTAAATTGAAAAAACATGACTGTGAAAAGATAAATATTAAGAAAATTGCAAAATTAGATTGGTTTTAATGTAAAAATACATAATAATAGATAAAATATATTGAAAAAAAATTATATTAATTAAAAAAGTTTAATAAATGAAGGTGATCATTGTTTGTGTAAAAGACGTAGGGTAAATGAAACAAAAAAGCAGTAAATGTGACAAATATTATGTTTTACTAATTTTTAATTTAAAAAGATAACGAAATTACGTAGACAGAAACAATAAGAATGACATGATTGTTTTGAGTTTAGAGAAAGAAAAAATAAAATAAATCAAAATTTATAATAATATTGTATATATAGTAAACATATTAAATGAAACATATTATTTTTTCCTAATGCATCTCAAAATTTAGTGTCCATTTAATCTTTAATCTTGTTTAGAAAAAAATTGTTAAATTATTTTCTAATTATTTTGTTACAAAGGATTTGGAAACAAAGGTCATACTTCTTAATGGCTAGAGTAAAAATGATCTACTACCTTTCAGTTTCTCCATTTGTTCTCCTTTAAATAAATTATGTTGCTCTCTCTGCTTGACATGCTCATCTAAAACATTTGTCTTCTCCCATAGTTAGAAATTGGTTTCATTCCAATTGTATTTTAGCTAAGGATAATAAGAATAAAAATTTGTGTAATGTTTTTTGCTTAACCAAAATACGTAAATGACCTTTTGTTAAATCTTCATATTTTACAAAACAGAGTCTTGAATTAATTTGTTTTGATGTGTAGGGGTCCTGCGCATGTTCAGTCACAGGATGAATATTCGGGTACTGCAGAATTTTCGATTTATATAATGTTATGTTTTTTTTTTTATGAAAAAGACATGAAATCGCTATTTTATAGGGAAGATTGAAAACACCAATCATGTAGACAAATAAAATAAAAAAGAGTGAGCAGCTCAATAATATATAAGTGATATGAGACCAAAGAATGTCCATATCATATCCATATCCTCATCTCATTTAACTACTCTCTCGGTTCACTTCCTTCCAAAACGGAAGATGCTTTAGAATATACCCTTCCCTCATCCACACATGCTTTTACCATTATACCCTTGCCCTACTTCTCCCCCTATATAAACCCCTCTTTCTTCTTCCCCCATCTTTATCCCTTCCTTACAAATTTCCCTCCCAATTCAATTCAAATTCCCAGCAATGACTCCTCAAAATTCTCACCCCGATCAAGAAAATCTCATCGAAAAACTCGATATTTTCAAGATCCAAGGCCGCGATAAGCGTGGCCGCAAAGTCCTTCGCATCATCGCCAAGAACTTCCCCGGTATGTACTAAAAGATACTAACTTATTTAATTGTGTTATATTTCGATACGATTTTTAATTAGGGTTTTGTTGTGTGTTTCAGCTTGGGAGGTTAGCTGTGAGATGTTGAACAAGTATTTGAAGGAGAGGGTTTTTCCTAAATTGGAAGGAGCAACTTTCTCAATTGTGTATGTTCATACAGATGTTCAAAGGAACGAGAATTTTCCGGGGATTTCTGCCTTGCGATCAATCTACGAGGCGATCCCGGTCAACGTCAAGAATAATCTTGAGGCTGTGTATTTTCTTCACCCTGGTCTTCAATCCAGGCTCTTTCTTGCCATCTTTGGCCGTCTTCTTTTCACCGGAGGGTGAGCTTTCTATACTAATTTTGGGTATTCTATTCACTCTTTCATATATAAAATTGTTTTTTAATACTAGACTAGTCTGATTTTAAGTATATAGACAATATGGTTGGTTTATCGGAATCTTCGTTTTGAGTATTTAAACGTGAATTAGGCGGTTAAAGCGTCTTTCATTTAAAACAGTAATTAAGACTTCAAATTTATAACTTGCCGTAAGTAAAGTTGGAGGATTTTTGGTTCAATTTTCAACATGCGATAGACAACCTGCAAATTTGATAGTCATTCTTGACATATAGAAGACCCAACAGTGCCTTCAAGTAAAGTTACCGGAACCTTCCAAAATTTGCCATCAATAGGGTATCCACTATTTTTGGATGAGATATGATTAATTAATGTAGATTACGAGTCAATATCATAAAACAATAGATAGGGGACAAATAATTAATAATTAATTTAAGCCTTAGAGTGGCCCATTTCTAGAATCTTGAAAATTTCTTGATACCCAAATAAAGAAGTTTTGAACAAGTGCCACATGGAAAGTGCAGCTAATCATGTACTCCAAATTAGGCGTAATCAGCGGGTTTAATTAATTAGAAAACCTGGGGCTCATTAATTACTTAATTAATGTTGTGGTTTTGTTGACATGAAAACAGGTTATACGGGAAGCTAAAGTATGTGACGAGGCTGGAGTTTCTGTGGGACCATGTTAGGAGGAAGGAGATTGAAATGCCAGAGTTTGTGTACGAGCATGATGAAGAGTTGGAGGACCGTCCGATGGTGATGGATTATGGAATGGAAAGTGATCATCCAAGGCTTTACTGTGGGACCTCTGTAGATAATCCTGTTTCATCTTACTCCACTCGATGTATAGCTTAGAATTAGAATGAATGATAGAGTAGTTGTGGCTTTGTCGGATGCAAACGTATGTACAAAATCGCTCAAAATGGGATTTTCCTTGTCGTTTTCGGCCTTTTGGTGGCTAAGCAGTTTCTAAGAAGTTGTTAATATTGGTATACGGTGTGTCGATAACAGACCCAGCCACGTCCATTTCATAGTGATCAATCTAACTAAACTAGTTTATGGTTATCAATAGATATGCATTCTCTTTGTTCTAAAGCATCCAAAATCCAACTTAACAATCAACAATACAAAACTAGTTTTCTCTCGACAATCTTTATCATTTCAAGTCTCAATTTTGAGTTTCTAGTTCCAATGGTCTCTTTCAACTTTTGTTTTAAGTTCGTTTTAAGTTCTAAAACTTTGTTCATTAATACCCCTCAATGTTGGAACTGAATTGTTGAATATGATGTTTAGAGATGAAATGAATCATACTTTTAATTGGTTGGGTAGAAGTTATTCTCCATAAAAATTGATCAAAGTTGTGTTCAAAGAATCACATTTCACCAAGTGAAGATATTGAGCTAAACTCAAACTTTGGATAGCTGTAAGAATATACATTATTAATTTTTTACAAAACTAAGTTAAATCCAAAGGTTTAGTTGGATTTAATTGATGTAGGGCCTTCGGAATATAGATACTGAGTTAAGTCCAGTTTAATCTGAAGATCTAAAGCAATCTTCGGAAATCTTGAGCTCTAGTTTTAAAAGGTCAAATCTGTTAGGAATGAGAAAATTCTACAACCACAAAGCAATATGCCCAGCCAATTGAAAGAGGACATTTGTACACACATTTAGCCTTCCATTTTTCTTAAAGAACGTTTTAGGAAAAAAAGATCTAGAATTAACAAAAACATTAATTATACATTACAAATACAGGAAATTACCTCTAATACTACATTTATTGAGTAAAACATTTGTCTTTTCATAAACATATGTTCTTATTAGCTTAATGGTTAAGAGTTCATATAATTTGCTATATAAAAAAAAAAAAAGTTCATTTTAAAAAAGAAGAATTCTTACAATTAATATAGAATAAGAGAAAAATTTGACAACTAATTTCTTCTTCTTAAACCACATTAAAAAAACATAAACCTTTAAAATGACATAAATTAAAAACGGAAGGAGTAATTCTTAGCACCAATCTATTCCATTGTATTAATATTTACCCCTCGTCCAATTGTCTGGGTGTAATAGACCCAGTGTATGATAAAAAAAAAACCCGAAATAAAAAAATCTACTCATTCCAAAGTTTATGCAGCAGAATATCCAACCTAAAAGATATACTTCAAAAACTTGGACCTCTAACTGTCTAATTCAATGTAAAAGATTGAGGGTTGGTAATTTGGTATAGCATGCTCATCAGTGTTAAGTTTGGGGTCAAATTCTCCATTGTAAATTGTCACTGTGGTCTAAGACCTGTGGTGTACATGACCTTGTTGGGAATGGCTAATTCTGCTCTTACATAAACTTTTTGTAAAGAAAAGAGAAAGAGAAAAAGAAAATATAAAAGATCTGCAACCTATCCCCAAATCTGAACCTCTAATATTGCTAACCTTGGGACTTCTAAGACCATATAGATAGTTTTTCCTACTCACCATCGCATATAATCCTGCACAAAATACTGCCGTCTATTCTATTTTAGACTGATTTACCTTAGCTTAGTCCTTGCGTAAACTAATTCATTTATAGCTGGATTGTTAACTTATTCATTGCATTTCTTTAACCCATACACAAACTATCCTTACATGATTCCATCCAATCTCTGCTTGCGACCCACATCAGAGAGGCATCATTCAACATCATAAATTAGCATAAACAATGCCCACATGTATATGTACATCTCTAATGTTATTTTGTTCTATTGTTATTATTCAGTACGGAACATCTTCAACCTCTGTGATGGAAGAGAAATGAGAGCCTTATAAGAATGAAGAAATTAAGGAAAACCAAGAATGATGAGTATATCCATTTGGTGACAGGTAAAACAGGCCATCAGAAACCATCAAGACAAAGACTTAGCATCAAACTCAAGCTGTCCGAGCCAAATAGAGCTCGACTCAGCAAGACAAACAAATGACTTGGGGAGTCCATGTTAAAGGTGGAAATACCACCTTTCATAATGTTATCTCTCCCAATCACTTCTTGACATTCCGAGCCGATTGGATAAAAGGTGTTGTTTCAGATTTTTCTATCCTTCCTTTATACTTTTGATGTTTCTCGGTCCTTACTTTGCAATTCTATATCTTTAAGTGTTTAGGTATTAAGGTAATTTTAAACTTCAGGTTTACAAGTTTATCTCTTTGAACTGTAAATCAACTTTTATGTATCAAATTTCAGATTTCAAATTAGGGGTTTTCAATTCCTTCAAGTTTAACTTGCAACTCTTTATTGGTTTACGGTAAGAACTTTTTCTTTCTAACCTTAATATGCATCACATCCACACCCTCAAATTATTTGACAATTTGCATAAATGCAATCTAATAATAGAACAATTAAATATCCTTAAAACAAGAAATCCTAGAATGAACACAATGCCTAAACAAAAAGGCCCGGAAATCACTATGATTAACATTTACTTCACAAAATAGCATATATTCTCAATGCTATGATGCAATCACTAAAGTTTAACCCAACCTTTACAATCCAAATTGGGCAAAAGAAACAAATATATGCAACAAGCTACCTAAGCATTTCGTAATAATAATGCATCCGCATATATACAAATGACGAAATAGTCACAGATTTACATACCGAAGACATTAAATCAGCATGGATTGGGAGAAACCCAAAGAGGAGGAGGCCATTGCAGCCGAGAATGAGAAGCCCGAAGATAACAAGGCAAAGGTTCAAAGCTTCCATCCGATAACTTGAAAATGCCCAAATCATATTCACCAAAACAGCCATTGTAATTAGCAATCGAGTAATCATCTGTAAAATATATGCAATTTCCCATACAACCAGGAAAATCCACAGACGACAACGATAACGAAGTATTTTCACCAATGAACAATGTCTGATCTCCCAAGCTCGTAACCCTAACCCACTGTGTTTCCTTCAAATCCAATCTAAAAACTTCGAACCTAGTCGTTCTATAGATCAAATTCGGGTGCAAATCCGGAATCTCAGTTTCAACATAATCATCCAAATACCTCGTGACTAACAACAATTCACCTCCACAATCAACCAAATACTGCATATCGCCTCCAACCTGATCGGGGGTCTCAATAAACGAAACCCTAGCTACATCACAACTAACATCACAAACAGCAACTTGCCCTACCTTATTTACAGCGAAAAACGCTCCCTTCATAAATATAACATCCTCGCAAAACGAACGTCCGCTTTCAACAATGCTCCACGAATGATCACCATTCTTACAATAAGCAAGATCCCCTGTCTGACTCAAAATCGCCATAGCCATAAAATTCCTATCTATTACCGGACTCGAAGACAAAACAAGTTTCTTAATAAAACAATCACGCATTTGCCTCAAACTAGAGGTAAACCGATCACCGGATGCATCGGGGAAGGCGTATTCCCTCCCGATATCGGAATAATTGAAGCTGATAACGTTGGGGAAGCTCGATAGGGAGGGCAGATATAGCTTCTGTCTGGAAATAGGGTTGAGGAGGAGGATGGTGGGGGAATCGTCGAGGATGGAGAGCCAGCCGTGGGAGGAGCCGCAGTGGCGGCGGCCGTGGGAGGCTTCGGGGAGGTTGAGGAAGTGGAATTTGTCGGAGGAGAGATTGAAGAAGGCGCGGCGAGAGGTGGTGGATTGAGATTGGGGGAGCATTAGCCATGGGAGCTGAGGAGGGAGATGGGATGGGGTTGGGGGGATGGAGGTGCGCCAGGAACGGCAGATGGATCGGCAATTCAGGTAATCGGTGTACGTTTTTAGGGTTAGGGTTAGGGTTACGATCAGTTCCGGTGGTAGCTGCGTCCAGTCCACCGACATTGCCAAGATGATCGCTGATGGTTCAGACGAAAATAGATAGGCGATGTCGTGGATGGTTAACGATTCAAGTCGATTTTCAAGGTGTGAATAATATTAATATAGGAAGGAGAAGGAAGGCTATTTATATTTAGGAAAATATATTTCAATAAGATTTGATTAGATTAGATTGAATGATCCATTATAAAAAGGATTACATTCAATCAAAGATTGCTTGCCTAATTTATTAGTATGATAGAATTTCGCCCAAAAATAAAATAATTGAATCAATGAATTTTATTCTCTTATATCTACTTATCGGCTACATTTTTAACTTAAAATAAACATTTGAAATAGTAGTGTGAAATTTTGGATTCCAATTCCATAATCAATAGAATGAATTTAAGGTATAGGTTATGATCACTTTGTTTTTCCCTTACTTTGTCTATACTTTGTCTTTTTCACCATTGGATTAGTTTTTAACCCATGATCCAATGGTTGACAAAACAAAGTAATGGTTACTTTGTGAAAAACAAAGTGACCATAGAATATCCCTGAATTTAAGTATTTACTTACCAATCGATTTTGTTTAAAATAAGCAATTAAACTTGATTATAGGCTAATCATATCATTTAAGGTTTAATAATTTAATGAAGTCGCTTATAATTTTAGGGAGCCTGTAGCTTTTTAGACCAAATTTAAGCAATTGTATGTTAAACCAAGATTATATTTGTTTTGGATTATAATAATGTTTAGTCTATAATACATTATTTTAATTTTTATAACACTTATTTTGATGATTAAAATCTTATCAATCTTATAAATCAAATCATTCGAGCTAAATAAATCAAGAGATGAAATTGTATAAATCCACGTACAACTCGTCTATTTTGAGTCATAGGCATATTCATCATTCAGAACGTACCTAAGCAGAATTTGACAGGAGCTTAAGCATCATCAGCTTTTCTGAGAACTCCATTATACTTCTATATACTTGTATAAATGCGCCTAACTTATAGATATTAAAAGACCTCTATGAATGACTCCCGAATCCTTTTATCACGCATCCATAACCCAGACACATTCAACTGTCAACCCGCAACCTAAACTCTTATATTGCGCTTATTGCTGTCGCCAAGTGCCACCCTGCTTCCAATTGCAGCCAGTATTGCTGACCTACAACCACCACATTCTAACCATAACATATAATTCCGCCTTTATGGACATTTTTGAATAACTGTGACTTCATTCAATCAGTTAATCATGAACAGATTTTATGAACTTTTTAGACTGAAAGGAACAAATATTATGATTTTAATACTATGCAAAGCGATGTAAACTACCAAATTAGGCTAACCGTTTACATAGTTAAAAGCAAGAAAAGGAAATGATACTCACAAATTATGCAAATCCATTTCATTTTGTAGTGCTAAGAAGTTTGAGCAATCAAAGAATCTTAGAAAAATGACAACTTATTTATAAATATATCTCAGAATTTCAAAATGGAAAGTTGATGCAAGTCAAATATCAATTAATTAACTCTTTGAGCCAACAAAATCATCCCCAATCTTCTTATCAATATCATAATATTGTTGCATAATTTTCATATGGGAACCTAAAAACTAGATACAATTTCATTTTAGCAAGCATGAAACTTTAACCAATGTAGTGTAGTGATCTCTAAAAAAAACAGAAAACAAGGATGAAGACAATTAATTAATTAATTCAGAAGATAAAAAATAAATAGTAGTGAGACATGTATTACAGTGTAGTACATTCCTCAGCAGTGTTCTCCACTTGAACACTTACCTCGCAATTGGCATGTCCACGCTCATCGTGTTCTCCACTTGAGCACTTTTTCGTGCCAATGGCATTTGTGTGGTAAGTCATGTTCTCCACTTATCTTGCCACCGGCATCTCCTTGGCCAGTCATGTTCTCCACTCGGGAACTTTTTTCACCATTGGCATCTCCCTGGTCACTGATGTTCTCCACTCTAGCACTTATCTCGCCATTGGCATCTCCCTGTGCAGTCATATTCTCCACTCAGGCACTTATCTCGCCATTGGCATCTCCCTGGTCAGTCATGTTCTCCACTTGACCACTTGTCTTGCAGTCAGCATCTCCGTGCTCAGTCACATTCTCCGCTTGAGCACTTGCATCCCCATGGTCAGTCATCCTGCCCACTTGAGCACTTCTCTCGCCATCTGCATCTCCCTGGTCACTCATGTTGCCCAACTGAGCAGCACACTTCTCGCCATCAGCTTCTCCCTGATCAGTCATGTTCTCCACTCGAGCACTTTTCTCGCCATTGGCATCACCCTGGTTGTCAACGTGCAGATCAGGATAATTTCGGTAGTTCAGGGAATGCAACCACACGGCTACAGAACCTTCCTTATGTTCTGTTGATGCAATGTGGGAGTATATATACTTCATTTTGAAATCTTCCGCCTCTTCTTCATAATCTTTCATTGAAAGTTCTTCATGGCTATCTTTCCATTTCTTGTTATATGATGTGAAAAAACACTCATCCAAGTACAACCCAACTTCCGGTGCTGTAGGTACAGTAATGTTCACATTCCTACATATTTTGATTCAACGAGTATTAGATAAATAAATGTAAAGATTGCAACCGAAATAACGATGAACTCATGCTTACTTTTCTAAAGCAGTAGTTATCAAAGACTCAGGGGAGCAATTCCTCATAATAGCAACAGCAAGACCAATCATTTTCCTTATCTGATGAAGCATGAAACTCTGCCCTACAACCTCGCACTTGACGAAATCAATGCCTTCAACTGTGACAATGGTCTTCGCATCAAAGGAAAGAATGTAACGGATAGCAGAGGGGTCTTCAGCCTTGGTTCTCGTGGTGAAATTATGAAAGTTGTGACTCCCTACATAGTAATTCAATATCCGATTGAACCTCTCCTTCTGCTCTTCCCCGTAAACAAACTCATTATTTTTCATCTCTTGCCCTTCTCCTCCATCTTCTACAGCAACAGAATCAGAACTTTTCACCAAAGTTTCCGACTTTAAAGTTCCTTCAATTGAATTAGGAGCAACACATTCCACTTCAGCAATCTCAGTTTCCGAGACCTTAACTTCCTCTACATCCTCACTTATCCCACATTTTTCAACAGCCTCCTCATTATTCAAAGAAACATCCGTTCGAAAACCCTCAGATTTCGATTCAAAACAACGCTTCCCCACCACACCAAACACCTTCCTACCTCTCTCAGAACACTCAAAACACTTAGCAAGCTCACAATCAGACCCTAAACTAGCCATCACACTCTCTCTATCACGATGTCTCGCCGGATCAAGAGCAAAAACAGGAATCAAATACACATACCTCCTCCGATCACAAAACTTCTTCGAATTAAACGACCCCGTAACTCTCTTAAACCCAAAAACCCTAAACTGCGACGGAAGGATCGAATTCAACCGCTCAATAAGCCCGGGAGGATCAATGTAGAACCGCCCGGAAACCACCTGTCCGACAGCGCTGACCCCTTTATCAGTACGAGCCGAGCGCGCCCAATCATAGCGTTTGGGACAGCCGCGGTCTTGATCAGGGACGGCGCCGGCGTGAAAGAGGGCTTCTTCGAGGTCGCCTTCGATGGTTTTGGCGCCGGGGTTTTTCTGCATTCCTTGGTATCCGACGCCGCAGTAAGCGAAGAAGATGGCGATTTTGCGGCGTTTGTATCTTGGGGTTTTGGCGGCGGTGGAGTCGTCGTCGGAGGTGGTGGTGGACATTCTGGGGCGTTTGAGGTCCGGTTGGGGTTGCGGTGGTGGGGTGGTGGTGGTTTTTGAATTAGGGTTTTCCATTTTTAGGGATTAAAAGAGGGGAGTTTTGACATTGTAGGTTCTTCTTCTACCCTCATAAAACCCTAGTCATGTTAATGTTTTTAATTTGATTTCATTCTTGGAGGAGTGCTAGTATGCGAGAAGGAGTAGGTGTGTATACTGTGTTACTGAATCAAAGGCAGTTCAAAGTCTTCAATCAAGAGTTTATTTATTACGTGGCACTCTAGCAGCCACTAGTTTTCTGCCACGTTTCCTTTCATACAGTAAAAATTTTCCACTATCAAAGGCTTGTCATTTCATGCACACTCCTAGAAATTTTATAGCCAAAAAACACTTCTCGGGCAGTCATCTATGTAAAATTTGTGTATAAGGCCATTAACTTTTTATTTTGTTATATCTAGCCACTAACATTTATAATTTGGTGAAATCTCATTTTTATTATGTAAATTGACATTCCTACGTTTGTATTGTTTAGCAATTTTTAGTTTTAGTATCAATGTCGTATTTGAAATAGAGGAAATTTTAATGTTTGACATTTTTATCTTATTTTAATTTTGATCAAAGAAGGGTGAAATTTCACTAAATTGATAGATTAATGATCAAATATAAACAAATTATAAAGTTCAATGACCAAATACATAAATTTTATATAAGGCAGTGGCGGAATAGTGCTTTTTGTCAATTTTTTACTACATGTGAGCTATAACCTGAAATGTTAATATGTATAACGTGTCATCATATCATAGGCTTGGCATATCGAATGACGTGGTATATCTGGCATATATTAAAAAAATTCTAAACTTGATAAAAAAAAAAAAAATTGTAACAAAAAATTTAACTAACGGTAGGTTTACCCACTCACAAAACTAGAGCAAATCACAGACCTCAATGAGGGTTTACAGTGATATTTATAAATTACCTTGATACAAAAATTTAAATAACACAACTTTCATACTTTATAAATAAACAAGTTAAAAAAAAACAAACAAACAAGATTTTTATCAAACCATTACAAATACAAAATCTTTTGGTTTCTCATCCGGTTTCCGAACTCACACTGGGTCAACTAATCTGGATTCAGGGCGGGTCTAAAGATTACAGTATTTAAACACCTTCCAATCACCGTTGTGGGGGATCGATCCGCAAATCTCCCTACCAAGCGTAACCCTATGTTACCACTACATCAACTAACGATTGATATTACAAATACAAATGACTTGTTGTTTTTATCAAAAGTTATTTTTAAAGGTGGATTGATAATACATAAAATTTCAATACATATATTGATCTAATTTTTTATAGCGCTTTCGTGGAGCTAACCTTTTAATATATGAAAGGAAGAATTATTCCACCATGGCAAATTCCATGCCTACTCAAACTTCCAACCCATACTCTATCAAACATCTATCATCATTAACTCCTCCACATCTTCTTCTCATCTTGTTTATTGGCGAACTAGTTCTCTTTTCGCAACCTTATTTTCACCAGTCGACTAGCTGCAAAAGAGTATCCAGACTTTATGAATGGACCAGCGTCATCTTCAGGCTACCACTGAGGAACAATATGTGACGATTCAAGTTGAACTATATTTGATTGCAAGCTGGAGAAGACAATGACAATAATACTCTCACCTCCACCTTGGAGATGTGTTGGTATGACTTAGATTCTAGGCATTGTTTGAGAGCATTGCTACATATATTATGATATAATGTAAGATGTATTATGCTATTGTGTTTTATGAATAAAGGCATTCAATTCATTCGAGTCATTTACCTTGTACTATATGACTGTTTGAAGTATCCATTGATTGATAATCATAAACTCTTATCTGAAGTTAGTTCTAGTCGTGAGAACGATTAGAATATAGACTTTTACATTCAATATCTCTACACGATTATGTAGGTAGCATAACCTGTAACACTTACATGGTAAGATATGGATGTAGGTACGTGTTGGAAACTCGGGACTGGATCGATCCGCTTTAGATAAGATACTTAGTGGGAGAGTCATTATTTTTCTATTAATGTAGATCTCTATTATCCCTAGACTTGATTTCATTATAGTAAACAATATGGAATCTGGTTCATTTTTTGATGTACGCCTAACAGATATGTAACAGGATGCCAAATATGGATATGTTGGATGGATCACTGAATACATTGTTACAGATAGTTGAAGTGATGGGATTACCATTCACCTTAGGGTGAGAAGATATCATTGGCCACTTGATGAGCATAACTGAGAAATGTGGGTCCATTATCAGATAGGCAGGTTGTCTATCTGGTTCGTCAGTTTACTCTAGATCAAGAAATATAACAAGCACCTGAGGATGACAGCCAACATGCCTCAAGCTTGTAATATTGATATGTTGTTGGTAAGAGATAATGAGAGACATCTACAGGGTTAAGTGTCTAATTGAGACGACTATATATTCATATCTGTTGGGGACTGAAATGGTTTGCTAGAACCCGCTTTCAGTCATTGGATTTCGTATTCATGTATAACAGAGGATGGACCATAAGGATCGTGCACAATGGACGTCTTGATCAATACCTGAAGAACTGAATACATGTTATGTATTCAATTCATGAACACTAGAAACTAATTGGTCATTTGTATTAACAAGTTGATTGATGTTGTTCGGGGAGAAATTAATTGAGTAATTAATTAATACATTGAATAAGTTTAATTGATCGTCTGATTAATTAAGTTGTATTCAGATTATTAATCAATTGGATTGATTTTTCTGTTGGGGCTCATGTGTAAATATCAATTATGTTAATTTGACTAATTAGATGTAATTGAATTAAGGGTAATTTCCGAAAAAAACCCATGTGTTTACCGATTTTGTCAAAAAGGTGTATGTGTTTATTTTTTGAAAAAATGAGGATTGTGTTTATCACGTTACTCAAAAGGCGGAAAAATCATTAACGGTGTTAAATTTGATGATGTGACAATGAGTTTTTTCTCTTTATTTATCGATAAATTTCTTAAACATTCATGTGTTTACAACTTTAAAGTGTGAGAAATGAGTTTTTCATATCATAACCCATAAATTAAGACCAAAATACCCATTGTCACGTCATCACATTTAACACCGTTAATGATTTTTCCGCTTTTTGGTTAACGGAGATAACACAATCCTCATTTTGTCAAAAAAATAAACACAGACACTTTTTTGACAAAATTGATAAACATATGGTTTTTTTTCGGAAATTACCCTTGAATTAAATAGAAGATCAAATTATAAGATTACTTTAATTAGAGGATCAAATTATAATTAATTGATAAACCTAATTACACAGTACAAAAGGCCAATAGAAAAATTAATTAGCAACACTAATTTTGTATCAGAAAATTTCGGTCTCCCTACTCTGACAAGCAGTAGCCGAATTCCCTCTATGGAGATTTGGAGTTTGTCGTTCGTTCATCGTTCTTTAGGCTAGCACATGTGTTGATTCAATAGACGATCCATGCATGTGAGATAGGAGATCGCTCAGCGTTGAGGATTCTACACAGCCGTCTCTTGTAGAGACCTAACTAGTAAGTTCTTGAACCCGTAAAACACACATAATGATTTATTGATTTTGATTGAGGTCAACTGAACTAAGATCAAAATTAGATTTGGAGATTAAATTTAAAGTTGCAATTCCGATGCGCAAATCTGATAATCCCGCTAAAATCCCAACACGATGCACATTTACACTACATGGTAGGCATTGACTTGATGCTTGTTTAAGGATGAGTCTTGATTCCGGATGTTTGAAATATGAAAAGGATGTAACTAGTTGTGAAGACTTTACATGTTGATAGTATTGTCCGCACTTTCTTTCCAAAACTTTAGTTTTTCGCTTGTAAGATCCTCATTTATCTTCAGCCTTGAAGATCCAAGTTCAAAGGGGTTAATATGTAATCAAACATTGTTATTATAACCAATAGAACAAACTATCGTTTCCCGAGTGAGACCCAGTGAATGAAGCTAATGGGAAGATGATGAAGTTCATTACCGAGAAGAAAGGAGAGGTATCCTTCTCTTAATAGCACGATGCGCCCATTTCGATAATTGTGAAACACACTATCATGCTTGTCGGGAAATTTATTGCACAAAATGACATGTGTGAAAGATGCACCATCAAGCACTTAAAAAGCTCGTTCTCGTTTTATAAGAGGCTTCTGATAACAATAAGAAATGCAATAAAGTTCAAGGTAGTACATGGCCATTTAGAGCCCATTAAGCGAGGCCCAATTGATTCTCTGTTGTTATCGGCATAAGGCCAGTACCCGCATGGGTATGGAACCGCTCTGAAAGCATAGGAGTGCTTCGTCAGAATGTCGTCAGATAAAACCACATCCTAATATGCTCCAATGATTAAGTTAATACTTGAATAGAGAATAATTATGTAAAAAGATAAAGATTATTTTTGAGAATGATGAATTTGTATCTTTTTCGCACGATTTTTTTTTATAGTGACTACATCATTTACCTTTTTGGGAAGTGTTTCTTATTTTCTCTTTTCTTGGAAATCAAGGGAAATAACGGTACGGTTTTCTTTTTGGAGATCTTTGGTATAGAATAGTACACTATTATCAAATCCGCTAGTTGTCCTTCTTTTATCCTTTTATTGTGAGATCTTTTAAAGTGGATCGCCAAAGTTTGAACTTCCATTTCTTATTTAAGACTTTTTTTAGAATTCGCCTTTGTTGTACGGTCCCTCCATCCTTGAGCGAATCTTTGCGTTTATGAGGGACTTGGTCCGCGCAATGGGTGTTTTGAGCCGAAGGATCCCTTGGTTCATGGCACCATCGTTCTTGGGCCTTATATTGTAGGCGGTCCACTTCATAATGAGACTGCATGTTGACATTAGCTCCAAGGCTAGGCTTGAGGTCGCATCTTGATCGGCCTCCAATATTTCCCGCGCATTCGGTCATCTCCATACTCACCCGACGATCAAAACTCAGCATATACCCTCCAATAACACCCACTTATGAATGACGACCGTCCAATAGACAGATATAAATCCGTTGAAAAGATGAAGAGTCTGTTCTGAAATTCGTTATTCCGATTCGCTTTTTCCAAAATTCCCAAATATCTTTATCATATGATATCTGTAAATATTCTTGTGCTTGGAATTCAAATATTCGCTCTCATTCAATGTCCTCCGCTACCAATTTTAAAATGCAAATGCGTGATTCCAATTGACTCCTCTTCTTCTTTCTATTTAAACTCCCTCCCACGCTTCTCACATCATTCCACTCTTCCATCGCCTTTTCGAAATCTGGTTATTATTATTCATTATCCCTAATTTCTTTTCTTCATCTAACTTTCTCTTTTCTTTTACTTTGAAAATTGAGACGACCTAAGCCAATATGGTTGAGGTTGATGTTGCTTAGGTCTCGTTTCGCGTTTAGTAATTGCAAAACTGCTGTCTAGGAAAGCTGTAAAGTAATGAAAACTTATTTCTTCACTTTTAGGACTTATATAATATAATGTATTTACCAAACACTTCTTTGTTTTTACCTGCTTTTCCCCACAACACTTTCCCGACAACACTTTCTCCTCACACCAATGCCAATCTTGATCTTTGCTTGTTGCTTATGTAGTTACTTGTTTGTTATTTTGTTCGTGATGATGAATGACTTTAGGCCTGTTGTTCTTCTTTTTTATCATTTGCTAATATATGCAGTTCAACTTCATTACTCTTGTGTAGGTTATTACCTAACATATACGATCCAGCGTCGAATTCTCAAGAGCTACCGATTGAATTCGCATGGGATATATGGTAATTGCTATTGCTTAAAGCCTTCAACTCTTAATATTATCTTGGACATCTGCTTAGAGTACCTTATTTTTAGTAGGGAATTTTCTAGGGATTATTTCAATGTTAAGCTATACACTTTACTCTACTCCTTCCAGAATCTACCGACTTGTTCTCTTAGCTTCATTTCTGTTAGTAATTTCAAGACCGTTCTCATTTTCTTTCTTTTTGTTTTTCCCAAAACAGATATCTAGTCAGAATAACCAGCAGACAGATCTTGGTATATTGCTTCTCTTACTCTCACTACTTTTAAGTTTTAAATGTGGCCGCATCAGTTTTATTATAGGCCGTACTTGTTGTATTGGTCTTTTAACTTATGCTCGCTGTTTCTCTTCAGGTGGGACTCTTCGCAGTGGAAGAGAAATACTTTTGCAGGTATTGTGGAATGTTTTCAGTCTTTTTGTGTGTTTAGTGATTTGCATGAAAGTTCTTAGTGTTTTTCTTGGGGGCACCATATGATCATCTGTACCTGGAACTATCAAATGTATAAATCTTACTGCAGTTGGCCATATGTATTTGAAGGAACTGTGAAGTTATTAAAATAGAAAGCAATTAGCTAGTGAACTGTTTTGCTAATACAAGTATAACTAAACCTGAATATATGAGTACATAAAAATGCTACATGGTGCATTTCGGACTAAATTTATGCTCTACAGGCCTTTAACTGGGAGTCTCATAAGCATGACTGGTGGAGAAATTTAGAGGGTAAAGTTCCTGAGATTGCAGAATCTGGGTTTACATCAGTATGGTTGCCACCACCTTGTCAATCTTTCGCACCTGAAGGTTCGTGGGATAACTATTCAAGTTAGATTAATGTCTTGTCTTCGGCAGACACTTGATTAAGAGATTATTTATGACTTTTATCTGCTGTTCTTGTCATCACAGGTTACCTTCCACAGAACCTTTACAATCTCAACTCTTCATATGGTTCAGAGCATCTATTGAAAGCTTTACTGCACAAAATGAAACTTTATAAGGTCAGACCAATGGCTGATATTGTTATCAATCATCGAGTGGGTACCACCCAAGGACATGGAGGAATGTACAATCGCTACGATGGGGTTCCATTGCCATGGGATGAACGTGCTGTTACATCTTGCACTGGTGGACTGGTAACTATATAGCTAAACTTCCAAAGCTCCCTAATGCCGTATATGGTGCGCCTAATAGTCAGGCATTCTATTATTTTGTTGTCTTCTTGTTTATGACATAATTTTACTGCATGAGTTGATATGTGCATGTAAGAAGAGTGATTCTCACTTGCCAATGAGGGATTTCATGACGTCAGCAGAGGGATTTTGCATGCTATATTTTCAAGTTATGCAAAGACCATAGATATCAACAGATTGACCTTGTCAATGTTTTATTATTTATTGAGGCTATTCTGGATGCAAATTATGATTTAGAGTTCTTGCACCATAATGCCAGGGAAATAAGAGTACAGGGGACAACTTCAATGGGGTTCCAAATATTGATCACAGCCAACTTTTTGTTCGGAAAGATATTACAGGATGGTTGCAGTGGCTGCGTAAAAATGTTGGTTTTCAAGATTTCCGTTTTGATTTTGCCAGAGGGTACCATTGTCTTCTGCACCTCAAAATTTTAATCTTGCATCTGGTTAATTGTTTCCTAGATCAGTACTTATGTCTCTATCAATTTTGTGCTTTTAGTTACTCAGCAAAGTTTGTGAAAGAATACATTGAAGGAGCAAAGCCAATCTTTTCTGTCGGGGAGTATTGGGATTCTTGCAAGTATAATGACTCCTATTTGGAATACAACCAAGGTATTATTTTGGTTTCATGCATGAACTGAAGAGTCTTGCACCCTATAATTGCATAAGGATATTGTTTTCTAATTGGGAGCTAACAATTTGATTCCTAGATGATACTAAAGTTCTGTGGTAAACTTGAATGTTAGTTTTCAAAATTTAAAGCATTTTATATGTTATATGTTTGTTAAAATAGTTCTGGTGTGTTTTAGATTATTGATGATAGTTTCCACGGGGTAGAGAAGCTTATAGGCTTTCAATTGAAGAATTTCTCTTGGAAAGGAACTGGTGAACTCTGTTTTGTTTTCTTGATTTGTTGGTTGAATGTTTTGTTATTTGAATTTTCCATTCATAACATTTCCCTGAGAAGGGAGGAGCTTAGTTCCCTGAAATAGGGGAATTAGTTTTCAAAAAACTTGTGGAATACCCTACTTGGGTTTCTTTACAAATGCTCATGATATGTCATTCCTTCCATCCTTTGCGCATTTCCCTGATTTAGCTTTTAACATGTTGCTTTACATTTTCTACAATTTTTATTTGTATTAAATGTTGCTTAAACTTCCTTTTTCAGATAGCCACCGACAACGGATTATTAATTGGATTGATGCTACAGGACAGCTATCAACTGCATTTGACTTCACAACGAAAGGGATTCTTCAGGTAGTTCTGGGAACATATTGTATTAGCAGGAATTGACAGTCCATCCTTGTGAGGGACTAGAATAATTTCATCTATAGGAATTACATTTTCCCCCAAAATAATTGCATAGTTCACCATGTTATTAGTAGCGGGTTATACGAGTGCCACTTTTTGTGTGCTGGTTGGCATATTTCTTAAAGAGAGGAGTAAAACTTCAACTGATACAAAACAAATATGTGTGCCCGTATGAGAAGTTACATCTTTGTATGGCGATATCGACCTTGATATTTGCTCATTATTACCATGTAGGAAGCTGTTAAAGGACAATTATGGCGATTACGAGATTCTCAAGGGAAGCCACCAGGTGTAGTAGGGTGGTGGCCTTCGAGGGCTGTCACGTTCATTGATAACCATGACACTGGTTCTACTCAGGTACCAAAGTTGTTTATTTTATCATCATGCAGAATTGTTTTTTTTCCCTATTTCTTGTTGGCATATATACTGAAAAGTTCATAATCCTCAGTGACTTATTTTAGGACATTCTGTCGTGTTCCTGGCAATAATTTTGAGTCAACTAGGTCAAACAGTAAATTTACAGTTACTTTAGTTACTTGGGTATTTCTTTACTTTTCTGCTACATATGTCTTTCAATTAAGGTTAATGTTATTCTTGTAAAACTAGCCTAGGCTGAATTGGAAATGTGGGAGAATCTTTTACCATCACTGATCAGAAATAATACCCATTTGCGTTACTGATGCTTGAAATCCCGTGCTCTAGAGTTTGTGAATGTCCTTGGTTTCTTCCCTTAGATGGATTCTGCGTTGGCATTTTTTTTAATGATGGTAAAAATAGAGTAAGGCTGTTTTCTAGCTTTTTTAGACGAATTGCGGTTGCAGCTACAGATTCAGTTTTTGGATTTGCGAGCAACTGGTGAATAACGCCAAAGCAATTTGGTTAGGTTCCATAATAATTTGAAAGAGATTGGTTATTATACTCACTTATACATAGGAAGAAGATTTGGTTGAACCAAGTAATGTACACACGCATGCACTAATAGGTAGTCTTTCTCTTGAATTTATCATGTCTTCAAAACTTCGGTTACTAATTCATTGCCCAGTTCACACACTCTCCTTAAATTGGAAATAACTATCTTGGTGATCAATGTGTTTTGTCTTGCAGGGTCATTGGCCTTTCCCTTCAAACCATATTATGGAGGTATGTCTTGTTGTTTAATGATTTGCATCCTTATGGAACTGTTAGTCGAATAACAAGTTTCCTCTTTTATATCTGTAAATATCTCCATTTTGTTTTGATTTTATTGACTCCAACGGGAATGTTCCTCAATGTATTTCATTTTATCAATTTTTCGAGAATGCCTGCAATTGACACCTACAAAGATTGAATATCATGTGCTGACAACCATCATTGTATGCTTCAGAATACTATTTTAATGCCTTTTCACGTGTTAAAACGTTATCCAGGGTTATGCATACATACTTACACACCCAGGAATGCCAACGGTTTTCTATGATCATTTTTTCGACTGGGGTGATTCTCCTCGTAGCCAAATTGTGAAACTGGTACATTTCATTTGTTTTGCAACCCATTAACTTCATTGCTCAAGTAAAATCGGTTTCCTGCAAATTTTTGACCATACATGCAGATGGAGATTAGGAAGAAGCATGACATCCACAGCCGATCATCTATCAAGATCGTTGAAGCCCAACCAAACCTTTACTCTGCTATAATTGGGGAGAAAGTGTGTATGAAAATTGGAGATGGTTCCTGGTGCCCAGCTGGGAAGGAATGGACTCTAGCAACCTCTGGCCACAAGTATGCTGTGTGGCAGAAGTGATTACTTTGGCTAATGGTACTAGAAAGTTTCTACAAAAGTCGCCATTGAGGCGGTAACATGTTAACAACACCACTAATGTGTCATCTCGAGTGGTTCAAGATGAGTCTGTCTTGGACTACCATAGAGTTTCTCATGGTACTGAGTGATGTAGTGGAACTTTGATATATATGATGTATTAATAAATGATCATCTTATCTCCAATTTATTTTTTAGAAAATTTTCAATTATTATATCCAAGGCTAGAATAAATATTGATCTAATGGTTGCTGCAATTCTTTCTTTGATATTGTTTTCTTTCTCCCTTCTGTTTATTTTATTTTATTTTATTGTGTGGTATGTAATAGTCATCTAATAATTGCTGCAATTGTCTATTGGCATCGTTTGTTTGTTTCAAGAAGACATGGAATTATCAATGAAACATTAATGATCAACTGGAAAATCTTGTAACATAGACAAGAACACATAAAGGGATCAGAGAAAAAGACACTGATACATGATAATAGTTTTGACTAGACTATACTTCAATTATTTTATTTTCTCTGGTTAATGCATACTCCCCATTAATTAATAGTCATCCAACTAAAACATAGAAAGTTTAAATGGACAGTTAAAGTTTTTGAATAAATTCAAGAGACAAAATATTATACGCTACCTAGCTAATAAAGTTCCTTAGTATGTAATCCGTTAATGAATAATATTGTCAATTCTAAAGTCGCCAGTACTCTCATTCCTTTATTGACCCTAATTTACATCTTAGGATAATTCAACTTCTCAATCAATATGGAATTGGAGGTTCTTAATGTTCAAATCAAGCACCTTATTTGATTGAGAAAGATAGAGTGGGTGAAATAAAAACATGGCATATAGCTATCAGTGACAGAAAGAATGTGAAGTGGGGACATAAAAATGCATATAATAGAGAAGATCTAGTAGATGTAATAGCAGAGAGAGATATATTATGTAAATCTAGCTAGGCCTAGCCATATGAAATACAACAAAAGTGGCAATAATGCCTCCTTGTTGCAACAGTTGCATGCCATTCATATTATACATACATACACTGTGTTCTCTGTCTTGTGTTTGTTTGTATTAAAAGTAAGGTTTAATACATTATTTGCAATTGTCCATAAAGTTCTGATTGGACTTTCATTTTGCCTTGATAGACTCTAAAACTTACATGAAATCCAGTCAATTAGTTTATGAATTAGTCTAAAAAGCTTGATTGATCCTTTAAGCTTTTATGTAGTGTTCTCATAGCCTCCTCACTTTACTTAAAACATACTCAAATCATGATCCCTCATTTTGTTGTACGTTGTTGAGTTTATCTTCTTGAAATTGTCACTTAGGTTAGTTGAACCATTTTTTTCATTTAGTCATTTGCTTATGCCCTCATTTGTTGCTCACTCACTGTCACATTAAAATAATTAGACTATATTGTGTACACATTTATTGTATTGCTTACCAAATTAATTTCTTACCATTTGGAATATTTTGACAAAGTGTATATGATGGATCAATTAAACACATTTTAAGTAAGTTGGGAAAGCTATCAGAAGAAAACAATTTGGTTGGCGCACTGATAGCATGAGGTCGTGCTAGGTAGGGAGGTCTGCGAATCGATTCCCCACAACACCGACTGGGAAAAGTTTAAATACCATAATTCTTGGACTTACTCCAAATACGGATTAGTCAGCCCATTGTGGATTTGGATACCGGATAAAAAACCAAAAAGAAAAGAAGAACAATATAAAAATTTAGAAATTCAATTAAGTTTTCCAAATAAGTCAAAAACTCATTGAGAGAACATAGAATTTAAGGGGGTCGATCAAACTTTTTTTTAATAAGGTTTTGTTCCTTATAACTGAAGTTATTGAACTAGACTAAAAATTAATGAAGTGAGAAACATGAATTCAATATAAATGAATTTAGCAAGTAAATTTTTGAAAATTAATGAAATGAAGTAAATTGCTAATAAATATTAATAAGGCATAAAGAATATAGAACGATCTCAAAACAGAGTTAGAGAAAACGAAAATGACATGGCAGAATAGAATATGTTATTAAGCTCAAAACAGAGTTAGAGAAAACGAAAGTGACGTGGCAGAAGAGAAAGATGCTGCTGGGTTGGTCCCAATGAACATCATTAAGAATGTCGTCGGGCTCATCATTTGTGTTTTGAAACCCATCAAATCTAACAAATTAATCCTTCCCCACACTCTCCATTTCTGTACCAACAACATATCCTTTTCTTTCTAAATTACTCATTTAATTTGTTTTTCTGTTTCTCACGTGAACTGCACACTCTTCATTTCCATTAAAGATTGTGATAAAAAGAAAAACACAAATCATTTTCCATGCACCTTAAAAAATCTGTATGAAAGAAAGTTTAACACAACCAAGACTTTTGAATTGTTTTGCTTCAATTAATTAGATAACTTACTTTTATAACATGGGAAGACAATAATAATTATGTACTAGAGATGATGAAAAGGCAAATGATGAACCACTATCATAGGTTGCTCCCTAATCTTATAAATGAAATATTAAGAGATTTGCTATGTAATCTAATCTCCGTAATACTTTCAGTTTAACCACCCATTTTTTTTTAGCAAAATTAAAAAGAAAGACCATACTTTTTACCCTCCTACAGAGGTCTTCCTATATACTACTAGGACTAGCTGCAAAAGTCAACCACCAAAAGACCTACCAACAACTAATTAATAGTCAACATAGTGCTGTTAGCTTTAAAATTCAGCCCAGGGACAAATTACTAACAGTTGAAAACATACAAACAAAAGAATAAATGAGTAGTTATCAAAAAAAAAAGAAGAACAAATGAGTATAATAATAAATGTTTCTATCCGGATTGTATTATCCTGCTGCCATTGCACGAAAATGAGCCGTTTAAGTACAAGTGGTCAGTTTACAAAATTTTCTTTAGAATTTGCTTAATTTATAATATTTTCCTTTTCTATTTTTTCTTTTCTAAAAGTTAGTAGTAATTATGATGGAAATTTAATTTATGATCCTCGAGCTACCACGAATAAGCATAATATATGGATCAATTTCAATTCTTTAATTGAGATAAAGAAGAAAATCCAATTTGTTTTTCTTTAACTTAATTGTGATATAGATAGGTGAGATCAGAAAGTGATCCAGTTGAGCCCTGTCCATCCATAGCTCATAATCATGAAAGAGCGAAAAAATTTCATGCATCGACCTTTTCAATAAATTAATAGCAATGCCCTCTTTCCTAAAATATGGCCTCACTTTGTATGCAAATTGCCTCCATGCATGTCCGGCTTTATTCTTTTCTTCATTCAACAATTTAGGTCTGTTCTCTTTTATTTATATTCAACAATTTCAGTTTTATTCAATAATTTTAATTTATAAATTTCATTTCAGTTTTGCAATTTCAATTTAAGTCTGTTTTTTTACTTTTACTTTTTCTTTTTTTAAAAGACAAAATTGCCCTTTAGTCAAATTGTGGTCAAAGTGCTACGTTAAAATAATAAACGGTATTAGTGAAATACCTTTTTTTGCTAACAGAACGAAACATCATACCTTAAATTGCAAACGTTAAAATCACAGACTTTTATTTGCAAAAGTTGCAAACCACAAATACTATTTTTAAACTTTTCCCTTTTTTTCTTTTATCTATATTTTTTTCTAAGAAAAAAGTAGATAAAAGTTTTTATATATGCTTAGTTCGGAGGACACATTATAGATCGGACATATACTAGTAGTTTGCAAAAAGATAGAATAAAGTTGCCCACATTTGCACACATATCATCCTACATATATAAGCTTTTTCCTAAAAGGATTTAGAAAAAGTCATGCAAAGAAAGTAAAAGGTGTGCCTAATATTGCAGTAAACAAAGAGCATGATATTCTACTAAAGCCTACATTTCTCCAACACTAACAAAAGTGGAGCGCTTCTCAACTTCTCAAGTCAAAGTTTATTTTAATATTGATTGTTTGTTGTAAATAAACCAACACTAGAAGAAAACAAGCTATTAGGGACATATTAGTTTGTCCCAGAATAGTTGCTAAACACAAGTTGGGACAGAAAATCAGTTGTTTGCAACAAAATCGCTTCAGTTGGTATATTGCTTGTTGGTAAGCGCCGCAACATTATGAAATCAGTTGCTAAATTCTGCAACGTTTCTCATTTGTGCCAACTTTTTCGTTGCTAAATTCTGCAACATTTCTCATTTGTCCCAACTTTTTTGTTGCTAAATTTTGCAACAACTATCTGCAACAATTTGTTAGTTGCTAAATGGAGTACATATTTCTGATTCTACCTTCTTTACTGTTAAGAATTGTAATGGGTTTAGAGTTAACGGGCTTGTAGTGTCTGTGGGCCTGTTATATTTGTTATCTTTTCTGTATTAGTTTTACGATGTCGTTTTGCTTTGTATTGGATACTGTTACAACGACTACTTGCCTCTGTAACTGTGTTCTTTATCTTTCCCGTTTTCTGTTTTTCTGGTGACTGACTATATGAGTCAGTTTGTTTGTTTATTCTTGCTCATACGAAATCCTACCCACTGTGGCATTCCCAGGGGTTTTCATGGTATCAGAGCTTCATGGATACGTCAGATCTAGTTGCTTCCGTAAATGACAAAAACTAGAAGACGTTATTCAAAAGATGTTCAGCAAAAAGAGATTGCTACATGCTTTTCCGATTTCGAAGAATTTGCAGAGGAGTTTGATACAAATAGTGATCAACAGGAGGACGAGATGCCTCGAGGTCAAAATCAGGAAGATACAAGCAATGATGGAGAAGTATTGAGGTCGATGATGGCGAAACAGAACATGAATGGATTAACAGAATCCAGGTTTAATACTTGTGAGTACAATCCTTACTAGTGACAATTATTTGTTGTGGTGTAGATCTATGCTTTTAGTGCTAAGAGGAAGATGAATTTTATTGAGAGGAATGATATGCCTGAGGATAGAACATCTGATGCTTATTTGAAATGGAAAGAGGTTGATGATTTGGTGTTTTCATGGATTATAAATGTTGTCTCTAAAGATATAGAGGAATGTTATATGTATGCTTCTTCTGCCAAACATTTGTAGGATCAATTGAAGGAGAGTTATGGTAGAAGTAATGGCCCTATGATTTTTCAATTAAGGAAAGAGATCTGTGGGTTAACTCAGGGGACTTCAACATTGGTGGAGTTTTTTAACAAGATCAAAAGGAAGTGGGATGAGTTACAGATCATCAAGCCTCTCAAGAACTGTAGATATGGAGAATCCAACAGACTGATGCAAAGTCAAGCTCAAGAGGAGCAATTGATGCAGCTGCTATCATGTGTTAATCCTGAATTTGATACAGTCAGGGATCAAATTTTGTTGATGGATCCTCTGCCTTCTATCAATACTGCTTATTCTATGTTCATGTGCATTGAAACTCAGAGAAGATCAGGAGGAAGTTCTGAGAATAGAAGTGATTTTGCTCATCTGTCCTCAGTTTCACAGAATAACAATGGTGGGAATTCCATGGTCACAACTCAAACTTCAATAGAAGTAATCAAAGGAACTACAAAAGTCAAGGCACATGAGGAGATGGTTCTCAGAGAAATTATAGAGGTGGATATCACAATGATAATAAAGAAGATAAGTATTGTAATTACTGTAGGAAAGGAGGGCATGACAGAAGTGACTGTTTTAGGTTGAATGGCTATCCAGAGTGGTTCAAAGGGAAGAGAGTAGCTGGACCAGGATCTGCTAAGCACCAGGTCAACATGGCTAGAGAAACACAACATAGTTCTCCACTAGATGAGTATAGTTCAGAATTTGAAGATGCTGGAGATACAAGTATTCAAGCAATAGTTCAAAGAGAGATTCAAAAGGCTTTGAAGAGTAAAATATCACAAGAAGGGTCAACATCTCATGAGTTTTCAGCCTTTGCTGGAGCTTGTGGTTCTAATTCTGAATTTTTGAAAGATGCATGGGTGGTGGATTCTGGAGCAACCACTCATATGACTTATAATCTCAACATTCTTCATGATGTTGTGCCTTTGAGTGCTCCAAAGAAAGTTTTTCTTCCTACTGGTGAAGTTCAAATGGTGGAGTTAACTGGCAAAGTAGAAGTTGTTCTTGGTTTTGTACTGTCTCAAGTACTTTATGTCCCTACATTCAACTACCATCTCATGTCAGTCAGTCAATTGTTGATAGATCAGAGAATTACAGTGCAGTTTTCCGAATCAGATTGTGTTTTAATGAGTAGAGATGGTAAAAGGTTAGCTAGAGCTGTGTTGCAACAAGGATTGTATTCCTTATCTTCAGCAGATTTTGAAAAGTCTCATGCTGGTTTAGTTTTTACAAGTTCAGGGATGTTTACAACAGAAACTGTGCAGTTGTAGCATAGAAGATTGGGTCATATGTTCAAAGAGAAGTTAGGACATGTTCACAGCCATGCTAAGGTATGTTCTCACCTTGCTAGTTGTGATGTATGTTTGAGAAGCAAGCAAATTAGTGCATCTTTTGGACATAGTTCTATTAAGACAGTTCAACCCTTTGACATTGTGCATGTTGATTATTGGGGGCCTTATCAACAGGTATCTTGCACAGGAGATAGGTACATGTTGACAATCATAGATGATTTCTCCAGGTGTCTATGGACTATTTTGTTCAAATCAAAAGATCAAGTGCCTTTCTTACTTGAAGCTTTTGTTCAGATGGTAGCTACATAGTTTGATAAGAAGGTGAAGGTTTTCAGAACAGACAATGGGACTGAGTTCACAGGCAGTATCACACAGTCTATGTTGAAGAGAAAAGGGATTTTACATCACAGAACATGTCCTCACACTCCACAGCATAATGGAGTAGTGGAGAGGAGGCATAGATCTTTGACTAGTATAGCAAGAGCTTTATTGAAGGAGGGACACTTACCTATAAAGTTCTGGGGAGAAGTTATCCTTCATGTTGCAGTCTTATTGAATGTTTCACCAACTGTTGTGTTACAATGGAAGACTCCATATGAGGTGTTGCACAATAAGCTCCCTGATTATAGTGTTTTTAAGGTGTTTGGATGCTCAGGATATGTGTTGAACAAAGATCCACAGAGAGGGAAATTTGCTGACAGATCCACTCAATGTGTATATTTGGGGTGTTCACCAGGACAAAAGGGTTGGAGGATGTACAACTTGCAAACTCACAAGTTCTGTGTGTTTAGAGATGTGAAATTTCAAGAGGATATTTTTCCATATAGCAAGCAAAAGATCAATGCTGAGGCAGAACATAGATTTGTGCCAGTTATAGCAGTAGATGATGACATTAGTCATTACATGGCTGATGATGATGACAACATATTATAGGATGAACCTGATGTTGCAGATGATGAAATAGTTCCAAATGTGCAGGCTGCTGCTCCGAGAAGATCTACCAGGCACACACACAGTCCTCAGTGGATGTCAGACTTCATAGTGAATCAAGCTGTAGTTACAGATGCTACAATACAGCTTAGTGATGATTACAAGACATGTTTGTCTGCTGTGTTGCAGACTTCAGAACCAAAAACTTATAAACAGGCTAAGGGAAAGCCAGAGTGGGAGAAAGCTATGAAAATGGAAATTGATGCTTTAGTATTCAATAACACTTGGCAGATGACCAGATTACCTCCAGGAAAGAAAGCTATTACTAGTAAGTGGTTGTTCAAGATTAAGCATGCACAAGATGGATCCATTTCGAGATATAAAGCTAGACTGGTGGCAAGAGGGTATGATCAGGAATTAGTGTAGACTACCATGAAGTTTTTAGTCCTGTCACAAAGGTCACAACTGTGAGAGTATTTCTAGCAGTAGCAGTTATTAATGGTTGGTCAATACAACAGGTCGACATTAATAATGCTTACTTGCATGGAACTATAGATGAGGAGATCTATATGATACCACCAGAGGGATATTCAGAATCTAATAAAGGGCTTGTGTGCAAGCTTAACAAGTCACTGTATGGTTTAAAACAGGCAGGAAGGCAGTGGAATAAAACTTTCACGGACAAGTTGCTTGAAATTGGATTTATCAAGTCTATACATGACTATTGCTTGTTTACTAGGAATCAGTGAGGTCAATTTTTGGTTCTTATTGTGTATGTGGATGATGTTTTAATCTCAAGTACTTCTGTACAACAGATAACAGAAGTTAAAGAAGTTCTTGACAAGGCTTTCACCATTAAGGATATCGGAGAAGCCAAGTTTTTCTTAGGAATAGAACTAGCCAGATCTCCTAGAGGTATGTTTATATCTTAGCAAAAGTATATTAGAGACTTGATTTGTGATATGGGATTAGAAGATGCTATAGCAGTAGTGAGCCCTCTGCCAATTGGAGTCAAGTTTGATAGTGGCACAACAACTTGTAAAGATCCTGCACAATTTAGGAGACCTGTAGGGAGATTGTTGTATTTAGGATTCACCAGACCTGATTTAGCTTTTGCTACGCAGCAGCTTAGTCAGTGTATGAGCAATCCAACTGAAGTGCACATGATGATTGGTCAACATGTTGTGAAGTATCTAAAGGGATCCATGACTACTGGGTTATTTTATTCAACAGATGGTGATTTAACTAGTATGGAGGGTTATTGTGATTCAGATTGGGGACGATGCAAAGTCACTCGAAAGTCTATCACTGGATATTGTGTATTGTTAAGAGGGTGTCTGGTATCCTGGAAAGCTAAGAAACAGGGCACTTGCAGCAAAAGTTCAATTGAGGCTGAATATCGTGCTATGTCTACAACCTCTTGTGAATTGAAATGGCTCTCTTATCTGCTCAAAGAATTTGCAATTTATCCTCAATTGCCAATTCCACTCCACTGTGATAATCAAGCTGCTATTCACATAGCTGCAAACCCAGTTTTTCATGAACAGATGAAGCATGTGGAGATTGACTGCCACATTGTGCAAGAACATTTGCAGCTTGGTTTTCTTTGCACACCGTACATTTCTACTCATGAACAACTTGCAGACTTGCTTACTAAACCTCTCACTGGAACTCAGATGCAGGCAACAATGGACAAGATGAAATTGATCTCACTTTCATCTTGAGGAGGGGGTGTTAAAAATTGTAATGGGTTTAGAGTTAACGGGCTTGTAGTGTCTGTGGGCCTGTTATATTTGTTATCTTTTCTGTATTAGTTTTACGATGTCGTTTTGCTTTGTATTGGATACTGTTACAATGGCTACTTGCCTCTGTAACTGTGTTCTTTATCTTTCCCGTTTTCTGTTTTTCTGGTGACTAACTATATAAGTCAGTTTGTTTGTTTATTCTTGCTCATACGAAATCCTACCCACTGTAGCATTTCCAGGGGTTTTCATTTACCAATGGTTTTACTGACACTATATTCTGTAATAAACTTTATTTATTCAAACTTACTATTATACTATTAATTAAATTCTATAATAATAATTATTAAATATAATTTCTATTAATAAGCTGTTGAATACTAAAAAAAAACAAGTTTTTTTACTTTTCAATATCCAAAACATGAAATTTAACGGATGAGTGTTGACACCACCAAAAATAATTTCTAACTTCTTGCAACAAATAACTCTAAACAGGGTAAGCAGGGTCGAACCCTAGAGATTAGTACCGATCTAATTAAATTGATAATCAAGAAAACAAACAAATAAATTAAATGGGGGATTTGAAGATTGGAAGTAAACTATTAAAATCATGCAAACTAAAACTAGATTAAAACGAACAGAGACTCAAACTTCAGCTAAGGAATTTCGCAGGCAAGATTCTCAAACTCTATTGATCATTGACAGAAACGATAAATCTTAAAGTTATGAATTGGATTGGTTATAGTTGTCGACTCAGCACTCTCAACCTCATTCTTCCATATTATTAGACTAATCAAGTAAGACAATCAGTTAATCTCTAATCAAATAGACAATTCTTCCTCAGCGGCTAAATTTAATCAGTCAAAAGCATTAAGAATTAGAAGAACCTAGCCTAAGTTAATCGATTCTCAGCGTCTCCAATTGACACTTAATCATTCTTTCATTCACTACTTGTGCTAGAACATTCAGATGATTACAAATCCTAAATTCTAACTAGTAAACTGTTATTAAACCTAGAAAAATAATTGGCCAAATTACCTAATGACTCTATATAGCTGACTTGATGACTCGATATAAAGCTGAATCGATAAAAGCTAATTCGAACCAGGACTCGATCCTAAAATTGCATTACAAAATCTCCTTAAATAGAGTTTTTGTGTAGAAAATAAAGAATCAAATAATAGAATTCTATTCTAATAAAACTTTTTCATTCTCCACGAAATTAGAGAGCTGGAGACTCCTTGATACTGTTGGATAATTGTTGGACAAGTTAATATCGTTTTGATCCTTTAAGAATATTTCTGCTCGTCAGGTTCTTAGTCTTGGGCAAGACTCAGTCAATTTTGCACTGAATCCACAACTTCAAAATCCTTTGGCAAAAATTGCTCCAAAACAATCTCAAATGCTTCCTTTTTTTATATTAGCTCCTGTAGATGTAAATATAATAAAACAAATAAAATGCTTCTAAAATAGTCAATAATGAATTTAAGCAAGAAAGAAGCATATTTAAATGTCATTTTAAGCACTCATTATAAACAAATAGAAGCATAACTTGAATCAAAACCTATATATAAGACTAGTGAACTCATAAGAGTTGTATAAGCATTTCTAACTTTCAAGGTCCAGTTTAACTTATTGTAGTTGTGTAAAGGAAAACTTTTACAACTTTCACGGTTTATAATAAGAACTAAAACAATACATTTAACAAACTTTTCTTTTCACTTTTACAACTTTTGTTGCTCGCAACGAAATCAATTTTATCTTTTTGAGGAGATTGTTTTTTCTTTTCTGAAAAAATTGTTTATAATACTCGCCAAATTTCTTTGTTAGAAAATAAAAGGACAATAATAATGCATCTAAAAATGATATCATTAAGCTATGGTAAGGTCATTTGATTTGTTTTCTTTTTCTATGCACTATATGATGTGACATGCATTGATATATATATGTGGATCCACATTAATTTTATCTGCAATTCACATTTAATGAATCAGTTAATATGTTAGGTCAATTTTCTTAGTTCTACCTCTGTGTCAGAGAAAATTTTTCCATCCGAAAGTTTTGACAATGCAATCCTTATTAGAAAAAAATGCCATTTACTTTCATCAAATAATTTCTGTATTAAACTATTTGCCGGCCTGAAATTGGCTTTTGCATAATTGGGACACAATTTTGGGTTCCACATCCGCCAAACTCATGTACTCACCCGACCCACATTGTACTAATACTAATTCAATTTTAGGCCTAATAAATAACATCTCAATTAATCTATTGCCTCAGAGATGTCTTAGTTTGATGACAATATTTTATTAACCTTCTAAGTCCACGCAGAAGATACGTGTCCAATTCTGAGACCTATGAGATTTAAATCATTCTTCAATTAAAGTGTTATACAATAATTTATGACTATATTATAACTAAGATCTAACTAAACGATCCAAATTTCATTAAAAGAGTGAATAATCTTCATAGTTAAAAAATGATATTATCATTTTTGTCCTCATTTTTATAGTCTTTTTTTTCCTATTTTAATCCATATAATAAATAGGAATGTTTAGCTAGAATTAAGAAATGTCAATAGGTGATCTCTCCATTTTAGAATAATTATCACATTCTACTAAATAAACTTCATTTCATATTATTTGTCATGTTTAGTATTTCATGCAATTTTTTAAAGTGTGATCGTTATTAAGAGAGATTTTAGTATACTCTTAGAATATGATGACGTGGTATTCCTAACCAATAAATGGTTGACATATGTTACATTAACCAATAAGATTTTAACGTGTAATAAATTAAAATTTTATTTTTAGTTAATAATTTATATAAAATTCTAGACCCTAAAATAAAAACTCTAGACCCTAGAAACTAAACCCTAAACCTTAAATCATCGACTTTAAATACTAACATATGTAACGTGTCATCGAATTATTAGTTCGGATTACCACGTCATCTGTACTTTAAAAGTATTTTAAAATTACTCTCGTTATTAATTAATGAGTTTGATTGTAGTTTTTTCTTTATCGATTTAAATTTTAATGTATATTGTGTCGTTCACAAAAAAAAAATAATCTTCACAATTGTTAAAAAAAAAATTAATCTTCACAATTGTTTTAAAATGTAGGGCGTATTTGCTATCTAACTCTCATCAACGAGAAACAAACCCTAAATAATTGTTGAGAATTAAGCAAGGCCCTAGTAAAGTGATTAATAAAATATTTTTTATCAATATTTTCTTTTCGAAAGAACAAGTAATACAATATTAAAAAGGTGGTTTAAAAAGTTAAAAAACATATTAGTCTAGTAGATAAATTGGTGGAAGATTTACTAATTCTAGGCAGTATTAATTAATTTTAATATTGACTGTTCCAATGATTCAATCATGGCTATATCTGACACTGCCCACTGCATATACTCTCTGTAACTTCTACGTGGGAATGAATGATTTATCAAACAGAAATTAGTAATCATGCATCTTAATTTCTGCTTTTAATTTTTTTTGAATTTGATATTGGAAAACAGAAATGAAATAATGGGTGTGGTTGGAAGAGATTTAAAAGCAATAAATGTCAAGTATAAAAATAGGTTTTGAAATCATAAATACTCATATCACGTACCAGTATATATATGCAATAAGTATATACATATGTGTGGAAGTTTGTTTCAAAGTATAAATATAAAATTACTGTCAGAATTCTTTTAAGAAAATTACAGCTAGCACAGACACAGTGATTACTGATGAAAAATTTAAGACTTATCAATAGACAAAAGGGAAGATTTTCTTTTCATTCTATTCTGTTTAGTAATTTTATCTTTCTTCTTCTTTACCTTTTTCTGAATTTTGAGAACAGTGATACACGTGACACTGCATATACATGTATGTATAAATTATAATGGAATAACAAGATTGACCTGTGTTTTAACATTTCCTGTTTTGATTACATGAAATTATGTTTGATAAATAAATAAATATTAGGTCAATTTGAGAAAGAATATATGATAATTCGAAGATGTAATGAGAATGTACCTAGGATTCCACCTCATGGTAGGACCAAGAATTCAAGGATTGTATTTGTGGGCCTATTTGTAATTTAATTGTAACTTGTAATATTTTTCACTATATTCTTTTCCTAATTCCATTTCTGGTGAAACTTAAGTCTTAATTTTGGACCTTAAAATTTGATAGAATTCAATTGTGTTTAAGTTGTGTATTAATATAAATCACTAAATTATTATTAAACATTCCATCAATAATTCAGTTCAATTTAATTTTTCTCAATTTTTTTTAGTTTATTTTTTATTTAGTAAAAGAGAAGAGGGCATAACAATTATGATTTATTCTTTTTCATTTAAATTTAATAAAATTCAATTCAATTTAATAAAATTTAGTAAAATTCATTCGACAACTAGTTCTATTTTTTTTCAGTTAAAAAACTTTACTCCAATAAATATAGTATATTCCAAATAATTTTAATTTTTTATTTTATTTATTTTTAGAAATACAATTTTATATAACTCTAAAATGACAACTAAGTATAAAAGAGTAATCTAGAACCTCAAAAGTAATTATTTCCAAGTTGGTATGATTGGAAATTTGAGTTTGAGGTTAGGCTAATAAAGCCCATTTTAGCAATGAAGATTATTATCCTTCACTCAGTTTCCTTGTTGGATATTTATGAAGTCAATAGAATTCCACGCTGGCATAATGACCTATTTTGATTTCATGTGAGAAGGTGACAAATTTCTCATTAATATAGTTGATATATTTATGCAATCATAAATGGCATCACCAACTTTATTTCCATTCAGAATCCCTCCTTAAATGGTAGTTCTTGTTTTGAATATTTTTTCAAACTAACTGATTAACTCCCTATTTTCTTTTTTCTTTTCGTTTTACTAAAATTAGGATTCATTCTTTTATGGTAACCTAAGCAAATAAGGTTTTTTTTAATCAACTATATATGGAGAGAAGACTATAAGATGTTACTATTATTAGCATAAATTGTTTTAGTAATTTATGATTTTAGATTTTATTTTTAAATATACACTAATTGAACTTATAGAACGTGTCATTAGTTCCTTAGATATATTGAAAATAGTCTATTTGCCACTTCGATATGTATAAAGTGATATATTGGTCCAAAATTTCCTTATATTGATATATGCGCTACTTGAACTTGTATAATGTGTCATATTTTACAATTTTTTAAAATTCATTTTTATTTTACTATGTGGACTTAAGGAACTAATGATGTCACTTTAAGTAAGTTCAAAGAGCTGGCAACATGCTCTATAAATTCGAGGAACCAATCTAATTTTTCAAACAAATTAAGGGAGCTTCTAATGTATTAATTAGAATCAAGAATATAGTTAGTTAGTTTTTTCCTTCTATAAATGTGTTTGATGAGAATTGAATTTGGATTTACAAACTGAAGTTATATTAATTATTGTCAACTATAAACCATATATTGTCTAAATATTTAATTGCTATATCTCAATAGGTCAATCAAAGTTAAAGGGTTTTTCTCACTTTTACAACCAAATTGAAGGTCAAACTAGAGAAATTTATTCATGATTATATTTCATGGACCCATACCATATGTAAACAACATGATATGTATAGGGATATGAAGATTAATAACAAGAGTGGTGGAACTGTTCCATCAAATCACGAAAATAAAGTAAGTATATTTCTTTCCAACTATTCAATTTCATTGTTACGAGATACTCCATTCGTTCCATAATATAAGACTTTTTTGCCATTTAAAGTAAACATAAAAATGCCAATACAAATATTAATTTACCCCTAATTAATATGCTAAAAATATCTCCATCATTGTCTCTAATAATATATTATTCCTTTTATGGACAAAATATCTTATATTTTGGAAAAAGTAGAAAAGCCAAAAGGACTTATAATATGGAACGGAGGGAGTACTTTTTTTATCTATTAAATTTTGCAAATAACTTTTCTTATCATAATAATTAACTAATATGTATTACATATTAGAAACAATAAAACATGTAAACCGAGATTTTGCTATATTCATATGTTAAAAATACTTCTTACACTCCTCCAAATAGGGATAAATTTGAAGGTTGTTTCTAAAATTTAAATACTGTTTTGGGTTAAACGTCAAAGAAAAGAAAAATGAGAAATTTAGGCTAATAAAGCCAAGAAATGTGCTTTTATTCAAAATCTGAAACTGACGAACATGAAACATGTTTCGTCATTATTTGGGCTAAATTTATTATGTTCCGAGAGAGAAAAGAAATACCCATCTTTGAGTTAGCTAGTGTGAATTTTTTGGCATAAAAAACGAGATAAAGTTGGAGGGGGAGCATTATGGAGTGATGGTGGATACTTCTCATATAAAAGTTATCTAATTTTACATTTAATTTTACACATACTAACTTTTTTATTTAAATTTTGGTAATAATTCTTCTTGGAGAAGATACATAAGTTAGAATTTTATCAAATAATCTATTTAGTTTTTATCTTTTCGACTTAAATTTAATAATAATTTCATTTCAATTTAACAATTTATCAAATCAATTTATTAATTTCGCTTTAGTAAAAGCATTTCAGTTTGATAGTCTTATTCAATTCAAAAATTTCAATTTAATTGAAGTCTTTTTTACACTAAAAAGAACAAGTTCTATATTTAATACGTATCACAATGATTCTAAAATTTTCCTCGTAGAAATACAAATAAATAATTTTGATGTAAAATACGAAGATATGATGGTCTCTTAGAGCATTTTCAAGAAACTACTAGCTCACTTTTTAAAAATAATATAAAATATTGACTCTTAGCCATTTAGGGAGGCTCTAAGTTTTGCCATCTCCAACAATACTTTTCATTGCAACTCCTTATTTAAGTTTTATTATTAAAATTAGTTATCTATTGTTATATTGTACCATAGGAAAGGAAGAAGAAATAGATTGGACAATAGTGAAATTATTAATAAAAAAATAAGTTAGGAGGAAGAGAGAAGCTTTAAGTTTGAGGAGAGAGAGTGTAGCTCTTAGTGATTTGAGGAGTGAATAAGAAGCTCTTGGATTTAAATTTTTAACCAAACTCTTCAAAGTTTGACTTAAGAACTTAAATAGAAAGTCTCTTAGAGATACTCTAACTAAATGTTTCGAGTTTGGTCATCATCATTGCGATTTTCCGTGGCAAGCAATTTCATCTATAAAAATTCAAATCATTCGTGAAAAGAAGATTAATTAATACATTTCATGGTGGAGACCCTTAAAAACTTATTTTTTTTTTCTTAAATAAAAGGAATTTTGATGAAGAAATTATATTTGAAGGAGTAGGAATGTAATTAATGAATCCAAAAATAAAAAGTGAAGGGAGAGAAAGAAAGGCGGAGGGCTTTAAAAAGGGGTAGTAGTAGTAGTAGGGTTACATCAAGAACGAGGAGAAAGAAGAAGAAGAATAAGTATGATGATTCTTCTTCTTCTATATTCTTCTCATAATTTAATTTCCCACAAGAAATTATTATTATGATTATTATGAACCATCTTTTCTAATCTAATCTAATCTAATCTTTCTTGTTGTTGTAGTTTCAATTCAATTAATTACACCCATCACCATCCACCTCCTCTCTCTCTCTTATTTACTGTTCTACCATCCCATCTTCTCCTCTTAAATACCACCATCTCCCCTTTCTCTATCTCTATTCCATCCTTTTCCTCTCCTCTTGTGAATACAAGAAAAGATTGAAGCTTTCATGTGGGTTTATCAAAGGGTTTCTTACTGAGTTTATTGGCATTCTGTCCACCTCCTACAGACCTTTCTCTCTATATTTCTATTATCTTTGGAGGTGGGCATACTGCCAACAGAGCTCTGTTGGTCTCTCTTTGTCAAACCCTCGTGATTTTACGGATTCAGGATTCACTGATACAGCGTCTTTCGAGTCTTCTCCTATGATCTACGACTCTTTAATTGATCATTTTTTTATCATTCTACAGAAAGTCAAGGTAAATTCCCATACTTGTATGTTGTGTGCCTGTTTCGTTATCTTTTTGGTGTAGAATCTAAGGCCCTATTCTTTTTTACTGAAGTGAATGCGTGAACGAAATTTGCCAAACTGAACTGGACTTAACTTAAGTCGGAAAGAAAGAATAGTGATAAGTGTTTGATTGAAAATTAGTTAATTTATAACTAGTATTATAAATCAACTAGATTTGAATAGGCAAGAGGTTCTATATTTGATCAGAGTTGTCAGATATAGATGTAGCTTGTACTTTTTATCTTATACTTACATCAGAAGATTAGATTTATACTAGAAGATTGGAATCATGGGGGTACAATTTTGATTCATATTATATGCCATAGGTAGGGCTTTATTTTAGCTCCTTGGTTTATATCGCTGCCGATCTAGGGTTTCTATAACCGAGCCAGAAACTAGGGCTCAAAGCTGAAAAAGTATAAAGTTTTCATGATTGTTTGTAGAGGGCGAAAAAAATGTGAAGATGGGCCTGCAAATTTTTGTATTAAAGCTGCTAAATTTGTAATCATCTCTTTCTCTCTAATGATATCTGATTATGGAACTTTAATCTAAAGGTGGATATTTATTTGAGTTCATGGGTTCATACATATGTATGTTATGTCTGCCACCGTTGATCAATTTAATTATTTAATTATTGTTTTAGGGCAGGCCTAGCTACTTAGGACTAAACTGATAAATTGGAATTTTTTTTCTTTCGGAACTAATCTTGGTTAAGGGTAGAAGTATTTTATGTTTCTCAATAAGGGTAATCCAGTCTAATTATAAATCCTTAATATTAGAGATTTTGGGTTGGGTTATGTAGGAAACTAAATAACAGTTAACATATTTTCTATAATATGGATATGTTTCGGAATCTAAATTCAATTACCATTGAATGTTCTACCCATCAAGCAATGACGTAGTGGTTATTATGTTCCTAAAAGAAGCGAGGATCAACAAATAAACTCAAAAAAATTATTATTGAATTTTATGGGGATTATAGTGCTCCTGCACTTGGTAGCAACGGTCCCTATTATGGGTGTCGGAATTGTGGTTGATTATAAATGTAGATCGTCGTAATTTTAATTAAAATAACTATCAATTGATGTGAATATTAACTCATAGTCTGATTATATCTTTGTTCTTTTCATTAGGATTAAGGAATAACTCCCTCAAAAAAAAAGGATTAAGGAACAATTAGTTAGTTTTAAATTTCAAAACTAAATGTAAATTTAAAAAGAAGGAATAATTCATTTAAAACTAACTAAATGTAAATTTATTTGATTCTTAACCATGTATGTAAAATTTGTAAAAGAACGAGTAGATTCATTGTCAAATTTCAACTCAAGTCTAAAGAAAAGTAAATTTTTTTTTTTTATCTAATGTAAATTATTTTTTAAAGTTTAAAAAACATGTGCTAGATTAAATTTTATTCACTAATTTATTGGTGATAATGGACAAAGTAATGTTTATAAAAAACAAATAATCATAAAAAAATCTAAAAAACAATGGTCAAATTATATAATTTGGATTTTACTAATATTTTCCAATGAAATCTAAATTGGAAATGTTTAATCCAGCTAATTTTTATAACTAGTAGGAGATGGTAATATTATAATTTTAATATGTATGGTATTCTCACTATTCACTATGCCCCTCATGATTGAAGAAGACTAACACCACTAACCCAATCTCACATCGCGTACGTGGGGCGTGACAGTCACGTCCAATCCCACAAGGTATGCTTTTTGGAGGTTGACAACACGCGCTTACTAGGGATTCGTTGTGAGATTGTGTGTCCTCTCCTCAAAAAGTCACTTTCATGGTAATGGGATCTTTGGTAGTGTAAATATATGATGAATGATTCTTCTGTTCTTCTATTCCTTTTGGGTCAAAATACGTTTTTAATTTAATTTAATTATTCATGGCTCAGTAAAAAGGTAAATAATTAATTATGGAAAGATGTGGATGATGATGATCATTATTCCCCTATTGGAACCATAATTTTCAATTTATTTTTGGTCAATAACGTTTCAAAGTTTGACAGTTTTGTTTGACTCAATTCATGTAATTTCATCATGTTCATCAGATAGTTGGTAATCATGACTATTTGAATGGGTCAAAATGCAACAAAACTGCAGTTTATGTTGGAAAATTATTATGAATTTTTAGCCCAATGTTAAGATTATTTATGATCAACTACATACTTTAATTTAATTAGTGACGTTTCACTATGGTAAAAGGGGTCTACAGTGTCATAATTTGCCTTAAACTTCCAAGGCACGGCTAATAAAAAAGCGCCCTAGAACTATTGCCTAAGGGGACCTAAGCATGTTAATGATTGGAATACTGCAAATCACGCTGTCTTAATCTGGACTTATTTAGTATTGTTGTGTAATATTGTGGTAGTCTACTTAAGGAACTTCTCTATAACTGTTCAGGATTAAATTGGTTATGGACTATTCACGTGTGATATGTCATTCATGCTGTTACGGTGTTATTTCTCGTGTGGTCCAACAGACTACTAGCTGTTACAATCGAATTTTATGTAGTTAGCATGATTTTTTCTCATGTTGTTTTGGATAAAATTAATATTGAAACCGTTGCACAAATTTAATGAGTTGTTTATTGTTCTTAATAGTTAGCTGGAGTAATATATAATGATTGACCATCTAAGTTTATATCATAATTATTTGTGGCAATGATTTAGAGTTGCAGAAAGAAAATTGATCAAGTTACGAAATGGAATACGAGATTGTCCATTAAGTGGTTGATAATTGTATAACGTAAATGTGACTCATTTTCTTAAGAGATTTAAATATTGGGCTTTTAACTGTAAAAGTACATGGAAAGATTAAATTTAGAATTACGTTGAAAAGGTGTAGATGGCAAATTCAGGGGAGTGCCAATTTTACACATGATATAGAAAAAATAAAATTTTTTGTTAAAGCTCATGCATTTTGTTGAAGAGAAGAATTTTATTTTTATTTTCTATAAATGGCAGTTTTCAACATATCTTTTAGATTTTTAATGCAATTTGACATTTATTTTCATAAAAAATAAGCTTTGTTAGTAAATTTCTCAAACTGTGTTAGGTCAAAACTATTTATTGTTGGGTAGTTTCAATGGGTGACGGTACTGAAAACACTCATGTTAAAAAGTGAATTTGAGGGTTGGACCCGTCCAAGCCCCGTCTAAATATATCCTTGATTGTGGGATGACATTTAAACAGGATGATCAAGCAAATGCATGGATCCAACCATTAAAAAGGGCTGATGCTGTTATTTCTACCATGAAAACCTTGCAATGACAAGTTAAATCACCCAATATGACTCCTTGTTGATCACTTACATATTCAATGTAACAAGTAATGATGGATGTTCATTTAATATTTGATATTTGAAAATTTTCAAATTTGAAAAAACTCATCTGGACCTGATGATAAGTCTGTATTGAGGACAATGTTTTTATGTGCATGCTCTTTGATATTCAATTAAGACTTGAGTGTTGTGTTTACTATATATCATGATTAATTTATTAGTGCACATTACCTGTAAACCTCGAGTTTAATGAGCCTCACCTAGTACTGACAATTTATGGACGTTTGAAGATCATATCATTATTAAGATGTTGTAGAATACTTCTCTTTTTGAGAGAAAAAAAGGATTGTATTAAGCAACCAACTTTAAAGCATTACAAAGAATCAGGGAGGAGAACCATGCCATTCACCCCGATTAGACAAAGAAAGAGCTGCCCAAGCCGTAACATGAGCTGCTACGTTTCTTGACCGTCGAACAAAACTAACCGAACAATTTTCTAAATCCTGCAAAATAATGGATTTACAATCATTGACAACTAAAGATAAAGGATTATGACGCGTAATGACTCGAGCTAATGCTTAAACTAACACGAGATAATCCGACTCGATAAGCACATGATGTGACCTTTATCTTGTATTTGAAAGTTTTGAAACAAATAATTAAAAAAAAATCTTTGAAAATAAACTGGACATAGTATGTTTCAAAAAAAAAAAAAAAGTGGACATAGTCAAGATAACATAAATTTTATATATAATGCTATTGTATAAATTTCCTAGTGCAATACCTTTAATTTCACTTTTTATATAGGTTTTGAATATTCTCAATCCAAATAGAACTGTGTTAATTGCCTCATTACTAGAACACGTCTAGAAAGTTAACTATCTTATATTAAAACATGCAAAGTTCACAAATTTTTTATGCAAGTTTTGAAGGCGGTGGCTACTAAAAGAAAAGTGAGAGTTAAGACAAGTCACTATAAATTACATGTATTATGTGCAATTTTTAACCATTGAAATTATCGAATAAATCATCAAATTTTGGATGCCTTCAAATTAAATAATTTCAAAACTTTCTCATCCAATAAAAATCTTTGTCTCGGTCAGCCTTTTTCCACCTTGATCAAATTTCCACTGTCTGATGCCAGGCCCAATATCCTTAATCTTATCAATAGCTTACACTTTTTATTGTCATCTGAAAGAGTGGAAGTCTTAAAACTAATTATAGAAATTAAAATGTAACAAAAATTAATCGTGTTAAACGGGTTGTCTCTTTATATAGTATATAGTATGAAATTGATGCTAGCTTCTGGGTTGGTCCAGGATTAATTAGAATTCAACAAAAACATTAACTAGACTACACATGGAAATTTGACATGTATGTGGAGATTTTTCATTGCCAATATGCTGTTTTGTATTATCAACATTTGCTATCTATCACAATTACAAAACCAGATAGCTCTTAAATGCATACATTAAGCACATCAAGCTCTTCAATCCCAATTCGATATGCTTGGTTTGATTTCCGAGCTTCTCATGATTCTCAAATGTTTTTGTTTACCCTCAATCAAATCATGTTAACTCGCTAGTGCTTTAACATGTTTTTCTTCTTCCATAATGATGCGCCTTTCCATTTAGGAGTTTCATTTTACCTTCAGAACAATCACCAGAAATACTCCGCGGAATAGAAAAGGAAGAGCATGATGACATCTGCTTTTGTTTTGGAGCTGCATGTGAAAGCCTTCCATTATCAAACAAACTTGCTAACTCTGCTGCTGCTGCCGGTTGCTTGGCTGCATCGTCCGCACATAAAATATCGTCAATTCTTGCTATCATATTGAAGGCTAAGCTTTCAATCACTCTTGAATAACTCTCAACCATAGCATGCCCTATGTCCTGCACCAAAATAATTATCTTTCTATTTATATGCACATTTAGAAAACCAGGCACGAAACCAAGGATCCTGGCCTAGAGTTTGATGATAACATAAATATAGAGTATACCTTGTTATGTTGTTTTTTTTTCGTGTCCAAATTAGTCTGGAAGACAGCAGGGAATCTCAACCTTAGCTTATGCAACACAATATCAGCCCGTTCGGCTAGAAGCTTACCTTTTTCTACATCATGATCAGATACCTTGGCCTTGTTCCATGAAGATTTTTCTTGAACCTTCAAAACTTTTTGGTGTTTTTTCCTCCAAATATGTGAAGCCGCTTCTATCCTGTTTGCTATTTCCAAAGTTGTGTATTCTGATGATAGATCCAAGTAATCCAGGAGACTTTCTGGATGGAACTGCTGGGAAGTTATGTGTCGATATACGTCCTCCCCCAGACAAGCTTTTCCGCTCTGAAACATTAGTTTATGGATTGTCATCAAATCCATAATTCAAACATCAAATATACAGTTATGAGATGCACAATACTCCTCCGTTTTGGAGGAAAAAAGGTTCATTCAAAATTGTACGAATTTCTTAATCTATGTGGCGGAACCAAAAAAAATGACACATCGGGAGTAAATTATCGAAAATTCTACGGGCTTTTATGACAGATGAATTTGTTCACTCCGCTTGTCATATTGGCGGACTTGTTACATTCACCAATATAGAAGGCATGAAGTCTGAGAATTTCTAATTCCACTGACCAGAGGGGGCGAGCATGAGTCCACTCATTTCATGTCCGGACAGTATACGGGCAGATATCTCTGTCCCTTTTTCTAAGATAATCACTGAATCTACACCTTATAAATTGACAGACGTCTTGTCTATGCCAATATGACCGGCAAGGTGAACAAAATTCACATCAAACTATGATTTTTTTTCCATCAAGCATAAACTAGTAAATATTTTGATAAATTACCACGAATGTGTCATTTCGCAGCAGAACGCTACAGTTATGTCAACCATCTAAGCATGAAATTTTCATACCTTAGGTAAACTCTCTAAGTAATCACTTGGTATTTCCATTTCAGCCATCGCTCTGCAATTAATCAACATGGCAGCTTTAAGAACGTCGTTTGTAGAATCCTTAAAATTATGCAGTTCCTTTCTTGTATCTTCACACAAACCGTTCAGGGGAACTCTAGGATACGGAAGCCACCATTTTTCCTGGTGACTATCAGTAACTACATCATCAGTATAATAGAACTCAGATTCACAGAAGTCGTCAAGAATGCTAAGCAACATAGCATCAAGCTTCTTGAGTGCTGGAAGGTTCACAAATAAGTCGGAACGAGGCCGTGTAATCATAACCTCAAAAGCTTCTCCTCCCGGAACATCTTGCATCGACGGAACAAACTCTACAATGGAATCACTCACACATAAAAGCAATTCCATCTCTTTATGCCATATTGATTTCTTTTCTGGTGACAATGGCTCTAGTTTCCTTAATTCTCCGAATATAGAAGCTGTCAAACACACCTCCACATCAGCACATGAATACTCAAACATAAAATCTCACTAAACATTAATATAAAAGATGTCGTTGGGCCTTACCAGAGAGATCAGTGATGGCATTAGAAATGGCGAGAGACGGAGAAATTCCTTTTCTTCCTCCTGACATGTCTTCTCCGAGCAGAAGCTTAGCGAATTGTTCTTTCATCATTTTGACGCCTGTAATCTCTATTAGAAGTAACAAAAAAATGAAGGAAAATTTTGGATTGTCAGGAGAAAAAATCCAGTTTATTTATATGCTTAATTTGATTTGGTAACATTGAGCTTTTTAGCCATATCTGCTGTGAAGTGATTAAGCATACAGTTTATGACAGCAAAATTATGTTCAACTTTCCATATAATTAAGCAATTAAATTACAAAACCAGAAGATTAGCAAGCATACAGACTGAATTTTCCCCTTGAAATTTAATTACCAAAAAACTGAATGAAGATAACAAAAAACCGACTGAGCATAAAAAAAAAAACTTAAATTAGGAAGGTATTGAAGTGTGTAAAAAACGTTCAACAAACAAGCTGTTAGAAGTTAATGATTTTCCAAATATAGTAAACTAATGATTAAACATAATTAAGAGGAGGCCAATTGAAATTATGACTCTCTGATTCATTTAGAGATAATGCTAAAAAAATGTGATAATTAATTCCACAAGAGCATTGTGGACATGTTAGTCATTTTTAGGGAGAATTATCACTCTATTTTGCAAACTTCCGCAGCAAAACAGTAATGAGATTCTTTTTCTTCTATTTTAACTTCATTTTCTCTACTATTTTTATTTATTTATGTATTTATTTTGGTTACAACAAGTTTAGTTAGGGGTACTCTATCCACTCACAAGGCCAATACAAACTATAAACCTCGATGAGGGTTTACTGTGGAATTTACAGATGGCCTACCAATAAGAGCTAAATTTTAACGAAGTGGTGACGCGAACCGCAAATAATGATGTCTTACCACCTGGACCAACTCTTATTGGTTAAAAGAAAGAGAGAGCACATGTTTAGGGTCAGGTCAAGGTTCATCATGTCTTACCACCTGGACCAACTCTTATTGGTTAAAAGAAAGAGAGAGCACATGTTTAGGGTCAGGTCAAGGTCCATCACAAACTTAGGCCCAATACTATAGTATAGTACTTTAGTCAAGACAGTGAATCACTCCATTAATTGGTCGCAATGTTCAGATAAAATAGATATCGGGAATCAAGCTCGTCCACTTGATAAGAACGGCTGTAATGTGGGTTAATGCCCCTAAAAAATATCATAATAATAATTAATTAACATTAAATGTTTGGTTAAAAGATAACTACTAAAGTCATGCTTTAACTGGTCAAAAGAATGTTGACTTTGGAAATTAAAAAATCGAGTCACAATTTTCTTTTAACGAGAAAGGTATATGTTCCTTTAAGAAGGAAAAACAAAAACCAAATATAATGCGATGTCTAAGGGGTCCAAATAGTATTTTTACTCGGTTATCTTTTACTGTTTTATTGTTACCATTTGTAATAGCTATCTTTATGCTTTGTTGTTGGAGTTAGACTCATGCTTGGAATGCCACCTAGGGTATCCAACAACGATCACCATTGTGACCCTTTCCTCCACAAGCAGAGGACACTTGAGATTTATCAGAGAAAGTATGTTGACCCTTGCTATACATAGCAGACATATCAGACTCAACACCAGATAAATTTAACAGTTCTCGTTGTGCCTCTTCTTGTTGTAAAGACGCTGAAGCAGTCTCAACAGTAGGTAGAGGACTTGTCAGTAACAACTGACTCCTCAAAGCATTATATGAATCATTCAGACCATTCAGAAATTGAAATAACCTAGACTCTTCTCGTTGAAGGTTTATAGCCGCTAACAAGTTTGTAACCTCATCATTCGATTCACAAACATTAGGCAACAAATTCAATGAATTTAGTTCTTCCCACATGATTTTCATAGCAGTATAATACTCATTTACTGATGATGAGTTCTGCTTTTCTTCAAACAAAGCCTCATTCAGCTTATATTTGCGAGACCCATTGGTTAGTGAAAATCGTTTCTCAAGATTTTCCCAAATATCTTTAGCTGGCCTCATAAAGATTATGGATCTATTAATTGTAGGAGAAACTTTATGGGTAAGCCAAACAATTACCAGGTTTTTGCAAGCATCCAACATCTCTGCCTTTGTTTCATCCTCTTTAGATCTGACTATTGCCCCTGTAACAAATCCTTGCTTTCTCTTTGAATCTAGATTAATCTCCATTGTTCGACGCCACGACCTGTAATCGGATGAGCCTTGGAGTTTCTCGATCTGAATCAAAGTTGTACCATCAGAGGGATGTAGAAAAAGGGGATTTAACATATCTTGAAATGAAATTTTTGTATTCGCCATTTCAGACAAAAATGAGAAAAAAAAAATCAGATGAGAGAAAAAAAGGAAAAGAAGAAGAAATTAGAGATTGATAAACTCAAATTGTATTCCCATATTGCACACCTGAGCTCTGATACCATAATGAGAAAAAAATACCCAGACATGAATGCAAGGGAATTGAAGGATAAAGATGGAAGTTTGTTCTTCAACCATGCCAAAACAGCAGCAGTGTTACACACTATAAACCTACAGTCTTGCTAGAGGTCAAAAAGACAACAAAACATAAAGATAGCTATTACAAATGGTAACAATAAAACAGTAAAAGATAACTTAGTTAAAAATACTATTTGGATCCCTTAATAAAGACAGAAACTCTGACTTTCGTTACACAATTATCGAAAAAATTTCGTATAACCGGGGTAATTTACCATCTCCTCCCTAAAACGAAAAAAACTTCTCTAAATCCCTTTTGTTCCAACCCCAATCAATCAAAGTGTTGTGAGTCGCAACATTTGGTATCAACCCAATTTGTCTCATTTTCTCAAGCATTCAAACTCTCCCTCTCCAACAATATCTTATGTTATTATAAGTATCAACAGTCAGCTGAATCCTTAAACTCTTCATGAGTCCAATAATAAATTTCCTTGCTTTCTTTAGTTTCCCTTTCTTACACAGAACATTGATCATGACATTATATGTATAAATGAACTCGACATATCATTACATGTTTCTGATTCAATAACAAAGTAACAAAGCCAAGTAGTTTGTGATATCTAGACGATTTAATCCAATGTGGGTTACAAAATGGAGAGATAAATCAGGCCTTTTCTAGAGGCTCGGTAAAGTATTGGAAATAAGGGAAGGAGTGAGATTAAGGCCGGGGCAAGGTGTTTGATAAAATGCCACTTAGAGGATTCAATTGAATAAGTAGGGAATGATGGGCTATTTTCGATGACCAATTCCCGTGTATTTGGTTATTTTAAAGGGAAAATTACAAATAACCCTTATGTGGTTTAAGGTTTTGCAAATAGAGGAATGTGGTTTCATTTTTTGCAAATAAAGACAACGCTCCACGTCATCAAGTCAACATGACATGTCATCAAAATAATTAATATTTTATTGCGTAACGTCATCAAAGTCAATAAGTCAACATGCCACATCATCAAAGTCAATATGACATGTCATCATGTTAGGCAACATCTTTCACTTGTCAACATTGTAAACCACATGCCTCATTTTGCAAAAAATGAAACCACATAAATAACAATAAATTGAGTTTTGCAGCCGCATAGAGGAAAAGGAAAACCCTAGTCGTTGGAGAAGTCTTTGTTCATCATTCAGGTTTTGGGGTTTTCTTCCGGCTAAAAAGCCGGAAGAGAAGCCCCTTCTGTGCTTTGCATCGTTGCTTTTTCTTTCTATCGCTTTCAATAAAAATCATGTTAGGGTTATTAGTTTTCTTTTTATTTGGTATTTGGTTGCTTGTTTTCCCTACACGAGAGATATTTCTCTCTATATGAGTCGTTATGATTTGTCTCCTTGCATGGAGCGTTATCGTTTGTATCCATTTATAGGTAGTTTTATGTTTTATCTCATTGAAGACGGAAGGGCTTTTGTTGTTATCAAATAGAATTGCTGATTGGACAGTGAACTTCGCAGGAACTTCCTTGGTCATCACAAGTGTGTTGTGCTGCCTATAAGCCTCCAAGATCTCCTTCTAACTGATATTTGTGGCTCAAGCTTCTCTTGCCGAATCTGTTTGTCGTAGTTTTGTTGTTTTGTCTTTTTGTTCTTTTTCTTTTCTTGTTTTCCGGTGCTCATAACCCCTCATTCTTACAAAAAATAAATAAAATGAAACCACATTCCTCTATTTGCGAATCTATGAAACCATAAGGGTTTTATTTGTACTTTTATCTTATTATAACTGAAGTCAAAGTTCCTGTTACTCATGGCAGATGTGGCCCTATGTTCGGTTTTTAGTTAACCGAAAATCACAACTCGATTTTTTAATCATTGAAATGAACGCTCTTCTAACTAGTCAAAACATTAGCTTAGTAATTATCTTTATTTCAATAAGTAAGTGAAGTCAATAATTTATTGTAACTCCCAAAATTTCAACTCTAAGTTTATTTCTTACCAATTTGGATGGACCTTACGCTCCTGATCATGCGCGTAATATTTCCTTTGTTGTACATAAAGATTAAATTAATTTAGTTTCACTTTCTATTAAAAAAAAAAGGCCATTTAGTTATGTTAGTGACCATATTGTACATAAAGATTAAATTCATTCATTCACTTTAGCATATTTGAGTTGACTTTGTTGTACATAAAGACTAACAAGGTGTTTATTTGAGGGGATAGGATGAGATTTTTGGGGATAAGAGGAAAAAAATGGGTAGGCTCTTGTTTGTTTGGGGGATGGAAAAGGAGATGAGTCATCTCATCCTCAAAATTTTGTACTTAAGGGGATGGTGCAAGAAATGGGGGTTGAGATGAGAATTTTAATGAGATGGAAATGACTAAGGGGTGTTTGTTAACCTTTTTCAGCTGCTTTTTGTTTTTCCGATCTAAAAAGCAGTTAATTGGGTGTTTGGTTAGGAATTAGAAAATGATGATTGTTGCTTTTTATGTGAAAGGAAACTGTTTTTTCAAGAAGCAGTAAAATACTGCTTTTTCTATAAAAAAAATCTCTACGGATTTTAGTTTCCTTTATTGTCCTCAGCATTTTGCATTTAAAAAATTTAATTATGCCTATATTAGTCATTTTACATGCTAACATCAATAAATAATTATGATTTTACCAAACACCAATTATCAAACAACAAACTGCACACAACAAAAAGAAAACAGCAAACATGGACAGGAAACTGCAAACAGGAACAGTAAACAGCAAACAAGTTGGTCTTTATTTATTGATAAATTTCTTGAACATTTATGTGTTCACAACTTTAAATTGTGAGAAATGAGTTTTTTTATATTATAACCCATAAATTAAGACCAAAATACTCATTGCCACGTCATCACGTTTAACACCGTTAATGATTTTTCCGCTTTTTGGTTAACGGAGATAAACACAATCCTCATTTTGTCAAAAAAATAAACACAGACACATTTCTGACAAAATTGGTAAACACTGAGTTTTTTTTTGGAAATTACCCTTATATAAATGATACGCATAAATTGGTATCATTTTGTAATCATTTCCTAAATTGATACCATTTTATACGTTAGACTTAATCAATACTGTCCTAAAACGTTAAACCTATTTTAATACTAATAACATCGAGAATTATAAATGGGCCTTGAGCAGAATAACCCTCAAGTCTATGAGCAAAGCAAGAACTCATTTGTTATTTGCAAAATGACTTCATCCGCTAGAAGGATAAAATTCCCCTATAAAGCGATCCGCTGGACAATGTTTCCTACTTAAGAAGATAATATTAAACATGCTGTAAAATATGTAAATAGGGTAATTAGGATCTTATTATGTTCTATTTCGATATGCGTCACGATAAACACTAAAGAGGAACAAAGATCCTTAAGGGTAGGTTGATAACCCAATGCAGAAGGCATTGTCGTGGACGAATGATTACCCTGCTTTTTCTGATGCAAGATGCGCCGCTAACGCGAGAGGGATTGCTGCTGTAAGAGGGCATAAATTCACCTACACCTATATATATCCAACTATAATAGATATATGAGGTACATTCACGAATCATTCTATTTTACTTGTATTCTAAGTCATTTTCTTACTGAATGGACATCAGAGAGTTCCCTAACAATCCTATCGCCCATTTTTTTTTTCTTTAAGATTTGAAGTCCGAGAAGATTTTGAAGACACTTTTAATTCATAATGATAAAAGAAATCTGTCCACAAAGTTATTTAGAAATATTAGCTATTTTGTGAGAAAATATCATGTAATCTATATACTATAATATAAAGATGGAAAGGTTCAACAGTATTTTTTACCAAAATTTCCAATTATACCCCTTGAGTTTGAATTATTTACTCATTCATTGTTTTTATTTCATACAAATCCAACTCAACCCACTTTGTCTCCTTCTGCCATTTTATCCCTTTCATTTCATATATGCCCCTTAAGTTTGAATTATTTACTTACCTACTTTTTTTATTCCATACGAAGCTAACTCAACTCACTTAGTCTTCTTCTTCCATTTTATCCCTTTCATTTCATATTAATTCACTTTCTCTTTCTCTCTCTATTCCATATCTTTCAAATTTATTTGTGCTTCACTTCTATGATCTTCCTCTTTTCACAGTTTTAGTCTTCATTTCAAGTTGAAAACCCATACTTTCAACAGGTAAAATATTTTTCCGTTTTATATTATCGATCATTTAGCATAGTTGTAGAGATCTAAACTGTCTTCTTTTTATCGCTATTACAAGAGCAAACCACGGTAGAATTGGTAATTATTTTTCAGTTTCAACCTTTTAATATTTGTACTTTATAACTCCTTTTTTACTTCATACTATTCACTTTCTGTGACTTCTTGGACTTTGGTCTCATCCTCAATGTTCTTTTCTGGTATTTTTTTTTGCTTTAGGTCATCTCTACTTGATGGTATATGCTTTGCAAGGTATTTCTCAGATATGAGGTAATATTTTTCTGTAGAATGTAGCATTAGTTATTCTTTAGTGTTTGTGTTCTCTAATTTTTATATTTCTTATAGGTTTCGCACTCTTACCAGATTTAGAAGTTGTTGAGCAGAACAAAATAGATATTTGAGAGAGATTTGTAAGATCTTTTCAAATTGCTTGGTATCTTTTGTGTCATGTTAACTTAAGTTGGAAAATCAAAACAAATTATTTACCTTTTTATAATTTCAATTGATTGCGTTGTAAAGAATAAAATTTCAAATAGGTTACAAGATTATATTGTTGTTTACTTGCCTTTTTTATAATTCTTTATTTTTTTTGGTGCAATAATCTCATATCAGCTGATGTAGTTACTCATTCATATAAGGAAAGTATTTGTCATTAAAAAATATTTACATGATTAGTATGGATCAATTTCAGAAGTCTCTAATTGGTTTAAAGATGTTTTTTACTCGCATTATATATGTACTGATTATAGATTATCAAATTTTTGTATTATTCAAACATTTGATTAAGTGATAGCATAACATAGATAGACACATTTGTTAAGGGATAATCTTTGTTTCAAATGAGCAATGTGCGGTAAAAATGTACACATCTGTTGAAGATATATTTTGTTTTAATGAGAAAATTGGTTTTGTTGTAACCCGTAGAGTAAAAGCTTAAATTAAAACTAAAAGGCAAAAATGTTAATTGTCAAATTGTATATTTTGTCAAACTAAAAAAAAAACCCGATAAATAGAGATGTTTTTCAATATATGCTCCAAGTTGACAAAACAATAACATAATTATTTATTCAAATAGTCTAAAATCACAGGTTTAAAGAATTGACATTTACATGTATTATTTTCACACGAGAAATAAACTCATCTAACAGGTCTTTCTTTGATTGTAACAAACTGCCCGGTGTTATCATTCATTTTTTTTAACAACTATTCTGTACTTTATTTTGTACTTTCAAATATTCAAGCATACTCACCATTCCAAATGGAGCCCCATACCTTTTCTAATAAATTTATATCTCTTTAATTCATTTATGAAAAAAAAATATAATTCACAACTTTTAGAGGACAGAAAAAGTGTTGTCAAACATTTTTAGCAATATATGCATTTCAATATTTCAGAAAGTCTTAACTGCCACAAAAAAAAAGATAATCTTCTTCTTTAAATCTTTATATAATGCTAATTTAGATTGTTATAGGTAAGTAAAAGTAGAAATTAGTGCATACCAAAAATAACATAACTTACAGGGGTATAGAATATATTGAAATCCATAGTTAGAAAAACAAAACTAAAGCTGCACAGTTATTATTGGTATGTATTAGAAATTTTTTAGATATGAGATGAATATTAATATTAGAAAAAAGAATTATTGTCATAATTTTTAAATCCGAATCATCAACATACACGCTTCACATGTAATCTCACTGTGATAATGTATTTAAATATGAGATTTCAAAGTAGTGTATTTACATTATAGGATTTTTTGAAAAGTGTGTAGTTATTAATGAATTTGTCTTTTTATATAGTATTATTGTAACATTTATTATGAAAATAATTTCCCTGCAGACAAAGGTGCAAGGTATCCTGCGAATAGACAACATTAGGTGATAAAATTTTAGACTGCCAAAAAGTCAATGACACTATAAATAATGTTTCCCAAATGTATTATTTTTAAATTTTTCCTGTTTTCACACTTCTTATTATAAGATTAAAAAAAGTATAATAATTGATGCTACATTTAATGTGGAAGTGGGAACCCATTTTATCTGAATGATATATAGGGTCAAGTCATAAGAATAATACATCACATAATATTTAGGTTACACACATCTATATATATACACTCATACATATCATCCAATCCAAATGTTAAGCAAGATTTACAATTAAAGTTTATCTGTAAGTTAACAACATAAAATCATATTTCTTTTTTTTGGTTACAAAAATCATATTTCTTTTGGTCAGCTTTCCTAAATCTTAGTGAATAAACTTATTAACATTATTTTGTTATACTATATTATAACTATTTCATTATTTTCTTTGTAAACCCAGGTCTATCAATAATTCTAGATCTCCTTCTAAGGTATGTTCTCTTAACTATATTTAATTTAAAATGAAATCATGTTTCAACCATTTACGATCGGGTTCTTAAAATATATATTTCAAAACTTCATTTTAATTTTATATGAATTCTTATAAGTTACAGTTATATAATAATTTATTGTTGGGTACATTACTGTTAAGTTTTAATTTTTTAAGTCTATGATGCTTACTTCACTCAAATTATCTTGAACTGCGTTCTTTTAATGCACAGTAAAGTTTCAAGTTTAAGAAATTGTATAGAACACTTCCATAAAATATAATACAAATCAAAAATAAAATAAAATTACGACATGAACTATGAAACCCAAATTATAAATTTAATTATGAAGTGGAAAATTTTAATAAAAATTGATATTTTTTATATCAAATATAATTAGTATGCAGTTATTTATTAATTTGTCATTTACATCTCATGTAATGGTTATAAGTAAACTATTTTCTCATATTTCTATGTACACGCATCTCTTTTTATATCCAGAATAAAAAAATCACAAACTGATAATGGCTTCTTCATCAAAATCTCAAATAAATGAAGATCAACTCTCAAATGTTCCAATAGAAATTGACTTGGGTAACTCTTTTTTCTAATAATTTAATATCTATTGAATATCAATTTCTTAATAATTTAACATTAACATATAAATAATTTTATTCCTTTTTATATGTGACAGAGAACTTCACAAGTTTCCATTTACCTTTATCTTTGAATTATTCACAAAGACCTCCTAAAAGACTGTGTCTACCGCAATCTAAGAGTGCATCTACTCCAAAAAACTCAGTGTTAACAAATAAGCAGCCCACATTGTTATCAATTCCTATATATGTTGGCCAACCACAAAACTTGGTTGACATACCTATTCAAGTGGATTCTACTATACATACTTTGTACACGACAACAGACTATATAAAAAGTTCGTATCCATCTACCCATTAAATTTTTCAATTTAAACAAGCATTTATGGTGTTTATTTTTTACCAGATGTTCAAATATCCAATATGGGTATTCCATCGTGTTCATGTCCTTTTTGTGGAGCATTCTTTTGGCGGGAAGAAGCTGTGAAAATAACAGCAACCCGAACAAATCCCGAATTTAATAAATGTTGTAAAAAGGGTTTAATAAAACTATCATCTTTTAAAAAACCTCCACCTTACCTTGATTCTCTTTTGAATTGTAAATCTACTTCTAAATCTGCAAAATTTATGGAAAATATTCGAGTTTACAATTCAATGTTTGCATTTACTTCAATTGGTGCTAAAATCGATAACAATATAAATAAAACACAAGGTCCTTATGTATTTAGAATATCTGGCCAAAATCACCATCTAATTGGGTCTTTATTACCTCAACCAAATCACATGCCTAAATTTGCCCAATTATACATATATGACACCAAAAATGAAATTTCAAATAGACTATCCCATTTTAATTTTAAACCAGATGAAAAGACGTATGATGAAGACATTGTCAAAAATTTACAAAACATGTTTGACGAAAACAATCAATTAGCTAAAACATTTAGAATGATTCGAGATAGATTTAATGGTGATGAACTTACCCCTCTAAAATTACGCTTGGTTGGTAGACGTCATTCAGATAATAAACAATATGAAATCCCTCAATCAGACGAAATTGCAAGTTTAGTTGTTGGAGATTTCGAACACTATGACATCACTAGAGACATCATTGTAGAAACCAAAAGCAACGACTTAAAACGTATCAACATTTTACATCCAAGTTTAATGGCTTTGCAATATCCAATTTTATTTCCTTATGGTGAAGATGGCTATAAGGAGGACATAAATTACTCATTTTCAACAAGTGATAAACAATTAAAACGACAAACTCTAACTATGCGAGAGTATTACGCATACCATTTGTATGCTAGACATGGAGAAGCTACAACATTATTTAGAGCTGGTCGTTTATTCCAACAATTTATAGTTGATGCTTACACATGCGTTGAACAAGAACGTTTAGATTTTTTACGTCGCAACCAAGCCAGTCTAAGATCTGAAATATATTCAGGCTTGCGAGATGCATTTTTCAAAGGTGACCATGATGGTTCTAACCTTGGAAAAAAAATTATTTTACCTTCAACATATACTGGCAGTCCTAGATATATGTTAGAACATTATCAAGATGCCATGACTATTTGCAAATTCTATGGTAATCCACATTTGTTTCTTACATTCACATGCAACCCATTATGGCCTGAAATAATTGAAACATTACATTTATCACAAAACCAAAAACCTGAAAATAGACCAGATTTAGTTGCACGTGTATTTAGAATGAAAATTAATAGCCTTATTGACGATATAAAAAACAAACATTTTTTTGGAAAAACTATTGCTTTTTTATATACAGTTGAGTTTCAAAAAAGAGGACTACCTCATATACATTGTCTCATATGGCTACAAAAAGAAAATAAAAAATTAACAATACAAGAAATAGATTCTTTTATTAGTGCAGAATTACCGTGTCCAAAATTAGATCCAGTAGGATTTAAATTTATTTCCAAATACATGATGCATGGACCATGTGGAATAATAAATCCAAAATCTCCTTGCATGAAAAATAATAAATGTTCAAAATTCTATCCTAAACAATTTCAAGAGTGCACATCAATAGATGACCAAGGTTTTATTTCTTATAAGAGAAGAGATACTAATAGCGTTTTTCTTGAAAAAAACAAACTACGTCTAGACAACCGCTTCGTTGTTCCCCATAACCGTGATTTAATTGTGAGATACCAAGCACATATAAATATAGAATCATGTTGTTATTCTACAATGGTGAAATATCTTTTTAAATATATTAGTAAAGGAACTGACAGAGTTCGTGCAGTTGTAGAAACGTCTAACAACATACAAAATAAAAATGATGATGATATCGTTATAAAAGATGAAATAAAGAACTATTTGGATTGTCGTTATATTTCTCCATCTGAAGCATGTTGGCGTCTATTTGAATTTCCTATTCATCATAGAGAACCTTCAATTGAACGACTAACCATACATTTGCCCAATCAAAATATAGTCTTATACCATGAACATAATAGTTTAAATCATATACTAAATTTTTCTGAAAGACATAAGACAATGCTCACCGAATGGATGGTTACGAATAATTTACATTTCCATGCTAGAGAACTTACATATACACAATTTCCCACAAAATGGGTGTGGAATTCAAAAAATAAATTGTGGCAAACACGAAAAAAAGGTATGTCACTTGGAAGAATCGCATATGTACATCCAAACTCTGGAGAACTCTATTATTTAAGAATGCTTTTAAGCTTTGTTAAAGGGCCTCGAAACTTTGATGAAATAAGAACAATTAATGGTGTAATTCATCCAACGTTCCAATCCGCGTGTGATGCCTATGGATTATTGGGAAATGATAATGAATGGCATGATGCATTGAAAGAATGCTCTTTTACAAGTTCCGCAAAGCAATTGCGAAATCTATTTGTCATAATTGTAATTTTTTGTAATGTCACTGACCCTAATAAACTATTCAATTCATTTTTAAACAATTTTTCTGAAGACATTGAACATGAACTTCGTCAAAAATTCAATTTGCCTACGTATTTTGTAGCTACATCACATATTAAGAATTATGTATTACAAGAATTAGAAAAATTGTTCAACCACAATGGATACTCATTGACAGATTACAACTTACCATTACCTACTTTATCTAATGAATCCCCATTAAATAATCGACTAATTCAAGAAGAATTATCCTATGATATTGTCAAGTTGTATGAAAAACACGAAAAAATGGTGAAGACCCTCAATGAAGAACAAATGGCATTTTATAATGTTGTAATGAATACAGTCTTCAAAAATGAATCAAATATATATTTTTTATACGGACATGGTGGAACAGGAAAAACTTATTTATATGAAACAATTATTGCAAAATTACGTTCGGAATCCAAAATAGTTTTAGTTGTTGCATCTTCCGGAATTTCTGCCCTTTTATTACCTGGCGGACGAACAGCTCATTCCCGTTTCAAAATACCATTAGAACCAACATCTTTTTCTACATGCAATATTAAAAAAGGAACTAACTTAGCTCAACTTATTCAAACATGTTCCCTAATTATTTGGGATGAAGCTCCAATGAACCATCGTTTTTGCTTCGAATCGTTGGACAAAACTTTAAGAGATATTTTATATACGACCAATTCCCAAACTAATGATCTTCCGTTTGGTGGGAAACCTATAATATTAGGAGGTGATTTTAGACAAATTTTACCAGTTGTACCAAACGGTTCAAAAGAAGATATTTTAGATGCATCAATAACAAATTCTTATTTATGGAAGTTTTTTCATATTTACACACTAAAAACTAACATGAGATTAAATGAAACTCAAATTAGTTTTTTGCATGAAAAATATACATCCTATGCAGATTGGCTTCTAGCACTTGGTAACGGAACAGTCGAAACACATAAAAATCCATCTATTGACACAGAGAAAAACTGGGTTTTGTTACCTCAAAGATTAGTTGTTTTGCCAAATGAAGATCCAATCTTAACTATTATAACAGAAACTTACCCAAACTTCACCCTTAATTATAAAGATTTTGAATATTTACAAGAAAGGGCAATTGTAACACCAAGAAACGAGTTTGCAAAAATAATCAATGAACGTATGTTAACTATGGTTTTTGAAAAGGAAAGTACGTATTATAGCTGTGACTCCATATGTAAAACAACTCCTAATCTTGAAGAATTTGAAACTTTGTACCCTATCGATTTCTTAAACACTATTAATCCTAATGGGTTTCCCCATCATGAACTTACCTTAAAAATAAATACTCCTATTATGCTTTTGCGTAACCTCAACCCAACAATTGGTCTTTGCAATGGAACTAGATTAGTTGTGCTTCAATTAGGAAAAAGAGTAATAGAAGCTCAAATTTTAACAGGTTCTTTTAGTGGGAACAAAGTTTTTATACCCAGAATTATTCTTAATCATACAGAAAAAAAGTTTCCATTTACACTTCAAAGGAGGCAATTCCCATTAAGAATTTGCTATTGTATGACAATTAATAAAAGTCAAGGGCAAACCCTTAAGCAAGTAGGTCTTTTTTTGAACGAGCCAGTTTTCACACATGGTCAACTATATGTAGCTTTGTCAAGAGTAACAAATAGTTTAAATATACGAATAGTCATTCAACATTCAATAGATTTTCATGACAATAATTCATTTGATAATCCGAATATATTGCGCCTAACAAAAAATGTTGTTTATTCTGAAATATTTGACACACTGAAAATACTTTGAATTAGTTCGCAACTGAAAAATGGTTTTATACTCAATTTAATTCTTTATTATTAACTATAACAATTTCTTCAATTTTCATTTTTTTTTTTGCAGGATTAAATCATGTCATCATTGCCTATCTCAAGTGTTATGTCTTACAAACCTATTTCAAACATCAACATAGAAAGTAAGAATGTTCGAATCAAAGTTCGTGTTGCAAGGTGTTGGGACTTCATTAATCCAAGAGACCTTAATCAAATATTTAGCTTTGATTTACTACTCATCGATGAAAATGTAAGTAATTCAACATAAAAATCCAAAAAAAAATAAAAAATAATTCTCTTAAATTTGTTTTTTTTATGCAGGGTGACACCATTGTAGCATCAATTCCACAAAGTGATGCTACTCCATTTCGTGAAATAATCTCAGAAGGTGATATTTATCATATATCTGGATTCGAGGTTATACAAGCATCACCAAAATACAGACTCACGCCGCACCAATTTCGATTGAAACTACCTCCTAACACATACATCAAGAATTTGGACGAGCCAGATTCAAACATTCCATTTGACAAATTCAATTTCTTAACTTTCAACCAAGTCCGAGAACGACTAGGACTACTCGACTATTCATGTGGTAATTTCACATACATATATTACAAATAATAGATTTCAATTACATATTGAATTTGTCTACTTTGTCATTTCATTTTCAAACTTACGCTAACTAGATTACATATTACAGATATATTTGGTCTACTCACAAAAATTGGACCAATTAACCAGTTCCGCTCACAAGATCAAATAAAAACAAAACGCGACGTTGTCTTAAAAAACGACAGGTACAAATATAACAACTCAAACTATTATCAATCAATATATAGTCACAATATCTAATATTTTAAAATTCATATTTTTATATATTCAGTGGTGAAGACATGACAATTACATTATGGCATACATTAGCAATGTCTTTTCCTGAGGAGTATAATCTTTCAATTGCAGAAGACAAACCAATCGCTATTGCATTCGTAGCAATGATTCCAAAAAAAACACAAGGTATCATGTCAATTTAGTATTTTTTTTAGAGAAATACCATTTTTAATGTTTGTTAAATAGTAACTCTGAACATTTTTTATGAATAATAACTTATAACACCACTTACAGATGGTTTTAGACTCAGTGGCACTTCTGCGACTAAAATCTTTGTAAATCCAAATATTCCGGAAATATCTTCCTTCTTACAAAGGTATTCGCAATAACTCTTACAAAAAAAAATTAACACTCTCAAAAATATATATACATTTAAAAAATATAATTCTAAATTTTTCTTATGCTTTTATCAGCATCCAAAAACCGTATCCTAAGCTTCAAAGAAATAAACAGAAAAATGTTCAACTCATGAGCATTGAAGAAGAAAAAGAGGCAAATAGGAAAACTATTGCAGAGCTCCTAGAAGTTGATATTCATACGGACAAGGTCAATCAACTAATTTATACATTTAATAACTATACTACCACTTTCCTTTTATATACATTATTATAACTACAATTCAATTACATTTTTTTTAGGAAGTCAAGTTTACATGCAAGGCAAAAATTAAAGAAATTGATCCAAGTGAGGGTTGGTGGTACCGAGCTTGCCCAACATGCAAAAGTGGTATTCAAAATTTTGAGAATAAACTTTTGTGCAAGATTTGTGGCTTCATTGAAGATTTACCATTGCCATGGTTAGTTTTAACAATACTAATAAAAAATAAAATAATTATATTTGTTCTAATTTTGTTGATACAAAATTTAATATCCCTTGGTACAGGTACAGAGTAAGATTAGTTGTTGAGGACGCTTCGGGAACCGCTATATTTATTGTTTTTGGTCATATGGCAACTGATTTAATTGGCATACCAGCATCTACTTTATCAAGTGGTTTCAAAGATAGACATGAAATCCCATCTACAATGACCAAGATCTATGGGACAGAAAAACTCTTTCAAGTTCAAGTTAGCAATTTCGTCAAAGACCCTTCAAACATAACTTTCAAAGTGGTTTACACATTCAAAGACACTTTGTTAACTCCTAAGAAAGAGATACCAAGTCCAATCTCAGCACCTTCTACACATTTGAGATATCCTATAACCACATTCTCAAACACACCAACTGTGCAAAAAAAATTACAATTCGTAGAGAACGAAACATCCACAAAGAGTGAGAGCTCTAACGTGGAACTCCACATGAAAAAAAGACGCAAGGAGTAAGTATTCAAAAATATTATATTATAATTTACTGATTTCTTTATAACATAATATAACGTATTAATTAGAAATAATATTTCAATAAATAACAACTTTTTTTTAATTCTCAGATCTGAGTCATTGGTGTTGAAGGAAAAATAAAAAGACTTATTATATTCGTCAATTTGGTTAGTATATTTACTTTACAATATATTATGCATTTACATTAAATTATTTTTTAATCTCTATCTTAATATAATGCAGAGGAACAACAATTCACTCCATCAACCTCTACACACCATCATACAAATATTTGTTGTGTTCTATCTTCTGTACTCTTTTGACAACTTTCATTCTATTCCCTTAGTGCAGTGTTCAAACTATTGATGATATGTTATAAGATTGATATTCTAAGCAATTTTATAATTATTTGCAAAAAATATATATTAATCTAAGTTAGAAAAAGCAACAATTAATTAATTCCGAAGCAACGCGAGGGTACCCCTCTAGTTACAAAAGAAAACACAATGGCGACACAATGCAAAGGAAATAAGAAGAAATTGACCGAAATTGAAGAAAGACAAGTCAAAACGGCGTCATAATGTTATCATTAGCACCACATTCCCTTTTTCGTAATTGTCCTCCTCGCTTTCCGCGCCTCCTTCAAAATCTGGCTCTTCTTCCTTTGTTTTCTTCGCGCAATCAAACTTTCAAAACCACAACCTCCACATCTTCTTCAATGGGCTCACTTTCAGCTATCGGATCCTTAAACTATCCTCTCATTCGCCGTGATGATTCCGTCGTTGATGATTTTCACGGCGTTAAAGTTTCCGATCCCTATCGATGGTAACTTACTTTGAAAATTGAGGTTTTGTTTTCTTAATTGGATCTTAATTATGTTTTAGCAATGTGTTTGATTTTTTTATGATAGGCTGGAAGATCCTGAGGCTGAGGAAGTGAAGGAGTTCGTGCAGAAGCAGGTTAAATTGACGGATAGCGTGTTGAAGAGTTGTGATGTTAGGGAGAAGCTTCATCAGAAAATCACTAAGCTCTTCGATCATCCTCGTTATGAGCCCCCGTTTAAACGCGGGGATAAGTTTTTTTATTTTCATAATACTGGTCTTCAGGCTCAAAATGTCCTCTTTGTTCAGGTTACCACTTTGGAGAATACAATCTACAATACTAATTTGTTACGGTAAAATCTCTATATAGTAATACACTTGGGACCGGACTATTTCTATAACAATTGGCATGTTATTACGAAATAGAGGTTGGTATATCAAAGATTCTCAACACTCGGGACCGGACTATTTGTATAACTATTGGGAGGTTATGAGTATATAGAGGTTTTACTGTATTTGTGTTTGTGTTCAATTTGATATAGCAGAGCTTGATTATAGCTTCTTGATTTTGCGTGTTGAATTTGTTGGGACTAATGCAGGATAGTTTGGATGAGGAAGCAGAGGTCTTGCTTGATCCTAATGCGCTAAGTGAGGATGGAACTGTTTCACTTAACAGGATTTCTATTAGCGAGGATGCCAAGTACTTGGCTTATGGGCTTAGCTCAAGCGGGAGTGATTGGGTGACGGTGAAAGTTATGCGTGTTGAGGATAAGCGAGTCGAGGCTGAAACTCTATCTTGGGTAAGATTTTTCTGCATTTCGTATAGACATTTGACAGATTTGATGATTTTAAGTTGGCTTTGTATATAATTACACATTGCAAGTTTTGTTGTTTGGCACCCTTAACTTGTACTTAGACGTATTAAACGCATAAACATGTCACTTTAGGATCCCCAACACCCGTTTGTGCTGACAAGGCATGTGAAAGTTGGCCTTGGCATTGCCACATCATATTTCAAGCATGCTAAATCAGCAAATAAGGATGTTAGAGCCAAAATAGATAAGTATAGATGTCCAGTTGTTCCAACTATAAGTTCGCATGGCAGAAGGCAAAAAGTATTAATTTTAGCTGCTTAGTTGCATATTAAGCTTTTTACACTCTTTCTTATACGATATTATTTTGTGACAGGTTAAGTTTTCAGATATAAGCTGGACCCATGACAGTAAAGGGTTTTTCTACAGCCGCTATCCAGCTCCAAAGTATGTAGCCATTGTTCCATTTGTATATATTTCGTAAAACTCTATGTCTATCTGGCTAGAACTCTTGCAATTTTTGTACATTCAGATTTTATATCATTTGTATTTTCATTAAAATGTGAAGCAGATTTTTGGCTGACAAGCTCAATGAATTAGAGAGAGTTATATGGAAATATTCATTAAAATATCAACAAGATGTTTAAGTCCAGTATGGAAATGTATTATAGAGAGCTACCATATTGAGGCCAGCTATGAATTCTGTTTTATGGAGTGAGATGATTAATAGGGTCCGAGTTGCTATTTCTTCAGTATCTGCTTTGATTTGCTTGTGCAAGATTAAGATTTTGATGGCCTTGGTTAACATATTTTATTCTGACCTTGATTTGAATTTTTATTTATTTTTTCTGTAGGAAGGGAGAAGACGTAGATGCCGGGACAGAGACAAATTCTAATCTTTATCATGAGCTATACTATCATTTTTTAGGCACGGATCAGTCTGAAGATATACTATGCTGGAAAGATCCTGAGAACCCCAAATACATGTTTGGAGGTTCTGTTACAGATGATGGGAAGGTGAGCTATCTTTCATGTTTAAAACTTGTGCCTTTGTCGAACATTGGTTGATGAAGTGGTGTCCTCTAAAGTCCATTTTGAGGCTTTGTTCTTCATCGTGCAAATAATTGCGACATCAGTTTTTACTTTTTAGGGAAGCTACTAATCTGACCTCATTACTTAACTTGTGGGCTTTTTATTTTGGTTGAAGTATAAGTTCTCATCTTATTTCTTTTATTTGTTTCCTTTGTCTCAAAACCATATTGATGCATGAAAAAGACTCGTTTTGAATTGAGATTGAAGAATGTGCATTCATTGAACTAAGCTTCTGGAATTAGGATCTTGCTTTTCTTATTTGTTTGAGTTTTTTGGTTAATTTGATTATTGTGCATCCCTTTATATTCATAAGGGTGTGTGACAAGATGATGATTTATTTACTTGCTTTTTGGTGCATATAGCAGAAAAAAAGTACATATTTCCAATGATTAATTTTGAATGCCATTGCAGTATCTTCTTCTGTATATCAGTGAAAGTTGCGATCCAGTCAACAAAGTATACTACTGTGATATGTCTACGCTTCCTAAAGGTCTAGAAGGGTTTAGAGGACAAAGTGGCCTGCTCCCATTTGTTAAGCTTATTGATAACTTTGATGCACAGTATACTGCAATTGCAAATGATGACACCTTGTTCACTTTTCATACTAATAAAGATGCTTCTAGATATAAGCTAGTCCGGGTGGATCTGAAGGAGCCAAATATTTGGACAGACGTTATCCCAGAATCTGAAAAAGATGTCCTAGAATCAGCATGTGCTGTTAATGGTAATCAAATGATTGCAAGTTACTTGAGCGATGTGAAATATGTTCTACAGGTGAGGGATCTGAAAACAGGATCCCTGCTGCATCAACTACCAATTGATATTGGATCTGTCTATAGTATATCTGCACAAAGGAAGGACAGTACTGTGTTTATTGGGTTTACTAGTTTTCTTACCCCTGGAATAATATATCAATGCAATTTAGACTCTCAAGTTCCAGATATGAAGATACTTCGTGAAATTAGTGTAGCAGGATTCGACCGGTCAGGGTTCCAAGTGGATCAGGTGATTATCCTTTCTTATAAAGCTTTCCAGTGAACCCCTTTCTTATATGTTCTCTTTTGTGTCTGTATGATTATGCACTTGGATGTATCAATCAATCATTTGACTGAGATTTTTGTTTCCAGGTTTTTGTACCCAGCAAGGATGGCACCAAGATACCGATGTTTATGGTGGCTAAGAAGGGCATAGAATTGGATGGGACACACCCATGTTTGTTATATGGATATGGTGGATTTAACATTAGCCTGACTCCATCCTTCAGTGTTAGTCGTACTCTACTCACAAGGCATTTAGGTGCTGTTTTTTGCATCGCGAATATTCGTGGTGGTGGAGAATATGGAGAGGAATGGCATAAAGCAGGGTCACTTGCAAAAAAACAGAACTGCTTTGATGATTTCATTTCAGCGGCAGAGTATCTTATATCTGCTGGTTATACTCAGCCAAGTAAGTTGTGCATTGAAGGTGGAAGCAATGGTGGACTTCTTATTGGTGCTTCAATCAATCAGGTGGAAAAATTGGTTCATTCATCTAATTGCACTATGGTTGTGACTTCTATCTTTTACTAATTATTTGATTTTTATTTCTGTTACATTATCTGATGCAGAGACCAGAGCTTTTCGGCTGTGCTTTGGCTCATGTTGGTGTTATGGATATGTTGCGCTTTCACAAGTTTACCATAGGTTAGTTGACATCATCTGGCTGTACTAGATATATCTTTTACATCATCTTATGATCATATATTGTTTTATAGGCCATGCATGGACTTCTGATTATGGTTGTTCAGATAAGGAGGAGGACTTCCATTGGCTAATTAAGTGAGTTACATTTTATAGGACCTATGCTTATTTTCTTGCTAAAAGTTCTTTTTTCTAACACCAGCATGTGAGCATGTTTGATTCCCAAATGGTTTTGTATCCTTTAGAAACAATTGAAATCAGTGGTTTGATCATCATTTGTCATTGCGAGAGTGGAACAGGTGTCAATTCAAGTTATTGTATCAACATCGTGTTATATTAACTATGTAGTTCATATAATTATATTTAATATAAGTGTAAAAAAGTGATAATTGCATCGTGTCAATCAGGGGTTATATAATTGCCATATTTTTATCTGAAATTGCAAGTCCTATATGAATTGGATCCTAGCCTTTTTAGATAAGTGAACTGCAATTATAATTGTTTAATTGCAACTTTAAGGAAAATAGGTTCCACTTTGCATGGAATCCGTGGATGCTGCTTTTTGGGATTGCTCTAACCTACAATGCATATGGAGGCTTACTAATTCACTAGTAACTGCAATTTAGAAAGCAAGTTGTGATTGGAAATCAAATTATTCTCTCATGTCTGCCTGTGTTGCTTTCTTAGATACTCACCATTGCACAATGTGAGGAGGCCATGGGAGCAGCATAGCAATCAAAATTGTCAGTACCCATCCACCATGCTTCTCACTGCTGATCATGATGATCGAGTTGTGCCATTACACTCACTAAAGTTATTGGCGGTTAGTTCTCAAAGTTTCTCTGACGTTATTATTTCCATTTGCTTATTTTATTGTAGACCTGGATGCTATCCTATAATTGGTTGTTTTTTTAAGGATAAATAATTGTTGAGTACTAGTAATCCTCTTTTTAGTTAGCATTGATAGTCTTTATCTAATGTCTGGCTGAATGGAAATGACTAGGGAAAAGATGGAGAAATATGGATATAGCCTTAATAAAGAAATCTTAAATTTTGTTATTTACGTTACTAACTTGGAGCAATTTGGGACTTAGATAATTTTGTGGCCCAAAACTGCTTCATGTTGGAAATGTTTGAGGGAATTTTTTATCATTACTTACGTGAGAGGTATATTTACCCAAAACAATAAAGGGAAGTTTGTATTTCATCCTAAATTAGGAATAGTACTTAAAAGTTTTAAGCAAACATAATGATTCTTAGGGTTGGTTTGGTTTGGTTCAATTGTTGTATGATGGTTGTTATTGATGTTAGGATTTCTGTATTTTTTTTGTTTTTTCCAGAACAGTAGTTGTAAAGCCTAAACAAACAGAGTAAAACAACAAAATGAGCTATGAAGGGTAGAATCAAACAGACACCAACCCCCAATGGTTTTCTTTTTCTTTTTTTTGGAGAAAAAAAATATGGCTGGAAACTATGTCTCATTTGTAAACTACCTAGAATAAAAATATATTGCATTTTCTTTCAGACAATGCAACATGTTCTATGTACGAGCTTGGAGAATAGCCCGCAGACCAATCCAATTATAGGTCGCATTGAATGCAAGGCAGGACATGGGGCTGGCCGTCCAACAAAGAAAATGGTAATTCCTAAATTTTAACTCTTTTCTTCCAATTGCGAGTTGCCATTTTCCTTACTGTTGTGCTTTTTAACTACGCAGATTGACGAAGCAGCAGATAGATATGGCTTCATGGCAAAGGTTTTAGGGGCAGTTTGGAGTGACTAAAACGAAGATAGTTTAAGCAAATAACTCTTTTCTTTCGAGGGAAATTATAGGTCTGGAATACAGAGTATTGCCTTTATTTCGTAGCAGAATTCGCAGCTCCACTGTATTTATTTGCCAATTTTAATACCAATGTAGTTTTAGAACTGAAACTGAAATTTATTGTTTCCTCGAGTATTTTGATGAACTCATAAATAATATAACTCCTGTTTAAACAGCTTTCAGGGTTGTAAAGATAAATCCATTGGAGAATTCATGTTTTAATTCATAAACATTAAATTCAAATTAATTTTATATGAAATAAAGTATTAAACTGGTAAAAGATAATTATAGCAATTTTAAAATTTAATTAAATAAAAATATCATGTACAAATTTGTAACTAACGTTGTTATTAGATTTATTAAGTATAAAAATTAATATTAGTATTTAACAAATTATATAATTTAATTAATAATTTCAAGCATCTCCAAGGGGAGTTGGTATGGGAATACCCGAGACCGGGGATAAAAAAATCCACTTCCAACCAAGATGGAGAATGATGATATGTTATGGAAGAAGTGCATAAATAAATATCCTAAAACAGTAAAAGCTAAGTCAAAATTGTGAATGTAAGATGCAAGAGTTAAAAGCCTTGAAGGAACCTCATTCAGGAAGGAAACAGTCCATCTTGACATCCGTAACATCCAGTTGTAGGATCTCTGCTCTGCATCCTAGAATTGACCCAATGCTGCAAAAACAGAGTACATTATGATTTGAGGGGGCAAAAAAGAGTTCAATAATAGTATTATTCAGTAGTCCCGTTAACCGGGCTTTATTGGGAAGACAGGTCATCTCAAAACCCTGTGTTCTAAATGATGGTGTGGAGGGGCACTTTTCGATATCCTAGTAGGGGATCCTTAAAACCACACGTAAATCATTAGATGAAGAATTTTATCTCCTCAAGCCTAGTTAATGTAAATATGCAAAACTGTTCAGGGGCTTAATTACAACATGATCCTCCAGTTATTAGAAATGAAACAAAATTTCATACTCCTTTATGTTCTTAATGAGAAAGCCTCCACTGTTTCACTTTCTAGAAACCATCAAAAAGGTCCATTGGAAATGCCGCGAGGACATGTCGTGGAAATCTCACCAAGTGGAAAAAGAAAATTCCATCAAAATTTTGACAAAGTAAATAATTTTATAAATTTTTTTCATATGGTAACACTTTCGATGATTTGTCACCACGTGGCATCTTCAATGAATAATACATTACTGGATATTACCATAGTTGAAACCAAAGGTAAACGACAATGACTTTCCCTTAAGAATTCAAGATCTATGACATTTTTGTTCCATTCAGATTGTTAGAGGAACATAGATGTAATTAACTCGTTCAGGCTCTACAAGAGAAGTACCAACTACATAAAAAAAAAAATCAACCATATCTCTAGAACCCTTGTAGCTTTCATTTGTAAAATTAGAAAAGAAGCTATTTAAATGTCATATATGGTACAAATTCCAATGAGCTAAACAGATTGATAAATGCTGACCTTGGTTGGGTACGTCCTAGATCACCATGAACAAACTCTTTAATATACGTCCCAGCCTGCACACCAACTATTATCATTAGTTTTTCCGATTTTGGCGGATACAAACATCAAATATTCAGCAAAGAAACGAGACATCCAATAATGTTTCATGTTTTAAATGCCCATCATTTTGTCACACAGGAACTGCTCTGTTCAATTACAAAGTTAAAATTCTACAACTAGAACTACAGTCAATGAATAAACTCATTCCATGCATGAACAGTAGCAAAATAACTAAGACGCTCTGCATTAGGTAAAGTAGGAATATGTGTGTTTGGAATTCGTGATGAGCTTTTACCTGGGTACATAGATGCAAAAGAAAGTATTCAAAGCTCCCAGTGATTCTCTCTATTTTCATCCTAAAATTTGATGCAAGAGGAGACCGTTAGGTACTGTAAACAAAGACCAAAAAGTTAAGTAGAATATAACAATGGTAAATATTCGAGATGCCCAACCAATGTATGATCTTCTCACGATCTAGAGGACTCCGGCGATGAAGCACCCTCACCGGGGTTCTCTGCAAAATTTTCTGCATAGGAGAAGAAGAGCCAAAAGTTAAGCAGTTTGTATGAACATGAAAAAAATGGCGGAATAAAAAGAGAAAAATAAGTATATGAGTTTCACCGAAAGAACTCACCATCTCTTCGAGAGAAGAAATTGATTGCACATCTGCATCCCCGAGTGGGCGTGAAATCCAAACTAGTGCACAATATTGCTTCTGCAAGGGAAGTAACATAGAAACGGAAAGTTTAATCCCTTTATCTTACATGATATAGCACGAAACATCGTGTGAAAATACAAACCATCAAAGGGATATTAAAAGTGAAAACAAAAGCACCTGCTTTTCTGCTTCCCCTTCTTGCATGAGAGCCCAACCTTGATCAGATACCATCTTCAGGTTTTTCACACCAACCTGCATCCGCGAGGCAGTTCTTCTCGATGGTGAAAAAAAAAAAAAAAAGTGAACGAGAAAACAACCTTGAAGCTGGAAACAGCAGCTTACCAATTTAGTATCTAAGCTGTTTATCTTTGTTTCTATTTCTTTAACAAGGGTCTCTGTTGGCACTTGGCGGGCATTTTGTATTTCAACCAGGAAAGGCCTGCCCGATCCGAGCATTCGGACCTGATGAAGATAATTGAATGGATCAGAGCAACGTTTTCATTAAAATGGAAGTACTAGTACACATCCAAAAGAGAAGATCTTATATACATCAATATCCTCTCTGCCAGCTGCATGAAACTTGTAACTATCACCATGACAAATTGGAAGGATGTTTCCACCTATTATCTCCTACATTACATAAGAAGAAAACATGTTAGCCTAAAGAGATTTCTTGCAGAGGAATAGCTTTCAATTGGGATAATGATCGTGAGAAATTTCTTGTAGTACCTCAATGGATGCTTCCCCCATTCTTTCATCATCGATGATCCAACGTGTTTGGCTCACATTTCTTGAGAACTATAATATACAAAGAAATATTTCACAAAAACATGAATCGACAACCCGATTGAATCTTATGATTTGAAACAAAGTACCACCGGTGCCAAATATTTAACTCCATTTCAAGATCTGAAGGCAGAGAGAGACTGGACTAGAGCAAAACAGAGTTATTTTTCTGCAATCTTGAAGGAGAAACCAGCATAAAAGAGTTTTTCTTCAACAAAACAGTGTATTTCGGTCAAAAAGATTATTTCTCTTTCTCTCATTTTTACAACAGTTTGGATTACATGATGAGTGATTTCCAGTTATCTAGGTTCTTTACGTATATAGTAAGTTGTTCTGTTCTAAAATGTACTACACATTTAAGCTGTACTGCTTCTCTCAACCCTTATCGTTTTTGTGATGATGGTAATGAGAATGCTAGTACAACCTGTACTTTTTAAGTTAGCAAACATAAAATAATATAAAACTTTTTTTTTTTTGGTGAAAAATAATATAAAACTTGGTTCTGTAAGAGGTGCTAATTCGTACCAACTCTAACAATACTACTCACACTCCCTCATTTAATTCTTTATAACTAATATTGTTCTCTATTATTATATTTACCTATTGGAAGAGGAGAGAGATGATTACTGAATAAAAAAATGTTAATTAAAAAAATGAATTAAAGAGTGGATGAAAGAATCTCTTGAGTTGGATTTTGATCTAAACTCCTCAATCTTGAACTTAAAGCCCAAGAGAGAATAGAAAGGACCCTCTTGGTGTCCCATTCTAACCTAAAACTCTTTCAACTTTGCAGCACCAGTCCAAAAAATACTTGGAGCAATACCATGAACCGAGACAGAATAAAAGTTCTGAAAACAAGTATCACTTTACCTTCATATATCTTCCACCAAAGAATATAGGAGTTCTGGAGCAAGAAAATACCAAGTGGCAGGGAAGATTGACCTGGAAATAAAAAGCAAACCCAATAAGCATGATCTGCCCGAACAGAAACACACAATGAATTCAAAGACAACAGAACAACTATATCCTTCATGCATTTTAGACCATCCATGTAAAACACTACTTATTCTTCTCAGAATAATGCAATTTCAAATTCAGATTCATGCAATTAAGGAGCATTAATTAGATTAATGACAAAGCAACCACATTAAACAGATACATAGAAGAATGTTACCTTATCCTTGGGGAATATGCAGGACCCTGAATGTTCATTATCTTCTGTATGTGGTAAACTCTCAGCATTAGAGACGTTAGCCGTTTCATTGCTACAATTCACTAACCAGCCATTAACGGAATCCAAATCACCTTTAGTGCCTGCATAAAGTGGTTAAATTACACTATCACTCACGATTTGCATAATGTTACTTTAGTTGATTACTAATGTTTACAGGGGTCCGAGAGAATGTGAATATGGTGATGAGGATTAGTAAATGTCACCAACCGGCGCTAATATTTACTCGAATTGAACCAATATATACAAGGAATAAGCATTGATCTACTTGTAATGGGTTATATATTAATGGATAGAGGACACGTATAACTTTTCAAATACATTAGGATCCACTGTAAATATGAACAATTTCACATGCCTGTTTTTCTTCTCTTGCAACCTTCACCTCCCTCCACTGAAGAAGCATTACACAATGGCTTGGCTTGCGTGTATGTCAAACGAATACGACAAGAGCTGGAGCCAGATTTCACATCCTGAAAAGCTTCTATTAAATGAGGATTAGCTGGAGATAGACTTGAGTGCATTTTTAATATACCCCCATCAGTAAGACATGTATATCAGTTAAATAGGAGAAATCTTTTTTTTCCCCTTCGAAACAACGTCCAGGAGTATTTTTTTATTATTATTAAAAAAGGGAGGCTAAGACTAACTTAGGGAATTCAAAAGGTTTGAATCTACAGCCTTGCTCTTGCAAGAACAGATGATAAGAAAATTATTTACATATTAATTATAAAATGTTTCACTCAAGATAAGTATTGTGATTTCAAATGAAAGAGGAAACCATATTTCATTACAGTTGCTTACCAACAACTTCTCGAGGGGATTTGTGATTGCCAACTTCAAGGCATCTTTTGTATAGAGGCATCTTGGAAGACTCTCCTGAAACCACGACTCTGATCCATATTTCTTTCTCATATACGAACTACAAAATGCAGAATCAAACTATTAGTAGCAGCATTCTGTTAATTTTTCAGAATTAGACATTGGAAGTTCATAAAAACATGACCTACTTCGTAAAATCAATCAACATTGGAATTTCCAAAGTGAACAGCCCTTACCAAATAATTTGTTCATTTTCTTGGACAAGTGGTGGTATAGAGACTTCAAGAGAAAAGCCATCAATCTGACGACCCTCTTTCTTTATTTGATCATTTATCGATGCGGCCAAGTTCGTAGCACTCTGTTTTCTCACCACCATTCCACTGTCATCACAGTAACTGAACTGCAAGATGCCCAAACAAATGCTGCATACCTCTGGCTCTGGCTCAGATTCCAATTCCTCAGAATTTTCTATACATCCATCAGCTTTCAAATCATCTGAACCTGTTATCTCCCCAATAAGAGTACGCATGACAGATGTTGAGAGAGGAGACCCAAAATAAACTTGTCCTTGAACCCCGAGTAACCGAAAGATGCACCTCATACATACCTGAAATTTAATAACACCGTAGAGTCAGACCTTAATTGGCATTCATGTAATACTGTCAGAAAAAACACCACTACTTCCAAAATTAATCACAAGATAATTGTAACTTTTCACAACTCTACATATCGTTTTCAACACAATTAGACAACAAAGTCGCAAAGTCCTCTCATTCATTAGCAGAAGAAGCAGATGAAAGAATCAGAAAATTTGAAAATCTTGGAAATGCAACTAATTCCTCAACTAACAAGACAGTATTAGCAGCTAATAATTCCATTGTTGTAAGCAAACCCCGGCTTATCCCCGAATAGTTTCGAGACTAATAATCTCCGTTTAATACTCTAAAGTCCTCAGCCACCTGAGTAGCGCCTAGCGTTTTCTATTCACACTCGAGTGAACTAAGTGTTGGATTACTAGGTCGTATTCTTAATCAAACAATGAAATCAACGGGACAAACAGAATTTATTTTTTAAAAATAATTGAGCATAGAAATTCGCAAGAAAGGATTAAAAAATAGTGATTAGAAATTTAGAATGCGAAGAAGATGAATTAAGTGAAAGAACCATAGCGGAGAGCAAGTCCTTGACGGCGTCAGAAGGCAAAGAACGGACAACTTGGCGAAATAGCAGCGTGTCATCGTCACCGGCGGTTGTTATTTGGAATTCCGGGGAAGCGGCCATGTGCAATGTATCAGAAGCTTCAGCTTCGCCGGAAATTTTCAACGGAAGGAAGTAGTCGCCGGTGCTGGTGGCTGCTCTTGCTGTTGAGCAAGTTGGAAGTCCAAAGTGGACAAGTGTTAGGTTGTATATATAGATTTTTTACCGTGCAGTAAAATTGCTAAGTTCAACTGCTTTACGCAATCCTTACCGCCCATATACTATCTTTGTATTTACCGTTGTTCCATTTTAACTGTTTCACTATTTTATTTTTATTTACTATTTTATGTTTCGACTTGATAAAAATTAGAAGGTAGGTAATGCAACTTTTACTTTCTACATAAAGATAATAGCCTTCTCCTTTTTTAACTCTTCTCTTAAAAATAAATAAATTCTCCTTCTTTAACTCTTCTCTTGAAAATAAATAAATTGGAGATCTTTGATGTTATTCGAATCAGCTTATAATTAGGTTTTGTGGACTAAAAGCCCAATTTTTTTATTCTCATGTCTTCCTCAAATTTCGAGCATAAAACGTCTATGCCGTAAACATTAGCTAATTATTGTCAGAATGGTATCAACTCAAGATATATGATGACAAAAAAGAGATACATAACATAACTTCTTCCCCATTATGACGAGATACTAAATTTTTTGACATACATTTATTATGCCACAATTCATATGCTTAAACGTGAAAATTCTCTTTTTACTACTATATTATTCAACATATGAGGAGAACAAAAGTCTCTTTATTCAAATTATTATCCATGGACCTATCTTTCACAGTGATGATGCTAAACGATGGATGTCTACAAACCCTGCAAGCACCGCCCGGTTCCTTTCTTTTACCTTCACTTGATAGATGATCCTGCGTATTACAACACAACACCTATCTCAGTAAAACCACCAAAGGAACACATAAAATTTATAATCATTGTGTTTTAATAAACTGCTAGCTCTACCTCAAGCCTTCAAGCCACATCTCTGTAACCAATGTTTCACCAGGATACACGTGTAAAAGGAATCTTCCGGATATGTTCTTAATATTGTTTGCATCTCCTTTGCAGATGCACTTGATGATTGCTCTTACTGCAAATCCAAGTGTGCATAGCCCATGCAGTATTGGACGAGAGAATCTTTAACAAGAGACAACAATTAGAAACTATCTTTCACTGACTTTAGGTAAAAACAGGGAGGCAACTTGGATGATCGTGTTTTGTTATTAAAATGTTTTACATGATTATATATGCTATAAATGCAAGAAAAGTACCGTCCCGTGTCAGTTGGGTTGTCCCCATAAATCATGTTATCATATCATAAATTGACACCCCTCTATACAACAAATGGATGATGAGGGACACTAAATAAACAATTCGAAATAGCAATCTCATATGCATAGCCACATATCATGGCCATTTATATACATCAAAATTTGGATCCTCTACATGATATAAAATAAAGGTGCATGTTTGGTTTAAGCTAATGAGCTCCGAGTATGAGATGAAAAGGACGATGACTGTGTTAGAGAATACCTGTTCCAGTTAGTCATCAATAAGAGTAAATACCCAAAAGATTTAGTCTATTCCCTTTTAGTTTTTTCAGACAACAAACATGTTTCTCGATTTTAGTTTCAGACCTTTGTATCATAAGCATTAGAAGCAAAATCACAAAGATCATACATAATATTAAAGGGAAAAAATTATATTAGAATAGAGACCTACCCTGCAATTGAAGCAATTGTAGGATCTGAATGCAGAGGATTGTAGTCACCAGAAAGCCTATACAACAATGCCTACAGAAAAAAAAAAATAATAACAAATTGAAACCCAATAATAAACATGTTATACTCTATTAAAACGGATAAGGAATAAGATCAAACTCTATCAAGTAATAAGACTCATCAGAAACTAAAATCTAAAGACATTGCATTATAGTCCAGTATAATATACCATCCAGCAGAGGCCAAAAGTACCAGACACAACGAACATAGCAACTAAGCTTTTCATGCAAGCGTACAAAGTTACGTTCTTACTGTTTGCCAACCATAGCACTAAATATTCAGTAGCACGCTTAATATCCATTTTCAGGTTCTGGCAGTTTTTGAATCTATACTGCCTGCCTGAGAAGGTTGAACAGGATCTTTAAGAACTGCTACAAAGCTTTTCAAGCAAGCATAGAAAGGGTTATGTTCTTACTGCAAACCAAACTTTGCACTAAATACTCAGTAGCGCACTCAATTATCATGATTCTTTATTATTCGAAACAATAATTTTCCTTTCTATATCCATGTTCCAAATTCCAGTTCTGGCAGTTATTGGAGCTATATTGCTTGCCTGAGATGGTTGAACAGAATCTTCGTATACTGTAAAAGGTTGACTTTTGGGAATTTTCACCAATGGAACTTGTTTGGGTGGATAGTTAGAGTAAGAGAATGGCTTAGCAGAGTTTGAGAAGCCACCGGCACCTCGAAGATATGCAGTTAACCTGCAGAGCACAAAAGAATAGCATCCCTGTATGAGACCATTAAATGGAAGCAATATAGATCAGAAATTTCAAATCAACTCACCGGTTCATGCATAATAATTCACCAGACTCTTTCAAATAACTTTTTGTTTCGATCTCAAGAATAGCTGCTTTACCTGAAGTATTAAGAGAAATCATTATCACAATCTAAAGTCAACAGTATTCCACATTTTGTAAGAGGATGTGAACTTCAATGCAAAAGTACATCAAGATCTGTGTTTCACTTGAGTCTTCTAGTATCATAAGGTGCTAATAGGACTGCATAGCACAAAGGTATGAACCGCTACTCATGCTAATTCTACATGTAAGGTCAGATTCCAAATTTTTTTTAAATATGCTGCCATCGGATTCTCATTAAACCAAATCAACAAAGAAACAAGATTTGCATATGAAGTTTTAGCCAATTAGTACATACCTTTGTCATGCAATCCAGCAAGGCTGACTTTGTTAATTAGCTACATAAAAGGAAATAATAATAATAAGAACTGAAACTACCTTGGAGATATTGTATCCAGTAACATGACAGAATTAGGAAAATTAATATCCATATCCAGAACATGCCTACTATCAATTATATTGCTACGGTAAAGTGTACTTCAACACAATGACACTTACAGTTGCATTTGCAGGAAGTGGCTTGTAAATTTCTATGTATTGCTGTCCATGCAGCAGAAGTCGTGGATCAAACCTGACACAGGATTACATCCGGAGCATGAATCATAATTTGGGCACAGCAAAATACAACAAAAACAATAACCCTAAAACGACCTCTCTTGGCATTAACAAATTTTGAAGTTTTTCATAAAAATCCTCTACCAATCAAATGGGAACGACCACTTACTGCAAACCTGGCAAATCTATTCCATCTTGCAACGATCCAAGTGAAAACAGTGCAGCAAGTGTTGGCAACACCTAAAAATCCATATATACAACAAGATGGTTATTATGTAAAGTAAATTGTCTCACATCTTATACCATCATCACTATTGAAATTGATTCAATGGTTGACTACACAAAGTAGAAACAACTAATAAAGTAAAGATTGAATGCTCTTAAGCCCTTAATTAAGTAAATATTTAACTACCGAATAGCCCCTTGAGATACGATAAATCTAACTCGGAAATGTTTGTAATAAAAAATTGAAGAGAGCAAAATGAAAACAGCATTTGTATTTGGATGGTTGAGTGTAGGAAATGAAGATTGATATTGTAATTTAGACGAAAAGGAAGAATGAAAGAGGCGAAAAGGACCTGGATATATTGCTGTCCATTCTCATGATAGACAAATTTAAGCTCATGAGAATCAATGGCATCACGACCACAAGCTCCGACACCCAAGGCATAAACAGCAGCATCTCTTTCAGTGTAAGAGTAGGTTGTCTGTCGAGAAAGGAGAAGATCAAATGAAAAGAGAATTAGAAAACATTGTATAGCAGATAATAATAATAATAAATAATAATAATACCTGAGGATATTTGTAAGCAAGAGCACGATCGGGATCGAAGTGCGAAGCCATAAGAGAGAGAGAGAGAGAGAGAGAGGTTGTTTTGGAAGAAGAAAGTTATTCAAGATTAGGGAAGTTGAAGTATGATTTGGATTTGGATAACTAGGAAGGGACGCCTATCGAGGCCATCAATCAAATAGGCCCTCTTCTTTATTTCTTTCGCTTTCCTCATAAAAACAAAACAGCTACATGTTTCTTTAGTCCAAGTGCAGTGTTTCCTTAATTTTGTTAATTGTTGCATTAAACACGCTTCTGCCTCTTGTGTTATTCAAAATGTTGGTATTTGATCTCTGTGGTATTATTTTGTCACATTTGACCCTTGTGCTATCCTAATTCGTCATATTTGTCCCTCGTGGTATTCTGATTCGTCACCTTTTGTCCTTCACTAGATGCAAATATAGCAATTTTGACACGTATTGTTACGTGCTACTATTTTGAGACATGCGCATACGACATGAATGTTTAATTTTAACAAAAAGAATAAGTGTATAATCAATTTATATCTCAGTTTGTTTAAAATCTATTGCAAAATATTGATTTTTTTAAAAAGTTGAGTTGTTACGTGGTATGTTGACATGTGGCAATCGACAACAAAAATTTTATGTTTCAATCCGTTCAAGGGCTAAATGTGACGAATTATTATACCACAAGAGGCAGATATGACGAAATAATACCACAAGGAGCAAATGCCAACATTTTAGATACTATAGGGGGCAAAGAGGTGTTTAAGCCTTAATTGTTTGAACATGCCTTGTAAACTTTGATTACCAAACACTGCTTGCGAGTGTCTTACCAAAAAAATCGATGATCAAATCTGAGACCTTTGCTCATATAACACGTATGAACTATTTGGCTAAAGTGACATAATTAAAATAAAAGGTATCAAAATTCAGTAGTCAACAATTACCTATTTCAATAGTCTTTTTAATAAAGATGACCAAATAAGCATAATCCCCTATGTTTTATCTCCTCTTTAAGTCCGGACTCACTAACAAGATTCAGAGTTTCAGCTGGAATTAAATTAGAAATGGCTACTGCCAAAGGACCAAAATGTTTTTTCTCATTTACAATCATTCCAGAAATGGATCAAAACCTACAAGGCGACAATAAATTTTGTAGTTGCTGATTATAAAATACCATGAATCCAATTCGGTAACAAACAAAATCCTTATACTATTTGTATTCATCCGGCCTGGTTTAAATAAAATAAACTTAGCATTCAACATTAATCCAAACGAAATTTAACATGCACTAAAATAATTCTAGGTAAAATCTTTTTTTCAAGCAAGCACTATCAATCCAAAACTCACATCCCTTGTTTACTGCTCAATACCTAAAATTTTCATTCAAAAAAAAAAAAGCCAAAAAATAGCAAGGCGCACAAAAAAAACCAAACTAAAATTGCCATAAACAATGTATCAGACTCCAGGTTCAACTGTAATTAAGCGAGAATAAGAACCCTGCAAAATATTACATAGTACATCGCTTCGTTTTCCAAACACCTGATGCTAACAAATTTGAGAGGGAAACTTTAGCGGCTACAGTTAAATCTTGATGCAGTGATGGAGCTCGTAGTAAATCCAAGGAAAAAAAAACTACTACCACGAAAACTCATCCATACTCTCTCACATTCTATCTTCTCTCCTTCGTGGCGCGCAAGTAATGATTTCGTCCACTCTTAGAATCATCTCTGCAGCTTCGGTTGCAGAGAGTAGAACAGCTTGCTTAACCTTGAAAGCTTCACAAATCCCAAGCTCAAGCATGTCTCCCACCTGAAACATTTGAAATATAGCAGGGGTCAAAACCTGGAAACAAGATATAATCGCAAATATCACATTATGAAGCCGAAACAACAAAATGGCCCCTAAAGATGGCAAGAACAACAAATATAGCCCAAAACAAATTTTAGGTAATACCCACTACCCTCAAGTTTAGAATATTTTAACAAATTAGTCAAGATTTAAGCTATAAAAAAAAACTGATTGGATTGGGACTAATTTATCGACCAGACTCAAATTTTAGGCTATGCTTATTTTCAGGGATGAAATGGGAGAGGATACAAGACACTTTTTAAGGGAGGAATTTAGATCAAATTTTGTCTAAATACACCCGTTACATATTGTAATGTAGATCAAATTTTGACCAAATAAACTTACAGATCCAGTGATGACATCAATCCCAGCATTGGAACCCTCCTTCTGGTGCTCTGCTCGGAGTCGGGAGATCATTTCAGCACTGTCTAAACCAGCATTATCTGCAATTGTTGTTGGAATTGCAATAAGTGCCCTTGAGAAAGCTTCAATAGCATGGGCCTTCTTCCCTGGAGTTTCACGGGCCAGTTGATCCACATCTTTGGCCATCACCATCTCAGGCCACCCACCTCCAAGTAAAACCCTGCTGTCATTCACTGTCTGAGACAGTACACACAAGGCATCATGCAGAGATCTTTCTGCCTCGTCAAGGACATGATGGCTGCAATATGTAATTAAATTCACATCAGAAGATGCGTGGTATAAAATTATGGAGTTAAAAAGTCACAAGGAAATGAAAATGTTTCGAATCTATTAGCATATTATCTTTTCAATCTTTTAATATAGAAAAAAGGAAGAGTCATCACTAATGCATGAGCTACACAGTTGATAACAACTGGGAGGAATGTCACCAAGCATATGCTGCTTTCTTGACTCGAACCCTTGACATTCTGGTCCCAAAACAGAAGCTGAAACTAAGCTAAAGGTTTCACAAAACACGTTTACTCTCTAAATAAGCGGAGCACAAAAATATTGGAAACAAAACCTTGGATAAATTATACCTTGCACCTCTCAGTACTATCGTGCATGCTTGACCTAGTGCAACACCTGAAAAGTGGATCAATTTATCCTCACCAATCATGATTTCTTCAATAAGCTTGCAGTGACCAAGCTTAACTGACTCAGGATTATCAAATGTTGATGCAATTTCTCCACCGGTTACTAAACCCAAGCGTTCAATTCCATCAAAATCTGCATGCTCGATTGCAAGGATTCCAGCGTTTGCAAAAAGTTCCTCGGGGAAATTGTAAATCAATTGTCTGTTCACAAAGCAATTGATCCCATGGGCTATTATTTTATCCACCTTCTCTCTCATTTTGTTTTTCTCAGCTGCTTCAATATCAGCAACCTTAGCCATTGAATCAACACGAACACGTGCCCCATATATCTTCACTTTGTCTGTGTCCATTGCAGTATTTGCCACCAAAATCTTTGCGTTTTCTATGCGCTTTGGTTGCCCAACACCTATTTTCTTGTCAAGAATAAATCTGGAGAGAAAATTAACAAATGAAAATTATTAACGATCATATAATATATCAATAAGTTTTGTGAACACAGAAGGGTTTATTTTCCTTATATTATAAAACAGTATTTACAAGAAAGAAAAAGGTCTACAAAGGAGTGAAGAAGTTGCCAAATAACTAAAACAAACGAAACTAAATATTGCTTTCAAGGAGCCGTTTGACCTAAAAATGTGGGCCTATAATACTTTTATTATTATTATATCTCTGACACATTACACTCAAATATAATCGGAACTAGAAACACATGTCCTCCCTAAACACAACAATATCCAGGAAACTCAACTCGCTGAACATAGATGAGTAAAATGTATTCAAATGAGTAGATAGTAAAGGAAATGCAAAAGCTATGAAAGGAAGAACAACCAAGATAAATGAATTGAGATGAACTCAATCCCCATCTCTTCCAAAATGGCAGAGCCTCTGCTCAAAGGCAGCCAAATGGACATTTTCACAAAATATTCAATACACCTCTGTCTCACTATAGTCTATACCCCTTAATATATAGTCAGTAGAGCACTTTCTCTCTCCTATAACTAACTCACTAGGTCCAAACCGCACATCCCTTCATTCCCATATTACCCTTAATGCCAATTAGCATATTCTCTATCAAAATACCACTTGGGCTTGAAGAGTCATGAGTTAAATATCTATTAACAAATAGAGTTGTCAAGGTTTGAACCGTAAACCACTAGGTATAAAAGGCTCAAGAAATAATAAACGTAAGAGCAATCATATTTAACACCCTATGAAAAACCTTTATAAATTATCAGGAAGTTTAATTCCATAGACTGACCCTTCATCCAAGAACGAATCCTTAAGTGAGCCCCCAGGCTTCTTGATGATTTGGATAGATTCCAAATTTGTGCTGCCCTGCATATCCAAGTAGCAAATGATCAGTAGTTGGGAGGGGAGAGGAAGGGCACATTACATAGACAAACTGACACCATATACGCAGAATAAATTAGGAGGGAAGCATAAAATTAAGCAATATAATGTATTCTGGGATAAACAGAGAAATATGGACTATTCAACCCTACTCCATCACATGAATTTTGAAGTTAAATAATGATAACAAAAGTACATAGAACAAATGACTATCCACTGCTGACCTTTAGCCTCAAAACAGCATCAACAGCCAACTTTGCAAAATGTTCCTTATCCTGAGATAGAATTTTGGAACTTAAGGTAGTCATTGCAATTTTCATCAAGTCTGTCTTGAATTTCTCTGCATTTACCAAAGTTTATACACATCAGATAAGGATTAGGCCCAGAGAGTGAACAATTACGACCAAAATTTCAGTAGCTTTACACATGCAATTCATATATGGCTTATGATAATGTAAATAGGAACCAAAATATGAAGAGAACTTCTGTATCAATTCATATTAACTCAAAAACAGCAATTGATAATGGCACAAAAAAGAAAAAAAGATCCAAGAGTTACGGAGAATACCTTCATCTCCTTTGTTATCCATAACTTTTTGCAACAAAGCATTGCGAGCGCATTCTGATGCCATTCGAAAACCTGACAATCAAATATAAGTGATTGTAATATATGATGTCACAGAAGTAAAGTTTTATGCTTATTAAGCATTGCCAAATATGTGGTCTTTACACTAAAAGAAAAAGATAAAGAGAAAAGGCAAGAAAACAACACTTCAGACATACAATGCGATAGGCTATAATAAGAGTGAGAAAAACAGAGATGGGTTCTAACGCCTATGATTCTATTATTAAGCATGGTTTGTAATATAATTGTGATCTCTTTTTGAGTTAACACATTAACCAGATATGTCACTCCAAAAACCTTGCACGACTAAGACATTCCGTACAATACCCTTTTTAGGGAAAAAAAAAGGTTCCCAGACCTAATGTATTCTGATTTTTCCAAACAATATAAAACAGCGATAGAATCATGACATAACGAGTTCATGGGAAACCAGATGAGAAAAGAAAAGAGCAGATGGGATTGGGGGTAGAAAGAGTGAAATGGGAGGAAAGAAATATGTGGAGGAAAAAGAAAATGGAGTTTTAAGTTAAGAACAAACCAGCAATGATTGTCATGGGGTGAATCTTTGCTGCTACTAGCTTTTCTGCCTCCCTCAAAAGCTCCCCAGCCAAAACAACAACAGAAGTTGTTCCATCACCAACTTCATCATCTTGAACTTTTGAAATATCTGAAGCACGGACAACATTATAATTAAAGCTAAGATTTCCATCAAATAATACATGGAAGATAGCTCCAATTATGACATCCAACAATTACCTAGCACCAATAGATGCACTATATTCAATTTATCAAGCACATGGATAATCTTTCACAAAACGGAATAAGATCCGAGATATTCTATTAAACAGCCTTTCTATGCAGCGGTAAGCAAATTATAACATAAAGTACATGGCTCATAGCATGGGGATCTTATTCAACCAAATCCCATCTCTTTCTACAGAAAACAATAAGGTTTTCAGAATCACTTAGTTCAGTTCCAGAAATCTAGAAAAGAATACACAAATCCAAATACAGGAAACAGCAAATGACAATGAAAAAATACCAACTAGAACTTTAGCAGCTGGGTTGTCAATATGAAGAGATTTTAAGATAGTGGCTCCATCATTTGTAACTGTAACCGAACGTCCCCTGCCTGTTGACTGAAGAATTTTATCCTGCACGTGTGATAGAAAGAAAACCAATAAATATATTAACCTAAATTACAAATTATATCAGCACTGGCTTCTTATTAAAATATACAAGAAGATATTAATCGCTCACCATTCCCTTTGGCCCTAAAGTTGTCTTCACCAAGTCGGCAATTGCCATGGCACCAACAAATGACGCCTAAAAATAATAGATTACATGTGGGAATAAATTGTGAGAGATCAATCATTTACGCAGTTAACAAGCCAAACAACAAATTCCAAGCAAGCTTTATTGTGCAATAAGTAACTCTAAGCATACAACTATGTATGCAATATACTAACCATTCGGGCACGCTCTCCTTTTTCTTCACTGGCTTCATCTTTCAGAATTCTGTCAATCTATAAATCAAAAACGTAAAAAACTAATAAGAAAAACTTCCCCCCTGCAACACATAGCTTACAGAAAAATAACAATTGTTCTTAAAGGGCGTAGGAAATGCAAAGTAACATACCCCCATCAGATAGTGTAAACAAAAACCGCACAAAAATAGAACCTGAAAACCAGCAAAAATAAGATATTAGTCCAAAAACAATAAAGAACCGGAACTGCGGACATAAACCCTAAACTTTCCAAAATGACTATCCATGAGCTTCCTCTACAAGCTAAGAAAGTAAAGCGCTCAGTACATGAAAACCACTAATACGCCCAAAAATAGAATCCGAGTGAAAACATTAAAAACTGGAAATGACACTATGATATAAACCCTAAGTTTTTGTGACGAGTATTCATCCATGATCTTCCACAACAAGCTACGAAATGAAGCATTGAGTAGGTTTTACTAAACAGCGAATAGAAAATAAATGCTAAAAAAAGATGTTAGAGATTCATAATATAAACCATAACTAAGCCTTAACTATGAGCTCGAGCTGTTAGTTGAATCGGTTAAACGTAAACGAGAGAAAAGTGGTGAAGCAGAAGCATACTACATTATTTAGTCGATGACAAGGCAATATCAGCTAAGAAGAGATGAAAAAAGTGAGTGGAAGATGATCAAGAAATAGATGGCAGCAAAAAATAAGTGAAGAAGTAAACCGAAGAAAGTAAAGAAGATGCCTAAGACAATGGATACCTGAGTGAAGAAACAGGGACACGATGAAAGCAAGATTTTGAGAGTTGGATCCCGCCGAAATGAGTCAGGGAATAGCGTTTAAGATTCAGTACGAGTTTTTCTCGAATATCAACAATATGGCGTTCAAATATCTGGGCCGGATCGGATCTCATTCACTTCAATCAAACTAACACAATTAAGCCCAAACCAAGAGCATATTTTGACAAATTATGACATGGGTTTTTTTGTTTTTATTAATTCATAATCATTGTTTGGCGCTAGCATGAGAATATATTTTGTAGAGAGGTTTGCAAATTGATACTTTATAATAGCAACTGGAAGGGGTTTAAATATCATAATTCTTGAACCCGTCCCAAATCTGAATTTGTGAACCTGAAAAACTAAAAGAAAAATGAATATAAGAAATTTCTAATTTCTCAACGACGATTTAATTTGAATTCATTAATGACTATTTTTTTTGCTCTTAGGGGCTTCGCCTGTGCTTTTTGCTACTGTTGAGGACTTCATGAGCACATATATCTCAAATCTTGTTGAAATAGGCAAGCTTGATCCTCTACATTATACAGAGGACCCGGTTTTTTCATCTTACTTTCTTTATGTTGATGACATTTATTTTTGTTAGGCTTCCGTGAAAAATATGAACACTACTAGGGATTCTTTTGATCTCTATGGTTCACTATTGGATCAAAATGTTAGTTGGGCTAAATTGGGGGTCTACTTGTCAGTTCGATCACGTCATCGAGGGCACACAATCATATTTGTTAATAGTTGTGATTCTAAGTTTTTTATTTTGCTCTCACCAAGTAATGTACTTGTATGTTTCCTAGTTTGCTCTCTCGAAGTGGTGGTAAGCTCGATACGGAAGTGGCTCCTTTCTTTTATATAATATATGTTGCACGATAAGTCTCTAATACCCTATGATCATTAGGGCCACAAATCTTAGATGAGTATGATGTCTTTTTAAGGACTGGTAGAGTTCCAACTATGGCCACACTTAAGGTTGTTGACTGAAAAACGGAAAAAGATGTCTACTCTAAACTTATTCTACATGTTGCATGTTTTTGACTTTTCTGTTTAACCAATACGTCTGCTCTAGCTTCAACTGCTTCCACTTCATTTTTGGCTAAATGTTATTTCATTGTTTCTCGATGTATCAATCTTTTTTTGAGATTTATTGTGTCTTTCGTGATAATCATAATTGAATCTTGTATGTCCCTTGTCTTCTTAACGAGTTAACTGCCGAAATTCATGAACTCTATCTTAGATTTAAGAATGTAAATATCTATGAGATCTACATTCTGACTGAAAGTTATACATATCGAAAAAGAAAGTAAATTTGTCAATTAAAAGAACAAAGCAACAAGAGCATATGAACACAAATTTCAATGAACATTGCCAAGCTTTGAGATAAAAGCTATAACAACAATGACCCAATAAATAATGTAAGGAATAGAGAAGGGAATACAATCATGAGAAGAAAGAATGCGACTTCGAGCTGAAGTCGCTATAATTGTTTTGGGTTCTTCTAATCATCATACATATTTAGCCTATGACAATATAAAGTAGCCAAATGAATCATAATAATACAAAACCCTACTCTTCAATAAATCATCTGATCTGGAGCCTTTAATTTGTATGGTATTATATAGAATTTAGAGAGGTCGTGTGTGTCGACCGGCAGCCTTCCCGCAAAGAAGTGCATTTTTAGGGATTGGGTATTCATCTCTTAGTGAAGTAGATGTTGTAAATACCCTCAAATATAGCTGTTGCCCAAGATACTGGCGTGCCCAGTATTCTGATCGTAGGTTCCACATTCCTACATTGTCTAGTGGAATGTAAATTGCACTCCATGACTTGGGATATACCTGCACGTTCCAACCACACATATATTAGAAACGAGCTGGTCCAAAAGTTCAAAATCTCGCATGTATTAAACACATTTGTTATTTCAGAATCTAAATAACCTCAAAATAAAATAAAAAAAGTACAAGCATTGAAGTTGTTTAAGTTATCATTTCCACAAGCTTTGAGAGGTAAAATGCTAATGGGTTTTTATACTAGGAAAATGCAAAGTTCAATAACTATCATATCCAACTTCAAAGTTCAGAAGCTTTAGAGAAAGAACAAACCAAAACTGAAAAGCCACAAGTATAATTTATCCTAAAACGCATTGTTAAAAGCACGTGATCAAACTATTTCATCAAATTTTGGACCAAATAGATACTAGCCTCAAACGATTTCGTAACCGATAGCTAGTGAAAACACGAACATCATATTAAGTGGAAAGGATGGAGTAATACACTGTAACAAACCCACTATCTAAAACCGGGGAAAATTATGTACCAAATGCAGGGGCAAACCTTAGAGATGGGCTTTAAAAAAAGAGTTTGATCTTTTAATTACCTGGATGGTGCATCGTGCAACTCCATCTCGGAGATTGTATCCATCCCTGCTGGCTGGTGTCCATTGTCCTCCATCCATTCTGCATTTTGACATTTTTCCATGTTAGCCATAATGATATAAGCTTAGAATAAGGAAAACGCATTTGATTAGATTATTCATGTACTTACCCCACGACAAAGAAGCTGTAACCATCAAGATGATAGCTCTGAAGGATGTCTTCATCGTTAACAAATACGATCTCTACATATGATCTATAATCAACTGTCAGAACTGATGTATCTAGGTAGATTCCTCCACCATAAGGTTTGGATGCTATGCTGTTCTCCTTGAAAACTCCCTGAATTTTGAAGTAGTCTGCAAGCTTTAGGGGGGTATCTTGTGGGATAAAGGACACGCTGTTAACGCCATATCTCTGCTTGCCATTAACCTGTCCTGCAGAGCTCGAGAAAATGAGGGTTCTTGTTGTGTTGATCATTCCATAATGGTATGAGCCTTGAGGATTTGGTCTTGGTCCACTTGCAGTAAGATTGGTCCTGAAATAAACACAGACAAATTTTGAGACAACGAGTAAAGTAAATTTAAAGTGTTCTACCATAAAAGTTAAGGGTAAATATTTCCATAGCCCTCAATTTAGTCATTACTATTTCAATGACCCCTAAACTTCCAAACCGGAGATAAAACCACCAAATCTTTGAGTCAAAATGACGGATGACAGACTTCAAAACAGAAAACTCCAAAAATAAAAGTTATAGAATCACCTTGATTATCACTTTTTATTTTATAAATCACCATTTTCCGAACTTTCTTTCTCTAAACAAACATTCTATCTTCTAATCAATGGTATCTAAATAATTCAAAAAAAAACAAATAAAAGATTAAGCCTTAAAGTTGCTTAGAGTAATATCTCCATTAGCTCTACAAATGTTGATTACCTGTCATTCAAGTGTTGATTTTGATTGACGGAAAAATGTCTCATTATGTTAGTGAAAAAAAAAGTCCATGGTCCTTATCTGGTTTCAAAATTCACGGAGATTAAAAGAAAAACTCAAGTGGTCATGACTCATGAGTGAAATTTACAAGAAAACAAAAGGAAAACTTAAAAACCAAAATGAATGAGAGAGGACCCAAAACTAACTCACATGCTACTTATTAGTAGCATCAATCTAATAGGTTTTAGTGCAATAAAGATGCAATTAAATTTGGTTCAAATGGACCCAAAAGATAAATGGCTAGACTAGTTCTCTGTTATTGACTCATACTAATGGAGGGACAGAGTTGGCCAAGACAAAAAAAAAAACATATTTAGATGGACAAGACAAGATTATACGTACCTAATAGAGCGGGCCTGATTGAGGGACCAATCAACCTGAATGGTGGGACCACCAGGGGGTGGGCCAGAGACGGGACCAGCAGAGTTGCTGTAGTGAAGAACACCAGTAGTAGTGATGACCGGAGAGGTGAAGCGAGAAGAAACCACAATGTAGTAATCCTGTCCAGGCTGGTCAGCTGTGAACAGAACAGAGTAAGATTGGCCAAGATGAACGTCAAGTGAAGAGTAGGTTGTCTGGAGAGTATGTGTGCCCTCTACTTCTACTAGTTTCATTTTGTGATTCTGAATGCGGAAATTCAGTGAATTCTGCAACCCAACATTTGATATTCTTAGCCTGTAAGTTTTTCCTGCAACAACACATTCATAGCTTCATTATACATAATATTTCAAAATTTTGTTTTCGAGTATTATATACTCTCTTTTTTTTCTGTTTTAGGGTCAGTTTCAATATGTAAATGTGATGCATACCTTGTTCAACAGTAAGAGAATAACCGTTAGGCCCCCGGCCGTTGATGAGAATTCCATCAGCTAATGGTAGCTTTTTACCACCATCCAATTGAGCTCTGAGAACCTGTACATTCCCGAAATTAGAAATTAATTAATGCCGTTTTACTATTACTATTAGACCACATGTCTAAAAATTATTCTACTCAAATTTTATTCGACGAGTCCATTAGTATAGAGCATCCATAATGACGATGCTTTGAAGTGCGTGAAAAATAAAATTAATTACCATTGTGGATTAAGTGCGTGAGGAGTGCTTAAAAAAAAAGAGTTCACCATTTGATGCACTCCCTTCTCTCCTCATCTCCTCACTTTCTTATTATAATACATTTAAAAAAAAAAAAAAAGTCTATTTTTCACCTTTATTTATTATTATAATAGTTATTTAATTATTTAATCTAATTATTCATAAGAATTTGTGATAGTTTTAGTTAATTAATTCAAAGAATTATGACCCATAGCTTAATTTTTGTGCATAGATGCTATAATTTCTCATACATAAGTCAAAAAAAGAAGTGACATGGGCTGACATATTTTTCCATTAATTTTCTTTTGTTGATTTAATAAAGGATTTTCGGATCAAACACGTGGTGGACCAGTGGAAAGGAATAGGTAGAAAGCACATGGATGACTACAACCACATTTACAATCAGTGGGACATTTCAAAATTCCAAAATTATGCAAAAAGCAACTAGAATTTTAAATAATCAAAAAGCAACTAAATTAAGTGGACAACGAGGTTTCACATGATTAGAGGCAAATATGTCGATTCCCCCTGCAAACCTCAATTTTCCATAATACACGACTTAAGACAAGCCCACCTCACCTTCTAAAAAATTACTCAGATGAATATGCATATTATAATTTGTTACATTCCATTATTAGAACACCCAAAACTACAAAAGTTTCATTATCAGAAAAAAAATAATATAAAAATTTCATTTTTATTTAAATTTAAACTGTATGTTGACTTTAAAGCTTCAATTTTTTTTTCAGGGGATTACAAAAGTTTCAATCTTTTAAGATCTATATACTTGAAATTTCGATTTTTTTTTTCCCTTTTGATAGGTGATAAGCAAACAATTTGAGGGTTAACATACATATTTTCTTCAACGTTATACAACACAATCAACAAAATGTAACATTACCTTAAAGTTTTTATTTTATAATTCATGATAAACCCATAATTACCCTCCTGTTTAATTAGATTCAAAGCTTAGAAGGAAGTCTATCAACCATGTTGGCCCATACACCAATCTAGCAAATTTCTTCAACAATAATTGGATGCTTTTGGCCTCCACTTAGCACTTTAAATTTGTGAATACAGCAGCCCCAAGATGTCATATACAGAAAATTACTAGCAGCAACACAATCAATGTGTTTGCCCCACTATATTAAACAATCCCACCAATTTAATATAACCCCCAGCTACCGGCATGCATGATTTGATAAAATTTGACTAAAACTTAATCCCAACATTGCTAGTTTCAGCTTAAGACTATACTTTAGCAAGGAAGAAAATTAAATAAGTGAATAAAGAGTGAGGTGTGTTAATCCTTACCGTGTGATTGGATTTGTACCAATCTCCAATAAGAATGGTGTAATCGCCATCAGGATCAGCAAAGGGAACAGGAATCCGCGGGCGACTGAGAATTCTGATACCCCCGAAACCACCAGCAGCCTTATGAAATGCAAGAGAAGGGAAGTAGTAAAAGCTCCCTATTTGGTCCTTCATTTGCATAATATATGTGTAGTTCTGTCCTGGAGGAATTGGGCATGTGGTTCCATAAACACCATCCACAAAAGAATTTCTCCTCTGTTGAACTCCATTCCTATATTGACAAAGACTCAGAAAAATAAGCTACTATCACAAAAAGTACAAAAATGAAATTTTACTACCATCATTGTTTTGTGTGTAATGTAGAGATTTTTTTGTCGCTAAGTATCTGGTATAGAACAGAACTTTATAATCCACGTATAAGTTTCAATTGCTTCTAAATTCTTTGTAGTATGTATTAACTTGAGATTCACAAGCTAAATTTGCACAAACAAAAATATACTATTTTCAAGTAGAAGCATCATAAACTATAAGGATGAATTATTTAAGCTAAATATGAGGATTCTCCTAAATGTGGCCCAAAATTTGATTGGGACTGAAATGTACTATTAATCCTTGAACTAAGTTAAAGGACCCTGTTGAATCCTTAAATTACTTAGATGATCTATTCCCCCTTAATGGTTAACTAGGTTTTTTTTCACAAGGGTATCCACCGTCAACTGTAGTAATTATTCGAAGATGAGAATCGATCCATGAACCTTTAGTTAAAAGAGGAAAAGTCTTCACTACTCTACCACAAAAACTTGAATTTAATTATGCCATTTTTCAGGTAAATCAGAGGACCAATAGGACATCTCCATGTTTAGGGAAACTCCCAACTATTTAACTTTATTCTTGGTCGTTGCTAAATGTTTGTGTATGGCTGACAAATTATCCGTGAATTTTCGTTAATGGCACATTTAATACAAGACAAATAACACTGCGGTACCACAGGAAATGAGTAAAAAACCCCAACAAGTTCATTGATTTCTCAAGAAAGGCAAAGATATTAATTTTCCAACTGCCAATTAAGGCCATTAACAAGATCTCCCTCCAACCACACCCCAATTATCCACCGCACTATAATTAACTGAGCTTATCTCATCCTGGGAATTATACTAAAAGTGGAAGACAGCTATTCCATGCTGGCCAAGAAAGCTCACTATCTAATTAAGAAAATGCAACCCCGTCTTAAGATTAACTAGTTGCTATCAATTAATCATCGAAAAGACAATTTATATTTAATAATACTATGTTTACATATCACTTAAGCCACTAGCTGAGAGAGCGCTTCTGAAATACATACTCCCTTAGTTATAAATATAACTTTATGTTTTTTTATCATACCGTAGCCAGCTTCTATATCAATCCGTCGTTCTTTGTGTTTTTTTGTTAAAGCAACACTATAAACTTTCTCCTCTGACAGAGACATAAATATGCAAATAGTTTACTCCACATCCAATGAAAACAGAAGTAATTGCATAGTTTGACTTCATTAAGTCAAATTAACAACAAAACTCAACCATTAATCAATTAATAAACCGCAAAACGCGGAGGAAAACACAAATCCAGATCTGGACGCTTTTTTTTGAAAAATAAATATTAAAATAAAAACATCAATCAATTACAAACATTCTATAAATCAGAATTACGTAATGCAGTGTAAATGTATAATCTACTTTTCACATGGATTAAACAGATAGTACACGCAAAATAAACTGATTAAGGAAGGACAGATTAGTCATTTGGAAGAAAAGCGCGTAAATAACTGTGCAGAAACTTGACGGGACGAAGTAAGAGAGAAAGAGATGAGGATACCAGGAGAGGAGAAACGGCTCATCTAAGCTGTTGAAGACATTGATAATGAGATTGTCGTTTGTAACAGAATGAATATCAGGTCCTGGAAATTGTCCATTGATAAGTATACCCTGTAAAACAAGAATCTGTTAATTAACCGACTGAACTAAAAGCCCGACCTGATAGTTAAAAGCTCAGTTATGGTTTATATATTAATGTCTGACACACAGGCTATCTCAATATGTGTTTTTAGTTCAAAAAAAACGACTCGGATCGTAATAAAATAATGTAGATTATGGTAAAAAGAAGCTACGAACCCGTTGACGGACGCCGAGGGGATAAATATCTCCGTAAGTAACATTCCAGTTGAAGAATCTGTAGGGATCTTCAGCGCCGACAATGGCGAAAAGTGAGGCGACGAAACAGAGCAATGTACAAATTGAACATTTTCCCGCTAATTTCAGCGGCATTTTTAAGAGACAAAAAAATATACTATTGAAAATCGGTCCTTCCTCTTTTGTTTTGACAGTGTAAAGATGAAGAAAATGAGAGAAGATAGCAGAGAATAAAAAAGAGAAGAAGAAGAATAATAAAAGGTGCGGTACAGAAAAATGAGTGAGAAATGAGAGAGTGAATGTGTATTATACATTTATAATTACAATTTGGCAGTAAATGAAAGAGGAAGGAGACGCAGGTAAAATTCAAAAAAATTTAAAAAATAAATATTGGAAAAAATAGAGTGTCGGTGGTGAGGGACCCGCGGGATATATATTGGAAAGGGAATCGACAAAATTGAATAGTACAATAGTGGAGTGTAGAGTGGTGTGCGGGAAATGGTTTGGGTGTAATCGGGCACATGGGGTAGTGTGGTCATGCTACGCGGTTTGTTTTGTCACAAGAACTAATATGGACTTGCGCCATGTGATTATCTTTTAAGAGAATATATATAAAAACAATAGGTGAAAAGTTTATGACCATGGTTAGGTGAAGAAGCTCATTTTTGTTTATCAATTGATGTATTCTCATGAAAAATGAGATTCAATTTGTAATTTTATTATTGAGGACGGTAATATCATCAAATAAATCTCGTCAATAGAAAGATAAATCTCAAAGATTTTTATAAAGTTTATATGATTTCATGAAGTTCATCCGATTTCAAGCGGACACACGCACTTGTAATTTGTATATCATTTATTATAGTACAATATTCTAACTTAGTAGTGCCTCCAGACGTAGTTATTCATATTGAGTGGCTAACTAGGTAAACAATTCGTGTGTATTTTTTGTTTGTTTTCGTTATCGTAATTGCACTTAATCCTAACAAAATACTTTTACAGTAAACCGTAAAGTGAGCACGCTAAACACTCTAAGAAGCTTACCCTCGTAGCGTGTCAGTGGGATCCTTGCAAAATAATACTTGTCGAGAATAAAGTTGGGCGGAAAGAACTTTGGGGTCGGAGAGGCGTCGGGGACGTACTCCTACCCGGGAAGAGTTTAAACTTTGTGGTTCCGATGGAACCTTGACTTGGATGCACTTATCCTTGAGGATGATGAAAATGCTTTTGAATGACTTTGGCGATAGCCGGGACGTCGAGAGATTTGTGTGGTGAGGACTTTAATAAGCATATATGTTTAGGGAGGGTAAACTGAGACTTGGTGCTTGGGGACTCGGAGCTCAATTTTCCTTCGAGACATAGTCGAGACAACTTAAGGACTTATTCGGGGCACTTCTCGACTTGGAAAATCGAGGATTTTGAGCTTGGAAACTTAGGGGGAGGGGGGGAGGAAGAAGTGATGTTGGTGTGCTGAAATGAGGATTTTCGGCCTGTATTTATAAACTTGGGTGAGGAACATATAGTCAATCCTCGAACCGATACCCTACAGTCCTCGTATAGAGATTGTACGGTCCTCATAAATCCCCATGTGAGATTTAGATATGGATCTCAGACGGGCTTTTACAAAGCCCATACGAGTGTTATAAGTTGTTTGACTTTTTTTGACACGTGAAGAATAATGATAAGGACCATATGGACACGTATGAACACCGTAAGGTTCATTTATGGGGAACATACGATCTTGGCTTGTGGATGGAGACCGTATGGTTCCAAACTTAGCCAAATGTAGTCCATTTCTTTAGTATTTTGGGCATAACTTCTTTATAAGATCTTCGTTTGACCCCTAAAAAATCGTTTTGGGAAGCTAAGACATAATCGAACAACATTCATGTTTTACGTTCTTCCAAATTCGAAGCCTACAAGGTCTAAATTGGCCTCCAAGTGCAACTATGTGCTTATTCCTATGAGATAGAGTATTATTTTGAGAAGAATTGCATTGATCTTTGTTTGGGAGACTTGAAAAAATATTTTACATGCAATTGAGGTGCCAATAACCCATTCTCGGGTAGCGGGAGGAGTGAGTTATGACTCAAGGGAGTCGTTTCGTTCTTTAACGAGTACTAGCGCTTGCTTCGGTTGGCAGTTTGAGGAGCTCAAAAACTCGAGCTGATTGTTAAGGCTAACAACATATTTTATATTAATAAATGAAACATCTTTTCGATTACAAAAGCTCTAGTGTTGTATAACTTAATGGATTGAACCAAAAGCTCGAGTTGATAGTTAAAACTAACAACATATTTTATATTAATATCTGACAAATAACAAGTCAAATTCAAAGAGTACGATTGTAATATTATCAAATAGTGTGTTTACCCCTCCTAACTGGGAGGGGTATCCTAGTCCCAAGTCTAGTTGAGTAAGATATTCATGGGGTGTTTGTTTGGGAGATGAGATTAGATTTTTAGGAATGAGATTGATTTTTTTGGTAAGCCCTTGTTTGTTTGGCGATGAAGATGGGAGATGGAAAAAAATTTCATCCCCCAAATCGTGTACATTTGGGGCGGGGGTGTTACAAGAAATTGAGGTTGAGATGAGAGTGTAAATGAAGGGGAAATGACTAAGTAACCCTCGTGAAAATAAAAAAAATTCTCACCATGTCCCTTTACCAACAAAACCCCAAAACACAACCTTCTTCCCCATTTTCTCCATCCCACACCGTTTTCTCCATTTACCTCCTCTCTTTCCCGTCAATCCACCATCTTCGCTACTCTCTATGCTTCCCTCAATCAATCACTACTGAAAAGCACCTCATCCCCGTCCTAATTTGAACCGCCACTTCCTCTGAAACCTCCATTATTATAAGTCGACCTAACCTCCCCCTCATCACCTTCGCGATTTCTGGCTGCCCTCCAATGAAGATCACCAGAAAACCCCTCTTCACTTGAAACGCTTCTCTCTAAACGTCGGGAAGTTCGCCGGAATTAAGATTTAGGTCATTGGGGAAGAAAAATGGAAGATGAAAATTGGGGATTTCGATTGAGATTGTAAATTAGGGATTTCGATTTAGAGTTCAGAAGGATGATGGGGAGGAGATGCAGGAGAATTTGGATACCGGTGGCGTCAGTAAAAGTCGCCGGAGATTGTGGCTACTGAGAGGAGGTCGAGAGGTTGGTTAGGGTTTTAGTTTAGATTTATATCGTATTATCTGAAATGCAATTCAATACGAGCTGTTAATTTTTTCTTTTTGCATTTCTCATTGTATTCTGTGAAATGCAATTCAATATGAGCTGTCAATTTTTTCTGTTTGCGTTTCCCATCGTATTCTGTGAAATGCGATTAAATACGACCTGTCTCTTTTTTTTATGTTTGTTTTGCCAATCGTATTCTGTGAAATGCTGTAAAATGCGATTCAGTACAATCTGTCAATTTTTTCGGGTCGATTCGATGTCATCATGTTCCCATTGTGAATAATTAATCAGAAACAGTGGATCTATGGTTTGTTGGGAAAAAAACGACCGCTTACTTCCGACACCGGACAGAAGGGGAACAGTTAAGCAAAATTTTGTTTTAAATTTTACGATACCCATTTAAAAATGAAATTGAGGGTAATATGACAATCTCTATACTTTTAACTCACATATCATCCCTCTAAACAAACAAGTTCTTAAACAATATCTATTTATCATTTAATCTCAACCTCCTCATTTTAAACTCATTTCAACCTCCTTCTCCATCTCATCTCATCCCTAATTCTAAATCAAAGAGAAGACAAGGGCTGGCAGGCCACATAAATAAAGAAGGCAAGCAGTGGCGGAGACAGCCCAGAGCCCGGGGGTGTCGGCGCCCCCTAGCTTCGGCGAAACCCCTTGACAGCTACTGTTCCGCCCCTGCTGCGCCCCCAGCTCCGACGAAACCCCGTGGATGGCGGCTGCTGTGCGTCTGTGAATTTGAAAAGAATGGAGAAGATTGTCAACTCTACTGGGCTTAGCAAATTTTTTTAAAATTGGCCATTACTAGGGCTCAAAATTAGATATTAAATTAAAAAAAACCCTCACATGACCAATCTAGTAATTTTCAATAAAAATAAATTTTAATATAGTTTGATTTAAATTTTATGTACATGAATATTTTTTTTCGGTCAAGACTTAAATTAGCATCCTCTACTTCCAAATTTTGGTTCTGCCAAAGGGATGGTAGGCAAGCTGCAAAAGTTTATATACTTCTCCAATTATAGAGAGTGGAATGCCTACAAAGCAAAATAACCCGAATAAGGGTGTGCATGTGACGAGTTTTCCAACTCTCACTTTTCTATCTTCATATTTCAAATTCAATGATAGTTGCGTGTGATTGATTGTTGCTTCGTGCTATCAATTATGTTTTTCTTTCAAAGGTTTGAAATACTCAAGCGCCACACTTTCTTATTATGACCATTCCCCCCAAAAAATACACCTCCACTGAGTTAATGTTCCAGTTCACCTTCTAGATTACCCTCACACACACACAAAAAAAAAAACATTTTTACTTTTTATTTTAAGTAATGTAACTAACTAGCTCTAAATGCATTTACCACATTCAGTTTATTTTACTTGCAGCAAAATACAATATTTACTTTTATATATTTGTAAAACTAGATAACCATAAAATAACACATTCAAGTTTTATCAATTGGTTGTAACTCAATTGGTACACTCTCACCATATATGAGTGGAGAGATCAGGATTCAAATCCTGCTCATCTCAAAATATTTCTAGATTTGGAACTTGTATAATGCATGGATTGTATAATTTTCTAAATAACTTATTAATATGATATATGGAAGAAAATGCTACTTTTTTACATGCATCTTTTACATACAAAGAAATTTATTTAAATATAAAATTTCTTTTATAAGACAAATATACAACAAAAAATCATAGTTTGCCTATCAAATAATCATAATTTTTATGTGAAAGTGACATGAAAATGGACATTTTAATACAAACACCAAATTTTTTCTCATTTTTCTCAATTTAGAAGTGTGATGATTAACTCCTAGTTAATTTTAACTAAAGTATAATTAATGTATCACATATTATAATCCCAATAAACTAATTGCATGATTAGGAAAACAACATATCTGCTGTACTCTGACATATAAAAAGGTCCACGCGGTATTTAGTTTTGAGTGAGAATTTTGACCTATTTGCCAACCTTGTTTAGTTTAGCTTTAAACTCAAACTCAAAACATCAAATAGCATCTTCAATGGTAAAGAACAACTAATGTTCTTAAGATGGATCCTATTGTTAAAAAAAAATGAAATTAATTTACATATAAAAATATAGAAGATATTTTTTAATATTTTAAAATTAAAAAGTTGAGTTGTAGAGGTGATGAGGTCCATCAAAAATCCACTTTTTAGACATAAAATATGTGATTTTATTGTCTCTCTCTTTTCTCCTATATTCTTAATTCTAAGAACAACCTTTTGAAAGAACAACAAACTTAAAACTATTGGAGTGTTTTTGTTGTTCTTAACTATTGAAAGAACAAAAAATTTAAGACTATTAGAGATGTTATTCTTTATTTATTTTTTTTGACAGGCTCAAACATTATTCTTCATTTTGTTATATTGGCATATACGTGTACTTATGTTTTGATGATGATGATGAAAAGGTGAAGTTCAGTTACATGCCCTTCCAATATGAATTAATCAGTACTACGTTTATACAATCCAATATATCATGACTCTAGTACGTCCTTTTGCTGATGCCTCCAACCTTATCAACCCTTTTAACTTTATGTTAAACGACATCCAAACTCTGGGTTTTTGGAGATTTTATTCCAATTACGGTTCAAACTAGTTCAGCCTGAGGAGAATGAGGAGAAGCATTTTATCCATTTGGTTTGAATTCAACTCTATTTATGTGATAAGCTTAACGACGAGAACGAGTATGGTATCCGTAGATGTGTCCAAATATGTACCTGGTTCTAATGGGACTATCCTAATCATGTTTAAAAGGGTATGAGATCGAAAACATTGACAGTGACGTCTATGAGATTATCCATTTAGGATATCCGGTGCCCGTCATATTAATTTGGACCATATTGTGAAAAAAGTGGAGATAATTGTAGTAAAATTAACTATTTATTTTATTTATATAATAGATTTGACTTATTTAGGATGATTTTCAATCTAATATGTTTCATATATTTATATATAAATTATTGTTAATAGTAAATTTATATTTTAGTATAATTTGCAATGATTTAAATGGTATGGATATGGAGTTCAAGAAGTATACCCCCACATTAGGATATGAATTTCAAAAACTGTACCCTGACATTAGAATATGTATGGATAGTTCTAAAATAAGCGGTTACGGGTATGGGAACAACACTACTTATGGAAACTCTATTCATTGTCATTCTCTTTTTGAATAATATTCATTGTCATTCTTAAGTAAACTTGATTACCCATGTATGAGATTTTTTTAGATTACAAAAGCACGATGGTCATTATTTAACTCATCTTCCTTCAAAGTAAGTTGTTTTACACATTTATTGAGAGAAATCGAGCTTACGAATCTTCAGCGAGATTTGGTACGAATAATTTTTTGATTTGTGTTGTTGTTACAGTTGCCTAGAGTATTTATATTCGTTTAGAATAACTATTTGAATTTTATAAAATTTTAAGCTAACCATAGTTCAATTGAAGGGTCAACCTAATCGAAATGTTTTATGATTATTAAAATGCACATATGACCAATTTGTCCAATATATAAAATATTGTGAAATTTAGAATTGTCAAATATTACCAATTTCAAAATCATATCCATACATGAACTTCAATTTAACTTAAGTAATTATGTCCAACAGCTTCACCAGCCATTTTCATCTTCAATTCGATATCATTCACATCAGTTTGAGTGGAACCAAACCATCGAAATTTTGTGGGGTTGACTTGACGAATTCACAAGCAAAAATGGAAAATACTGATACAACAAAAGTCGCATTTACTAATTTAAACGACAAAGACAAACTTTTATGTCATAATCCCTCAGAATTTTTACAATCAACATCCACGTTCAATGGACTTAAATCCGCAAACAAAACAGGCCAATGACTCAAATCAAATTTGTACTATATAAACAATAATGGCATCTTTATAAAGCACATGCAATCATTTCAAATGTTGATACATGATTGATTAATTTGGTCCCTAATTCAAATCACCAAAAAGCCTCATTAATATCACCCAAAAGCCAGAAAATTAACATTTCCCTACCCATACTATACTCATTTCAAACAAGCTTTTGACTACGAAATTGGCAGTTTACAATGCCAGCCTAAAATTTATGATGCAGATGGGCATGATTACCCATTGACCAAAATTTATTGGGCATGGAAGGGGGATAAAATATTGGAACAGTCAATCCATAGACACGTGATACCCAGAGACAGTAGTTATGACAACACTGTACATCTATCAGATTGACTCTATGGACTATAGAGAACAGTTCCTGACACATACTACTACTGGGTTTAATAAAAAATTAGATTGAGCAACCACAAAATGCAACAATTAACAAGCCTAAATGGTCTCAATTACAGGACATAAAAACTTAAAAAGTGCATAAGAATAAGGGTGTGGTTGTGGCATTAAGCTCAATATCATATACCTTTTAATATTTGACTTCATCTCATCTCATCTCATCGCATCTATTTAAGTTGCTGCAAATTCTATCCACCCAGTCCCACACCATTGCCAATATCAGTCCCATGTGCAATCATATCAACAGTGCTCAATTGATGCTCATAATTCAAATACTCTTCCAAATAGGGTATGTGCATCAATTCAAAATTGGGGAAAGAAACTGAATAATGCAATACTAAAATGACCAACACCTAGACTAAACCAAGTAGCATGTAGAACCAAAATTTTCGGTTCAGTTTTCAATCGAACTTAGATACAAAAACATATATAAATAAACAAGTGAAAATCACTATGTTTCGATTTAAAATACTTCCAAAATAGTACTGATTCCGAACCTATAAGCTAAAAAAACAGAAACATGACAAACCTAATAGAGTCAGTTTGGTAATCTAATTTTACCTAATAAGTCACACAAGCTAATAGAGTGAGAGAGTGAGTTCGGTAATTCAGATTTTACCTAATAATGCACATCCCTTTCAATGTATCTTCAGAGTACAAGTGGAACAAAACAAGAAAACGTATACATGGATGTCTAAAGTACACAAACCAAACAAGTAAAATTCCAAGTCCATGACAAAATTGCTGAGATACTATCACTTCTCAGCTGCAACCACTTCTCAGCATAGGGGTGTAATATTAGGAAGAATAATATGTCATGTCCAGTAGAGCTATTTTAACAATTTCAACTTTCAAGCAAACTACTCACCAATTCCAAAATAAAAATAAAGAAGTGATGCAGTAGAGATGACTCTGAATTGGTCAGTTGTGTGAAGATTTCATTAGTTTGATCATCCTAGTAGTGAATCAAAAACCACCTTGTATCTCTTTCCCTTCGAAAATGTTAAGCATCTGCTTCTTTCTCTTTTCATAAATTTCTTTGAAGGTGCGACTTGTACTATTCACTGTTGCACAATCTGAACCTATAAACTTCCAAGTTTATGATACATGCAGACTCAATTTCTCAGTCTTCCATGAATAAATTCTACTCAAGGCATTATTAAGAACTTACCGTGGCAAAATATGCAATTAAATCCAATTCTGTTTCAAATTCTATCAATTAGACCTAAACAAAACAAAGCAGAGACACATAGCAACTACTTAAGAACTCTAGCATAACACTTATAATCATGATTGAATTAATTAACAAATGTGCCACACGACACAAACAAACTTCGGGATCACGGAACCGGAATTGACCTCATCAAAATGCAAAAACCTAATCAAACGTTGGGATCATGGAGGTGGAATTGACCTCATCAAAATGCAAAAGCCTAATAGGACAACACATAGGCAGCACCTGAGAAGCAGGTCAAGGAGTGCACAATTCATTTGCTTCAGGATTAACATTGAGCTCAGCTAAAAATGCTACTAGGTCATAACCCAACAAGGAAAATCTCAACCATACTTTACACGAATCCTTTTTCTACTCAAAATTCTTCTGAAAACCAAATCCCAAGACTTCAGTTAGACATTTCTGAAAAAATATGTTCAAACAGCATTTCAGAAAGAGTAACAAAGCTAATGGAAGACACTGACAGTATTAGCAATCTCCCCGCATACAACCAGCACATTTCCTACTCTTTGAAATGAGGCTCAGCAACTCATACAGTGTCGTACCATACAATCAATTAAGTCGGCAACACATATCACCAATATCAAAGTGATAAAATGGCATAGAGGAAATAAGGGCAGCCAAAGAATAGAAGGGAACACACGCCTATTTCTAATTGAGTCTGTTATGTTAGGGTATTTAAATACATGTATGCTATTCAAAGGAGGGTAGCTTTGACAATTTAATTTTGGAGGAGAGTTTCTCTTCTTTGGCTAGAGCAAGGTAGATCCTTGCCTGAATTATATTATCATTTTCTATTTAGGATTTGTGTGCTAATCTAGTACTCCAAAACCTTATAGGTTAATGGAAGCGTCTTATTAATACAAAGCATCCGATGTATTGTGTTTGACTGTATTTGAGAAAACCCGAGCAGCAAAAAGCAATAGATTAGAGAGCAAAATAGTTTGTATCAACGAAACTCCTCCAAAAACCAGTGGAGTTATGGCAATTAGATCAGAACACAAATAAAAATGATAATCTAACCCAAAAAATGACCTATCTTCATGCACTAGCAAAGGAGAACAAAAAAACTCTCCTTCCAAGCGTAAGGCCAATTCCCTAAATGAAATTGTCAAAGCTACCCTCTGAACAACATGCATATATTTATATATATATCTCACACCAACACCCATCCTCACTCAAACCCCCTACACAGCATAATCCAATTAGAAATATTCACATGTCCCCTCCTATTCCTTGGTTTCCCTTATGTCCTCTATGCCATTCTCTTTCACAGGACTTTGCTTTAATCCAAAACACAGATAAAAGCACAAGCTCAAGATGCTGGAATTGGGGAAAAAGCTCACTAATGCATATCCTAGTAAATGCACAAGTTCAAGATTTATCCATATTTCATCACTTAAAGAGTATACAGGCGAATTGACATGTATCAAAGTTCTCAATACTGTCATAAAAGATGGTGCTAGCATTAGAAGAACTAGAGCCCCAAACCACAAACAATAAGAAGGCAAACTAATAATGTTTAAGAAAACTTAGTTATCACTTATTCCACTAAAGCCAGTTGGATGCCGAGTTGAGGTAATGGGCCTGTACGGACTATCTATCCAGGGCCAGAAAACATGGAACGTGTAACCGAGGAAGTTGAAAGGGGCATGTGAGAAGGGAGAGTAAGGTGGCTAAATAAGCAGGTCTATTATAAGGGCAGGGCGAAAGTAATCTACAGTTTCAAGAGAGAGATCGGATGTTTCTCCTTGGAGTTATAAGCCAGAAATGCCAAAATTATTTCTCTCCTGCCTTGATAACCAAAACTCACTCTCCCTTCCAAAAGTGCCCCTTTCAACCCCATAGAATACACATTCAGTATTTTTGAGCCATGAGATGGGCATTCACACACCTATTTCGCTACGTTCAACTCCCTATGCTGATCGATAGGCTTTCCTGTGATTTTCCATTGCAAAATTTAGGAAGTAGAATCAACTCTCAATTTACTCCTTTTGGATAAACTAACCATTAACCACAAATAAATTCAAACAACGGGAAGAAAAACTCGAAAAATGAACCCCTAGTGGTTTGACAAATCACATCAATTATCAAATCCGGATAGCAAATACATACGATCACAACCATTTAAAAGGCCTGATTTTCCGCAACAGCAATATCTGACACACACAGAGAATTCAACACAAAACTATCACAAATGGCTCATTTGAAACAGTAAATTCAGCTAATATAAATTCCATTCAACTGTCATTTCAACCGAAACACAATCAGGAATGGATCATTTATGCAATTATATAACTTCACTAAAACCCCTAAACTGATAGCAACTCAAAATGCACCTAATCCGCCGCACAAACATAACAGTATTAAAATAGAGGAACAAGAAAACCCACAGGGATTCGAATTCGACTAATCGGAGCCGAAAAGATTGCGAAGGCGGGAAGCGAAGTGACCGGTAGAATCAAGAGAGGCTTCGTGAAGAAGGTCGCGTTTGATGGTGTTCATTCGTTCAGTTAGGGTTTGGTGCTCTTCTTTAAGGGCTTCAGTTTCTTCTTGAAGGCCATGGATACGGTACTTTTGACCTAAGGACTTGAAACTCACGAGCATAATACCAGTCATTGCGAATAGCTGAATGAAACTGTGCTTGTGTTTTTTTGCGTTCTCCATTAGCCCTAACGACCTTTTAGGTTTTGGACCGCCGCCGCCGCCGGCGGAGCGCGGCGGCACGGAGGATGCCATGTGAATTGTGGGAGGACGGTAATAAAAGTGTGAAATGGATTTGTTTACTCCGATATGAAAGACTATAAGAAGAGGAAAGCGGGAATCAGGTGACACCAGGTGTCTATTTATCACTGGGTAAATGAAGGCCGCCTGGTTGTTTATGCATTTCGGTGTATAATTTAGATGGATTTGAGCGTTTAGGTCTATCTAGATTAGGAGCGACTACGAGTTTCCAATTAGTATATTAAACAATAACAAGGTTTTATATGTTGAAGTGACAAATGAACTTTTATAAATACCTTCATTATAATATATGTATCTACAATTTTTACTCTCTATATTAATTACTTATTTGCTCCATCTTTAAGAAACGTTCTAACTTTATTATCTCAGCGTCTTCGGAGACACGACAAGACGTTTCACAAGTGTTCGACTGTTGCACAAGTAATTCAAACATATCCAAAAATCAATTTGTATCTTTTTTATCATCACCTGCTAAACAACACAACCCGTATCTTATAACAATTTGGATTTTCTTTGAGTTCTTAAATAGAGAATTGACGATTTAAGCAACATTTATTTTATAAAACTCAATGTATTATGATTAATTTCATATGTAGTTTTTCAGGTGTTAAAAATGAAATATGTTGCTGTACTAATTTAACTAACATGAAAATTGTCAAACTTTACATTCGATTGCTTCCACCGTCTTTTAATCCAGATTTTGACAATAACAAATGCTGAAAAACATACATAAATTGACACATAAAAGCCAAATTTATACATTCTTAAATTTATCGTATAACTATAATTAATCCAAACTTTCAAAAATCATAACAAAATGTTTTGTTTAATTACTTCCATTAAGCTCTTGATTTCAAAATTGATTATTTGTGACTTTTTTAAAAAAAAAGAATTTTTAGAAATAATTGAAAAGTTTGAATAATAAAGTTTAGATATGTAATCAGAGTGCTTAACTGTGCTTGACCTAATAAATATAGAGTATCATTAGGGATTTTCCCAAAGTAAATCACAAAATCAAACCCACCGTCTGTTTGAAAGCTTTCATATCGCCGCCACGTTGACTTCCGATTCGAGAAGGCGCTTTCTTCTTCTTCTTCATGTTATTATGGGTTCCATTTCTGGTTTACACACATCTCCACCTCATCCAGCTGCTTCCTCCAAAGAAGAAGTTGTGGCTTCCTTTCATCATCTTCTCCGTCTCAATCCTCGACCTTCCGTCATTCAATTCACCAAATTGGTGTCTTCTCTCCTCCGTATCAAACTTTTTCAGACTGCCATTTCTTTGTTGGACCACATGGAATCGGTGAGGATCGACTCTAATATTTCTACTTTTAACATCTAAATTAATTGATTCTCCCATCTAGGCCGTCTTCATTTGGGCTTCTCTGTTTTCGCCTAAATTTTCAAGCTTGTTTTCATCCTAATATTAAACCTTCACTACTTTGATGAATGCCCTATCTAAGGTTGCCAAAATTCATGATGCTATTCATTTCTTTCATAAGATTGTCGCTTTAGGTTATCAACCTAATACATTCACTTATACTGTGATTGTGGACGGCTTATGTAAAATTGGAAATATACATCTCGCTATCTCGCTATGCATTTGCTCAAACAAATGACCAAGGGGGATGTCATCCTGATGTGGTCACGTGTGGTTGTATAATCGATGGATTTTGCAAGTATAACTTCATTGAGGAAGCAGTTGATCTTTTCTTGAAATTCAAGAATCAAGGTGTTTTTCCTAATGTTATCACCTAAGTGAAGGCTCGTTGTATGTTCAGCATAATGATTCGATGGGTATTGAGCCTAATGTTGTTACTTATAGTTCTTTGATAAATGGATATAGTTTACATAGAAATATGCATAGAGCAATCAAACTTATTGATGTGATGGTGAAGAAAGACCAGGATAGATATGGCAGTGGAAGTTCTTAAAGAAATGCTTCTAAAGGTTTGGTTCCGAATATTTGTACTTATAATTCCCTTATCCATGGCTTATGCCTTTCAACCAACCCTTGAGAAGCCTTAAAGATTTTTAAGTGCATGCCCCCACGTGATTGTCCTCCAAATGTAGTAACCTACAACACTTTGATGGATGGCTTTTGTTGCATACATATTTCAGCAAATGAAGATGAGCAATGTGAAACCAGATTTAGTCACATACAATTGCTTAATTGATGTCATGTTCAAAGCTAGAAGGTCCAAAGATGAGATTGACTTGATTTCAAGGCTTTCTCTTGATGGGTTGCAGCCTTATGTCTGCACATTAAACATAATAATTGATGGACTAAGCAACGCAAGATCCTTGGATAAAGCATACGAAGTCTTCAGAAACATGGAAGAAATTGGCATCTCACCAGATAGTTGCTCTTACAATATCATCATTCATAGCTTTATACGGCATAAGTATGTGTTAAGGGTAGCAGACCTCATTCAAGAAATGTATGACAAGTGTTTCTCGGCATATGGCCTCATGATGGCTCTTTAGTAGGAAAAGATGACATTATGAGATCACTAAATTGGTCTTCATGGAAAGATAAGCTGAAAGTTTCATATGTAATAACCCATACCTCTTGGTAATGATGTTTTCTTTTCCTATTGTAAGTTAATTCTACTTCTGTATTTTTAAATATGACCTTGAATGTTATAGTAATGTAATGTCAATTGCAATAGATTTCATGGGGCAGTACATCTAATTTTATTCTCTGTTACTGTTGATTTATCCACTGTTTATATCAAATCATTCTTTGCTTCTCGGCCTCTATTGACACAGCGTCATTATATTATTTTGAGAACTGCAAATTTGTTGCTGAATGCCAAAAGGTGCAACTGATTTTCTTCAAATTTAACACTTGTGTTGCTGGTGTTTGTACAGATAAGGATTGGTTTTCAAGTTTTAACACATTTCTAATCATTTTTTCATTCCATGTTTGAACTGATCGGTATTGTTCTCCTGCTGTTTACGTATGGCATTAGCTAATTTTGGAGTTTGTTTACACATTCAATCCTCAAAATTTTATGGCTGTAAATGGATTGGAATTGTAGGAACAGCCAAGGACATGAGATTGAGCCTTCAATTTATACAAGAGGTAATCATGTTTGCCTAGAAAAAGTTCGTTCTCAAAGGGCAAGATTTGCTTTATCTCTTCTAATGGTAGCTTTTTCATAGGTAGGTACTCCTTACTCAGTTTTACTCGGCTACAACGCGATATGGAGAACTCAAAAATGGCATTTCATTAAAAGCTGAAGATTCATATTGGATTCATCAACAGTAACAGTTTAAATCAGTTTCCTATTAGTGCTGGCGTTTGATAGAGGTTCTGCAAGCTGTGTTCGCTGTCACCAATGTATGGAATCATGTCTTCGCTTGCATTTGTGATTTCCATACAAGCTCGCACTATTTGAATGATTTGATTGATTCATATATATACTTTTCCTAATTTACTTCAATATTTCGATTCTTGGTTTTTTAATAAAATGCAAAACTCTGTTTTCACTCGCTGGGAATTAGCAGTGTCAAACCGGTTTTCGTATCGTTATTGTGTCGTATGATCAGATGTGCGTGTTAAAAATTGATGGTGGAACATGAATTGGAATGCAGGATAACTCCTTCAATGGGGCATGGAGAAATCAGAAATGGAAATTCTTCAGAAGCTCTCTTCCAACAACAAAATGCAGCCAAGATTGGAATTTTGACGAAAGTGCTTTCAGATCTTCAAATTTAGTGTAACAAGAATCGACTGCTATACGAAATCAGATCATTGTGAGTTTCAACAGAGCAGGTGATAAATGGGGCGTGGAGAAACTGAAATTGCATATAATATAGAAGTTAAAGGTTGGCTATTTAGTATGGATAATGGTTGAATTTTTTTTGCTCAGTAACACCATGGTAGCGCTGCTAAGAACAAATACTGAAATTCCGAAACCTCTAAATTTATCTTGATGGATGTATAGCAGGAATGATGAGGTGAGAGCTTCATATGTTACTCATACCTCTTACTAATGAGTTTTTCTTTTCCTGATGTAAATTATTGGAGCTTTGTATTTTGAAAAATAGTTCAGATCTTCAAATTTACTGTAAGGACAATCAGTTCCTATCAACAATGCGAACATTCGGAGCTTCATCAACAGAAGATAATATTTCCTTGTTTTCAATAAGTTCATTTCATTTGCAAAATCTATATTAAATATGTTGATGATGGATTTCTGCAATTTGATCACTTCGATTTATTCAACGATTGATTTGGTTAGCTCGTCAATTCGAACCTTAGACATGTTGTTTACAGTCGAAGATCAGCTTCTGTTGGTATTGGGGTATGGCATCAGTAGCCTCAATTGCCGCCTTCAAATCATAAATAGTGTCACCGTTCTCGACTTCAGCGGTGAGGATCTTGCTAGTAATAGTTTCACCAAAATCTGGATAAAACTTTCCGGAGTAGATGATTTCAGAAATGGGTCATAAAAAAGCGAAAAGTTTATTAATTATTAAAGAAAACTAGTCGAAGACTTGCACGTTGCGCATGTTATAAAATATTTTTTATTCATATTTATTACTATTTCTAATGGTAACTTAAATAAAAAAATCATTAGAAATTTTCAACATGCACAAAACACATGATATTAAGTATAGATCAAAATAGAGATTGAACATTGATATCAAACAATGATAACTTTTGAATTTGATAAACATGTTAAAAGACTGATTGTGAAGCGTTAACTTTCCACCAAATCCCTCTATTTTCTTCAAAATTTTGTATGTATTGTTGCAAACAAACTATAAATTCCACGAAAAATGCTGGAATTCAAAAAAGAAAAAAAAAAACAAAAAACTAAACCATTCTCATTAGCAAAAGTTTTAGATGACCAAAGTATCTTTGAGCATTTCACTATTTTGACAGTGTTTTGCTTTAATAACTGCTCATAGTTCGAGTATTGCATCCTAATTCAAAAATCCAGAGTTCCACATTGTTTGCTCTCAATACTCTTTGTTTTCTCATTCTTTTTAGCATCACTGTCAATGCCTCGATTTCGCCCAATACCAAGCTTAGGCAATCCCCGGTTCAATCCCTCGAGCAGAACACAAGCTTTACACCATTTCTGCATAATAAGTAATGTTAAAAGGATAAAATGGTAGAACCAATACATAAAACACATTCTAGAGAGGGAATCCCGTTTCGATCACTACCAGAGCAAATTGCAATTCCCAAGGTGAAATTAGTTTCCTATCCGATCGCAAAAAAAGCAAAATGAACACTCACTTGGCTTGAAATATAGCCACATCGTTCGCAAGTCCCCTGTTCTGGCATTTTTGTGGAAGTGGATATTCTGAAATTCTCGCCTGATTTGATGATGTCAAGTATAGCCCTGGGTCTGCAATGCAAGCCACCGATAATGTGTTAATATATGGCAAGGGTATGAAAATTTCCACCATATATTTCAGGGTCAAAGCTGTTTATGGAAATGCAGTATGTAGGGGGAAGACAGTTAGCTCGTAGGCAACGTGGCCCTAGCATTGGCACAGATCCGAGGAGATGAGATGCAGGAAGTTCCAAGAAATTTGAAGAAAGCTTTCTATAGTCACCAAAATAACATCAGAAATTCAATTGGGAAACTACCTCATTCTCTCCAAATCTTTAATGAACTCACGAGCAAAACCCCGATATGCATTTGGGGAGTATATGCCTGCAATAAAATACTTGTAAATAAAAAGGCAAACAACAAAACAGATAAGTAACAAGCACTAGATAGGAAAAGAAACGAGTAAACTGAAACTTACATTCAGTGGAGAAGTAGTCCAGCCTCTTAAAATAAGCATACGTGAGATTCTGGTCAAGGTTGTACAACTGTTCCCATTAACACACACACACACACACACACACACACACACACACACAAAATATAGTACATCAGACGCAACAAGGATATATCACAATCTCCTTCTCGTAGGTGTATTTGAAAGGCTTGCATCTCGGTATTGGCCCATCTTCACCGGTTGTTATCAAAGTGCATCTACTCAATCTAAAAAACAACAATATGGCATTCACTTAACTACCAAAATGAAATCAATCCATGGATTGAGAGGGTTCAACAACCAACTCCTCCAATTTCATAGTTAACCAAAGGGGAAAAAAAGTACCAAAAGGAAAGAGAAGAAGTCAAAGCTGAAAGAGAACTCTAGATTTACCTAGCAATATCGCCTCGCAATATATTCAAAAGAACTGTTTCGGCAATATCGTCTGCATTATGTCCAGTAACAACCTTGTCTACTTTCAATAAGGCAGCACCTCGATCAAGGGCCTTTTAAAACACAGAAAACAAATGTACAATTATTTCTAAAACCAATGGAAGGAGAATTGAATGATCAAAGAAAAATAGTGAAGAGTTACTTCTGTACCTGACGACGAAAAACACCACAAAAAGTACAATTATTCTTTAAACCAATCATCTTCACAATCTCATCCATTGTCCATCCATACAAATCCTTGTATGAAACAATCTTTAAAGGCAACCCATACTGAGAGGAAACAAAGAAAAAAAGGATTAACCATTCAAACTATAGTCTTATACCTTAACAGAACAAAGAATTCCAGTAAAAAAGCAAATACTTACCTGAATTTCATTTCTTTTGACAGTTTCAAGGGAATCATCTCTATAGCCAGTAATGCCCTCATCAACAGACAATAAGAATAGATCCAGATCATAATTATGCCGTCGATTTAATTCAGATAATACATAAGCAAGAACAGTGGAATCTGCAATGAAAAAGAAAGGGCAAGCATGAACACGGTCACACGAAATCTCTGTTAACAAGGTAAAGCAGATACCAATAACAGAGAAGAGCATCACCTTTTCCACCAGAGGCACCAATAGCAACACGCTCACCGGGCTTGAATAGCTGGTTGTCAATTATCGTCTGGTGTATTTCATCCTCAAATACTTGATAAAAACACTCCCTGCATATCTTTTTCCATCCAATACCAGCAACAACTTTATGAATTCAACTCGTATATATACTATAAAGACTGAGAAAACAAAATAAAATTGAAGTTAACTAGGAAAGCAAAGTTACCTGTTCTAGAGTTTTAGGTCTTTTAAGAGCAGGCTTTCTCTGGTTACAGAGGCAACAAAGACGACCTCCAGTCTTCCTGGACTTGGTATCAGCCTCCTCCATCTAACTATAACTTGATGACTACAGAGTAAAAAGCAACTCTTTAGGAAAGCCTGCATTAAAAAGGAAGACCAAAACGGCAGATATTAACTTATTGACTTCATACGAGAGCCAAGTATTTTCGGAAAACATAGTGTAATACTATGTAGAAGCTAAGGAACAACTTAAGTTAGAATGAAATAAGGGTCAAAGTAATAACCCCTAAGATTGGAAGTCGGGATCAACGGAGCCTCAAACGAATTTTAGGAATATAAACTCATCCCTCAACTGGCAATTGACAAATATTAGGGGAGTTAAACTAATAGTTTTACGAGGGCTATCTGGTAAAAATTTACCAACTTGAGTCTGAGTGATAATATCACTAGAATTCAATTGGACTAAATGGGTGTTACCAAATTTAGGAACCCTTTTGAATTTTGATCCTTAATACCAGAAACAAGTTTCACCAGCAGGAAAAAGAAACAAGCTTGACATAAAATGGTATCCAACTAAATGAACTTGTAAGAGAATGAACATACCCAAGTAAACCATCCAGTGAATACTAGTACAAAACCTATATATCCAATCAAATATTAAGCCCAAGATAGAAAAAAGTTGATATATATTAATTGTCAATCATAACACAAAATAAGATGGTAAAATCATACAACAAGTAAGAATCAAACTAACTAACCTCAATAACATTGGTGTTCTCGGATGCGCCGATTGCGGCGGCGACCAGTGGAGGACACAAGCGCCGGTGCAGAATCTCGAGCTAAGTATAAAACGATCCGTATAACGTTTTGCTCCCTTTACTCGCAAATTGAAACCTTTTAATTAAAATTGTATTAATAAAATCAATAGGTGTAGGCTATGGTCACTTTGTTTTTAACCCATGATCCAATGGTTAACAAAGTAATGGTTACTTTGTGAAAAACAAAGTGACCATAGAATATCCCAAATCAATAATTTAATTTAGTTTTAAATATTTTCTTTGGATATTCCATCTAATTTTTTTTAACTCAAACATAATTTTCAATACAAAGACATTAGAAAGCCAACCAGAAAAAAATAAAAGAAATGAAAAGATCAGCATTGAAACGGGCATTGCGTGCAATACAATGAGCAACCCCATTCGCTGCCCTTGGAACAAACGATACCAGATAATCAGGTCTATTAGATATTTTAAAATCTCTAATATTGAGGAGATTCCAGCAATATTCCATCTAATTTTAAAATCTCCATCATATTTATTCACTAATATTAGATATTTTAAAATCTCTAATATTGTTTTAATAAAAATTAACGCTACAAAATTTGATGATAAAGTAAAAGTCAATAATTTAATATAATTTTTAATTCTTTTTTCTTCGGATGTTCGGTTCGTTTTAAGAATCTTCTTAGCTGAAATTGAAACTAGCAGTAAAACCATATTTGACCTTATGATTCCAAAATACTATCAGTAGTTGGCTTATAATAAGTTATAGTTGATTGTTTATGCAATTACGGATCATTTTGTATGCTATAATTGTCTTCCACCATTATGCTCTCCTCCCATTCAACTGCATTTGCATAATTCTCATTACCAACCCAAAACCTTTCTAGGTGTTCTAAATTGAAATTAAAAAAATTTCCACACAAAAAGCTAATGAGCATACAAACTCATATGAAAAATGTCTAGGTCCGATACTCTAGTATTCTTCTATACATAAAATTGTTTCATAATTTATGTCTAAATTTTATTTTATTTTTGAGAGAAAAATTTATGTCTAAATTTGATATAGGAGATAATGGATGAAATGAGGAAGTTAGACAGTGAAGGAAACCATAGAATTAGAAATGTAATATTACATTTTAGGATAATTTTCTAAAAAAAATTCTATGTTTATCGATTTTGTCAAAATGGTGTTTGTGTTTATTTTTGTAACAAAATGAGGATCATGTTTAGCTCCATTATCCAAAAGGCGGAAAAGTTATTAACGGTGTTAAATTTAATGACGTGGCTAGGTGATTTTAGTGTTAATTTATTGGTAAATTTCTAAAAAATTCACGTGTTTACAATTTTAAGTGTGAAAAATAAACTTTCTATATCATGATCAATAAATAAAGACCATAATAGTCCTTGCCTTACCATTAAATTTAACACCGTTAATGATTTTTCCGCTTTTTGAGTAACGACGCTAAACACAGTCATTGTTTTGTCAAAAAAATAAACACTAACACCATTTTGACAAAACTGTTAAACATAAGATTTTTCTAAGAAATTACCCGCATTTTAAGCATCAAATAACATCAAAATAAATAGTTTTTTTGTTTATTTGAAATAAGAAGGTTAATGTATATTATTTTAGTTTTGTTTGATTTTCAGTTTTAATGAAACTTAGAAAAACCAAAGAATACTCTAAACTTAAATATTTTCTTTTTGTAGTTTTAATGGATACTAGAAAAAAAAGACTACACAACTTTTTCAGTTGAACTCTACCCAATTGATTATCAAGAAATCAAATCCATCTTGCTTTTTTAAAAAAAAAAAAGAAGAATATTACTCAAAAAAAGTTATGCAAAAATTATTGCAGATAATTGTAGAATAAACAGTATAACTGGGGGAAGAAAATCCGACCAGTCAGTTCAAGATCTATAGTTTCAAACAGAGAATGCTATCAACGAAATAGCTAGAACTTGTTTGTGAACATTAAAAAGCAAAGAACTGAGAATACAGCAAAATATTAACAATTTTTAATAATGCTCAACCACTAACTAAAACGTGAGCCAAAAAGTATCAGTAAATTGACTATGACATGGCACTCCACGCCTAACTGTACAATCTGAATTTAATTCAGAACCGATGATAACAGTTTCGGGCAAAATATTTTAGTCAATGGCACCTAAAATGATTACAATCAACGTTTCCTTTACAATAACTCATCACTTGTCCTGCCCACGCTCACTCTCTAAACGCCGATTTATATCCTGCTGTAGCACCTCCATGTATTCCTGCATATGACAAATTACAGTTTTAATTTATGTGAATCCAAATTCCTTAGATAGTATAAGATACAATCATCACCCTTCGACTTATTCAAAACCATAAGAATCCCTTAAGTTCGATATATACAAACATAACAGAAGTTCAAATGATCATACCCTTCGACCAGGTACTTTACCAAGTGCGATTTACCAAAGAGTATTTACTGCTTAACGGTCATTTAGACTTTTATGTTAGTATATGTCCATAAACTTTTATGCCTCGTTTTAAAATTCAAGGACCAACATATTAGTAACACCAAAGATGGGAGCCAAGGATGCAATTTACATCTAAGAACATTATTAGCATCCTATTCGATTCAAGGATGTAACAAGCTAAAATTAATAAAATAAACAGAACTTACATTAATTATATCCTCATTGTTGCTTAACTCATTCAAAATATCAAATCCAGCTTCATTGCCATTGAGCCCAACTGCATTTTCAGCTACCGCAAGAAAAATATCTTCAGGTGTGTTCATCTCTCCAATTCTCTGAGCCATTTCCTCCAGGTCAATCTGAGTTTAACAGAAAAACGAATGGGTTACAACTTGAAGATCAATCTCTCAAAAATTGAATTAATCTCTTGGTAAATATTTCACATTGCATTTATCTTATTGTTTGGAACAGTACAGACCTGAACATTTCCATTTCCATTTCCATCCAAGTTCATCGCATTGTAATGTTGTTGGGGTTCAGATAGCGAAGGAGGAAAAGACCGGGTAGCTGGCCCACCCTGACCAAGAACCTGGGAAACTACTGGCATCATCTGTTGCATCATCCTAGAAAGATCAAGACCACCACCGCCTTGACCACCTCCTAAACCGGAGAACATGTTCCCAAGACCTTGATTTTCAACCTGCTGCGCAATTTGGCCAACGGTATTCATTACTTGGGGGTTCTGAGTGAGCTGCTGCAGCATATCCCTCAAGACATTGGGAGAACCAACACCATTTTGCCCCGAGACGCCAGCCAAGAGACCATTCAAAGCAGGGCTTTGCATCACTTGAGACATCATGTCAGCAGCATCCAACCCGGAAGCAGAATTTTGCTGCCCAAAAGGTCCACTTTGCAGATTCCTACCATCAGAAGGGGGTATTTGACCTGCTGCTGCATCGTTTACACTTGAGCTATTTGCACCAGAAAGATGAGATGCAAGAGATTGCAGAAGCTGTTGACTACTTGTTACACTGTTCAAGTTCTGGCTAGCTGGGGTAGAGCCGGTTGTGCCATCTACCGATGGTTTTGGCTGCTTGGTTCGCCTCTAGTTCCATCAAATAACAAAATATTTCAGTTCAACATCTTTCTTTGGAGCATCCACAAGCATTAGATTAAACAAATAGTGAACAGCCAACATATGCAATCAGACTGTATTAAAAAAAAAAAAAAATCAACTTTCAAGTACACGAGATGGAATGATTATCTAGTAGCAGTAGTCATGAATCCCGTAACATCTAGTTAACATTTATGGATATCGCTTCAGTGAAGTAAACAAGTGTAATTTGATTTCAATTATTGATCATAGAAAAATATATTTTTATCTTCTTATAATTCATAAAAAGAGGCAACAAAAATGAACTTGAATAAAGTAAGTAAAGCATTAAATATACCTTGCGATCCAAACCTCCCATCCCTAATCCAAGAGGGATAGTTTGAACATTTTCTGACGAATCATGCTTCTCACTGGAACTTGGCATATTTTCTGAAGTCCCTTCAGATTTTGTTGAAGCTTCTTGACTTGAACAACCCACTGAACAAGGTGTTACATCTTTTGAGTTCAAAGTGCTCTCATTAGCATCTCTATTACTTCCTTCGGCATGTTCATCATGTTTCTGGCCAGTATCTAGCATTGATCAGGAATGATCACCAAATCACTAAGAGCAAAACAAACAGTGTATAAAGCATACCTTTTGATCATTGCCATCAGATGTTAACCCAGATGAATTCACAGTAGATTCTGCTGCCCCACTATCCACCGTAACATTACGTTGTTCATTGATTGCATCATTACCTACACCAGAACTGACAGCCCCTGCACATACAAAGTCATTTAAACCATCAACAAATAGCAAAGGATGTTTTTCTTCATTTCTTCTTATATCAACAGCTACACACCTGACGCAGGCTGATCACCTTGCATTGCTCCAACAAGATCCCTTATTTGTGAATTGATATCAGCTATGAGAGTATCTACTGGAGGCGAAACCGAGACACCTAGACCAGGTTGTGCACCACTTGGAACTGCAACACCAGTGGAATGTGATGGCACTGCTGCTACGACATTTCTCAACGGTAGCACCCGCATAGGGCCTGAACTGGCTAAACCAATACCATTGCCCTGTTCTACCTGCATCCCCTCTCCATTACTTGTACGGGCTGCCACATTTGCTAAAACTGGTGCAAGTGAGGTACCTGATGATAAAGAAGTGTCAAATAGACTCCCAAGGCAATGTGTCAATTGAAAAATGATTAGCTTGCTTTTCTTACCAGCAGCATGTATATGTATGTTTATGTTCCTCGGGACATTACTGACCCCAATACTCATAGGATTTGGTTGCATGGCAGAACCACCAAAGAGAGAATTTGTTTGTAGAGGAAAAGGCTGGCAAAAGAAGTTAAGAATTTCAAAAATAGGTGGCATCAAAGGAAAGCCATCACAATCAATTCACAAGTTAAATGAAGTTAAGAGACTTGTCATGGACGAATAACAAAATGAATGCTTAAACAGAATTTACGCACTCATGACAACATCAATCATTTAGACTGCACATCTCCTTTCTCAAGGATGAGACAAAAAGGATTTCAATCAATAATTATCATACATAGTGGCTTCCATCATCCATGCTCACGCGTTTTTCTTGATAGTTTTAACATATTATGATACTTGAGTATCTCTTTTGCCCCATACTCTCCTATCCAAATACATTTCATAATATGTTACAATTTACATATTCCATATGATTAACACTATTTTTTGCCAAGGTTTTGGCTACCTCGTGAGCTCTGACTGCATAGTAGTCCCATTTTCCTGAAGTTGAATATACATACAGAAATAAACTAAGAGTATGAGATGCCATTCCCCAAAACTGACTATCACATGATCACCAATGCAAAATCAAACTGACAGAATTGTTGTTTACTTCTGAAATAAAAGCGGAGAACCAATTTTGACATTTTGCATGTGAAACTGCAAATGGTATGTCAAGTCAACACATACATTGAACCAATGTGACAACAAAAAAAAAATGAAATAAGGGCTTCTTTGGTCTTATGTAAGAAGGATTAAAATCACAGGTGTCTTTTGCTTGACAAATAAACGCTTAAATAGTTTCGCTCCTTCAGAAAATATCATTCCCTCCTCATATATGAGCAAGGATTTCTAATATCCTGAAAGCAATTGATTTGGATTTTGTGCCAATATATTTGCTACTATTTTGAATTGACTCATCCTAAACACCACTATAACCAACTACCAGATTGTGTCCATAAAATGCATGTCATTTCAACAGTATCCAACATAAATCGTCTGTACTGTCTCCCTATTTTCAACCACGAGCTACATCGGAGCGATAGTAGAGTAAACCAAATTGCTAAAATTTATTCTCTTCTACAAACCTGGACCATTATTGGATTAGGCCCTGCTGGAGATATATAAACTGCAGGTCCAGGATTTACAAAAGCTTCATTCTGCAAGTCCAAGAAAAAAATGAATTATAAATGCTTCTTGATCAAGAATCACACAACTAGCCAAGTTCTAGAAAGGTACAGGCGGGTTTCCCATTTGCAATGTCAACATTGTCCGACCAAGCTCCAAAAATAGAGCACCCAAATGCTGCATTGCAACCCCAACGTAGCTTGATTCTGCCTGAATTTGTCCCCTAGTAGATGGATCACTAGAAGAACCCTCTTGTTCTAGCCGCCCTGCAACATGCTATAGAGTTGCCAGCACATTACAAAATAAAATAATATCAGATCTCTCAACTTGTCAAAAATTCTGCAATTTTATGCTGTAATGGGAAGACAATTTCTAGAATCACAATCGAGTGCATACTCTCAACACATATTCCATGTATTTTGCAAAACCATTTGAGTCCCGTGTAAATTCACAAAATTATTTATGATGTGATGAGTTCAGATCAAGCTCTGGAAAAGATCACAAGGAATCCTCGCACAACCGCAAATAAGTAAAATAGTTGTGTAGTCACGAAGTAATAACACCAACACAATAATCTCCTTTACTTAACTAAGGCAAGGGCATAAGTGATTCAGTCGCCATTGAACTTTATGTTAGTTCCTACTAATCACCTCACATGCTTGAAAAATACTCAGTGAGTGAAAAAAACACAACAATATATGACAGAGTATTGAGAAAAAAGAACAAGTGCCGCGAGCTTAGGCACAGGAAATTCACCTATGAGGAATTAGAGCCAACAGATAAAAACAAATGATGGAAGGGAGCAAGAGGAAATAAGAAATTACAGATAATGTAGCAACTGCGCGATCACCAAGAAGTCGCTCTGCTTGTCGCAAGATAATGGTCAATGCTTGTAAGCCCCGGACATTAGAAGGTAATTCTGCTCTTGGCATTTCTCGCATATTGTTTGGATTTGGAGAATTGTTTCGCTGACTCACTAGACAAAGCAAAACAAGTTACTTTCAGCAATTTTCAAGTGAGAATATATGAAGTAATTCCATTTCTATCGTTACCATCTTGTGCCAGAGACTGGTCCAGACATGCCATGAACTCGGAAAGTGTCCTCAGAGCATCAGGAATTGGCTGTAGCCCAAAGAAAGTTAAGAAAAGAACAAAAAATTGATAAGTAAAGGAACAGCTGGGCAATCTATTACCGAGTGAATGGAAGGAAGAGGTACTGCTCCAGTCATAGGTATTTGCATGACTTGTGGAAATGGTTGACCAAGAAAAGGTTGACCAGTTTGTGTTTGACTTCCTGTTTGACCCTGACCACTACCATTAGTTCGTGGTGCTCCTGCAGTTTCATTTCCTTGAGGAGTCTGACCACTAACAGTTGGCTGCAAATTAAAAACCTCGTAAATGAGCTCCATTTGAACATGAAAAATTAATCAGTATATACTTTAAGTTTTTCAAAGTTCCTCGGATATTTTCATCTCTAAATGTATTACATACACAAAGAGATGTTAAAATCGACCATCCTATCCAAGAAATTCATCAAATGATACAATCTACTTCCATGGTGAAATCAAATATCAGAATTTTAATTCTTTGTAATTCTTCCCTACCACAGGGATCCATCCCCAATGATATATTTGGTAGATTGATATTATTACTAGACATAACCAACTATCACAAGTATAAATTTCTTCCTTCTAGAATGTTCCTACCTCTTATGCGACCATTTCCTAACTTGATCCAGCCATAGACCATTGTCTATCATAAATATTATAATGCAAAGGGTGTTACTTCAGTGATCACAATTTTCAAACAGAATTTCAGTTACAATACATTAGAGAGTCAACGTTTTTTTTTATATATAAAAAGAATGGTCAACAGTAGAATCACAAATACATGATAGACTTCTTTAAGTAACTATTACTAACCATGCTTGGGGGCTGCATGCCACCAAGGCCAATAGTCTGACCACCAATTCCGAATGAGTTTAGCACAGCCCCAATGACCTGCACATAAAAAAAGTATAAGGTGCTAATGGAAATATCCACCTTCACCAAGATCCTGGTTAAAGGCCTCAAATGAACAATGCGAAACACACCCGGGAGAAATCTGGACCAGCTCCTTCACCAGGATCCCCAACATTCAAGGTCCCAAGAACTACACTGTGTGATATTTGCCCAATACGATTTTGAGGGGTTCCACCATTAGGATTATTTCCTGCCAAATTGAATAAACAACTATTTTATACATGCAAAAGGACTCATAACCACACTACTGTAAATCAAAACTAACTGAAAAACCAGTACCTCGATTAGCATTATTAGCATTGGCATCTCCAGAGCTTGTTTCTGCTGTGGATTGAGGTTGTCTTACAACCATGTGCAAGGTATGACCATTATCCACTTCTTCAAAATAGTCAAGGAACTTGTAAACCACGTTATAATTTAATTAGTACAGGGAATGGATACAATATTATAAATCCTATGGACATAACTTTTGCAATGACAAAGATGATTGGATACGATATTCAGAAAGGAGATGTTCATCCTTCAAGACTTTTCCCCGGAAAATCAGTCTTTGGTGACCTACGGGAACACCAACTTCAGAAGCTATTCTCTCCTTAAATGCTGAAACAGGCATCTGAAATATCCACAAGGTAATCGTATTAGATATGTTCTTAGAACTATGTAAGCTAAAACATATACAGTTAAACCTCGATTAAGTAATATTCGATAAAGTAATAACCTCGCTTAAGTAATAAATTTTGTCGGTCCCAACTTGGGCCAATGTAGTAAAGTAATATTCTCGTTAAAAGCATAAGATAATAAAAAATTTGAAATTCCTGAAGGGCCCAAGTAATATGTAAAGTAATAATTCCAGAATTATACCTATATATAATATACATGAGTTACAAAATTCAATATTTTTCGAATATGAATCCATAGTAGCTTGTTTCTTCTTTCTACCAAAGCCAAAATGAACTTCATCCATGACTTTATGTAAAGCATAAATAACTTATGGTATGTTTTGCTTGTGTTCTCACAAGTAATTATCCAAAGTGTTTTTTTTTTTTTTTGAGAGTTCACTTTCTACGATCATGGGATTTGAACCCATGACCTCACACTCCTTAGTGGAATGTAATAACCACCGAGACATTACTGGGTGGGTTGTAATTATCCAAAGTGTTGATTGCTTGAAATGCTTCATTCAATGACACTCTTGAAATGACAATGCTATCGTCCGATTCAGGATCAGTCCGGTCCCAAGAGTATTACTTTAAAGAGGTTTAACTGTATAGAATTAATGGATATTTCAATCCAATTTCTGTCCCTATCCTATAACTTAAAAGCTTTTTCACAAATTGTATATACCATCCTCCAACAAATCAGAAGAATAATGAATGACAACTATAAAATAGGGACTCGATTCACGGTAGTATTAATAGAAGAGACAGAAGCACAGAAAGAGAGAGACTTTGACCCTTACATTTCTATCCACTTTAAAAGTATATCGCTGTGAATCTATAGTTTTGACATTGAGCTCAACAATTGCATCAGAACCATCTCCAGATATATTCCTAGTACTGGAACCTTCATTGGACAACTGATCCGCCATGATATCTGAGCAGCAACTCTAAAACAAAAAGGAAACACATAAAAGACCATCCAGATAACCAAGTTGCTTCCCGAAACCTGGAAAACATTTTAGTTCTCAAACACGGATACAAGGACAAGGAAAGTGCTTAAGCTTAGTAACAACCCAATAAGGAACAATGCAATTAATCATACAGAGACACCACCAATGCTATTAAAATCGATTCACTTATAGCTAAGTCAGACTCCTCTTCGCAGAGTAATATAGTTCAACCTGTTGAGTTCATATATTCTAAGAAAACAACGTCGTAACCTACACTTCTCATTTTAAAATCAGATCTCCATCTTCCAAAATCAAACAACGAGTCATATCAGCACATATCATTTGGATATATAATTCAACATCCAACTATTTTCCTAACACCCTTTTGAAACTAAAGCCACTCAATCAGCGCCAAACAGCTCGCAATGCACATCAACATCGAAAAATTGAAGCTTGATGTACAATGGAAAGAAACCCTAACCTCATAAAATAAACTCAGCTAAGCTCTAACTCTTCTAAATGCAACCTGCACATGAGATTATCTAATGGGAAAATCATATCATAGCATCCCGGAACCCGGGAGACAGATCTATTTCATTCAAAATCAGACAAATCATATCATAACGAATCAAATACGCGCATTTTGCATAAATAACTTCTAGGGTTTATAAAAAAAGACATAAATGTATTGAAAAACATAGTAAAAAACAAGAAATCAAACCTCTTCCTTTTTCCTGAATACAAAATCGAAACAAAGATTGGTTTTTTTTTTTTTTTTTGAAACTGATCGGAAGACTAATGGGATATGGAGATGACTTTGGGTGGAAGGTAGCCTACAACGCGAATGTTTCGCCGAATTAAGCTCGCTGTAGATTCCAGAACAATCTAGGCCAATCAACGGTGCTGCCTGCGTTGACGATAGTCGGAGCAAACGACGTTGTCTTTGCGTTTTTTGTCAAACAAAACAAACCTTTCTTTTGGCTCAAGGTCACGGTCCGACCATTCTACATGAACCAACTCTCAACCGACCCGAGTCACGCTTAAAACTAACCATATAAATGGAAAACTAGGGGTGGCAATTGGACGGGAGAAATCTGAAACCCGCGGGCATCCGATCCATTGTACGTAGGAAATACCCGGATTCTTTGGGTGTGGGGATGGGCCTGGGTTTAATTTTGGGTGGGTGCAGGTGTTGCTACACCGAATTATGGAGCTGCCCGATCGAACTCCGAAAAAATCCGATGAGAAAATTCGTAAATAACCCGCAGAAATTCCCTTTTTGAAGTAATATTTCACTTTTTGAATTGATTAGTCGTTTAAACTTTTATTTGTTTGTTTTCTACTGATTTTATAACTTATTTTTTCTAAGTAAAATTATTCGTTTGTATCGAATTTATTATTAGATATATAAATTAGTAAATTTATTTTTTAAATTAGAAAGTTTATTAATATTTTTTTAGAAAATTGGGTGATGGAGAATTCTTGAAATCCGTAGGTACCCGTTTCGGACGGGTGTGGGTACAAAAACAACCCTGAACTCTTTTTTGAGATTCATCAAATCCGCATCCAAAAGTTTTGGGTGGGGAACGGGGGACTCAAACTCGCCCCAAACCCGACCCATTGCCACCCCTAGGGAAAACTGATATTCCAAATCGAAATTGTACCGAAAAATATGCTCAATTAACGCACAAAGTTAATGCTACGTAAATTTTTTCAAACAATCTTTTATTCTTTTATCAAACAATCAACAAATTTTGTTAAGAAGTTGTGGGCTTTGGAGACTATTAAGCCTACTCTAATATTAAGCGGTTGGGGTTCCTTAACGGTTGGGTTTAATACGAGTGTAAATATGTCTCTAATGCTTGTAATCTGTATTCAATTATCATAGTAAATATCTTGTCTTTGTAGTGCCACCAGATGTAGTCATTCACATTGTCAAACTGAGTAAACAATTCGTGTGTTTTGTTTGTTTTCATTATCGTAATTGCATTAGATCCTAATAAAAGCATACATTAGTAAACAAAGAATTCAAAGGGAGACCTCAACGCAGGTAACCCCAATATCAAAGAAAAGAACCACCAAACCAAAACAACCCATTACACCAGCCCCAAAATCAAAACAAAAAAGAACCACCAACCAAACAACCTATACAACAAATGCCTAAAAACATTAATCCTATACTCTAAATCATACTACACACGGATTTTTAGCCCTTGTTTGAGAGGGGATTAATGGAAATAATGGAATGTAAAATTTTCATTTAACCACGTTTTAAAGTTTTTTTAGAGAATAAATGAGAGTTAATGGAGTTTAAAATTTTACTTCCATTAACCTCGAAACTTTAAGGCTTAAACACCTCTTTGCCCCCTATGGTATCCAAAATGTTGACATTTGCTCCCTGTGGTATTATTTCGTCACATTTTCCCCCTGTGGTATCCTAATTCGTCACATTTAGCCCTTGAATTGATGGAAACATACAAAACTTGTTGTCGATTGTCACATGTCACAGTTCCACATGTCAACATATCACGTAACAACTCAATTTTTTTTAAAAAATAATATTTTGCGATAGATTTTAAACAAACATAGACGTCAATTGATCATACACTTATCATTTTTGTTAAAATTAAACATTCATATCGTATGTGTATGTCTCAAAATATTGACACATAACAATAGGTGTCAGAATTGCTATATTTGCATCTAGTGAAGGACAAAAGGTGACGAATTAGAATACCACGGGGTGCAAATATGACGAATTGGAATAGCACAAGGGACAAATGTGACAAAATAATACCACAGGGGGCAAATGCCAACATTTTGAATACCACAGGGGGCAAAAGGGTGTTTAATCCAAACTTTAACTTCCAAATCGGAGATTAATGGAAGTAACATATGATGAACCCTATTTGTTTTGTTGTGACTAAACTGTTTCAGAAGATATAAAATATTTAGGGCTTTTACACTTATGCATGTTGATTAACAATTTTCTTCAAGTATTTGTGTAAGTCCTTTTCAGCATGAAACTATCGCTCGTCAGAAGATGGATGTTTCAGAAGCTGAATATCTCAAAAGCCGACTCCTTAAGAGCCTCGTTGAAAGAATTGTTTCAACTAGAAGACATCTCTCAGAAAATCAAACTTAATCATTCAAAAGATAGTATCTCAGAATTTGGAAACCAAATCAGGAGATAGCTATTCAGAAGATGGTCAAGTGTGTTTCAGAAGTAGAAGTCTCAGAAGCTGAACATCCTGTTGAAGAAAGTACTGAAGATATTCATCCATAAGATAAGAAGTAACTTCAGTAGATATCAGACTGATTCAGATGACATAAAACATGTTTTTTCTAAAGCATTAAATGCACGTGCAACACATTTAATGTTCGTCGCGCCAAGTACAAAAGTGGTTGCAGAGCGCGCAAGAACTATTCAATAAAGTTCAAATTGCATCTTTGGCATGTTTAATCTAAGTCTAACTCAATGAAAAAAAAGTATGGGCTGCTTTATTCCTAAAATAACAAGTTTTTTAAGGGATTTAGAACAAGTACAAATTAACGGATATCTTATCCATGTACTTGAAGACCATTTGAGAAGAAAGTAGAGTATCGGCTACTTCCTCTATCTCACAACGGTTTGAAGATTCAAATTCATCAACGGTCTTCTCCAAGTTCATATAAATATGAGGTCTGATCAAATTGAAGCTTACACGCGACTTACTGACTCAACGCAACTCTATTTTTCGTAAGAAAAAACAGAGCATTCCACTTTCCTTCTTTCATAATTCTAAACTGTGAAAGAGAGAGTAAAGAAAATACAAGTTCATAATAGAAATTGTAAATTGATATCGTTTGTGATATTCAATTAGAAAGAGAGAAATCCAATTGAGGTTTGAGTTAGGTGTAAAATCCAAAGTGTGGGTATAGGGTTAGGGTATAAGACTATCGGTGAAAATCCTTTAACTTATTCTAGGTTGGTGTTGTAGTTAGTATAACTATATGGGTAAACATATTGTTTTTCTGGTGAGAAATTAGATAGGAACTTCTGATTGTAAAGGAGCTTTGTGTCTGCCACAAATACACACTTAGTGGATTCAAATCTTAAGGAGTGTGATGAACCCTGAGTGTTTTGATTATGTCCAAACGTTTCAGAAGATGAAAACCTAATACCCTCTTACATATAGTTTTTTTGTTGACTAATATTTTTCTACTTAGTCTATGTGTAAGTTACTCAGCAGGTGCTGAATGAATCATTTCTGGATTGCCTAAAGAACTCAGAAGATCCGTTTGCTGAAGTCAGAGTTTCAATAATTCAGAAGCTGGATGCTCCGCTCTGAAGCCGAAGTCTGCTAAAGCTCTCCTCAGAGGTTCTTTGCAATCAGAAGTTTTGCCAATTTGATCAGAAGTCTAGACAACTGGAAATTAGCTTCTGAAAGCTTAGTCACGGGTTCTGTTTGAGCATTTAATGCTCTGACACTTGCATTCAATGCAAGGCGCCAAAAGTTCAAAAAGCTGTTTTGATGGAACGCGCTTGTCTGTTCAAGAGAAACCAGAATTTCCTTGTCTACCCTTTGTTGATCCAATTGAAGAATGATTCCAGTCAACCCTAATCTTTGATTTCAAATCACTTACCGGATTTAGTTAAAGAACAAGGATAACGGAATCAAAGTGTTTGAAGACCGTTTGAAGACTTGACAAATTAACGGTTACAACAACTGATGTCATCTCTGTTGAAGATTCAAATTTTCACCAACGGTCATCCTCATTCACTATAAATAGTAGCCAAGCTCCAATGCATCAACTACGCATGATCATCGAGCAAAATCTCAACGCACTGTTCTAACAAGAAAAACAGAGCATTCTTTCCCATTCTCAATCTTTCTTAGCATAGTCTTAGTTAAAGTGAGAGAGTGAAGAAAAAACAAGTTCATAATAGGAATCTTGTAAACTGATATCGTTTGTGATATTCAGTTAGATTTAAAGAGAGAAATCTAGTTGAGATTAGAGTTGGGTGAGAAATCCAGAAAACAGAGTATTGTTTGTTCTGGTGGAAATCCTTTAACTCTTTTTAGGCTAGTCAGATCTAAGTGAGAAATTAGCTTAAGTTCTATTGATGTAAAGGAGCTTCTGAACTTGCCATAAAAGTTCTGAATAGTGGATTTATAAAATCTCTGTAGGCTGCGACCTCAGGGGCAAGACGTAGTCACAGGACTTTTGTGGTGAACTTGGATAAATCGAATTGTTCAATCAGGATCTCCTGAACTTCTTTCTCCCTCTTATACTTGTTATTTTTGCTTCTGTGTACTTGCTTATATTTAGTGCTGAAACAGATTTTCTCTAAGTATCATTGTCTTTGTTCAGAAGACTGTCCAGAAGTTCTCAAATCAGAACTTCTGTTGCTGAAAACAGTCTAACTGTGTTTAGGCAGAATTTCCCTCAGAAGCAACTTCTGTAAGCTTGCTTCTGACTCTGAGGAAATTTGACTCTGAAAATTAAGTTTCCTAAAGAAAAACTTTGAAACTTTCAGTTTTCAACTTTGACACCTATTCACCCCCCTCTAGGTGATTCTGTTCTTGTTAGGGCCAACAAGTGGTATCAGAGCGAAGGTCACTTCGCATATTTACTAAAGATCTAACAATCTAAGTGTAAGATCCTATCAGAATCAATAGAGATGGCTAGTAGACACCAGCCTGAGAATTCTTCTCACTTCATAGTTCTAGAAGGTTCTTCCACTACTAGACCTCCATTATTTAATGGCAACAACTACTCATACTGGAAGAAAAGGATGATGTACTTCATCCAAGCTCAGAACATGAGTGTTTGGTATGTCATCACTGATGGTGATTTCATCCCAACAAGGATGGAAGTTGGTCTAGGGAATGTTGTTATTCCTCAGAGAGAATACACAGATGACATTCTGAAAAAACTCCAAACTAATGCTTCAGCAATAAATATGTTGCATTGTGCACTTACAGCTACTGAATATAACAAAGTTTCTTCTTGTGAAACTGCACAGGATATTTGGAACAAGCTGGAAGTCACATATGAAGGAACAGGAAAAGTGAAGCAATCTAAAGTCAACCAACTCATGAGAGAATATGAGTTATTTGAAATGCTTGATAAAGAATCTATTTCAGATATGAACTCTAGATTCACCAAGATAGTCAATGACTTGAAGAGTTTAGGAAAAGACATTGAAGAATCTGATCGAGTGAAGAAGATTGTCAGAAGCTTACCAAGGTCTTGGCAAGCCAAGAAGACTGCTATTGAAGAAGTTCAGGATTTGAGCTACTACTTGTATGATGAGCTCATTGGGTCTCTAATTACTCATGAGATGTCATTAAAGAATCATGACCTAAGAGAGAGGTCAGAAGGAAAAAGAGTAGTCCTGAAAGCAGAATCTTCTGAAGAATCCTCGGAAGATGAGGAACTGGCTATGCTGACCAGGAAGTTCAAGAAGGCCTTTAGAAAAGGCAGAGGTGGAAACTACAAGAAGCCTTTCAGGAGCTTTGACAAGAAAACTCCTGATTCTGGTGAAAAATTCAAGAGAGATCCAAACAAGCCTATTGTGTGCTATGGATGTCAGCAACCGGGGCACATTAAGCCTAACTGCCCGGAGCTGAAGAAAGATAAGAAAAAGTTCAAGAAAGCTATGTTGGCTGCCTGGTCAGACTCTGAGACCAGCAGTGATCCTGAAGCTTACCAAGGTCTTGGCAAGCCAAGAAGACTGCTATTGAAGAAGTTCAGGATTTGAGCTACTACTTGTATGATGAGCTCATTGGGTCTCTAATTACTCATGAGATGTCATTAAAGAATCATGACCTAAGAGAGAGGTCAGAAGGAAAAAGAGTAGTCCTGAAAGCAGAATCTTCTGAAGAATCCTCGGAAGATGAGGAACTGGCTATGCTGACCAGGAAGTTCAAGAAGGCCTTTAGAAAAGGCAGAGGTGGAAACTACAAGAAGCCTTTCAGGAGCTTTGACAAGAAAACTCCTGATTCTGGTGAAAAATTCAAGAGAGATCCAAACAAGCCTATTGTGTGCTATGGATGTCAGCAACCGGGGCACATTAAGCCTAACTGCCCGGAGCTGAAGAAAGATAAGAAAAAGTTCAAGAAAGCTATGTTGGCTGCCTGGTCAGACTCTGAGACCAGCAGTGATCCTGAAGAAAAGGAAGAGCAAGCTCAGATTTGTTTTATGGCTATTGATGAGCCAACTTCTGAAGATGTCACAAGAGAAACTTCCGCACCTCCTGAAGCTACATATGATTCCGAGGTAAACATATCTTCTGAACAAAATATCTTTGATTCTCTTGAAGAACTCTATAGTATGTTCAAGTACCTGAAAAGGAAATTGGACAAGAGTGAGGCTGACAAGTTTCTTAGGTTTACTCAAGTTTATTCTGACATGAAAGTGTTAGAAGAAAAACTGTGTAAACAGTTCAGCACTCCTGCTGATGGCTCTAAAGCCAAAGGCAAGGAAAAGCTGCCTCTGGGAAGTGATAAACCCCTGAAGAAGAAGAAACCTGTCACTCCCTCTCTTCTGAAAGAGATAGCTTCTCCTCCTGATGTCGGTACCTCTGAGAGTGCTGTTATAACCTCTAAAGATGTTAAACCTTCTCAGAAGAAGAAGAAATCTCCCAAGAAGCAAAGGGAAAGATCCAAGAACCCTCCTTTTTGCAAGCTTTGCAAGAGTGATGGTCATTGGTTGAAGGATTGCAAGTACCATATTAAAAACCTCTTGCAATCTGAGATATCATTAAAACCTGCTGAAGAGAAATCTAACTCTGAAGGACCCATTAAGGATTGGGTACCTGTCACTAATTGATTGTGTTGCAGGTGGCTCTGAGTGCTCCATCAATGTCAAAGCTGTGGTACATTGACAGTGGGTGCTCAAGGCATATGACAGGTGATGAAAAAGCATTCATCACATTTAATCCTAAAAGAGGTGGAAAAGTCAGCTTTGGAGATGCTCAGAAAGGAAGGATACTTGGTTCTGGATCCATAGGAACTAATCCTCCAATCGAAGATGTCTCCCTCGTCAGAGGCCTGAACTTCAATCTCCTGAGTGTTGCACAACTGTGTGATAAAGGTAGAGATGTTGTCTTCAGCTCCTCTGGATGTAAAATCTTGGACAGTAAGTCAAGGGAAGTTATTCTAACTGCTCCTAGAGTTGAAAATGTTTTCATGCTGAACCTTGAGAATCTTTGCAAAAATATATGCTTGATGTCCAAAGAGGATACCTCCTAGCTCTGGCATAGAAGACTTACTCATGTGAGCATGGACCTTCTGGCCAAAGTAGCTAGAAATCAATTGGTTGAGGGTCTGCCTGAAATTAGTTTTAAAAAGAATCATTTATGCAATGCTTGTCAATCTGGTAAACAATCCAGAAGCTCTTTTAAAACTAAGAAAGTCATTTCAACTAAAAGACCTTTAGAATTACTTCATATGGACCTTTTTGGCCCTGTTCAACCAATGAGCATGGGTGGAAAGAAGTATGCCTTTGTCATTGTAGATGACTATTCAAGATTCACTTGGGTCATCTTGCTTTCTAGCAAAGATGAGTCACTTGGATGCTTCTCAGTTCTGATAAAGAAACTTGAGAATGAAAGGAATGAAAAGGTTGTTCATATCAGAAGTGATAATGGTGGAGAATTCAAAAACTTTAGGTTTGAAGAATTCTGTGAAACCAAGGGAATTGATCATAACTTTTCTGCTCCCAGAACTCCTCAACAAAATGGGGTAGTTGAAAGGAAGAATAGAACTCTGGTTGAGATTGCCAGAACTATGATCAATGAAAGAAGGCTTCCAAAGTACTTTTGGGGAGAAGCTGTTAACACAGCTTGCTATGTTTTGAATAGAGTGCTAATCAGAAGCATTCTGAACAAGACCCCTTATGAACTCTGGAAAGGTCGAAAGCCTAAAATAGGTTATTTCAGAACCTTTGGTTGTAAGTGTTATGTTTTGAATACAAAAGAATATCTTTCAAAGTTTGATTCAAAGGCAGATGAAGCCATTTTTCTTGGTTACTCAACACATAGTAAAGCATATAGGGTTTTTAATAAGAGGACTCAAACTTTAGATGAATCTGTTCATGTACAGTTTGATGAGACTAACCCTGCAGATAGTAGAGCTCCTGATGAATATGTAGTTCAAGCTCCTGAAGTTACATCTCCTGATGTAGAAGAAGATGTTTCTCCTGTTGCTGAACAAGCTCAAGAAGAGAATCCTACTCCAGAAGTCAACTTCCTTCCAGAAGATGCTCCTATATATGATTCAACAAATGATGAACAAGTTTCAGAAGACTCATTGGATGTACCAAGAGAAGTTAGAGCTCATAGGAATCATTCCTTAGAGAACATCATTGACTCTGTTCATAATCCTGTCATGACCAGAGCTCAGCTCAGAAGATACATGGGGAATGTGGCTTTTGTGTCACTTCTGGAACCCAAGGACTTCTATGAAGCTGCAGATGATGATTCCTGGTTAATGGCAATGCAAGAAGAACTTGACCAGTTCAAAAGGTCAGAAGTTTGGACTTTGGTTCCCAGACCTAACAACATAAAGGTTGTTGGAACTAGATGGGTTCTGAAGAACAAACTTGATGAATTTGGAAATGTTGTGAGAAACAAGGCAAGACTTGTTGCTCAAGGTTACAGTCAGCAAGAAGGCATAGATTATGGTGAAACTTTTGCTCCTGTTGCAAGATTAGAAGCCATTAGAATCTTATGTGCTTTTGCATCATACAAAGGTTTTAAGCTCTTTCAAATGGATGTGAAAAGTGCATTCTTGAATGGTTACATTGATGAGAAAGTCTATGTGTCTCAACCTCCTGGTTTTGAAGATCCTAAGTTTCCTGATCATGTGTACAAGCTAAAGAAAGCCTTGTATGGACTGAAACAAGCTCCCAGAGCTTGGTATGAGAGACTGACTAAGTTCCTGCTGTCTAAGGGATTTGTCAGAGGCTGTGTTGATACAACTCTGTTCACTCTGAAGAAGAACAAGGATATCCTTATAGCTCAGGTATATGTTGATGATATTATATTTGGTGCTACTAATGAATCTTTGTGCAGAGAGTTCAGTGACCACATGAAGGCTGAGTTTGAAATGTCTATGATGGGAGAATTAACCTTCTTCTTAGGACTTCAGATCAAGCAAAGTAATGATGGTGTGTTTATCAATCAAGCCAAGTACACTAGAGAAGTGCTGAAGAAATTTGGCATGATGGACTCTAATGCTGTTGATATTCCAATGGATGTCAGCAAAGACATTGATGATGAAGAGAAAGCTGGTAAACCTGTAGATATAAAAATCTACAGAGGTATGATTGGTTCTCTTTTATACCTAACAGCCAGCAGGCCGGATATACATTTTGCTGTGTGTTTTTGTGCTAGATATCAATCAAAGCCAAGAGAAATTCATGATGTTGTTGTCAAAAGAATTCTCAGATATCTTAAAGGCACACCAGAAGCTGGTTTGTGGTATCCCTGTAGTTCTGATTTCACTCCTATAGGATACACAGACTCTGACTATGGTAGAGATACATTGAAAAGGGTCAGCACTTCTGGTGGTTGTCATTTTCTGGGGGAGTGCCTAGTCTCCTGGCATAGTAAGAAGCAAACCTCTGTGGCTCTCTCAACTGCTGAAGCTGAGTATGTTGCTGCTGGAAGTTGTGTTTCTCAGATGCTCTGGATTAAGCAACAAATTGCTGACTATGGAGTCATCCCTGGAACAATTACAATCTACTGTGATAACAAGAGTGCAATTGATCTTTCAAAGAATCCTATTCAGCACAGCAGGATGAAGCATGTTCATATCAGGCATCACTTTCTGAGAGATCATGTTCTGAAGAAGGATATTATCATTACTCATGTTCCCTCTGAAGAGAATCTTGCTGACATGTTTACTAAGCCTCTGGCTGGTAATCCCTTTAGCAACTTACGAGAAGGCATTGGTATGACTTATCCACTTCAGTAATATAGTTTAATTATTTCTGTGTGTCTTAAGTGATTAATCGTTTAAGATAATTAAGTAATAATTAATTCTAATCATGATTTGACATCTAAGCATGCGTTATCTACTGCATTTTACGGCGCTGTTCTGTGGTTAACGGTTATCTATTCCCTTTTAAACGGTGTGTATTCACTTTTTGAATTGGAACGGTTTCCTTGTTTGGGTATAAATAGGGGTTTTCCATACTTAGAAGTTTTTACTCTCATTTTTCACTGCTATTAGAATCTCCATAGTTTTTCTGTGTTCTCCTCTCTCAAATTTCTTAACCTAATTTCTTATATCTTCTACAATGGCTCAAGAAATCACTGTTACTCACATCTTTACCACTGAATCTAAGAAGAAAGTTAGCGAATCTAGGGTATTCACTTTTAGGTTCCTAGATGATGAAGTTAAATCCACTGAACCTATCTCCAAATGGCTTAGCGCTCAAAACTGGAATTCATTCGTTTCTCTCGATGAATTCATTTACCCTAAGTTAGTCACCGAATTCTATCAGAACCTCCATTTCTTTTCTAATGAGGAGGATGTTCTACACTCAGAAGTCGGAGAAGTTGAGATTGAGGTCATCAGGGCTTCTATTTCTCAAGTGATCGGTATTGATGATGAAGGAATCATCATAGGTGATGATGGTTCAGCAGATGGTTTTACAGAAGCAAACTGGGCTAGACCAGATCTCAGTGCCAAGGAAACTTATGCCACTTGGCTCACTCAGCACCAGAGGTGGGCACACTACCTTACAACTAATGTGTTCCTTCCGAAGGCTGGAGGGGTGAATGGTGTTTCCAACAGGGAAAGAGTTTTTATGTGGCATCTGGTCAATCAGAAGAAGATCAATCTCCCTGCCATGCTGATAAGGCAGATGAAAAATGTGACTACCGTGAGTGCATTAGCCTATGGCTCACTCCTGACTAGGTTGTTTGAGGCAGCCTCTATTGTGGTCTCAGGAGAAGGTGTTACAAGTAGGAGTACGGTTCTGAAGATGCACACCTTCAGGAACCTTAGCTTTGGTGTGACTCCGAAGAAGAATGAGAAGGGCTCCTCTGTGAGTATTGCTCAGAAGGAGATTGTGGTTGATATTGCTCAGAAAGGAAAGAAAGCTGCCAAGAAGGGCAAGGGAAAGAAAGGATCAAGTAAGTTGGTCCTAACTGTTGAGAAAGTGGTTGTCTCAGAACCTCTTCCCACTATGGTTCAAACAACAATCAGTGTTGAACCTTCTGGCAAGATCGTTGCTGAGAAACCTAAGGATGTTTCTGAGAATGAAGCTCAGGATGCTGAGGACGCACGCCTTGCTGATAGAGAGAAGGCTGCTGAAGCTAAAAAAGTTGCAAGAGTTGTGGCTCTTGCTGATGAGAAAAGAAAGAAGAAGGAAGCTGAGGATAAGTTAGCAGCTGAAAGAGAAATTGCTGCAAAGGCTAAGGCCGATGCAAGACTTATAGCATGTGCTGCTGAACTTAGGGATGCGGAGTTCTCAAAGGAAGTTGAGGCTTCAGAAGAAGGTGAGAAACTTGAGAATATCTCTCTTTCCACTCGGATACTTGAGAATATCTCTCTCTCCACCAGGATCGGAAAGAAGGCTGTTGCAAAACGAAGGTCTCTGAGGAAAAAGGACTTCGTTGTTGTCCCTAGTGCTGAATTAGAGGATCCTGTTGTTGAGGAACCGGCTGTTGCTGCTGATGAAGACATGTTGGAGATGTCTGCTGAAGAAGATGTTGATGCTCCTCTGATTGAAGAGTTGTCAGAAGAGAGTGAACCAGAAGATGAAGAGGTTCTTCAGGGCGCAAAACAGTTTGTTGAGAATGTTGATGATGAAAATTTCATTGACAACATTCTTCTGAATCAAGGAAGAAACCCTGGTGATAGGGATGCCTCTGAAACACTGATCAAAATGGCTCATATCTTTGCTGAGCCCATTTCTATGTTTGATCCAAACTCCTCTGAACAGGTTATCTCATCTCCCACTCTCACTCCTCATCCATCTCCTTCACTACCTTCCGTCACAGAAGTGAGTGAATCCCACACTTCCATCCCTCTTACAACTTCAACTTCTGAAGTTGTACCTCCTCCAATTATTCCTCCTTCTGGATCTTTTTCAGAAGTGAATCTAAACACTGCTCCCATTTTCACAGACTCCATAACCACATCCACTACCTCCTCCATTCATACTTCCTCTGTAAGTCCATCAATTGGATTTACTGCTCCATCTTTCTCACTACCATCCACACTACCATCCATCTCAACTACCATTTCCTCCTCAACCACACATACAATCCCTTCCTCAACCACTCAAATTCCTCCACTCTCAACTTCTGGACATGCACCTCCTGTGTGTGATCCCTTAACTACCTCCTCCACTTCTTCCTGCTTTGCTGGGTTATCATCCAATTATGACTTCCTACGCAAGCACATGAATCGAGATGATCTGGATAACAGATTCGGTAGTTTTGGTTTCATGGGAAGAGCTTCTGGTGTATCCGAAGCTGGTGGTGATCCCAATGTTGAGGAGTTGAGAAGAATGAGTCAGAGTGGCTCTGATGAATTGCTGAACCGATTTGCTGGTATGGGGCAAAAGACTTCTGCTGCTGACATGTATGCTCAGGGCATTGTGCTGCAAGAATTACAATCCTTGAAAGCTCAAAACCTGCAGCTCATGACTATGCTTCAAATGCAGGATCCTTCTGTCTACATACGCAATCTTTCTTCACTTCATCTAGCTACATATGATGAGCTGTACAAGTTAAGAGAATTAGCTCTGACCCTTCCTTCATTGGACAACATTGCTCTTGCTTCTTCTCTGAAGGTCAATGAGAATTTGGAGATATTGACAGAAGAAGTCAAGGAAGCAAACGAGCATTATGAAGCTCGTGAGAAGATGCTCCCAAGTAAGATTGATGACCTGCAAAGTACTGCCAATCACATTATGAGAGAAGTGAAATCTTCTGCTCAAGGATCATCATCTTCCGGGGCTGCTAAGATTGTGTATGACATCACTCCTGATCTCAACAATCGACTCTCTAGCAATTTCAGAATGAGCATTTCACTGTTGATGTGTATGCTAACAATCGCTTGATTAAGCTCCTTCTGGAAGACGTTCAGAAACAGCGACCTATGTCTGGTCAGACTTTTGATCATATGAAGACCATTGATGCTGATTTCAGAAGAAGAATGGATATGATCAACACTGTGAGGCCAACTCCTCAGCAATATTCTACTGCACTGAATGTTCAGCAAAAATTGAACTCTCAAGGTGCTCTGGGTGTTGCTCTTGGTTCTGGTCAAACGGGGGAGAAGTCTGCTCAGCAGAGTGGTCAGACGTTGAAGAGACAGAGTGTTGCTGAAGGATCCAGTGGTGTTCCTCATCCTCAGAAGAAACCTAGGAACTTGTAATCTCATTAGGACTTAAGCTTCTTAGCTAGGTTCTGGGTTGGGTAGTTTCTGTCTTAGGACTTTTTCTGCTCTTCTGATTATCTTGTTTCATATGTTCTCTTCTGATGATTTTATACACTGAATCTTTCTTATACATTCTTGTGTCTCTGTTTACTTACTTATTGCTTATGTTTCTTTGTGACTTAGTAAATTATTCTTCACTAAAATCTAACAACTTGATCTTAAGTCATTTCTAAGTTTATACAGATTGCTGAAGTTCACCATTTACACTAAAATGGGGGAGTTAATTTACTCAGAAGTTATGAAACATATGTATCAGGAAGTCGTTTTCTCAACCTCGTGTTTTCTGTTACCTTCTGACCACGGTTTGTCCATAACCAAAATGGGGGAGAATGATGAACCCTGAGTGTTTTGATTATGTCCAAACGTTTCAGAAGATGAAAACCTAATACCCTCTTACATATAGTTTTTTTGTTGACTAATATTTTTCTACTTAGTCTATGTGTAAGTTACTCAGCAGGTGCTGAATGAATCATTTCTGGATTGCCTAAAGAACTCAGAAGATCCGTTTGCTGAAGTCAGAGTTTCAATAATTCAGAAGCTGGATGCTCCGCTCTGAAGCCGAAGTCTGCTAAAGCTCTCCTCAGAGGTTCTTTGCAATCAGAAGTTTTGCCAATTTGATCAGAAGTCTAGACAACTGGAAATTAGCTTCTGAAAGCTTAGTCACGGGTTCTGTTTGAGCATTTAATGCTCTGACACTTGCATTCAATGCAAGGCGCCAAAAGTTCAAAAAGCTGTTTTGATGGAACGCGCTTGTCTGTTCAAGAGAAACCAGAATTTCCTTGTCTACCCTTTGTTGATCCAATTGAAGAATGATTCCAGTCAACCCTAATCTTTGATTTCAAATCACTTACCGGATTTAGTTAAAGAACAAGGATAACGGAATCAAAGTGTTTGAAGACCGTTTGAAGACTTGACAAATTAACGGTTACAACAACTGATGTCATCTCTGTTGAAGATTCAAATTTTCACCAACGGTCATCCTCATTCACTATAAATAGTAGCCAAGCTCCAATGCATCAACTACGCATGATCATCGAGCAAAATCTCAACGCACTGTTCTAACAAGAAAAACAGAGCATTCTTTCCCATTCTCAATCTTTCTTAGCATAGTCTTAGTTAAAGTGAGAGAGTGAAGAAAAAACAAGTTCATAATAGGAATCTTGTAAACTGATATCGTTTGTGATATTCAGTTAGATTTAAAGAGAGAAATCTAGTTGAGATTAGAGTTGGGTGAGAAATCCAGAAAACAGAGTATTGTTTGTTCTGGTGGAAATCCTTTAACTCTTTTTAGGCTAGTCAGAACTAAGTGAGAAATTAGCTTAAGTTCTGTTGATGTAAAGGAGCTTCTGAACTTGCCATAAAAGTTCTGAATAGTGGATTTATAAAATCTCTGTAGGCTGCGACCTCAGGGGCAAGACGTAGTCACAGGACTTCTGTGGTGAACTTGGATAAATCGAATTGTTCAATCAGGATCTCCTGAACTTCTTTCTCCCTCTTATACTTGTTATTTTTGCTTCTGTGTACTTGCTTATATTTAGTGCTGAAACAGATTTTCTCTAAGTATCATTGTCTTTGTTCAGAAGACTGTCCAGAAGTTCTCAAATCAGAACTTCTGTTGCTGAAAACAGTCTAACTGTGTTTAAGCAGAATTTCCCTCAGAAGCAACTTCTGTAAGCTTGCTTCTGACTCTGAGGAAATTTGACTCTGAAAATTAAGTTTCCTAAAAAAAAACTTTGAAACTTTCAGTTTTCAACTTTGACACCTATTCACCCCCCTCTAGGTGATTCTGTTCTTGTTAGGGCCAACAGAGTGATCCTTGGGGATAAGATTAGCTACATGACTTTTGTAGTGAACCTGGATAAACTGTTGAGTTTGTACCTTCTGAACCCTTCTCCCTTATTTATATTTACTTGTTATATTTGCTTCCGATCGCTTTGTCATATTGTTGCTGAAATATTCTAAGTCTAAGTTTGGTCAAGTCTTGGTTCAGAAGACGTATTTATTTAGAGACTCTAAAAAGCAGTTATTTATGTTGCTAAAAGTCACATGCTAACTGAAAGCAGAAACTCTCACCAGAATTGCCTCTAATTGAAGCAATTTCTGAAAGAAGAGTTTGGTACAATTCTGTCCAAGTTGTTAATTAGACTAAATTAGACGAAATACTTATTCACCCCCGCTCTAAGAAGTTCAAGAAGACATTCAGAAGAGGTAGAAGTAATAACTTCAAGAAGCCATTCAAGAGCTATGACGAGAAAGCTGCTTACTATGGGGATAAGTTCAAAAATGATCCTAGCAAACTTGTTGTTTGCTATGGATGTCAGCAACCTGGACATATCAAACCTAAATGTCCAGAGCTGAAGAAGGATAAGAAGCATTTCAAGAAATCTATGTTGGCTGCTTGGTCAGACTCTGAAGGTTCTTCTGATGCTAAAGAGAAAGAAGGACAAGCACAGATTTGTTTCATGGCTATTGGTGACTCCACTGCTGAAACTTTGGAAGAATGAGATTGTTCCGCACCTCCTGAAGCCAATGATGATATTGTCAGTGAGGTAAATTCATCTTCTGAACCTAATATCCTTGAATCCTTAGAAGAACTTTATGGCATGTTCAAGTATGCCAAGAAAATGTTGGATAAGATAGAAGATGAAAAGTTTCTTGAACTTACACAAGTTTCTTCTGACATGAAAGTGTTTGAAGAGAAGTTTGATGAACCCTATGTGTTTTAGTTAGTTCAAAGTGTTTCAGAAGATATAAAATACATATGACTTAAATACTTATGAATATTGACTAATAATTTTTGTTAAGTATTGTGTAAGTCTTACTCAGCAGGTGCTGAATGAATTAAAATTTGCTTCACCACTGGACTCAGAAGAAAATGCATAAGTCAATCCAGAAGATGAAACTCAGAAGCTGGAAGCTCCGCTCCGAAGACTTTCAGAAGATTGATCAAGCTCTCCTCAGAAGTTCAAACATCCAGAAGCAAGGTTTCTGTTAACATCATAAGGCAAAGACAAAGGGAATGTTGTGTTCAGAAGGCAGATAACATTTAATGCACCTGTCAACTGCATTTAATGCTAGGCGCCAAAGTTCAAAAAGTTGTTAAAAGGCGCATGTACTGTTCACTACAAACAAACTCAGTTTCTTCCCTGTTTACCCTTGGTTGATCTAAATGAAGAATTTTTCCTGTCAACTTTGTTTGTAATTCAAATCACTTACCTGTTTTGGATTAAAGGACAAGGTTAACGGAATCAAAGCTGCTTGAAGACCGTTTGAAGAACAAGACAGAGTAACAGCTACAACTTTATCTCTGCTCAAGTTCAAACTCCAAATTGAAGCAACGGTCTTCTCCAAGCACTATATAAGTAGTCAAGCTCAACTGTGTATCACACACGCAAAATTTTGAGCATTCTCAACGCACTGATTTTATAGCAAAAACAGAGCATTCCATTCTTTCCCTTTTCTTATTTGATTTTGTAAAAGAGAGAGTGAAGAAAATACAAGTTCATAATAGAATTGTAAACTGGTATCGTTTGTGATATTCAGTTAGATTGAGAGAAAAACCATTTGGGGTTTGAGTTGGGTGAGAAATCCAGAAAACCAGAGTTGTTGTTTGTTCTGGTGGAAATTCTTTAACTCATTCTAGAATTGGTCAGAACTTAATGAGAAATTAGCTAAACTTCTGTTTATGTAAAGGAGCTTCTGAACTTGCCATAAAAGTTCTGAATAGTGGATTTAAATCTCTGCTGACTGCGCTCACAGGGGACATGACGTAGTCACAGGACTTCTGTGGCGAACCTGGATAAGTCAATTGTTCATCAGGACCTTCTGAACCTTTTCTCCTTCTCTATTTAACTTGTTATATTTTGCTTATGTACAGCTGCTTTATATTCAAGTGCTGTAATAGTCTGCCTTTTTATTTTCTGTCTTTATTTAGAAGACTATCCAGAAGCTTTGTCATACAAAACTTTGTTGCTGAAAAGACAAAATCTATCTTAAAGCAGAATCTCTCACAGAAGCGCTTCCCAGAAGCTTGCCTCTGGTTCTGAAGAAACTGGATTATGTTCTAAGTTTCTCAAAAACTTAAAATTGGACATAAATACCTATTCACCCCCTCTCTCTGGGTGATTCTGATCTTGTTAGGGCCAACAAAGTTGTGTAAACAGTTCAGCAAACATGTTATAATTGCATATTCTCATGTCCTTAAGAGAACACTTGCATTGAGCCTTTAGTGCTTATTAATATCTAAGTTCAAATATTTGTAGAATATAGTATCATGTTATAATTGCATTGAGCCCTTAATCAGGGCCGACTCCCATATTTTGGAGGCACTAGGCTGTTTTTTTTTTCTTGTATTGTTTTAACAAATATAAAATTTATGTAACCAAAAAAAAAAACAAATATAAAATTTATTAACCTTTTAGAAATAACAAATACCAAATAGTAAAATGAATGGTATAATATTAACTAGAAGCCATAATCATATATTAACCTTCTTATAACATTCTTATAACAAATAAAATTAAATAATAAAAAACCTAAGGCTAAGAACTATTACTCTTATCATTTTAGTATGTGCAAAATCTTTAATTCAATATAATTCGGTTTAGCTAAACTTTGTTTCTCAACTGACAACATGGTCAAATCGTTCAATACTCTTGTGACATAGTTGTACGAAGATAATTCTTATTAAATTTAACTTCAAGAAACTTCTTTCGACATTAACTATTGTATCTGGTATAGTCAATATGATCATGTAAGGAATTCAAGCATTAAGAAAAGCAAGATGCAAATTTTTGATGTGTTCTATCACTTAAATTGATTTGGATAAGTTATCTCGTACTAATTTTCTAAGCAGTTATAATATTTGAATCGTCTCCATATTTTTAAAAAATCTCAACTAGAGCACAAACATGTTTCATTCTCTCATCTTCCATTTCCTGGGTGAACTCCCCCTGGCGCCGGCCCTGCCTTTAATGGTTATTAATATCTGAATTCAAATATTTGTGGAATATAGTATCATTTTCAGTGGCTATTTGTAATGTTGGTTGAATAACTCCATGTAAGAGAAGAGAGGTATAAGGGAAGCTGAGTTGCCAATAAAAATCCTTTGGGTGATGAGAATGCATGTTCTTAAGAGTTTGCTTTGGCAAGTACAGAGAATAAAAAATAGATTGACAAATACAAGTTATCAAAATTAAGTGTTTAAGCTTAGATAGCTAGCTTCAACGTAACACATTATGGTACATTATTAGGAGAGTTTTGGTGCATTTTGGATATTTTTGATACATTATAGATTAAGTTTTGGTGCTTCTTCAAGTATTGGGCCATTAGACGGTTGTGATACTTTTGCTTAAGCTTTGGCTTTGATGTGTAGTTAAAATGTCATTATGGTATTTGTTGGTTCCTTATGTTTCATATATATGTTATTGGTAATAATACATAAGTTTAGTGTCCCAAATTAGATACAAAATTTGCTATGTAATAATGATACTAACTTTTAAACAATTACATAATATGTAATAAAGTGTCACCTTCATTATAATGAAATTAACACACAACAAATATTAAACTGTTATACTATTGGTAAACATGTTCAAAAAACGACATTCGGAAAAAAGAAAAAGAAAAGTGTCATCATATGACACAAAATAAATAAAAACTTTATTTTTTCTATTTACTAATAACAAACTAATTGAATTAACTGTCATCCAACAATCGAGAAACTCCAACTAAGGATGACTTAGGTGATAGAAATATTTAAACGTATCGTCATATTAAAGGCGTATAAGGACATATTATTATATATTTTCTGTCAAATTTAACATTATCCAATGACGTTACACTATTAGGGGACTATCATTCGAAGAATCACCACACAACCATTTTCAGTCGTCGTGTTAAATCATAATAGATGGCGTTGAACCTCATGACGGTCAAATTGTTAATCAGACGACAATTTTTGCCAATTTGAAGAGGCATTCGACATAGTGCACATGCCACTTATAGATTATAAAAAGAATGAGCGATAGAGCATGTATAACCGAATTGATTAAAATCAATCTCACTACGATTGATAAAGAAGATCATTTTCAATGACTAAACGAAGCAATAATCTTATTAGCAACTAACAAAAGATCGGAGTGCCCCATGGAAGAGCAGAACACCAGAGACTAAACGAAGCAATAATCTTATCACCAACTAACAAAAGATCGAACTGCCCCCTGAAAGAGCAGAACACCAAAGACTAAACGACGCAATAATCTTATCAAGAACTAGTAAAAGATCGGAATGCCTCATAAAAGAGCGGAACATCAGAGACTGAACGAAGCAATAATCTTATCATCAACTAACAAAAGATCAAGTGCCCGAAACACCAGATAATTGAATGGCAAAATTCTTGTTCTAATTTGTACAACCTCACCTAGTGTGCTTCTTTTTTTTGCATCTGTTAGTAGTAGGACTCCAAACAACTAATTAAGGTTATTAGTAATATGATCCCCAAATTACTAATTTCCACAATATTAGTAGTGTTTTTATTAAAGCATGTTACTAATTTTGTAAGTGCTTAATTTGTTCATCAAATAACCTATTAACTATGATTCGCTTCGCTATAGTCATAGAAAAAAAAGAAGACTATGATTCGCTATAATTCTTAAATTATGCATAAAAAATCAATAAGCGTAATATATTATTTTGATTTTGAGCTGAATTTGATCATCGAACAACCTCTAAGTTAGGTGAAGTATATTGTGTACTGAACGTTTTTTTATTATAATTGGCAAGACATTAACTTTCTCTGTTTCTTTCTTCTTTTTAGAGAAAGGACACAAAAACTCCCCCTAACCCAAATCTCCATTAATGTTTTCAATGATTCTTTCCCATCAACCCCGATCCCATGTACCCATTTCATATTGTTAACTTTTGACGTACGGATGACGTGGTATCTCGAATCAATAAGATTTTGACAGCGTGTAATTAATTTAAAATATAAATTTTAGTTAATTATTTATATTCATATATAAAATTTAAATTTTAAATTATAAATTCGAGACCCTAAATTATAAATCCTATAAACTAATATTTATGATCTGTCATCAAAGTATTAATTTTGCATACGAATAACGTAGTAGTACGCCAGAAGTATTTTAAAATTTCTCCATTAATGTCACAATTTGTTTATGGCTTATTTCAAATAATGTCTTAAAGCTTCGCCTTTTGCAAATAAAGTACCGTGGTTCGCCTTTGAACAAATAAATGACAGTAGTTACATTATTTTTAAAAATTTATTTGCTCAAAGTAAACTACAGTTCTTTGTTTACAAACTTGCGAAACTATATAACATTTATTTGAAATTAACCCTTACTTTTTCTTTTGAAATAATAAGTCATAATTCATATTTTTATTTTCTCGTTCGCAATAAAAAAACCAAACAAAAAAACAAGGGAAAATGATTTATAGTTTCCAACGGTTGTTAAAACTCACTGTTTAGTTCTCGTATTTTAAAAAAATTCATTACGAGGTCTACATATTTTACCATAATTAACTTCTTACAAAAATAGAGAAAAATACTAATAAACCCCACATTATTAATGTAAATTAGATAACTTCTATTACTTAATGTCATTTCAAATTGTAAATTTAGCAAATTTGATGACATGAATCTATGAAAATATGATAATTGAACTGATCAAGAAACTAAATTTTTCCATTTTTCATCCATCAAAAAGCAAATGCCACCAAATTGGATACCACAAGAGGCAAATGTCACCAAATCATATCACAAAGGGTAAAAAACAAAATTTTGAATACCACAAGGGGCAATTAAGTGTTTAATCCTTTTACTTTTTTTTAAACTATTTTTCGAACACCACAATGAATATCGACTATTCTAGTTTTGAAAAAATAATTAATATATTATGATATTAAATATCTTTTTAATGTCTCGAACCATTCTTAACTCAACTCACCATCTATTGTTAAATTATCCGTTATTATTGGTGACTGTAGTCTACCCGTTTCATTCTGAATCAAATGTCTTTCTAGACAAAAAAAAATCTGAAATAACAGCTTTAAAGTACCATTATACTCTTATTAATTAAATCATTTTATATTTAATGTATCTATTATTCTTTTAGTTATTACTAATTAAAAAATATATTTACAAAAATGAAGAAAAGATAAACAAGATACTCTTTAATTCATCCAAGATTAAAATGAAAAAAAGAAAAAAAAAATACTCAAAACATTTTAATTTCAGAATTCCATTTTTTATTTAAACGATTTTTATTTTAGAACGAATGGAGTATTAAAAATGATGTGGTTTGATACCCGTGACATGCAGATGAGATCTGAATACCCTGCCGCACCCACTCCCATATTTTTCCATTTATAATATTTCATAACAAAAGTTTCAAAACTCCATCACCACCACCGTATATATTGTACACCTCCCTCACTCACTAACTACTTTCTTGCTCTACATATATAGTCAACCAAGACATATCACGAGAGTCTCGCTGGCGATGGACACCGAGAAATCTCCGACGATCGGAAATCCAATCCGATGCAAAGGTGAAACTTATTATTATTATTATTATACTCTATCTATCGGATTTCGTTTTATCATACATATTTTACTAACTATATATATTTACATGTATGCGATTTAGCCGCGGTCAGTCGCAATCCGGGAGAAGCGCTGGTGATGGAGGAGATAATGGTGGCGCCGCCGAAGCGTCACGAAGCTCGGATTCGTGTTATATGTACTTCTCTATGTCAAAGCGATATTACCTTTTGGAAAATCAAGGTCTTCATTCTCAATCTCAAATCACAATTTTCATTTCAGTTTTAGAGTGAGTGATGAGAGCAGCAACTAATCACCGTCCTTTTTTTAATATTTCTTCAAGGATTTTCCGGCTGTTTTTCCTAGAATTTTGGGTCACGAGGCCATTGGGTAAGTGCTAACTAACATATCATTCTTTATTTTCTTCCTAATTTCGGAAACGTAAATGTCGCTCACGGTCACACCATGCAGTCGACAAGTGTTAAATGCAGTTCACTTTTCCGACCCTCAGTTCGGGGAAAGCAATTTTTCCGCCGGGTTAAAAAAGTGGTTAAATTACCATATTTTGATGCATGAAACTGTTGTTTGACCACATGATGGAACACACGAAACTTTCGTCACGTTTGTAGCGAAAATTTTCAAATCGAATTCTAATCCAATTTTTCCTTAAATAATTAACAAAATATTCGATGATTACTAATTATAGTCGTTTTTTCTCAATCTTGTCCAGATCCACCTCTTCCACCCATAATTTAGCCCGAAAAGTTACTATTCATTTTTGAAGTTGAGAGTCTTTTCCCGAACTTGAAACCCGCTTTCTTTTTTCAAGAAAAAAATTTAGGTAAATAGGGAGGACTGCCAAGGACAATTCTACTGCTCTAGTTTTAGGATGGGTAAAATGGACCACCAATAAAAATCAACAAAAAGAAAATTCGTTGTTTCTTGGAGGCTTATTTATTTGTTTTTTAATATTTAGCCTTACTTGTATTATTCGTCAATTACTTCTTTGTGTCCAAAATATTGTCATGTTATCCATGTATTACGTTTTATCTTAATTGACATTTTCCTTCAAAAAAATCTTAGTTGACATTTTGACTTTTTAAAAATTTGTGAAGATCAAATTTATAGAATTAGGATAATATAAGGGTTAATTGTTATTAAATCAAACTATGATTACAAAATGTAACAAATTACGGTACTTCGTATTCTTATAGACTAATATTACTATATCATATCACCCGAGTTAAATGTCAATATTTTGAATTTATAGGCCGCAAAAGTAAGTGTTAGGGGTCATGTTAATATATGTCCAATTGTTACCAAAATTATATCACATGAATCTAATGACAACATTTTGATATAACACGGCCTAAACAAGGTGTTAATCCCCTCTCTACTGTGTCCCTATATATTCTTGGAAGATAAACTGTCTAGATAACTGTGTCTGAAAATAATGATGATATGTGTATTTTTCCCTTTCCTCGAGTGATTATGGATCTCAAATATGATGGACATGATTTGGAAGCTAAGAAAATGAGGAACAGTAAGCACTATAACATTCTCAATCTAATAACATTAAATCTGATTTCGATTTCATTGTCTCAATCTGCCAATTATGAAGTTGAATAAATTTCGTAATTTATCATGTGGACTTCGGTAACAATATAATTTATATTTACTCATTTATCAAGTTTTGGAGTTGTATTTTACAAACTTTTGGGATATGATACAGGGCTGTAGAGAGTGTAGGGGAAGACGTGCATGAGCTGAAGGAAGGAGACATAGTCATTCCCACATTTATTGCTGACTGTTCAGATTGCGCAGATTGCAAATCAACAAAGAGCAACCTTTGTTCAAAACTTCCCTTCAAGCTAACTCCTTGGATGCCAAGAGAAGAGACTAGTAGATTCACTGACTTAAAGGGAGAGGTTCTCTATCATTTCCTCAATGTCTCCAGTTTTAGTGAATATACTGTCATTGACGTTGCACATCTCACAAAGATCGACCCTTCCATTCCACCAGACAAAGCATGCCTTCTCAGTTGTGGAGTATCAACTGGTAATAATCCTTCCATTTTCTTTTTTCAGTTGAATATGATACATTAACCGTTGGCAATTCGCATTTCTTTGTACAATAAGAGTCTAAGTATCTCTCCAACCTTAAAAAAGCTATTCGAAGTTCTTTGAAGTGACATGATTAACCTCCTAAATCTTACGTGTGAGTGTAGTTGAATAATTCAAATATGCATCACTTAGAGCAAGTTTACGGAAATATGATACTTTAAGCAAGTTTAGAGAGTTAAAGCCACTTTGAGCTAGTTCAGAAGGTGAATAGGCTACTTAAACAAATTTTAAGCATTTAATCGGCTTGTTTCTAATTTTGGAGACAAACCAAGTGAACGACCAACTTGGAAGAGCTATGTTTAACTTTCAAATGACAGAAATAAATTTTCCATCATCAGTTTTTGAACTCTACATTGCTTTTGTGCAGTCTGGATTGTGGTCATTTTAGTCACATTAACAACTGTAGTTGACCTGATTCTAACTGCTGAATTACAAATTTCATCATCATTCTACCTTATGAATAAGAAATTTCATCATCAGTTAGCAAAGAAAATTATCTGAGGCATGTACTGGAGGTGTTGCAAATAAGTCTGTCTCGTACATTTGTGCCAGTAAAAGTTTCTCTACAAGCAGTAATCCAACTCTTTTATCTCTATGGTAGCAATAGAAACAAGTCCAACTTCTTATCTCAAGTTTCCATTTTGTAAAATGGCCAATTTTGTCACTTGATTCAATCGGAAGTTCACAGCAAAGTTCGGGGAGTTCATTGTATGACATGATTTGAATTTTTTAGGTTTTGGTGCTGCCTGGAAGACTGCAAATGTGGAAGCCAGTTCAACTGTTGTAATTTTTGGGTTGGGGTCAATCGGTTTAGCAGTAAGTATTTGTTCTTCTCCTCATGACTTATAATGACAAGTAGCATAGGAAGCCTCATGACTTCTCATTGTTCTACAGGTTGCAGAGGGTGCGAGGCTATGCGGTGCTACTAGAATTATAGGTGTTGATCTCAATCCAGACAAGTTTGAAACAGGTGAGTAGCAGCAAATTACTATATTGCTTCAGTAATTGGCGCATAACGCAATCAAAATTAGTTGTTTCAATGAGCATTCATGCTTTGTTTTGATACATATGTCCCACACTAACAATAAATCATTAGTTGCTCCTTGTTCAAAAGGCTTTCACTAATATGAATTGCATTTTCCCCTGAATCTTGTTGGTTGATGCTTTCTTCCTCCGCTTCTTTTTATTTTCTTCACGCAGCAAAAAAATTTGGCGTATCAGAATTTGTCAGTGCTGCAGAGACTGGAAATAAATCAGTGAGCCAGGTCTGCAGTCAATTCATCATCTTACAATTATACTTGTCTATTCATTTATCTTGAGCTGGAACTTTATGAGCAGTTTTCATTTGTGCTTTTGATGGGTTTTTTGCTTTTCCAGATACATAAGAATGTGCATCAGAGTGCCTTTCTATACACTAGACTTATGTTGCAATGATAGGATATTTTACTGGTTTGAAAAAACTAATGTTAATAAAGTGGCAACGCATGATGTTTTGAAGCATAGAGATGATTTTTCTTGCTTTTGTTGCAAAAGAACACATCTTCTTGCTTTTGTTTCACAAAAACTCATGAAGCTTAGTTTGATTCTGCAATTATACAGTTAAGTTTCTTGTTTTCCAATTTCTGTCATAGGTGATTAACGAAATGACTGGTGGAGGGGCGGACTACTGCTTCGAATGCGTTGGCATGGCATCCTTGGTGCGGGAAGCATTTTCTTGTTGCCGAAAGGTTTGTCTCTGCCAAAATCTCATTTTCTGTCTTTCTAATGGTGTAAAAGTAAACTAATAGATTTTCTATGTACTTTCTTAACTCTCCTAAAGCAGCATTTTCTTTTACTGTTTTGCTATGCCCTTATGTTGTGCAATGTCCATCCAGGGTTGGGGAAAGACAATAGTCCTAGGAGTGGACAAACCAGAGGCAGAAGTGAGCCTTAGCTCTTTTGATGTCCTTCATAGTGGAAAAACTCTCACAGGAGCATTGTTTGGAGGTCTTAAACCTAAACCTGACATTCCAATTCTCCTAAAACGCTACATGGACAAGGTGAATTAAGCAATTACTTAACTTTCTCTTTTGTTTTTCCTCCAAATTATAGTCCCTTTTCAGCAAAGGGTCATCCTAACTTGCCTATAATTAGGTCGTATAGTCATATTTGACCCTATGGGAAGTACATATTCGACCTTAACGTATCAATGATACAAATTTTACTCCTAATATTTCCAAACCATATCAATTTTATTAATAACGGAAAATTGGAATGTATAGTTATTTAACCGTCTCATGCATAAGACATTCTTAGTCAATAAATCCAAGTAGTTTCTTAACCATTTGCTAGTTTTTTTCTTTTCCCACAGCAAGCTTTTTGCTAGTTATTAACAACTATATTTAACATGTTAAACATATTCGACACTTTGATAATTTTGTGTAATTAACTTATAATTGATCGACTTAATTTAACATTTTAGCAAGTTTCTGTTAACTGTTTTAGTAACATAAAAAATATTGCAGACATGATGTTTGAAAAGTTTTACGTGACAATTAATCAAAAAATTTGTAAGACAAGGTAAAACAGATCTTACTTGGAAACATTAAAGTTATTTTATACATTTGAGTCGCAATTGTACTTTTCCAAAAAACACTAGGGTCAAATTTATCCGTATCCTATGCTTATATGAGAAATGTTTTGCTTATAAGGTTGGTTTGAGTAGGTTATTCAAATGTCCCAACCTAATTGAGGACTAATTGAGGAAAATATAGAGCGCTCTCAGAATACTATAGTCTTTGAAAATATAAAAACGACAGATTGATACGAGCGCTATTTAGAATACAATTAAAAAAAATAGAGCTCTATTTATAACTAAGAGATATGTATTTCGGGAACGCTCTAAAGTTTCTCCTAATTAAGATGTTTTTCTATACTGTTCTTCCTTTAACTGTGCTTTTATTTAAAAAATAAATAAATATCTAAAGCTTTATCATTTGCTTATTTTTCTTTTAGGAGCTGCAACTAGATGAGTTTGTCACTCATGAGATAAATTTTGAAGACATTAACAAAGCCTTCGACTTGCTAATTGAAGGAAAGTCTCTCCGTTGTGTTATTTGGATGGACAAATAAGTAATGTATCTTCTCATTTCATTCATAAAGTTCTCATTTGAGCACTTGTTCACATTTCTCAATATGTAATTATGTATGTTGTTGACCTTTTGGGTGCAACAAATAAAGTTATATTTCTAATTTTATAAATAAAACAATATATTGTTTGTCAAAAAATAAAACAAATTACTTTTGACAGATGAACTGAGTTTCCAAACTACATACATAAATCACATAACTCTACATGTAAACTTTTAAATATAGACACCTTGTTTGTAAACCTTAAACCACAGGATTGTTTATGCAAATCAGCCAAACCAAAAGAATTATTTTGGTAATATTTGTCGATAAGTTTGGTTTTGGAGATTTCCCTCTGTACATTCGGTCTGATTCAGTTTTTCTGGGGTCCGTGCTCAGGACGGGGAAGCTTAAGTATTATTTTCAAAGAACGAATTTAACTTGTAGCCTTTAAGAGACTGTAAATGAAGTAGATGCACCAGTGAAATATTCAATCGCGGAATCAGATGTCTTCTTAGTTGAGCCAAAGTGTCTTAACCTGTAAACTCCAGAGGTAGCCTTTTCCGGTATCTCCCATTCAATCGTTGCTAAATTAGAAAAGGTAACATTATCCGATTTCCACTTGAAAAACAAGCTCAAATCATCATCATCATAAGCCGGAATCCAGCGTGCACCTTGTAGAAACTCAACCACTGCAAATGTACCTTCTGTTAACAAGTCAAACCTTGGATTACCGCTCCAAAATGTGGCACTCGGTCTGTCTCCTGTCTTGAATGAGCCCTTTTTCGGTATGTTGACATCTTGTTTAACATCCCCGAAGTTAATGCCCTTGGGAGTTGAATCTATAAACGGATCGAGTAAGAGTCTTAATTGTTTAGAGGTTAGATCGGGTGGCGACAGGTTTGTTTTCGGGGGTTGTTCTCCTTTAGCCATTGCTTCTGCTAGTCTGGTGAATTCTTGGATGTATGCTGACAGTGTATGAGGACCATAAAGGGTTGAAGCTCCCTGAAAATGTTTTCATCAAGTAGCAAGTAATCATGATTGATATTTCTTCTGTATATAGTCAGTAATCATACATAAAAGTAAGGCATTAAACCGGATAGAATTCCAAGTTCTCTTTCTGAGAATTTGATTATCAGATGCGCGGATTCAAGTTTTCAAAACCAAAATCAGGTTTTTTACTACTTGAGATTCAATTTTATAAAAGAAGCTGTGTACTCCAACCTCCCCCGTGGATATAGGTAAAAGTAGTCGAACCAAGTAAATCTCTTGTATCTTATAACTATATGTTTAATTTTTTATTCCACAATCAAGCTTGTAATGAAAGCAATCGAATTCCCCATAATCCCCATACCTCATATCTTTGTTGTGCATATTCTTCAATAGTTGCTACATATTGAGAATAAGTATTTGTGAGGCCTGCTATTACAATGTGAGTCTCATTATCAAACTCTCCTCCTCCATTACTAACTAATGTCTCTTTCACAGCTTCCCTTAGCCGTCGCCCGGCCATTGTTGTAAACTCTGCAAATGTCCAAAGTCTTACTTAGAAACAGAATATGTTGCATGGAGAGACATAGGAAACATTATTTCTAAAACAGTACTCCTCATAAAGCAGCCTTCAAATGAACACAAAACGAACGCAAACACAAAATACAGAAACATTACTAAAAAGAAGTGTTCGTGTAACATAATAGTTAGTTTTAGATAATGGATCACATAAGCAAGAAAATATACCTGATGGTACAGAAAGTATGATCAATTTTCCCAGCCTTAGTATTTGAATTGGAAGAATTGCTGGCTGCATTAATTTCATAAACAACATGGAAATTCAAATCCGGAGAACATAAACATTCATTTAACTTTAAAACAAGTGATAAATCGTATACCGTCCAAGCATAAGGTTCAAACATTTCTCCAGTTGAGAGTAAGACATTCTTGGGTTTTTGACAGTCTTGTTGGTACTGGCTTGGTTTTTTTAGCAAGTCTCTTACTTTCCTCCACAGTTCATTTATCTGCACTCAATTTTTGTTTCTTAGTTTCTAGTTAATCAAAACAATAACATGAGCTTAAATTTTTAAATTAGCTTAATCAAAACAACAACTTTCATCAAAGATTTTGATCCTTCAAGCTAGCTAATATCATCACTTTAGTTCAAAATCAAGTTTATATATCAATTAACCCTTCAACTGACATCGAGAATCAAATCAGTAAAACGTAGCGGATTTGATTAGTAGTTATTTGACATGTGTCACTTTTTACGTTGTCATGTGTCATTATGGGGTAATTTGATCACAAATGCCAAATTAGAAAGTTAAATTTATACTTACTACTTAATTTTAGAATAAATTGATCAAAGATTGGAAACTTATTGACACACGTTTTCAATGCTGCTATGTCATTTTTGAGCATTTTTTTTCTAGTGGAAACCTTCATGGTTAGAGTGTTAAGAGAGCGAGAGAAGCGAGAACTTACGTAGGATATATAAAAGCTTAACTAAAATCACTTGACTCGTTAAATTTACAAAGTGCCTCACGAGAATTACTTACATCAATTTCTAAACTTAGATTTACACTTCAACTTATCCAAAACCTATATTATTTTGCTACTCGAACTTAGAATATTAATTATGTCATTTTAATAAGTTCAAAGAAATAACAAGAAACTTTGTAAATTTAAAGAATCAATCGATTATCTTAGCCAATTTGAAGAGCTGTGATGTATTAAGCCGAAAATAGATAAAATTACACAAAAACTCAAATAATTGTCACCCCTTTACTAACCTCAGTATCACCTTGCTCAAAACCAAACATGCCAGGCCCATCAGTGGTTCCAGCAGCAAAACCTGGGCCAAGGCCCCCTGGACAAGTCTTGACTTTTTCTTGACCATTTAAATCCACCTCAAGGTCAGTAAAATTCACATAAGAATGCCTATAATCAATCTTTCCATTTAGTTCCTCCTTTACATGTGTGAACAGATCAACAGCCTTTAGAAATTGCCTCTCTCCTATTATTTTTGTGCTCAATATTTCATCTGGATATCTGATATATAAAACTAAATTATAAGATGGAAATAGTAGGAGGCCTAGTTATTTAGATGGGCCGCTCTCGGGGATAGTGTAAGAGGCCCAGTTATTTATAATGGTAAAATTTTCTGATAATCACTTAAATTTGGATAAAGTTATCGCTAAACTTTGTTACGTTTCAATAAAATCATTTGAAGTTATTGAAACCGAACCAAGTACAGCGATCTTTGTGGACTTTCCCAAACTTTAGTAGTTATAAATGTAAATAAACATTTCATGCGAGATTGTTATGCATCAATTGATTAGTTCAAGAACCGGAAGTAATTTAATTTTTTTTCGACGAAAGGTGTTTAAGCAATACCCAGGACCACGGCCAATGCAGAGACGGACATCCCCGTGACATGAAGAATGGTTGAAGTTGCATGGTTTTCCAGTGTCAATGCAAAAGGCTCCAAGCACATTTGGACTTACATCTCCCACATTTGATTGGCAAAATGCCCCAACAAATAGTGACCCGTCGTTCTTCCTCACTTTGAAAGATTGGCTTGTCGTTTCACCACATTTTTGTCCTCCCGTTGCTTTAATCTTTGGAGCTTTCTTTATCAGTCTATTCACATCTGTCTCCACCAAAAATGAATATGTGGTCACTCTAAAAAAACAAATAATCAAAGAATGTATGCTCACCTAAACAAATACTCCCTCCGTTCTCGAATGTATGTCTTTTAAGCAAATTGAAAAATTCAGTTTTGTTATTTCTTTCTTATTTTAACTTTTTGTTGTCTACTTTGTTTTCCTTCATAAAAGTAATTACGGTGTATAAAACCAAAAATAAAGGAATTTATGAAAAGAAAATAATTGTATTTATTGAGATGTCAAAGGTACATTAATCTTTTATACAAAATTCTTAATTTCAGCTTTTTACTTAAAAGACATACATTCGAGAATGGAGGGATTATATATTTTCGAAAACTTGGGCCGAGCACAGATCTAATATCAATTTTACTTTTCCAAGCAGGACTTGTTGGATACTGGCCTATACCCTATCCACGCCTAATATCAACATTTTTCCAAATAGACAAGACTATATGCTCATACAACGGGCTTTCAAAGTGCTCCTCATACGTTTTGCAATACATGTCGTTTTAATGATGTAAAATTATTGAAATAAATATTTTGTAATGTATTATAATCAGTATTATTTATTTTGAATTCTGTTTTTGATCTGGATTCAATATTTGACAAATGCATGTGAAAGGTAAAAATATGTGAGTGGATTTTATCTCTTCATTCATTAATTTTGTCATATCTTTCACTTCGTTGCCTATTAGGCATCGTATCATAAACGAAAATGCATATTGCTTCAGAAAAATTCTTTCTCAAATTTCTTTAAAGTCGGTCCGTAGTTGTTTAATTGCGAGTTCTTTTAGTATGGTGATTAAGCTATGCACCTAATTAAATTCGCTTTCGCTCATTGTTGTATTCGAGAAAACGATTTTTCCATAGCAAACAAATTTTGTCTTAAAGAAACTGTCAAGTGCATGCCACGTTTTCTCCGTTTTTTAACACATGACACAAATGTATGTATTGATAGTCCTCTAGATTATTCAGCATTATATCATTGAACAAAAACTTTTTATATTATTTAGTAAGCATATAGTTGAATTATAATTACTTGTTGTGGTGGTAGGAAGTGAAGTTGAATTGGTAGAAGAAGTGAACCAGTCCTCAAAAAATCTGGCAGCAGCTCCTTTGTTATCTCCACTAATGAGTTGATTGTCTCTGCTCATAGAGGTTCCATGGGTAGCATACCAGCTGAATGCTCCTACACTTTTTCTAGTTGCAGTATCTACAAATTTCAAAAGGGTCATTTCTTTATCAACATTAGTGGAATATTTTGCTCTTTCTTCTTCTGGGTTTAGCAGATATGCACTTGGACTCCTGTTTATTCCTGCATTCTCTACCTCTCCTGCAATGTACATACAACATGATTAGCATATCCAACACTGAATTAGTGAATATATATGATCTAACATAACCAAAGGCATGATTACCCCCACCCAAAAATGAGCCTTGAAGGGGATGTCTAACGGTCCGGTCCGGAGTGGATGACTTCAAGGAAGAAAGTTTATTAAGGAATAAGTGACTCTAAAGAACCCAAGCAGTGGCTTGGTGGTAATCAACTAATGTTTATAGTTGAATGATTCAGGTTCAAACTTTAGGGGATGTAGAAGGAAAAAAAATGTATTTGTACTTTAGTCCACCATCCTACATTTAAAAAAAAAAAGAAAAAAAAAAACAAAAGAACGACAATAGAAACAAAAATAACCGAATCGTATATTGGATATGGATATGCGAGTCACTAGAATATATCAATGAAGTGTATTTCAAACATGTGGATGTGTCTTTAAGACATGAGATTTGATCAAAAGCAGCACAACATCTACATGATATTGAATCTAACTATTACAAAATGATATCAGAGCCGCTTTTCACGTACGAGTATTGGTTTGAGAATGTATCAGAAGGAAATTGGCGTGCTATAACAACTCATACCATTGTAAGTGATGTCGGGGTAGAAGGTCTAAACAAAGAGTAGATCTAAGAGATATTGATGTGAGCATGAATGAATTGAATCTCATGCGGAAATAGAAATTGAGTTAATGAAGTATACTGTAAGTTGTGCTTGCGATACTCTAGACCAATAATTCAATGGCACATTATATCTTAAAATTAAGCGATTACCTCACCTGTGTTAATGAAAACAGAGCCAGGCTTTAGGTTATGGTGGGCCTGTGATATGCTTTGGACAATTGCATTAACAATGACATCAAATGATTGCTGGACGAGGCCCAGAGAAGTAATGCTGTAAAGTAGATACTGAAGATATCCTCCTGGCCCTGCATGTGTATGTATTCCACTTATTGCTACGTTTTCTTCTGTATACATCTTCCCATACCTTCAAATTTAATCAAAACTAATTAGAAACACATCATTTACATACATATTTATTATATTTTGATCATAACGTCTCACAAAACGCATCACTATGCCTTGTATTTTTTAAGGTTTTAAGAATTAAACTCTATCATGAAAGTTGAGCCACTTAATTCTATTAGCCGAGTCCGTAGTAAAAGGCAAAAAGTATCATTTGGTCACCGATTTATCTTAAATTTGTGTATTTGGCCACCGACCTTTTATTTGGTTACATTTGGCTACTTACTTTTGTAATTTGATCATATTTGGCCATTGAATTACCAATCGAGCAGAATTTCACCTTTATTTAATCAAAATTGAAATGAGATAAATATATTAAACATTAAACTTCCTCTATTTCAAATAAAAAAATTAATTTTAAAATAAAAAATTGTAAAATAATACAAATGTAAGAATGCTATGTAACATAATAAGGGTGAGATTTTACCAAATTAAAAAAATGGCCAAATGTAATCAAATAAAAGGTCAGTGGCCAAATGTATAAATTTGAGATAGGTCAATGGCTAAATAACGCATTTTGCCTTAGTAAAAAGCTCCATATATTCTAAATTTAAATAAAGACCTTAATTGTTAAAACTGTAAAAGTTGAACGACTTAATCATATGTTTTGTCACTTATTTACTTCATCATTTTATTTTTTTTAACCGAGAAACAAATTATATTCTTATGCATATATATTTTTCTTTTTGAAAATATATGTTCAATGATGAATAAAATAAAATTTAAAGTTTCTTTGTGTTTATCATTATAATACGAAAAAACATATTTAAATTCTTCGGTTTTTCCAAATCTTTTGATTCACCTATTATTTTGAATTTTAATATTTTTTCATAAGGTCAAATTTAAACGGTATCTTCAATATATCCATTTTGGTGGACATATCAAATTATTAATTTTTACGCATATTTACCCTGTCTATCTAACTAACCATTAACTTTTTACATGACAACAAAATGAGTCACAAGCTTCTAACTAGTTTGATGTTCACAATTAAATGTTTGGTAAGTTGTTTGCATATACAATTGATCTATAAATTAACGTGCTATATCAGAACATTAGAATTATGAAAATTGAAGTATATCTTTCTTTCTTAAGGGACATAACCATGATTATGTACTAATAAAATACCTTGATCTTAGTTTGTCAAGTACTTTGATAGTAACAAGCTGAGAAGCCATGCCAGCATCAAGATTCACAAAAGCAAACCTTGCACCCTTTTCACCGTCCGCAACAATAAAAGCCCTAGCCCTTAGCCTGAAATGGACACCCGCAGTGCTTTGATCCATGTTAGCATAACCCATCATATTAACTTGTGCTGCCGGACCGGTCATATCATAGCTTCCAACACCGATTAAGTATTCGCCATCGCTACATTGTATAAAAGCTAAAACAAGAGTTGCCCCCACCAAAAAATGCATTGCACTATTCACCATCATCAGTGACGGGTTCAGGATTTACTATCTCCTATTAGGCTCTCAATTAATATTTTTGGATTCGTTTTAGGACAAAAAAAAGTCCCGTTTCTAACAGACAGTGGGCGCTCAAACTCTTCTAACGCACTCACTAATCATCATTATGTCTAAGCATCTTAATTGTGCAACTAAATTTTGCTATATATAGAGGTGATTTTCTTGGTATTAAGTGATTTAATTATTAAATTAATAAATGTAACGTCAAATTACTAGGATTGATTAAATGTAATTATTTCATTTAGAAAGAGGAGTGGGACGAATTCGTATTTGGAATCTTTTCTTTGGGTTGCTCGGCAGAATGGGAGTTGTCAATGTGTGCTTCTTGTCTATTATATGCATACTTTGATGCTTCAACTGCACATCTTAACATTCTGTCGTTTTTATAGCTAATTTGAGAAAAGTTGAACGCCTGAAAACAGTTACACTACAGTTTTTGACAGAGTGACATTAAAATAGTTATTGCTATGTCAGATGTTTGAATTCAATAAGAGTAGGATGAAAATTTACATTTGGCTATTGGTTATTGGCCATACATTTATTATTGTAGTTACAGATAAGAATTACCTAAGTCGATAGAAAGTGAGAAACGCGTGAAAATTAAAATTCCTTATTAGGAGGAGTAGAGTTAGATAATTGTGATTTTGGCGCAGTGCAGAGATATTTGTGAGAAATAAAAATATTTTTGTTCAATCTTGGCTCGTGTGCAAATAAATGCGGTCGTATCAGAGAATTTGGTTCTCAACCTATGTTCTAGGAAGCGGTTTAAAATGTGAAAGGTTGCGCCTATTGTCTAATAGATACTTGATTTAAACAAAACGATTGAGCGGGAAAGCAAGGATTGAGAAAACAATTCCATTGGGTTCCTAGTCGGGGTCAACACAATTTTGACTAGAAAAAGACCAAAATGCTTGATAAATTAAATAAAAATGATGAATAAAAACCAAACTTTTGAAAATTTAATTTTTATTAATCAAATAATGTCAAGATTAAAATAAAAGAAATGATTACAAATCAAAGATCCAACAAAATTATTAGTATAATTAATGTTAATTAACCAAAGACAACAAATAACTAAAGATTGGAAATTAACAAAACGTCAAATTGAACCGAATTGGCGAGCTTGACTCCTTGCTTCGATTGGTAATGGTGTTGAGTGGGTGAATATGGTGTCTAAATTCTTATAAACTCGGCACACAACAAAGACTTTCGGGTGTCGAAATTTATAGGAATTGATGTTGAGTTTGAATGGGATTGTGTAAAACACTATGTGGGTCGGATTCGGGTGAATTTAGGACGTGTTTCAAGGTGAAAAATGTAAAAATGGGACTGTTTTGATTAAGAGACTTGAATGACAAATAAAAGCTTGGAAAATGACTATTTAAGAATTCAAATGATTGCAAAAATAAATAGTTAATGATCAAAAATCAAAATGGAAGCTTAGGAAATGAATGAAATACCGAGATTGAAGAACAAATGACCGAAATATGTTTGGAAAATGAAAGAACTTTAGCTGAAAATGAGAGCTTTTTTGAGAGAAAAATTAAGTATAGTCTTGATATGTTTTGTATTGATTTAATTGTTTGATTTGTTGGGAGTTAAAATGAGAGATGGGAGGGGTATTTATAGGCAAAATTGACTTGGAGGGCACGCATATTTCCACCCACTAACCACACATTTACCCACTAACTTCATGCACCACTTTGTTGAAGGAAAATGTGAATGTGCTTGCTCAAATGTAGGCCTCAACTTGATGTAGAAAATTCATGCATTTGTCCTTTTCGTGCTTCTTCGAACGACTTCAAAAATTCATTCCTCGATGCTTGCTCCGCCCGTGAGAAATCTGTGAATACCGTTGAAAAGATGGGATAGTCTAGTTTCCGAATATATAAATTTCATCACGTGTCTTCGAGATTTGACCCGTAAATGAATTTAATCAAAAAGACGCTTCATGTGACAAGTTAGTATATAAAAAAGATAAATTAAAAGGAAAAAGTGAATTTCCATTTAATCAACTCATTATCTTCACTAGCCACCTGCATAATTGACAAAGACTAAGTCAAAAGCTCAAATCTTCTCCTAATATTCTCTCTTTTGTCATTTTCTTTTTTCACAATTCTTACTTTTTTCTCTCATAATTTTCATATCAAATAAATATTATAGGCTATAAGTATAACCTATAGTTCACATGTAAATAAACGTAAAAATTGCATTTATCCTCAACAGATAGCATGAAGCTGCATTTGGTAGGAAGTTCTGCGAAGTAATCTCTCATTATATTAAATACTATAATTCTTAAATTTCACCTTTATCCAATAGGTTCATAAACCAATCAAAAACAAAAAAAAAAAAGATAATTGTGACTTTATGAATAGTGTTTTTAAGTTTGGAGGACTTGATTAAGTAAAAAGAAATTGCTGCCTCCCAAATTAACAACTTATAAAATTCGCCATCACACTTTATTTTTGCTGCCTCCCACCACACGTAGCACACCCACTTTATTTTACATTAAGATGGATTTAGGGGGAGTACTTGAACATTCATTAATTGTTGAATTATGCTAAAAAAATATCTTAAATTTTTTTTACAGCATTTTAATTTAATATATGAAAACACACAAAATAAAAAAATATAAATACAACATTAAGAACACTCACAATTTATAAGTTCTAGATTCTATCACTGGTAACTTATTATTTGTTGCTCTTCTCAATTTGATGCACATCACACAACACCTATTTATATTGTTTTTATGTCGGTCATATTACAAAATATCTAAGATATTTTTATAATCCTATCTCCGGACTTAAATCTATGATTATCTACACTAAATTAGTGCAAAATTCTATCACATATTTTATTTTTATTTGACAAATCTCTCTAATCCTAAATAATGCCATGACATCAAACATTATTAAAGTCTTTTCTTGCTAACCCATTATTAAATTCTTAATAATCTAAAAAGTCGATGGTGTGGGGTGATGTCTTCTAATATAGTAGCAAAATTAAGAGTTTGTTTGGATAGAAGTTATACAAGGTTCATTAAAGTAGAGGGAGAGAAGGGGAGGTGTAGGGAGAGTTTAATATAAAAATCTTGTTAAGACCCTTTGCTTGTTTTGATGGTTTTTTTTAAAGATGATTCAATTGATTTACATGTAATAATTATAGAACATCCGGATCCCACCAATTTGGTGGGATTGTTTTGGAGTCTAATCATGGTTTTATATCCTTCATTTAACTTACTGAAATTATAAACTTCTATTCAAACAAGATGAGCCATATAACCTCTTTTTATTGAACCTCCAAAATCCAATCAAATCCTAAAAAGTAATCGGAGTTAGAAACCATGATCTAATACCCATTATATAGTTCCTTTTGCACATATATTTCGAAAGGAACATTATACTTTTGTCAAATTCTAAATTTTTTGATCAGGAAAGTTAGGTAAGATTATGGTTTGGATTGTTAGTTATTGAGATTGAATGACCATTTGATAATAACGGGTTGCTCTAGTCCAGGAAAGATAGTTTTCCTTAATTGGTCTCTTTGATCATGTTTACTTTATGCATGATAAATCACCATTAATATTTTTATTTTATTTTTTTGCTTCTTCAATCACCATTAATATTGATTTCGTATGATCCGTCAAAACAAATATGATTGATTCTTTCCTTTCTAGCTTAATTTTTTTTTGTTCCCTTTTATAGAAATATAAATGATACCAAGTTATTTTGTATGATGCTTGTATAATGTTTGGTGTTTACTATAAGGGTTTTTACAGATCTGACCCATTTAAAAGGCTTATTAATATAAGGGAAAAGTATAAAAATAAACCTCGTGTTTTAGGTGATTTTCAAATATAATCTGTGTGGTTTGGAAATTTGCAAACAAGTACCATGAGCTTTGAACTGTTAGCAAAGTTAGTCTAATTTGCAAACGGTGTTAAAATTTGTCGACGTGGCAAAAAAATTAATATTTCTTAGAGGAATATTTTTGTTCATTCTATGTGATTTTCTTTTTTTATTCGAAAATTCCATATGAAATTGTTCAGAAACTTGTTGATGTATCGAATTTTGTATCTTTGATTCACAAAAAATGTCTAACTTTGAACGATCTTTCAGAGAATAGAGGGATACGAAGAGAGAATATGTAACGTTTTATGAGTTATTTTTTTCAACGGGCAAAAATACCGTCTATGAAATATCACTCTTTTTGCCACAACGACAAATTTTAACATTGTTTTGGAAATTAGACTGACCTTGCTAACGGTTCAAACCTCATGGTACCTGTTTGCAAATTTTCAAACCACATAGATTACGTTTGCAAATTGCTGAAACCACGAGGTTTATTTTTGTACTTTTCCCTTAATATAATTGTTGTGTTTTTCATCTCATTTACTTATCTAGCAATGTTATGACATTTGGACAAAAATGCCTTCATCTTCTACATGAAACCATAACTTCACTCATTCATTTGTTTTCTGAAATAGAACTCTTTTAGCTATTTGAGTGCAATTTTAGAGAGATTTGTGTGCAATTCATGGCATTTCACGACAATTTCAAGTTCTGACAACAAACTAAATCTCCATATTGTAATGGGTAAATTGAAAACAAGTTAAAAAAATCGAAGTTAATTTGTCACTTATGTGATTTCAATGTTATTTATTTTACTTCAAAATTAGAGTTTAGGTGCTAAAAGCGAAGTTATTGATGCATATATGTAGAAATTATATAATTTACAGTCAAAGAGCTTGATGCTACAATAATGGCGGACTTGTAGCTTTTAAGAAAACGCTACAAAACGCGACAAGATCTGATTGCGTTCTTGTAGCGTTTACCAAAACGCGACAAGATCTGATCGCGTTCTTGTAGCGTTTATCGAAACGCTACAAAACGCAACAAGATATGGCCACGTTTTTGTTGATTTGAATCTTTAAAAATGTAAAGTTTGTGTCGATATAGTCTCGAGAATACATTCCGAGGAACACTTCTTGAATGCTCATGCTCCGGTTTGTTGCTTTATTTCAAATTATTTCCCTCTAAGCTTGAAACCCTTTGAAAACAAACAACCTACAATCTTAAGGAAAATGAAAATTGATAATTTAAGCATAGATCTGTTTAGGTTGCGACTATTTTGTGCGACTTGATTGCAACAACGAGTAGTTTTGAAGTAAAATAACACCGAAATCACATAAGTGACGAATTAACTTTTATTTTTGATTCGTTTTTCAATTTACTCATTATTATGGAGCTTTAGTTCGTTGCCGAAACTTGTAATCAGGTAAAAATCATCTCCAAACTTGCACCCAAATAGCTGAGAAAGTCGAACGGTTTCACGTTTTCTATTTCGAAAAAGAAATGAGAAACTGAAGTTATGGTATAATATAGAAGATGAGGGTATATTTATCCAAAAATGATATAAACCACTAGTTATGTAAGAAAGATAAAAAAAACATATCAAATATATTAATGGCCTCTCAAATGGGTGAGATATGTAAAAACCCCGTTTACTATATGAAGTAAAGGAATTACTTCACAATTCATTATGTATTTGGATTGGTTCGAGAATCAGAATGTAGTACTCATTAATTTCTTTTGTAACAGTTTGGTTCAAACGAGCAATTAGTTTTGTTTTCATATGTAATTTTTTTTCTCCATTTATATAAATTGAATTTGTTTGAAATAATCAATTTATTTTGATAATTAACTTGTATCAATTGTCACTTATTGATAAAAATAATAATTTAAAATATCACTTCTCAGCAATGTAAATGCCAATTGCATTTGTATTAAATGAATTTTAATTATATATAAAAAACACCATTGAAGGGATTAACGGAACTTAATCCATAGGATAAACGGGTTCGGGCTATCTGATTGAATAGTTTAATCGATTGATTTCTTCAGAGTAGTGGAAGCGGTAGGAAAAACGAATCTACACCACGATCTTGTACCACCGGTTACAGGAAATCAAACAACGTTGGCTGGAGAAGATTGATTGACCCATAGAGTAAAGATGAATAATAGAGATAGGGGGAGGTGTCGACCAAATATAGGAGGATGTAGCTCCGACGTCTCTTAATTGTGTTATGTTGTGATTAGGGTTAAGCTATCTATAGGTGGTGAAACTCTAATCCTCCATCTAATCATAAGGGCCTCCATAACCAATCCTTCTCACAAGATGAGCTTGTCCCGTTCCATTTCAGGCAGGTCAAGTTAATTAGATCCATATCCAATTAATCTTAACATCTCGCACTCCTATGCGATGGAACCAATTTCAAAGAATCTCATACTGGTTTCTAATCTTGTTTTGCAAATAGTCTGCGCGACCAACATACTATTGAGAGCTCAAGTGTTATATACTTGTTGGAGATATATAATTGCTCGATGTGCATGTTTCAAACTTGGGAGTATATACTTGTTGGAGATAGTAGGCTTTAGACTTGAACATGGATCATCTAGGGGGTATGCATGCATTATCCCAAATTCCTTTTTTCACATCCACTATAATAACTTGGATTTCACGTTCATTTAAATTCACAAAAACACTCAAAAGCATTGACGTTCGGACGATGATAGTTAGAATATCTCAAGATGTGAACTTGACGGATATCTTTCCTTTTGATTGTATTTTGTCCATCAAAATCTAACTCGCTTATCTAATCGTGGCTCCTTTTGGTTGAAATTAGCCCATCAACTTAAGAATTACCCTCTGCCAAAAACTCATTTTACATTTGTTTTCATCTAACCCCTTTTCATATATACTTTCTTTCCTTTCAAACAATTTTGTCCAAAACAATCTTATTTAAATTATTTTGATACTTTCCAGCCTAAATTAGTCCCAAAAATCCACCCATACTCATTCCCAACGTGTCCTATAATTTGTTTGGCCCAAATTTGTGTCCAAAATACCTATACAATTGGATTCAAAAAAGCATAGGCTTCAGGCAATTTTGTGTTTTAAATCATCAGTTTTAGATATTTTTATTACATCTAAACATTGATTTTATTAAGATTCAAAGAATTTAAACATTGAAGTATATTACGAACGGAGGTTTAAATAGTGTAAATTGAAAAAACAATGTAAACAAGTAGTCAATAAGATGGAAACTTGAAATATCTCACAATGTGCATCGAATTTTGCTTCCATGCAAATGTGTATACGAAGATAAGATTTAAAAAACTTTAAACAACTAGGACCAACTTTATAAGTTAAATCAAATCAAAATCATTCATCTTCTCTCAATAATTTCATGCTTTGGCCCCTACTGCTTCAACTTTATCCAACACATCAAAAATAACCCACCTCCTAAAATATCACCTTCATCATCACTCATCATAACACCATTGCCACGCATCATATCAAAAATTAAAATGAGTCGAAAAGTACAAACGAACCAAAATTAATTCATTCATTAATATTTTTCCAAAACAAAATATGCAATATGAAAAACCCATGAACAAACTTGCATATTACATCCGAATTAAAAATAAAAAAAACAAACACACAAAGCAAATTCAAAGTATCATAATCATGAAAACACTTAATCAGATGTTTTCTCTTTCTCCTTTTCTTCCTCTGTTTTAGAATGGTATCCAGGAAGCTTCTCCTTGATCTTCTCCAGGAACCCTTTCTTGGGCTCTGTTTCATGAGTCTCCGTTGCAACATGCTCAGCCACGGGTGGCGGTGGAGGAGGAGTAGAAGAGACCGGAACCTCTTCAACTTTCTTGGTTTGGCCAGGCAGTTTATCTTTGATCTTCTCAAGAAATCCTTTCTTCTCCTCCGGTACCGGAGCAGGAGCCATCTCTGTTTGTCCAGGAAGATTATCTTCTTCATGTTTCTTCACTTCTACAGCAGCAGTGTTTGTTTCCAATTCCCAGTGCTTGTTCTCCTCTGGCTTCTCACCGGATATTTTCTCCTTCAGTTTCTCCTTCAGTCCTTTCTTCTCCTTCTTTTTCTTCTTTTTCTCCTCATCGTCTTCCTCATCGCTAGACTGCAAAAAATTACAACACATGATTTGTATTAGATCATCGTTTATGAATCAGAGAAATCACATTCCGATCAAAAAAATTCAAAATCAAAACGATCATCAGAAACTTAATCAAACTTCTACTATATAGAAATCGAACAAGTTTCATTCCAATCACAATAATTTCTAAATCTAACAGATCAAAACAGCAAACTGAAAAATCACACTCACATAGCTACTGATCTACTAAAAGTAATTTCAGAATAAAAAATATTAAAAGAAAAAGACTAACCGAACTAGAACTGCTATCAGAACGGTGAAGTTTCTCCATGATACTAGGCTTTTTCTCCGCCTCCTTATGCTCCGGTTCAGAAACCTGAACCTTTTGTTCAAACTCAGAAGCGATCACCTCTTCTTGAGGCTTCGTTTCCTCTTTCTTCCCCAAAAAATCAAACAAACCGCGATCGGTAGTCTCAACTCCGGCATCCTCGCCGCCGGTGACAGGGATATCGTGCTCATGTTGATTAGTACTCTCAGCCATAATAATGATCAAGATCACACACACTAATATTGTCTCTTAAAAGATATTTTCTGTTAACGATGAAATGCAAATGAAAAGTTTTCTGATATTTAGCAGTTGGGAGAGTGGGTTTATATAGTGTTACCACGACGCGGATCTCACGCGATTAAGGAAAAAAAAATAGTGAGAGCTATTAACGGTGCCCAATGAAATGAAAAGTTTTTGCCGTTTTGTAACCGACCTGTCCGTTAAGTAAATGGGGAGCGTTAAGGAACCTTACCGACATATGCGTACTACATAATGAATGGCTGCCACGTGGAATATGATACAGCTGGTGTTCTATAATAGCGAGTATTGCCTTATTTGTACTTGAGCGTAGGGGTAAAGCAACAGTCAAAAGTGGGGAAATGAAAAAGCAGTAGAATAAGAAAATTTTGGGAAAAGAAAAGCTGCCATGGTGTCTAGTACATGAGACCAATGAGATGTGTACACGTGTTAGGTGAACGTGAGGTGTTGTCCTTCGGTGGGGCTGTAGGACGTCCGTTTCGCGAGGATAAATGGAGAAGGACGGTGAAGGGCCCCATCGACGTTTAAGATGGCCAACGTGGCGTAACGTTGGTTAAAACTTAAAAAGAGGTATCCAGAGTTTTCCCTCATTTTTATTCATAATAAAATTACGGGTTTGATATATGCAGTACTAAATATTGTATATACAACATCAAATATGTGTATTGTTATTTCAAATTACAGTTCATTTTTAAAAAAAAAAATACTTTTGTCATAATTTTCTTCTTGATTTTGAAATTTTAAAATCTCTCAACAATCGCCTTTTTAAAATTGAACTTTCTAACTTCAAAATCACTCTTTTTGCTCTCGATTATGGACTGGAACACGAATAAAGTACGAAAACAAACTCGAAAATAGTTAATTTTATAAAAAAAAAATCCAAAAAATGAACATGTGTTGGTTTTAAAGGCTGTTTTTATGGAGAAACGGCTATGACGACGTTTCTCCCTAGGGCGTTCCTTATGGAGGAACGACCAAAGAAGTCGTTCCACCATAAGGAGAAACGGCTTAGGAGGCCGTTTCTCCTATGGATGGCTATTTTCTAGACAAAATTTAATCCAAAAAATATAATTATTGATTTATTATTTTCAAATTTATTTATGGTAAGAATATATATATATATATATATATAAAAAAAAATTGGCATAATAAAAATAAAAATATCAATTATTTTAGAGTCTTTTTAAATTATAGACCTTAAACCATGGACCATGTACTGTAAATTTATAAACTCTAAACCCTAAACAAAATTGGTGAACACAAAACACTAAATTTTTGAACCGAAATCTTAAAGATTGAACCTAAACTACATATTATAAACCCTAACTCAAAATTGGTGAACCCAAGACCCTTGTTATTGAACTTAAACTACATACACTAAACCCTAAACCCTAATTGAACACTAAATCCTAATTATTGAACCCTAAATCTGATATCTTAAACCCTAAATTAGTGAAATTTTAGCCCTAAAATAGTTAGTACATACAGTTAAACCTCTTTAAAGTAATACTCTTGGGATCGAGAAAAAATATTACTTTATCGAATTTATTACTTTATCGTTAATGAACACTGATGAAGAGACTTGTCCTAAACCGGACAATAGTAATAGAATCACCTACGGATAAACAAATTTTTGAGTCGGTAATGAACATTGGTGAAAGACCGATCTTGAACCAGACGATAACAATGTCATCCCAAGCTTGTCATCAAAGAAAGCAGTTTAAGCAATCAACACTTTGAACAATTACTTGTTACAACACGATCAAAACATACCAAGAGTTATTTATGCTTTACGTAAAATCAACGATGATGTTAATTTTAACTTTGGTGGAAAGAAGAAACAAGATATTATATATTCATCATATATTTTAAAAAAATTGAATTTTGTAACTCATACATATTATATATACGTATAATTCTGGAATTATTACTTTACATATTACTTGGGTCCTTCAGGACTTTCAAATTTTTTATTATCTTATGCTTTTAGCGAGAATATTACTTTACGACATTAGTCCAAATTGGGACCGACGAAATTTATTACTTAAGCGAGGTTATTACTTTATCGAATATTACTTCATCAAGGTTTAACTGTATGTTAATCTTGGTAATTTAGATTGTATTAGATTTTTGTACATTTAGATTATTTTGTTAACATAAATAAATTTGAAACAAATAATTTAATATATATACAAGCATTAAATACAAGATAATATTCACTTGCATTTAATTCTTATAAGTAGATGTGACAATTTCGTATTTCGTGTCGTGTCAATTTTCGGGTTTGTGTCAAAACTCTAAACACAAACATAATACAGAAAAATATTTCGTGTTCAAATTCTAAACCCAAACACGACCAGCTCTTAACATGAAAACACGGAAAACATGGAAAACACAACACTAATTACAAATGTTTCAATGATTATATTTCTGGACATTTTTTATTTATTTATTTTATTATTTTTAGATAGTTTACTTGATTTTTTTTAATGAGATTTTCTCATTTTAAGAAAAATATATTTATATTAATTTATTTAAAATAATTAAAGAATAGAAAATTCAAAAACGATTAATCTTTGATTAATCTTCTATTCATCGTTTAGGGAACTAGCCGAGCCGAGTCCACCCAGTGATATTTATAAGACTGATTATAGCGTGTTAAGCACGTTTTAATGAAACAAAAATTCGAGCGGTAGTTAAGGGTAATATCTTTTGTACTGAATTACTAATATTTGGTACTCATTCTCATGTGAATGTCCCTTGAGCTTAAAGGGCGCACGATACAAGTTCCTTCCACCATGTATTTTTTAATTAAACATATATTGATGTTGCCGAGAACCGAAGTCAGGATCTTTTCGTCGCAAACGCTATGATATTATGTTATTTGATTAATTAAGCTAAAAACTCAAACTATTAAGAGTAACAACATCTTCGACTTGAAGGAAGAGAATTGGACACACCATTCTGCTTGCATCAACAAATGCCATTTGCTATGAATATATTACACTAACATAATCTAATCAAATGAAAATTTCCTTACCTTCAATAGATGTTAGAGGCCTCACCCGATGTGTCCGGATGCATGCCTCCTTGGATTAGCTAATTTGTGACATACTAAAAGAGAAGAGAAGAGAAGAGAAAAACATTTGCACGAAGTAAACTTAATTAAATATTAAGAAAATTAATAGAGACGGTGATGATGTCTGAGATGTGTTGGCCTGTAGCACAGGTGGTCGGTTGATTCTTTTCCCTATATAATATATTCTTTTCTTGAACTTCAAACTAATCCATTTCTTATGGCTACACCTGCACGTGTGCTTGCACACTCATTGCTTCTAATGTTCATTAATTTATTCAAATATTATTTGTTATATGTAACTTAACTTCCGTATTAGTTTTAGACTAATCAGTTGAGTTAGGTATTTTATAGTGGATAAGTTAGTACGTTGCTTCTTGATTATTTTATGTATGGAAAATGCTAGATGATATTTTGAATTGTATAATTTGATAAGGAACATGGGCCCGATACCAGGCCCAAATCTGGTCCATCAGCAGAGTTTAATCCTCATTTAATTAGGGCCCAATCAAAGATGTAATGAGAAAACCGACAAGCTGGATATACCCCAACTTGAAATCCGAATTATAATTAGGAACCCAAGGACTACTTAATTATATCTCTATAAGATCGATTTTACTAATTTTATTGATAGAATTTCCCGCTTTCATGCGACAATTCTCAGTTCAAAAGGGAACATTCGACAATGATAGAATATCTAGAAATATCGGTACTGATCATAATTATTCTAATTAGGTGTTAATTGGAAGATATGTATTTTAACCTATTGGGTTATTTTCATTTCTGTGGCATGGAATTTTGGGCCGATGGCCCATCCACAATGCTGACCCGTAAATGCCCAACTCCCACATCCCTCCTCCTTAAAAGCAATCCAAACTTGATAATCATATCGAACAAGCCCATCCAGGCCCGCAAAGTCTCCTCGAATTCAATGCAGGAAAGACACTCGCCCCTCACCGTCGGGCAAGAGCGAGGTGAGCGGGTCACGAGTTCATTGTTCATACTGTACCCAAGCCTATAGAAAGGGAACTTGTCACACATGTAAAGGGAAGACATAATGTATAGGAGAAATTCTTTTACACTTAAAGTGACTATCACATCGAAGGATAGCATGAATAAACAACTCTCGATGTAATTCATTAGCCGTCACCATCAAGCATGAGCCAAGCGTATTATTATTTTAAATTTAACAATACGTGATTAAAATTAAGGGTTAATTTCAAATAATAATTGTAGCTTGTCTTTGAGAAAAAAAGATTGTGATTTGCATTGTTCGCAGAATTAAAGAAATTATCGATTTTGTTGACGTAAACGAAGATATTTTTTGTCCGAATATTCTTCTGACCTTTGAGGTCAGTGACGGATCCAAAACTTGGTAAGAGGAGGTGCTCCATGCATTCGAAGGTTAATTCTTTCCTAGTGACAAAAGCAAAAAAAATTTTAAAAATACTTAGTTTAAACATAATCCATGAATAAAACATTAAAAAAAAGAAGGTGCACTGCCCTGCATTTTGGAGATGAAAAGAGAAAATAATTAGGAAGTAGACGATAGGAAAGTTTAAAAGAAAATAAACGTACTAATACCATAAATAATTGATATTCTAGGTCCCAAATTATTATTATTTTCGAATTTTTGTTTTCAATGAAAGGAGCCCAAATAATGATTTTCGGTAGCATTTTGTACGCTCAGTTTTTATTTTCTTTGTTATTATTAAAGGGATTTCTATGTCTTATTTCCCCAAAGACAAATAATTAGGACCAGCCTTATATAAATTGTAAAAATTATGCTGTCAAAAAAATTGTAAAAAACATAAAAGTTTATAGAAGCACATCAGTAGGTAAACTCAACTTGAATCCATATATTTGGGTCTCAGTGTGAGACTTTGTGTTTTGAAGTATCTATGTAGTTGAGATTCTTGTGTCGGATCTCTATTCTTTATGGTTGAACTGAAATGAACTGATTTTGGTGAACTCGAGCCCGACTGAGCATGAACATCGTGATAAGCTGATACGATGGTGAATAAACTTGAGTTCAATAAACGCCAATGCCAAAAATCCTCCCTACCGTCATCAGTAAAAACAACAATTGAAGCAAGTTTCAAAATTACTTCCATTGGAAGCCAATTACCAATAACTCCCCAATTCCACCCGTCATTATTACGCCAATAATGGGAAATATGGTGACCCAGCTCCATAAGCGGAATCGAGGAAGTAATCCTGGCAGAAAGAGGGTTGTCCTTGACCCAAATATCAGTCCAAAACTCATTAGATTTTCCATTTCCTACCACCCTCGCAATTCCCCATTTTAGAACCTCCGATCCTTTCATGATACACGTCCACATATGACTATAGGGGTTTTAGTCCTGAAACATATCCATACCACTCATTCCTCTCGAATAAATACACCGAAGAACACGAACCCAAAACGTTTGATCTTCCATAAGATATCTCCAACTAAGTTTGGCATTAAGAGCAAGATTGAACTCATGAGTATTTCTCAACCCCAAACCACCTGTAGACCGAGAGGTACAAAGAGTATCCTAGCGGACTAAGTGATTTTTCCTCTTCTCATTTGATCCTCCCCATAAAAAGCAGCGATTCAATACATCAATACGGTTACAGATAGAGATAGGAAGAAGAACAGTTCACTTAGCATAAGGGAAGAGGCCACAGATCAAACTAAAGCCGTACAACCCGCACGAATTAGGCAATTAGCTTTCCAACCCGTCATTCTAGCATTAACCTGATCAACCACATATTGATACATATCTTTATTAACTCGTTCATGAATCAGAGGCACACCCAGATATTTCCCGAGGTTCGTCGTACTGCAAATACCAAGATCATTGCTCAAAGACACCCCAAGCCTTCCGGGAACACTTTTAGAGAAAAAAACATGAGACTTTGCAAGACTAACTCGCTGCCCAGAACTATCATAAAACCGATTCAACACTTTCTTAATAACTTGCTTTTGCGATAAAGAAGCCTCTAACGTAAGAATAATGTCATCAATAAAGAAAATGTGAGAGAGAGCAGGAACACCACGGACGAGCGTAATCTGTTTCCAATCACCATTGCAAACTGTATCATGGATAAGATGACTCAATCGCTCGAGACATATAACAAAAAGATTAGGGGAGAGGGGATCACTCTGTTTCAGACCTCGAGCGCGACGAAACGCTGGAGTTTTCTCACCATTCCAGAGCACATACATCGTAGGTGAAGAGACACTTGTCATGATCAAGGAGATCTAATAGACGGTAAGCCAAATAGCTCGAGGGATTTCTTCGAAAAAACTCCAATTAACACGATCATAACGCAAGTGAGGCTTCATGCGGGAAACAATACACTTTGTGATAGCCTTGTAAACCACATTACACTAATGGGACGAAATTGAGTAAAATTAATAGGATTTGAAATTTTAGGTATGAGCGTGAGAAGAGTTTCGTTCAATTGAGGCGCCACAACCCCATGGTTAAGAGCTTGCAAGACACAAAGAGTAACTTCTTGACCCATAGTAGACCATAATTTTTGAAAGATTATAGCGTGAAAACCATCCAGTTCTAAAGAACTACGATCCTTTATTAACAAAAATGCAAAACTACAATTTACCTATTTGAAATTAAAAAAAAAATAAAAATAGAAGAAAAAGAGTGTAAAACCCAGTAATTGGGAGAATATGAGAAATAGGCCTGAAAAAACCCCACGAAAGCCCAACAGTATGAGTCCTGACCCGTTTCGTTTTGGAGCCGAAACTTTACCAATATAATTTCATAGAAAGCTAAAACGGGCATAGAAGAGAGGAGAAAAAAAGGGTCCACGCATCGACTCGTCAAGGAACCAACCCCTGATTAAGCAATCTGATTCCTGTTTCTTTTTCACAATCTTTCTTCTTCTAATTCAATCACAGATTTGTTTCCATTTTCTCCATTATTTCAAATAAAACCTCAGATGATGGGCGATTGAGATTGAGATAGGAAGATTTTGAAATCGAAAAAGAAAGAGATGATAACTCGATCGAATCTGGCTGAGCAGTTGAGAGAATATCAGATTAGATCTAAACATGATTGGGCTTCCGTCTCCTTCTTTTCTTCCACTACTAATCTCACTTCTTCTAGGTATTTTCCACATTTATTCCTTTCATTTTATCTTCTCCTCATCTTAATTTTCATTTTTCAAAATTGAGAATATGATTAGCCCGACTGGACCGACTAGCCGCTCAAAATTGAAATTCTGTCAACATTGAACTATTGAGTACTAACTGTTGTTATTAGTCTATATGCCTGATTCACTATTCTCTCGCAACATAATACTCAAACTTATATGGTTTCGATTAGCTGGTCCTTTCTTAACATCGAGACTGCCTTAATTTTATCTGCTGGACTAGGCTGGATGCTTCTGGCTATACCTCCTTGAATTGCATTAAGACTGGACTATTTCTCGCGGACAGTATTGCTTGTCACTTAAATTTGTTTGTTTTTTCCGTTCGACTTTGAATGTTCAAAGCATAGTGTAGTCATTAGACTCATTACTAGCTAATGATTTTTTTGCTCCTACAACTTCTCAAAAAGGTTAACTTGTATTGGTTTTAGACTATTAATCTTTTAGATAGGACTTTTTTGATACTTCTTTCTGTCTCATGTTCAGGAGATTCAATTTCCTTAGGACTATATACATATGTACTTTTTCCGTGATGTGTATAGGCTGTACAGAGATAACAATTGGGTGGTCATAAAATGCTTTTCTAATATTATTTTCTAAAATTTCAGTAGTTTTCCGTAGGAAAGTTATGTTTGCTGAGTTTTTTAGTGCTATTGTTGTTCATATGAAACAAGGGAAAGACAAGTTAATTTATAGGTGCCGTTTGGTTCGCAAAATTGAATGGAAGAATAGAATAGAATGGAATGGAATAGATATTCCATGGAATAGAATAGGAATTGATAAAATAGGTATTCGTTAGAAATATCTATTCCTATGTTTGAAATAACTATTCCTAGCTTCAATTAAGGATTAACTATTCCTCCACTTTTGGAATAGCTATTCCGTGGAATAACTATTATGTGTTTGGAAAAACCAACCAAAGCTAGGTATAGGAATACGCAAGGAATAGCTATTCTATTCCTTGCTATTCATTGGCTATTCCGCGAATCAAATGGCACCATAGAGTTGTTCAAGGCTCAAAAGATGAGCAACAGGGTAAGGAATGCTGTTCTTGCCTTATGCATGATGTTGATGAGCAATTAGCTGTGCGATGTATGGCACTACAAATGTTTCTATATATCATTGAGTTCTAACTTTTGAAGGCCTCACGCTTTAGGCTTGCATGGTAATTTTAATCGCTTTTCATATTGGGTTCTTTGGTTCAGTTGTACTAACAGATGCAAGTTAGGAATAATGCTGCAGAATGATGGTCGAACACTCCCTTGTTCTTTGAGTTATAATTTCAGATGAAGCATGAAGTGTAACTAAGAGAAATCGTATAATAATCTGGTCTTTACATGAGAGTCTCTCATTAATCAATCTGGTCTTTACATGAGAGTCTCTCATTAATCACCTAGGCACCGTCATGAAGCATTTTCTTTTTAATTAATATAGAAGGAAATCGCATAAGAATGTGACTAGGAAATCGCATAAGAATGTGACTACTGATTCGTTTCCTCTTTTATGTTTGCAGGGTGGATGTCGTAGTATTTGTGATATGGGAACTTGTTATACTAGCTTTCCTGGTATTTTCAGCCGTTTCGTTATATTTTAGGCATATTCAGCTGGCATTTATCTTAGTATGCATTACAATGCTTTTGCTTTTATGCATGAAAGTTACAAAGCAAGTAAGATTGGCCAGAAAAAAGAAGCGGAGGATGCTTCTGCCTTTATCTATGTAAAACTAGGCACAAAATGAACCTTCATCTGAAGAGACACGAGTTGTTTTTGTAAATTTTGAGAATTTCGACTGTTATTCTATAGGTGGTGTATTCTCCCTTTATTGATACATGTAACTGCAGCATATAGCATCATGTAAATGAATGCTGGTTGGAGTGGGGAGTTGTAAGCATTGAAGTCGAAGCGCAAAGTTGAGACATCCTTCAAACCCACTAGACTTTAGTGCGGTGGGCTAACATATAACTCTTAATATGGTACATGTTTGTAGCGAGGTATTTGGATCCAAATGCAGTTACTGTTCGGGGGACAAATGACAAGTTGAATGGGCATTTGCACCAATGTAATATGAAACAGTTTGGTTTTATTGACATGCATTGCTGAGGTTAAGAAAAAAGAGAAGTTGGTTTTGATTTGTGAATGCTCTTGCTTCTTTCTATGCTTACAACTATCAACTATGTAATGGCAAATTTGGCCATATTTTCATGGATCTGAAATCTCGACAATGTGTTGTGAGGTAGTAGTATTGTGCATGTTAAACCATTTGCTATTTAGTTGTGCTTCCAATGTACTAACTTTTGTAGACTACCTTCGCCTAATGGCGCCTTTACTTGGCCACATAACTCTATTAGTTCCACAAATTTTGGCGATGTCCCGTCATCCCTTGAATTTGCTTAAATGGCATTCTGGATCTGTTCATTACTGAAATGTGTGTCAGTTTATTTAAATAACTTTAGAGAACTAATAACTTAGTTTAAGCAAGTTCAAGAGGAACAATTAGTCACTTTAACCAAGTTTATTAGATTGATCAGTAGGTGATTCAAAGCAAATTCAAAGTGTTAATGAAAAATTACTAAAGTTCTATATCAGCTTGTTTCTCGGACTATTAGGTGAGATTTTAGTTTGTGGCAATTAGTTATATAAAGCAGATGGTATGCTCATGAGCACTTGAATATTCACGAACAACGGAGATGCTCTGATGATACTTAAAACTGACAAGGTGATTTCTTGGGAAATCTTGTTTTTTTTTTTTTATAACCTTGGGAAATCTTTTTTGAGAAAACAGAAGAAGAATTGATAAGAAATGGAACCACTATGTACTATTCATTTTGTTTTACAAAGAGCATATCAATTGTCAGTTTACGTGGGGCTTGAAACGGGCTGCTGCTGCCTACTTGGACTTGAAAGGTGAATTTCTATGCCCATAGTTTACAATAGTCCATACAGCTGCAATCACAATAATAACACTCAACACCAAAACTCCCAAAACTCCCAAAACTCAATTCAGATACCATATTGCACCACCATATATATGTGGTTTCTTCATTACTATCCACATAAAACATGGGAATGCTAAAGTGACTGGTAATGCAATCCCTCCTATCATCCCTGCTAAGCTTGGCAAAAAGGGAAAAAACCACTCCAATTGTTCCTTGCCATTGGGGGCATGATTCGTTCATTTTTCTTGTGTATCTTAAACTCCAAATTGTCAAAAACTGGCGTTGCATGTATTTGAAATGAAGTGAAGAAATTTATGATACCAAGTATGCTTGTGATTCCAAGACGTACTTTTGATGTGCCATGTTCATGGTATTTGTATAAATAAATATATCCCAATATATCAGAAATTGATGAATATGTATATAATTAAGCTGAAGAAAGTTAAAAAATTTTCATGATTACACACTTAAATTTGTTGTTTTTCTTATTTATTGAATTTATATTTGGATCTATCACACACTTAAATTTTATATTTTTTGGATTCAATAACAGTGATTTTGAAGGAGATGTAATTGATCATAAAAGTACAAGTGAATTTGTTTTCTGTACGGGTAATGCTGTTTTTCTTGGAGTTCGAAGAAACTTGCAATTGTTACATTATGTACTAGTCATTTTGATTTACAAAGAGCATATTAATTGTCAGTTCTTTTAGCAGTTCCAATAAAAAAGGCGCTGCTGCCTACTTGGGCCTGAAGAAATTAGTTTCTATGCCCATAGTTACAATAGTCCATACAGCTGCAATTACCACAAGAACACTTAACACCATACCCAAAACTCCCAAAACCCAATTCAAACACCAAATTGCACCATATTTATGTGGTTTCTTCATTAGTATCCACATAAAACATGGGTATGCGAAAGTGACTGGTAATGCGATCCCTCCTATCAACCCCGCTAAGCTTGGCAAAAACGGCAATGCCACCGACATAAAAAAAGCGAAGCATCCGAAAAACACCCGAATGCCTGACCGTAGCCATTGTGAGCATGGTTTGTTCATTTTGCTTGTGTATCTTAACTCCAAATTGTCAAAAACTGGCATGGCATATATTTGAAATGAAGTGAGGCAGTTTATGATAACAAGGAAGCTTGTGATCCCAACTAGTATTTTTGATGTGTCATGTTCATGGTATTTGTATAAAGCATTTAGCATCCCTCCATTTCCTGGTATCTGTTATCAAAATGTCCCAATATATCAGAAATTGATTAATATGTTTATAATTAATTTTGAAGTCTGTCAAATCTAATGGTGTACAGAGTCTAATTTGAAAAGTTCTGAGCATATGATAAGTTCAACATATTAAAGGATAAAAAGTTACAAATTTAGATACGTAAGTACGTAAAATAAGTACGTAATGAACCAAATCTAGAGAAAGAAGTGTTTGTGTTTTATATACCAAGTTTCCATAAGCCCAATATCCACCAATAGCTAGTGGGAATAAGCAAATTGCTATTATAAAGTATGCAAACTTGACTCCTTTCCACATGGGTATCCGAGATGGTTGCTTTTCTGATGATGGCATAGTTCCCTTCAACAATTTAGATACAAACATTAGTGTATATAGAAATACCTTGCAAATGGTATAAAAATTGATTATGCAATCCAAATATAAGCGCTAAATTGACAAGTTGTGGTCCCGGATCAGTCAAATGCTACCGCATCATCATTAATACTGGCACGACAACATATTAACTGTCTCAGAACAGTTCGAGTACGAGGAGAAAATCTATAGCACTCTCAAAGTATGATGGTGCTCCTTTAAAATACAAGGTAAAAGAGTTGATGCAAAATTTATTTAGGGTTTATAATAAAAAACATGGAATTATTTATAAGGGAGTATGTACTCCAAGAGCGCTCTAGAACTACTTGATTATGGCTGAAATTATGTGAATTGAAAATTTATTCCATGCAGTGTTGTAGAAGAAAGAGACTTAATGAGTTACCTGAATTTCAAGGACAAGATTATGACCTCTAAAAGCAAAGGCAATGATCCCAAGTGCATTGAGAATACTAAAAAGTGAAGCCACATCAGATTTAGTGTATTCTAATGGAGGGTCATAGGAGATGTCAATAGGCCTAGCTTGAAGAATAGAGACAACCCAAATGAGAGAAGAATAGGAAACAGCAGTGACAGCCCCAACAAGTGAAACTCCTGCTATAGAATTCAAGTTTGGAAGCTGAGCTAGAATTATAGCTGAGCATGTGAATATTATGTACCATTCTATTGTTGATAATCCCTTCATTTTGCAATTCTCTTGGCATATAATTTGGAAGAGTATTTTCATAGTTCCACCTCCTATCATTATCAAGGTTACACATGTTCCTCCAGATAAGTACATTGTTGGAATCAGAGATGATATTTTCCCAAGCCTTTCCCCTGATAATTCATTTCAAGTGTAACAAAATTAGTGCATGTATTGTATGATTAGTTATGTAAGAAACTGAAATGCATTCTAGTTTATGGGATAGATCAGGGTTAACTTTACGCTTTTTGGTTGTTTAGTCTATAATTTCATATTTTGGGCCTATTATATTTCTAGCTCTCCCGGTTTATCAATGTTTTTAGAAATGCATGATCGATCACATTTTACTTAAGCGATGAGGTTTAGATAAGTTGAAGTGCATATTACTTTAAGCAAGAGAGCTAATAAGTAACTTTAAGGAGATTCATATATAGAACAATCGATTTCTATAGCCGTGTTGGAGTGTAGTAGACCATATTTTTGAGTGTAAGTAATGCTAATTTCTAAAATGTTGATATGTGTAACTAACTTTCACTCAAACAAATATCAAAAGTATTTCCCAAATTGATCTAGATATAACAAGTAGGTCTACAAGTTGGCTAATACAATCAATTTAGTCAAAATTATGTTGAGTTACCAATATGGTCCTTCAAACTTGATATGTAGAGTTTTTATATATATTGTTATAAAAACTTTAGCTAAAGATACGTTTATCGGCTCGCAATAAATTAGAGTTTATAGTGATATGTAAAGTGAAATTAGGCAGAACAAATATGTTTCATTGACACACATTATTTTCGACCGGTCTTTATGTCATATGTAAAGTTAAAAGATATTTAATTATTTTGGGTCAATATGACATATTGTAGTTGGGACTACTGACCAAAAGCTGTCATTGATAGTCTGAGATATCTGCTGTAGCGCATCCCAGAATCTGATTCATGCAACTGTATCAGCAACCACAAAGTGTAAAGCTGCCACATGAACATTATAGATAGACACAAGAGTCCCCAAACCCTGCACCCAAAATGAGAAGACATAAACATTAGATAAATTTATGATATTAATTTGACGCTTCAATTTGGTATATAGGATAAACTCAGCCCAAATAACATGTATCACGTTTTATTATTTACTCATCGTAAATGTGACATTTTGGATATTGTTTGATTCGAATTACCAAGTTAACGAGCCAAATAGACACCTAAACTTAATTTTACACAAAATCGGTCCTACTAGCCAACTTAAGAGACCGAATTGATCCTTACCATCCGAGAGATACGAAAGCGAGGGGAAGAACAAGTGCTTGAACTCCAAGACCGGAACTAAGAGTATGAAAAGCAGCATAGTATGCATTACCAGTTCTAGACTGAGTAATAGGAAGCCATGCTTCTTGTGGATCAAATTTAGTAAAATTACCAACTTGCTCCATATAACATTGCATATTTGCAATTGCCTTCTTCACTGGGCTTGCCATAGGACTACTCATCAGCCTTGAAATTAGAGGGCTTTTTGGTGTTTTAGGACTTGAAGTTAAGGGTGACTTTGCAATTGAATGTTGAAATGGAGGAGCAGAAATTGTAGGACTAGTGGAATATTCTACTATTGCCTCTGATCCCATGATCACTCTAATTATCTTAATAAATTATGCCTTGACCAGCTTAATTTCAAGATTAATTACTGAGTGGGTTAAGTTTTTATGCTAATTTGGAAGAGAATATTGTGGATGATTCCAAGATTTTTGTAGGAGGGGAATATTTATAGGGAGGAAATGATGGTTGATACTATTGTGCATGTGAGTGGGTGAAATCTTGGAAAAGCTAAGTGGCATTTGCTGACCCCATTAATGTTTGTGGCTGCTTCTTTATTCTATGCTGATTAATAAAAATTAACCTACATAAAAATACTTAATTGGGAGAGGCTCATCTAAATGTCGCTTGAAAACCAACGAATGATTATGATAATTATGAAAATCTATATTTTTATTATTAGCTCAATTAAAAGTGAGAAGACTGATTGACATATTTCAAAACATTATTTACTAAGTACTTATCAAACGGCTTTTACTTCAACCACATTTTTATTTTTAATCTTAACAAACAGTCTTCTGTTTTTTCCAACAACGCTTTTTCAAACAACACTTTTTCTCACAGCTACAACAGTTTTCAACAGCAATCCCAAACTAAACCTTAATTTTCATAAAAAAAAAAGTGAGAAGACTTAATTGTTACAAATTCCAATCAAGATAATTTAAATGAAAATAGATTAATTGTTATTGTAATTGATAGCTTGAGAATTATTATAAGCTATTGGATCGAGAAGGTTGATTGTGACATGTAAAACTATTAACTCTGAAAAAGTTAAAGAGAGAGTATTGTATCGTTACCATTTACGTCTTAGGGACCGTCTTATATATAGTCTTAGGGACCTTTTTATATATAGAAAATACAGTCAGTGACCTTATTTGGGTATAAATCATACTATGTGGGCAAATATAGACTAACTAATGAACCACGTAATCGGAGCCAACTAAAGAAAGGTCCGCATAATGCTTAGTTTCAGCATATTTAGAGGAATCCATATCCGAACAAAATTCTGTTTCCTTTAATGAGAAAGACCCAAAACAGGTAGGGAGCCATAAGTGGTCAACGAAATTCAACAATCCATATCGTGGTAGAACTAGAGTCTAGGATCATGACGAGTTAAATGCACCAATGGTCACTCAACTTTGCTTGTTGTCTCAAAATGGTTACTCAACTTCAATTTGTCTCAATAAAGTCACTCAACTTTAAGTTTTGTCTCAATTAGGTCATTTCATCAATTTAAAAATTAATTAAATACCAAAGTAGTGATGTGGCTGCCATGTTGGCATAAGTCAACTTTTGACTGTTGACTTTGACCACCATGTGGCGGCCACCTAGGCGCCACATGTCGTAAAATTTTATTATATATCTAGGTGGCTGCTACGTGGCAGTCAAAGTCAACAGTCAAAAGTTGACTTGTGCTGATGTGGCATCCACATCACTATTTTAGCATTTAATTTATTTTTTAAGTTGATGAAGTGACCTAATTGAGACAAAACTCAAAGTTGAGTGACTTTATTGAGACAAATTGAAGTTGAGTGACCATTTTGAGACAACAAGCAAAGTTGAGTGACCATTGATGCATTTAACCCGATCATGACACATGTTGTATATTATTTCGTCGACCATCAAATGCTCTCCCATAATGTAAGCCATGGACTCTTTCGAGCTATGGAGACTATCAACCAATCACACCCATCCTTAGCTATTTTAACCACCATTAAGAAGGGGCTTCAATTTCAAGGACACCGCTTTGGACCAACTTGTTGGAAAAGACAAATCATTTTGTCATCCAGTTATTAACAAATGAAACGACGGCTTGTAGAAATTGAATCGCCAATCACCCAAGAGATCTAACGCTTCGGTGCAGACACACGTCATAAAGGAGAATAGATCAATCTGATCGTTGGAAAAATAAACCTTTCGCCTTCTCGCCGCTAACTATAAAAGACACACTCCCGTTATCTGGAACTTTTCACAAACTCCCCACTATCCAGATTTTAATCTTTTCTAATTTCTCACCAATCCTCTCTAAACTGGCAAGAACCAACCAACCAAGCTCCAACGTTGCCGTTAAGGTGGAAGCAGAGGGCGCCAAAGTTCCATTACAGATCGCCTGGCTAAACAACGTGGCGATTGAATACTCCTCATCAGATCAATGAAATAACTAGCGAATTAATTTTAGAGATCATGTGTTTTAGACCTTAGGTTTGGGAAAACGTGAAAGTTTGCTTTTAAGGTCAACGCTCACTACACCAGTATGATATCATGAAAATTATAATAAAATATCGGACGGCTGAGAAGTCTGATTGTAACCTGTAAAACAAAGAAAACGTTAGGCATGAGGCTGCATTACGTACAATCCCTCTTTGGTGTCTAAGTGAGTAATGAAATGAAGAAGAAACTAAAAGCAAAGAATTGTGAAAGAGTTCAGAGAGAATCTGTGTACCGTTTACTTCTGAGGGCCTTCCTATATAGGAAATACAATAGGGGACTTTATTTGGATAGAAATCAGATTATGTGGACAAATAAAGACTAAATGGGAATCTAGCCACGTAATCCGAGCCTACTATAAGGAATCTTTCGTATATTACGTGGTTTCAGCCTATTTAGAGAAATTCAGATCTGAACAAGATTTTATTTCTTTTAAAAAAAAAAACCTCCAAACAGATAAAATGACACACGTGTATACATTAGGACATAGCTCAAGCTCTAGGATCATCACATGTTTTTCTATATTATTTTATCGGACATTAGTTATAAACTTAATTAGTTATGTGCTGATAATTGCAGTGTGATGTAATTATATTTTGATCATCTATAAGAGAATTGAGATGACGAAAGCAAGAATGTGAAGGCTTAGGTCATCTTTGCAACATCATTACACTTGTTATATAAAAGGTGTGGGTACAAATCAAAGGCTGACCAACTTTTCATTTCATGATGTGTTTTCATACTGCATTTTGTTACAATAATGTCTGTTTGCTTATAAATAAAGAATGAACTTCGTAGTCAAAAAAAAAAAGAAAAGAATGAACTTCAGTTTATTCATAAAAATAATTAAATATATTTGAAAATTTTGATTAGACAGAGCGATATACACTGTTTCACTAATCTGCTACGTGCGTTTGTAGTTTTCTTTCTATCCAGTATCCGAATCTTTTAAATTCAAATATAAATTGTACAAAATTAGTTAAAATTCATACTGCATGGTTGGTGAAATAAAAGATTTGAGTTTAACTTTTTTTATTATTTTTGTAAGAGTAGTTTAATTTTTTTTTTTATCAGGAGAATTTATGTAAAGATAGGCATGTCCACTATCAAAATTACCAGTGTAAAGCCAAACCTTGATGTAGATTAGGCTTTATTCAATTTGTTGAATTGAACTGAACTGAATTATTGGCTGAATGTTTAATAGATTTTACTGCATTTGCTAAACTGAACTGAAGAATTGAATGGAATTTAACTGAAATTTACTGAAAAGAAGTCGCAAAATAAAATCTTGCAGTAAAATTTACAGATTGTTTACCAATAAAAACTAAGTTTTAACGAAATGAATTGAATCTCCAATTTTTGACGGAGAATTTGAATGACCTACCACATAAACCACAACAACATACTTAATCCACAGCAACATACTCTTGTTAAGTGACTTTTTGAAAGTAAAAAATAATTAATTTAGCCATGCATGAGTGGAGCTCGCCTTGTCCTTTTCAATTAAAATAGACAATTGAACAAGATTAAAGTAAATTAGTCAATAAAATTATTTGATTTGATTGCTTGGTGCTTTAGATTAGTGGGTTTCTACTTTTCTTTTTCACTACCAAAGAAAACGAAAGTTATCCGCATATATGTTGCTTTTCCAATATCATAAGGTGGTTGTTTTGTTTTTATTTTTGCTTTTGTATGTAAGAAATATATTTTTATTTTGTTTTCTGCTTTGTGAAATAAAGATAAAGAGAAGGAAGTTTCATTCTCATATATATGGTAAGCTAGCTAGCTAGTGGCTTAATTTGAATTTTCGTCTCGGTATGTCTTTGTTTTAAAGTAGCTTTAAAATTTCATTTCTTCTCTATTCATTGATTTGGTCAATTAATACACGTTATTGATTTTATAATTAATCATTAAATTGAATATATATGGCCAATTTGAGAAAGTATTTGAGAAGATCTAAATCCATATAGTTATAATTGATAGAATGATGATAGTGAGCACCGGTATTTATTGATGTGTATACCTCTATACATGACGTGTCACCAAATTTTAGTATGCTAAATATATACAATCATAGCACAATTATATTTCCTATTCTATCATTTATGACCCTATCTTGAAAATTGAAAATAGTTATTCGAGCTCCTTGAATGTGAAGGGTCTAAAGAAGCGTATGATCATTCAAACAAAGTAAGTTGATAGCATGTAAATTGATATTTGAGCCATCTAAAGCCTGAGATTAGCTCTCGAGATGTGAAATAGAGAGTAGGTAAGACATGAGGCCATTATCGGACAACCCCACTCCGATACTGTATGTCAGTAATGGAACTCAAGTAGGAGGGCAATTATGGGTTTAAAAACAAATAATGTAATTATAGCTCAATGAATGTATTGAGATGACATATGACTTAATAATTAAATGTTATTATTCACAGCAAAAAAATAAATTAAATGTTATTAGAAAATTAAATAAGATTTGAGTGAGACGCTAAAAATGAGAAGGGAAAGTGAGACTCTTAATAAAGAGAAATTTTAGAATACATCCGACATACCACGTCATCCGTACGCAGGACAATAATTTAAGAACACGTTATATAGATTAACATTTAGAGTTCACAACTTAGAGTCTAGAGTTTATTTTGTAGGGTTTAGGTTTTATTGTAATCCCTAATATTTTACATAATTAATTAGCTAAAAATATGTTTATAATTAATTGCACAGTGTTAAAATTCTATAGCTTAAAGTGATACGTATTAACTATCTATTGATGGAGTATCACATCAATATCCGCACTCCATAAGTACTATAAGATCTCTCATTAATAAATAATTTGTCAGAAAAAAAAATCTATAGTTTAAAGATTGATTAGAAAGGCTGTCCCAAAAAAAAAAGATTGATTAGAAATAATGTGGTGGCAAAAGATAATTCAATAGAAATCGGAATGGACCAGAAGATTATATATGCATATAGCAAAAGCAAAATAAAAATAAAATCAGAAGAGATTTGGAATTCAAATCACATAATTTATATATACACCATCTTCGATTGAAATCTTTTTAAAATGTGGGTAACAAACTCTTCCAATTGATATTCGTACTAGGTGGCTCATAAGGAACCTAATTTATTCAAAAGTCTACATAATAAAGATAGAGAGAATTGTATAATCTCACTCTAACATGGACCATATTATAAAGAATATTCCAATATTTTATTTATCCAGTAACCTCTTCTAAATTAGAGGATTTTTTCCCCTGATCTTATTTTTTGATTTCAAGAAAAAGAAATTAAAATAGCTTAATATATACCATGAGCTTATATAAAGAATATTCCAATATCTTATTTATCCAGTAACCTCTTCTAAATTAGAGGATTTTTTCCCCTGATCTTATTTTTTGATTTCAAGAAAAAGAAATTAAAATAGCTTAATATATACCATGAGCTAATTGAATTTGACCTCGAAACATATTGACCCCATAAACTTATAAATATTTTCTTTGGATTTTCGAACTCTTGATTAAAATGACATAACATACTAGTTAAGTCCACATGGACAATAGAGTGGAGCTTGACAAATGAAAAATTTACTACTCTGTATAAGTTAAAAGAGCGAGTAGATCAGTATAAACAACTTTCCAAAGCGGATAAGTCATTTCAAAAATTTTTCAAGATCAATAGTGATAACTAGCCAAAAGTTATTAGACTGGACCTAATTACAATTGCAAATAAAGCCCAATAAGCCTATCAAGCAAGCTGAATTTCTCAAATTAAACTGGCTCAAATAGCTGATATATAACCGCCCAAAGGAAATTATCAACCACTTCCCATGATCTCCACGAAATAACAGTTATTAACGGTTATGGAGGGAACAAACAAGTATAATTGGAGGAGAAAGAGAAATAAACAGGTTAGACACTAAAAATTACATAAAATACGTTTATTCTCCCATTCCATTATTGACTTGATTGTCAAAGCTTTTATTCGAAGATTCTATCTCTGGCATTGTTTTGCAGATCAATTGACGATTCAAGGAAGAGTTCAATTCACGAGAATATCAAATAGAGAGAGCTAGACACCCTCTGAATTTAAAGAGCCAATCTTCTTTTTAGATATGTACATGGAGCTGAAGATGTAATATATCATCAAACAATAATAAGTTAAATAACCACAGTTGCTTCAAAAAAAGTTAAATAACCACGGTTACTAAAAAATACCACATTTTTTAAGAAGAAATAAACCAATCACATTGTTAATTTTTCCCTTTTATGTTTTAAAATATCTTATCATTTTTTTAAGAGTAAATAATTTATGATGCTTAAGTTATAACGAAATAAACTGTTTAGTCACCGTGGCTTTTGAAATATACTACTACATCTTTGAGTTTTGCGATAATATACACTTTAGTCTCTCCCGTTAAATATTTTTGGAGAATATATTAGTCAAACTTTTTAAATATGGTAAGGGCAATCACATAATTCTAATTTATTATAACCACATTCGACTCAATTTGAAGTTTGATTAACAAATTCTCCACGAAATTTTAAGGGAGGGACTAAAGTATTGATTATGGCAAAACTCAGGAATATGTATTAGTGTATTTCGAAAAATACATGGACTAAACAATGCGTTATTCTAAATTGACCATTGAATTTACAGTTCCCATCCTTTGCGGAAAAAAGTACATCGTTTTTGGGTCAATTTCAAATAAGTACCTTGTGGTTTTGCGGTTTTGCAAATAACAGACTGTGATTTGCCTTTGAGCAAATAAAAGACTGTGATTTGCATTGTCAGAATTAAGGAAATTGTCGATAAGTCATAAATTTTTTGACCCGAAATGTTTTTCTAACCTTTGAGCTTAACTCTAACATAACTCGTCATAAGTCAGAAAAACATTTTTCGCAAAAATTGTTCTTGTTTACATCAACAAATTTGACTATTTCCTTAATTCTGCAAACAATGTAAACCACAATCATTTTTTTTGGTCAAAGGCAAACCACAACCCCTAATTTGCAAAATCACGAAACACAAGAACCTTATTTGAAATTAACCTTTTTTTTCTCAACACAAAGTTGTACTTGCTTGGGCGGAAGCCCAACCCAGGCCCTTAATATACATTAAATCGTATGCACCGGCTGAAGCCCAGCCCATCAATGTTACAAAATGTAGGATGAATGATTTAAGTGGTTGGTTATTTCACAGCTCACAACTCTGTGTTTTCCAACTATAACCAATATTTTCAATTTTTCCTTTCTCACTCCTACCTTTCCTTAAACTTTTTATTCCAAATTCTCTCAACCCTCTTTCTAGCTCGCCCAATTAGCAAACACGAAAATATGTGAAAAACTTGATATCCGAAGTCTAAGGCACAAATATACCAAAAACAATAAAAAAAACACCAGAAAAACACCTAACAAACTCTCAAAATAAAGAAAAGTTATAAAAAAACGTAACAAACACCTAAGATAGAAATGACACTGGAAGCGGGTTAACGGAACAAAAATGGGCGAAAAAGATTTTTTTTTTTTTTTTTTTGTTGGAAGAATAAAATTTGTTTTGAATTAATGGTAGGAGAATCAAAGGGCAAAAATGTCAAAGATATAAGCTATGAATAATTTAACCCATGGTTTAATGTCAAATTATTCCTAAAAAAATATAATAAATGCCAAAATTAGTACATTTTAATTATTAGAATGTACAATAAATGCCAAATTAACCTCAAAAACTTAGCCAAGTTTTTATTTTTACTTTCGCAAATTCAAGTTAATCTGAACTTGCGTGCGTTATCAAGGGTTTTCATCACCAAATTAACCTACTGATTATATGTATGAATTGAATTTCTGATACTCTCAAAAAAAATAAAAAAAAATAAAAACAATATATTAATATGTCGAAATTAGGCCCTGTTCTTTTTGATTGAATTGAATTGAACTGAATGCTATTGAATTGAATTGAACTAAATTGAATTGAACTGAACTAAATTGAATTGAACTGAATTTACTGAATTGAATTTACTGGACTGAATTTACTAGACTGAGTTAAAATTTTATAACTTAATATTGTATTATATATGAGACTGAATAATTTTTGTGCTGGCAGAGTCAAAATAATAAAGAGTCAATTAAATTTGCATTGGAAAATATCACAGTGTGGAAAGATTTTTTAACTAATTCAAAATATGCTTTTCCTCATCCACCTAAAGGTAAAATTATATTTATTATTTTTTACTTCCATAATAAAGTAATATTGATTCTAATTTTATGTTTCTCATAATTTTTAGGAAAATATTATTTAGTAGATTCGGGATATCCAAATACTCTTGGATATTTGTCTCCAATTAGAGATGCGGGAACTAGATATCATATGCCGAAATTTCGGTGTGGAAGACCTAGAGGAATGGAAGAACATTACAATTATTTACATTCGTCATTGAGAATGAAAGTAGAAATGTCATTTGAACAATTGAAGAAAAGGTGGAAAGTGCTCTACAATATGCCTCAAATGTCAACAAAATATCAAATGTCGATCATTGTTTCTACATTTACGCTTCATAATTTTATAAGATTGTGCACACTTGGAATACCAATTACACAATATGGTCCAAATGTCAATGGAAGAGTAGATTCAGATATATTTAGTACAAACCGAAAAAATGCCCTGTTAGTAGTACGGAATGGTATAGCGCAACAAATTTCGCAATCACGACGGCTAGCGAAAAATGAAGAGCAATCAGATGATGAAGATATTAAAGAGGATGCTTAAAAAAATTATAATATAGGTAAGCCACTCAAATTGTAAAATATTTTAATGTATTTCATATAATGATAAATTTACTAAATTAAACTGAATTTAATTGAATGTTACTGAATTGTGAATATATTTATGGAATTTACTAAATTGAATTGAATTATTGAAAACTGTTGAATTGAATTGAACTGAATTGAATTGAACGGTTTTGAATTGAACTGAATTGAATTGAACGATATTAAATTGAACTGAATTGAATTGAAACATGTTGAAATTAAATCAAAAAGAACAGGGCCTTAATCCATTTCCTAATCGGAAAAGGAATACATAGTTTTATTTAATGTGTGTATATTTAACAACCTCAAATTCACTGCTTCACTTCTTCAAATTATCTTTCTATCAAGAAGCTTAAAAACTAATTTTTGTTCTTAATTCAACCGTACTTCTTGCTTAACTATGGGTCCCAGATGCGACATCACTTGTAATATGTTGTGGAGAGGTTCGGCTAATGATGAAACCTACTTTGTTCAATTTTATGATAACGTCGTTATTGAAGTCGAATTTGAAGTGTCTTTCCAGTACTTAGATTGGGATCCATTACTGGTATCCAATATTAAGAAATCATATCTTCAGCCACGAATATGTTTGTTACAAAATGTGACGATTAGGCAACGCATCATACGAAACGCACTTGTCTTCACAATCGACGAAGCTGTACGAGGTATGAAATATGATCTTCATACTCAAAACATGATTGATGATATCACATCGCAAGTCTCTTCCTTTGCTTGTGAGTTTATCTACAAACCATCCAATCTCAATGTTCGGGGACTCACTCTCGCTGTCAAAATCATGAAAACTGATATTTTTGACGACCAGCTTCCATAGGGTGATCAGGTTCTTTTAGTGAACAGTTACAAGTATTAAATCGATTATATTGATGTTTTTACTATTTCAGGGCTTGGATGATATAAGAGATCATCTTCCAGAAAATATAATTAATCGATTTTATTGAAGTTGAATTCATTAATAAAAGCAAAATATATTTATCTTCTTCAATCGACTTTTATAAATTCTTGTTTGCTATAGTATATATAAGACAGTTAATACTATTGATGCAAGCTTGGAGTTTGCATCGATTATTTGATCAACATATGTTCTGTAAGCATGAAGCTATACATTTTTCTTAATATGATAAAACTATTAAAATTGTAAATTAATTGATTCTTCATGACCTATAATATGTTAAAAAAGATTTACAGCATTTTCTATCTCAAAAGAAAGACTTTTTTGAAATTCTGGAATTCCAATTGCTAGCTACCACTACAAGCAATAAAAAGGACCTATTGTGGTGGGAGGTTTTCAACCTTTAGCGGTGGTTAACATGGAATCTGATAGATATTAATATAAAAGATGTTAAAAAGTAACGCGACGGTGGTTTCATATCTTGTGAGGCTTGTCCCTTGTGCCTTTTCTCCTTAATAAGTTCCATGTCTTCTTCCAATTCATTATCAAGTATATCCATCTGGTTTCTCATAACTGAGTTGGTAGATGATTTAGGTCTTGGGTCCATATATAGGGTTTTGCAAAGACATAACCCCAATTAGCATCTCTAGGATTCTTCAAGAAGCTGTCGGCAGTGCCTCAAATTCATCCGCGCCTACCAGAGAGGAGCCTTAAGCCATGGTCCTCATGCCCTGGGAAGAGATGTTTTGTCTACATCCCCAAAGAATTTGCATGGCCTTTTCTCGAAATAATTTTTTATTGGTGTTGTTTCTATTCCCAATGACATAGCAACGACACAATATTTTTATTGCTATTCCCACGACGTACTTCGTTGCTAATTCGTTGGCATTTTCTAAGTATATTCTTCTCAAATACTTTTTCTTTAGTTCTGTTTGTAACTCATTGGTATGTCCTTGCTATGTAAAAACCGTTCACTATGACTCATGCTCAGAGCAGCATGACCCATTTTAGGGGAGGTAAAATCAACTTTCCGTCGGAAAACTCATATAAGTGATCCATAACTCAGAGTTATGTTGTAGCATCACATTCGAAAAATTCCCTAATGAAATCTCAAGTTGTTTTCTTGTGTCTCGTATATGAACTTGGGATGGACCGAACCTTGTTTGATTTGCTGTGGAAATAGGAGACAATTATCAAAGGACCAAAAACATGTATCATACATTTGCCGAAGATCGATTAGAAAAAAAAAGGAAAAAAACCTTTGCTCATTGATCTCCTTGATATAAAGACTTTCTCACGTCATGTTCGTTTAAAATTTACTAAAATTTTGTTCAATTCAATTCGGTATAGTAAATTCAGTAAAATTCATTAGGCAATCAATTAATAATTCAATTCAATTTGGTTCAATTCACTTTAGTTTTTTTTTATTTTTTTTAAACAAGGACTATGAACCTTTTTTCTTTCTTAGGCCCTGTTCTTTTTGGCTAAACTGACAAAAGCTGAAATGAACTGAACTGAAATTGCTAAATAGAATTAAAATTGCTGAACTGTGCTGAATATAAGTAAAAAAGAACATAGCCTTACTTTCAGCACATTTCAACAATTTCAGTTCAGTTCAACAATTTCAATTTTATTCAGCAACTTCAATTCAGTTCAACAATTTCAGTTCTATTAAGCAATTTAATTTCAGAAATTTCAGTTTAGTTCTATTCAACAATTTCAGTTCAGTTCAGCTCAATTTAGTAAAAAAAGCAGTACGTTACACACCTCCACATGTTTGATTTATGGTAGGAACATTGATTGCAATTTCTAGAGGTCAACTAGAATGGGTTGAGCAAGGTAAGATAAAATATCAACTGTCGTAGTGTAAAAGAAGAAGGAGATATACATTGACAATCATTTTATTAATTGTTTGATTGTCTTTTTGGAATCCTATCAAACGGATTAATAATATTCAACACTTAAATTTGAATATAAAATAAAAGAGATTTTAGTAAGTGTCGGGTGTATGGATGACGCAATACGTCGAGTTAATAAATGGCTTATTTTGTATCATTCGGATCAATACAATTTCTATGTTGTGTAATTACTTACCAATATACATTTTAGTTAATTGTTCATATAAAATTTTAGATCGCAAAATGAGAACTTTGGACCCTAAAAAATGATCGTTAGACTCCAATTATAAACCCTTATTATTAGTATTTACGATGTTTCATTGAATTATAAGTCCAGGATCTGAATGATGTGATACGCTAAATGTATTCTAATTTTTTTTATAAAAGAAATAGCTTTATAATTTAATACTTTTGGTTCTTATATAACATTTAAAAGTGAACTTTCAATTCGTCAAAAAAAACAAAATTCAATTTTATAAAAAACAACACGTAGTATGAGATTAAAATTTTTATAATAATAATATTAATTTGTTAGTTGGTGCAGTAATAGCAAAGGATTGTGTTTGGTAGGAAGGTCTGCAGATTGATCACTTAGAAAGACAATCAAGAGGAGTTTAAATACCATAATCCTTGAATCCGCCTCGAATCTGGATTAGTCTGCCCAGTGTGAGTCCGGATATTGGATGGAAAACCAATTTTTTTTTTATAATAATATAATAATGTACTTATATACAGTTAAACCTCGATGAAGTAATATTCGATAAAGTATTAACCTCGCTTAAGTAATAAATTTCGTCGGTCCCAACTTGGGCTAATGTCGTAAAGTAATATTCTCGCTAAAAGCATAAGATAATAAAAAATTTGAAACTCCTGAAGGACCCAAGTAATATGTAAAGTAATAATTCCAAAATTATACGTATATATAATAAGTATGAGTTACAAAATTCAATTTCTTTAAATATGAATATATAATATCTTGTTTTTTCTTTCCACCAAACCTAAAATTAACATCATCATTGACGTTACGTAAAGCATAAATAACTCTTGGTATGTTTTGCTCGTGTTGTAACAAGTAATTGTTCAAAGTGTTGATTGCTTGAACTGCTTTCTTTGATGACAAACTTGGGATGACATTGCTATCGTCTGGTTCAAGATCAGTCTTTCACCAATGTTCATTATCGACTCAAAAATTTGTTCATCCGTAAGTGATTCTATTGCTATTGTCCGGTTTAGGACTAGTCTCTTCATCAGTGTTCATTATCGATAAAGTAATAAATTCGATAAAGTAATATTTTTTTCCGGGGCCCAAGAGTATTACTTTAAAGAGGTTTAACTGTATTAAGAAAACACAAAAACCTTATAACGATTCATTTTTTGCTTATTTTCAATAACATTTTGTTCGGTGCTAATCACTTCATGGTTCATTTCAGCCAAATTCTTCAAAATTTCTTAGTCATTCTGCCGAATCTAGTAAATTCAGCCAATTCAATTCAATTTTCAATTTATTTCAACCATAAAAAAAACGTCCTATTTCTTTTATGCAATATGTTATTTTTTATTTAGTAATTATTTTGGTAACAAGGAAGGTTAAGAATTCCGAGAAACAAGGAAAAAAGAGAATCCAAAATAATTAATTATCTTTTACTTAGTAACTATTAATTGGATTGGTTTGTTCAAAATTGTAGGGTCAACTTTCATCTCTTCTATCCAATTAGGATTTCTATATGATTAGGAATTAAAGTAAAAAGGGACTACATATTCTAACCACACCCAAGCCAAACATATAAATCGGTGGTTTGGTCTAAAGAATCATACAATCTCGGGTCAATATAATAATTTCTTTGAAAAAGAAAGGAGAAGAGTTAACGGAGATGACATCAAAGGTGATGATGATCTCAAGACTAGTCCAGTGGAAAATCCGGTACTTAGGCCCTTACACCGCCATGAAATCCGACACTTTCAAGGTCGGCATCTGGAATTGGTAAATATTAGGTCCCGTTCTTTATGGTTGAACTGAACTAATCAAAACTCACTTAAATTTGCTGAATTGAATTGACTGAATTTGGTTGAAAGACTAAACAATTTTCTTAAATTTGGCTAAACTGATCATAACCAAATTTTAAGCTAAAAAGAACTGAGCCTTAATTCCTAACTTACTTTTTCTCGCTTATGATATGAATTTTTTCAATCGGCCATTGACAGGAATTTGTATGTGGAGAAGAATCCAAATCTTATGGTTCGTTTAGTTCCAGAGGAATCTCTAACTTGTACGAAACAGCGTCCTCTTGCCAGACTTGTTCTCCGCCTTGCTAATGTTCGCGCTATTCGTATACCCGTTTCTACTCCTACAACTTATTGTAACCCCGATTCCACTCATAGTAAGTGTCTCTTTCATTTACTTTATTTTTATCACTATTGGATAGAAAAACGCTGTTTATATAATATATTGGTATACAAGTGCAATGCAGCTAAATTCATAACTATCAAATGTTTTTGTGCAGTTGAAGAGAAATTGTTTGGGAATTGTGATCAAGTTGTGTGGGAGTTTATCAACATTATTCCAACTAGCTTCATTATTGATGTTGAGTTTCTGGACCTCAAAATCTACCATCTTAATGTGAGTTTTTTTGAGTTTTAAGTTCTTCAATTCGGTTGAGCAATTTCACTTTACGTGCTGTTTGGTCGCGAGAGGGGGTGCTGACCTAGTTGGGATGTCTATCTTTTCAATCTACCCTGTTCTCCGCATTCACTGAAAAAATTTCATTTGGCTCATTCATTAATGAAAGTAACAATTAGGTTGCTTATTATGAAAATTTTTCAACTTGTTAACAATATTAAGTTTGTGTGTACAAGAATCTGTTATTTAGTTGAATCATTAAAGCTCAACGCTGAAGTGTTTCCATGTCGAAAATCAGGGTGGAGAAACTAGTTCTATATGGCCTAGTGATAGAACAATGCTGTCTGTTTCAACCCCGAGCTCGTTTAGCTGTTTCTCTCGTATGCTTGAAGAATCAATCTATGCTGATGTTACCATCCACACTCCTAATGGTATTCTAAGTGCTCATAAAGCAATTCTCTCAGCAAGTTCACCTGTGTTCGAGAGCATGTTCCATCACGACCTCAAGGAAAAAGAGTCGTCCACCATCTACATCGAAGACATGTCGGTAGATTCATGCAAGGCTCTTCTCAGTTACTTGTATGGAACCATTAAACATGAAACTTTCTGGAATCACCGGATAGCATTGCTTGGGGCAGCAAACAAATACAATATCACGGACCTAAAAGATGCTTGCGAGGAAAGCTTGTTGGAAGATATAAATTATGGAAACGTCCTGGAGCGGCTGCAAGAGGCGTGGCTTTACCAGGTGCAGAAACTGAAAAAAGGATGCTTGAGATACTTGTTTGAATTCGGAAAGATACATGATGTTAGAAAAGAAATAGATAAGTTTGTCATGCAAGCAGATAGGGAATTGATAGTGGAAATGTTTCAACAAGTGTCGGCACCTTGGATAACTGTGTGATTAATGAGCTACTACTGCTTGTGGAAATTGTACTGTTAGATTAGATAGTTATATATGATGATTAGGAAGAGTTCCTTGTACAGAAGAACTAATTTTGGTGTGGAAGGAAATATATACCTAACTCAAGATACAATAATATTTTTTTTCCCTTTCTTTTTCGTAGACAAGTTGCAACTCTATATAGTAAACCGCAGTGACTATTTTCTTTCATAGACAGGTTGCATCTCTAAATGTGTAAACGCTAGCTACAATTATTATTTTCATTCTGAAAGATGGGTTCAAACCTTGATTTTTTAAGTAAGAAAGCAAGAGTTTTTGTACTGTACTTCACAACATTGCGATTATCTCAGAATTAATATGAGGGTAAATTATAAGGAAAAAGAATTTGTGGTTACATTTTGTTACGCACTAGTGCATACGGTTTTTCCATTTGCTAATCCATGACAAAAGTTACACGAATTTTTAAAATGATGAATCACTTAGATTAAAACTCTGAAAACAATTGTTCATGAACTAAACAATGGAACACTTCAAAAAATGATTTAGAAAAAGAATACTTAAATAATGTTGATTCTTCCGATTATTTCATTTGAGGTTATTTAGATTTGAGTGACTAAAGAGAAAGTAAACCTTTGAAAGAGAACGTTTTAAAGTTGATAATTTTGAAACATTAAAAATTTATTTCTATAATTTAAGTGGCATTAAAAAAATTTGTTATATATGAAATTTTTTATCATTTTGTCATTGACAAGTGAACATTTTGCGGTTCAACCTAAAATATTCTTGTTATGAATTTGCATAACTTTAATTGTCAATTTTCAAAGGGAGAAAAAAAATCATAAACACTAGCTTGTAACAAAGTTAAACCGCCGGGATTGTAATTCACTTTTAATATAAAAGTTTGTCATGGATTTGTTTTGATGGTTATTATATTTTACTAAGGAATGAATGTGAGATCATGAGTTCAAATCTCATAATTGTAGAAAATGAATGCTCAAAAAAAAAGAAATATTAATTTATATTTTCTTATTAGATTATTATAATAATATTAGATTAAATTATAATTGATTGGTTGTAGCCATTTCCATCCAATCATCGAAACTCTCATCTTCTTCTAACAAATATTTACGCCAATGTTTTTTTGGTTTAGTTTTAGCGTCCGTTTAGTTCACTTTAGCCAAATTTAGCAAAATTTTGCCTTCATTCAGCTAAATTCAGACAATTCAACAAATTCAGTTCAGCTCAGTTTTCATTCAATTCAGTTCAATTCGATCATAAAGAAGGAGGACTTGAATTGAGGTTAAATTTGTCAAGATTCACTAAAGTAAGGGAGGGGATGTAAGGGAATTTAAAAAAATCTTGCTAGATAAACTTGCTTGTTTTCATGGTTTTTCTAGAGGTACGTTGAATAATTATATAACTTTCGGATTCCTCCGATTTGGTGTTTAAATCATGGTTTTACAAAAAATATAAACTTCTATCCAATTCAAATAACATTCCTTTAATAAAGTTTTTAAAATTATAATCCAAGCAAACTCTTAATATCTTTTTCCTACATGATCATTAATTATAGTTATCTTTTCTCTAGCTTTTCTATGAACTTAATAAGTCTAAGTTTTTTTTAACGTAGATTCAACAAATTTCAGCTTAGTTCAACAAATTCACTTCAATTCAACTCAGTTGAATTAGTTCAGTGAATTTAATTTCAGTTCAGTTCAACAAATTTCAGTCAAAAATAATATCACCTTAATTTGATCGAGAATTTCAAAAGAGTTCGATGAAAACCGATTTGAACTTTATATAAGTAAATAACAGAACCAAGCATAAGATCAATCAACCACCAAATAAACACCCCAAGGATTTTTTTTCTTCCTCTAATGAAACCATGCACCTCAGGGATTTGTGTAATCAATCAGTAATTAACTTGGATTATCCTAATCCGCTGCTAACTTAATTAATTACTGGAGTTCTTCTTATTATTATTACTTGAGTTCGTTCGTTCCATTAAAGTCTATATTTTAATTATTAGAACTTTTTTTTTTGAAAGGTTATATTATTATTACTCCTTTTCCTACTTTGAAATGTAAAACCTCCATATACATCTATAAATTCGACTGTGTACTTGACTTGGCTGGAATAGTTCATCTTCTTAATTAGAAACGAATAATCTCTCAATAATCTCTTTTTAGTCTAAATGTCAATAATGGCATCAAACTCTCGGTATTATCGTTTGGAACCTATGGTCTATACCCCTTCCCAATTCTTACGTTTTAACACTCTCTCAATACCTTCTGATACCGAAACTTTCGATATCCATACCCATGTAACCACTATTCGCCAGTCATCTAACTATTATAGTTACAGCACTTCTCCAGAAAGCCACTTCCAATTTCGACTACCGCGCCACATAATCTCCTCCCATGACGAGTCAATTAGGGCTTCCGCCATACGCGATATTTTACATTCCTCCATGCCAATTATAATTTCACGGTTAACTATTGAAGATTTGATTCCTCGGATATCCTCCTTGGCTTTTGAGATTGTGAATCGGCCTAGCAATATGAATGAAACGCTATTATGTATGGGTTTAGCTATTAATTGTATTTATCCGTATGATGAACGGGAAGAGCTCTATAGGGTTTTAAGAGAATCTGCAGATGGTCATTTAGGGTTTAAGGCGGCGAGTAAATTGTGTATTGACGGATTAAAGAGGGTTAGGGTTACGGTTGGAGATGATGCAGATATGAAAGATTGTATGATTTGCTTGGAGAAACACTTAGTTGGTGACGAAGTTATCAGATTGCCTTGTAAACATATTTTTCATGGAGATTGCATCGTTAAATGGCTCGAGATGAGCCATCTTTGTCCTTTATGCAGGTTTTCCATGTCAGTTGAGAATGAATGAAATTATCTATATTTGAGACTCCTCTTAAATTGAAAATTAGCTCCTTGATGAGGGTATCAAACTGATGAACAAAACCTTAAGGGAGACGCAAAAAAGATCATCGGGTGATCGGAAAGAAGTCAGTTTGAGTTGCGGAGCCATAACAAAGGTGAAAAATATACTTTTTCAAGCCAATTTCCAGATACAACAGTTGAATTCGCCATTCGGATTGAGCAAAATAAAATATCGTACAGTTTGAAATTGTATGAATTTAGTGTCTGGTCTTATTTTTTAGAGAGAAATAAAATATAAATTCATGCTTATATATAATATCTTAGCTAGACTCATCATTAGTTTCAGCCAAATTTGTAATCCAGTAAAATTATGCTAGCTTGCTCTGGTTTTCTTAGAAAAATAAAAATTTCTTTCTGAATTAAAATTGGTCAAATATATAAACGGCCATTCGCGACGAAAAAACCAAGTGGATTTTCAAGTTTTAAAGATGTCTCATTATCCCTCCATAATTGATAAGTTGAAAAATTATACTCCTATATAGAGCTTTGTGGTTGAACAATTTTTAAATAGAAGTATGTGCTATAAAGTTTTTTTTTAACCGAAATAAAGTTTCTAAATTACATGACCTTTAAGTTTTAATGACGATGAACATTTTGTAAATTTTAAGAAAAATGATATTTACATATTGATAAAATATAACATTTAATGACATCGCTCACCCTCAACCGAAATCATAAATCATATTATGGACGTTTACGCTAATTCGATCAACATTTTCTCAATATATAGAAATAAGTTGTTTAAAGAAAAAACTATCATCAACACTCAATAATGTTATTTCAGAGCATCTATTTTGTAAAAATATTAATACCACACGTACCCCTATTTGCCAAAACATTTATATCACCTACATTTGCAAATTGTTAAACCACAAATCTCTATATAAAAATTGAGTGAACCACAACCATTATTTTTGAACTAATTCATAACTCCAATCAATCACGTTGACACATGTAATAACGCTTATTGCCAATAATTAAAGCATATAAGCGGCCAAGTTGGAGCTGATAATTGGATATTGAGGTTGATAGGAATCGAAATCAGGACATTTCGATCACACTTTGATACAATATTACTTAACTGATTGAACCAAAAGCTCGAGCTCGAGCTAACATGTTTTATATTAATCTCAGTTTCCGCCTACACGTCATTGATCTTGGCCGACGATGCCTTCTCCTGCTATTCTGGTGACATTGTAATTGTTTTCTTTTGTCAATTGATTGCGCAATACTCATGAGCTTGGGTTACTCTGTAAAAATCTCAAACTTACGAATGAGAAAGAAGTAGTTATTGAACTCAAGGAAGAGGAGGAAGAGTTTGTCGATGAAGGGATGAAGAACAAGCTTATTGGGCGACTGCTATCTTCCAAGCCGAGGAACCTGATCAGATGTATGACAAAATGCTTTTGATTCTATATACGGAAAACTAACAAGGGTCGTAAGGTTACGTGAGAGTGGACAAGGGAAATTCATGATTGAATTTGAATCTGGAAGAGATAAGGCTAGGGTTTTGAATGAGGCTTCACAAAATTATGACACACATATGAGGTTTTGGGCATTGATAATTTCTCTGAAGTTGATATGAACCTTTGTGACTTATGGATTCAATTTTTTAGCATCCCTATTTAACACCAAAGTGTCACAACCATGAATAAAATCGCTAAGCGTTTGGTCTCAGTAGTGAAAATTGATGAAATAAGCTTTGAGAATTGGGTGTTTTCCGTAGGGTGTGAGTTCGAATTTATTGAAAAGTAATTTCCTGAGTTTTATTGATTGGTATAATGTCAATATATACAAGTCTATCAGCACAATCTAAGGAATTCAAATTTACAGAATCCTAATTAAGAGATATGCTAGTTGTATATGTAATTACAAGTAAATTAAATAAAATCAAATACTGATTATTAACACACCCCCGCAGTCTTAGCGGGAGGTCCACGAACGCTAAGGCTGTCCCAAAAATCATCAAAGAGTACACGCGGAAGACCTTTAGTAAAAATGTCAGCAATTTGATAACGGGACGGTACATGAAGAACGCAAACTTCGCCACGAGTTACCTTTTCACGTACAAAGTGAATATCCATTTCAATGTGTTTAGTGCGTTGATGTTGCACAGGATTGCCAGACAAGTATATGACACTAACATTGTCGCAATAAACGAGGGTGGCCTTTGTAATCGGGCAGTGAAGCTCAAGCAGGAGATTCCGAAGCCAACAAGATTCGGACACGACATTTGCTACCCCCCTATATTCGGCTTCGACACTGGAGCGAGACAACATCGGTTGACGTTTGGAAGACCAAGAGATGAGATTGTCACCAAGAAAAATGTAATAACCAAAAGTAGATCGCCGAGTATCAGGACACCCACCCCAATCAGTATCCGTATATGAAATCAGTTTTTCCACTTCTGATTTGTAGAGATGAAGATCGAATGAAAGAGATCCCTGAATGTACCGTAGTATACGTTTTGAGAGCAGCCATGTGAGCAAGACAAGGATCATGCATATGTGATAGGGATGAAATATCCCTATCTTTTCGGGTTATTACAGTGTATTTTAGTGTCGTTTTAGTTTAAGTTAGTTAGCATTTGCATATTTCAAAGTTATTTTGAGAACAAGTGAAGTGTATTTGCTAAAGTGTGAATTTTCCCTACTTAAAGTTGTTTTTCATATAAAAAGTCACTAACTTAACTATGGTTATTTTGTATGTAGGTTCCTCATGATGATATTTGACATACATACATGATTTAAGGTGAATTATTGCTAATAAGGAGCAAAGGGATAAAAGAGAAGTCATGAATGCACCAAAATCCAAGGTTTTGGACCAAGAAATCTCGAAATACAGTTGACACGCCCGTGTCCCATGGCCACACGGACGTGTCCTTCAAAGTCAATATGTCAACACGCTTTTTAAAGGAAGAAAAAGCTTAAATTTAGTCCGACACGACCCCGTGTCCCATGGGGACACGCCACGTGTCATTTGTCCCAGACAGGTCAGAAAGTTCCAGTAGAAGCAGCAACTTGCAAGCCCATTTCGAAGCTCTTCCAATCCGAATCTCGACAAATGCAAAACTACAAGTTTGTGTATCTATGTCTTAGGGTTCATCTGCAATTTGAATCATCCAAATCGAAGGTTGTATGAGAAAGTTATGGGCAGATTACTAAAGGTCGTCAAGTCTGGAATGTTGTCGGTCAAAACGCGTTTTCTAGAGGGGCTAAGCCTTGACACGGCGTGTCACCAAGCCCACACGGCGTGTCACTCTGATTCCAGCAATGTAAACATGAATTTTGAAGATTTCCATGTGCAATTAGCTTTCCCATTTGTTCCCATTGATGGTTGGATTCCCATGTGTAATTAGCTTTCCCATTTGTTCCCATTGATGGTTGGTGTACAAAAATTTGTATAAATAGGGGTGTAATTCACCATAGAAATCATCCCTCTTCACTTGTGTTTAGTTCCATTTAGTTGTTATTTCAATTCTCCATTTAGTTTGTAAGAAGAGGTGATCCAAACACCAAATTTCCATGTTCTATTTCACCTTTTTGCAAAGTTTGTAATTCAATTCCATCAATACAAAGTTCATGTTCTTGTTTTCATCCATTACATTCCATCTTCAAGCTTGGCAAAGAGATTCCTCTCCGAGGACATAAGCGACGATCGTGTGTCCGGTGTAGTGCGATAAAAGGGAGTAGTTAATCTTTTATCTCGCTAAACTAGTTGTGACTCGTCTATGTGCTAGATTCGGTAGTATCATCTTGTTTTCTTTACATAGTTTATACAATAGTTTTGTATAAATTAGTATATTTGATTCATCATCATCATATGCTTCTCTTATGTTTATTTATGAATACTTGATATGAACTTGACATTTCTACCGGATTTATATAGGTGTTGCCCCCACCGGAAGTGACGAGCCGGAAACCGTAGATATTGACGACATCACGGAACTTAAAGGGCCCTAATTTCTAAGTCCATTGGAGACACTTAATCTTGAAATTATAGGATTAATTAAGTGTGTACTTACGAGTTCATACGTGTTTATAAACATCATAAAAAGCTAGCTATGATAGTTTGATTAATCTTAAGACTATTTTATCTTTATTGTTGTATAAAACTTACCATCACCATTTCATGCTAAGGAATATGGAAAGTAGTGTTTGTGTGTTGTAATTTAGGAGTAGATTAAAAATCATCAAAACTCCAAAGTATAAATTCGCTTAGATAACAACCCGAAACCAAGTAGTTTGATACTTATTGGTATAAATCCCGTGGATTCGATACCCGGACTTAACCCCCGGATTATTACTTGATAACGATAGGGTACACTTGTCCTCTAATTGTAGGCCTTTTTGTAGCATTAGCTAGAGGCCGCATCAATATGAAGACAAACTTGTTGTACAACATAAGAAATATCAAGGCGGGTGAAAGTAAGATACTGTAAAGCACTCGCAAGTTGACGATACTTAGTAAGATCATCGAAAGAAGCATCAGCCGAGGCACTGAGTTTCGACTTTGTGTCCACTGGAGTTGGAGAGGGACTACAATTGGAGATACCGGTCTGGTACAAAATGTCCGATGCATACTGTTTCTGCGATAGAAATAGACCACTGTCAGTTCGGTGAACACCAATTCCCAAAAAATAGCTAAGGGTGCCCAAATCCTTCATTACAAATTCGGTACCAATCTTGGTCATAATGGATTGACGAAGAGTGTCAGAAGAGGCGGTGAGGATAATGTCGTCGACATAAAGAAGAATTTAGGCTGTGTCAGAACCTTGGCGATAGATAAACAATGAATGATCAGACCGACTGTGAGAAAAGCCGATTGTCGCAACATAGTCAGCGAAACGTTGGTACCAAGCTCGGGGTGCTTGTTTAAGACCATACAAAGAATTTTTCAGTAGACATACATGATCTGGAAAGTTTGGATCCCGAAATCCCAGAGGTTGATGCATATACACAGTTTCAGAGAGATTCCCATGTAAAAACGCATTCTTAACGTCGAGCTGGTGGATAGACCACGAATTAGACAAGGCAATACTCAAAACAGTACGAATAGTAGCGTGTTTGACGATGGGACTGAACGTCTCCTCACAATCAACACCCTGTTGTTGAGACCGACCATCACGTACAAGACGGGCTTTATGCCTCTCAAATAAACCATCAGCAAGCTTTTTATGTCTAAAAATCCACATAGACCGAATGACATTAACATTATCAGGACGAGGAACTAACTCCCATGTCTTATTTTCAAGTAAAGCATTAAATTCATCCATCATGGCATGTTTCCAATTTGGGTCATGGAGGGTTTAGATGGGTGTTTTGGGAAGAGGAGATGGGGATGGGGTCGTAGTCGTATGTAAGCAATGAGAGTATCGGGGATTAGGTTTATGAATTCCAAGTTGAGATCTTGTAACCATACGACGTAGCATAGGATTATTGGGGGAGGATGTGATGGAGGGAGAGGAGGGAGTTGTTGAAAGTCGGGTTTGTATTGGTTGGGCAGTGGGAGACTGATGTATAACAGAGGTGGGTTGGTTGTTTAGGGAATTGGGTGTTAGACGAGGAGGAGAGGAGGGGCTGGTCGTGTATGAAGGTGGGGTTGGGCCAGGAGAATTGGGGAGACATATGGAGCTGGATGGTCCAGGGGAAGGTTGATTATTTGGGCCAGGCGAAAGTGGGGGGGAAAGTGGGCCTAGGTTGTATAATTGATGGAGGAGGAAAGGTGGAACAGAGGGCTCGGTATGGACAGCTGGGGAAGAACAAAAGGATTTTTTATGTGTATAAGGGAAAGTGTGTTCATAAAAAATAACATGCCGAGATATAATGATTTTCCGAGTTTTCAAATCGTAGCACTTGTAGCCACGATGGTTGGGGGGGGGGGGGGGAACCGAGAAAAAGACAAGGAGTGGATTGGGAGTTTAACTTGTGAATAAAGGAAGAGGAAATGAGATGAAAGCAAAGACAACCAAAAGTTCGCAAGTGAGAGTAAGATGGATTTTTGCGATAAAGAACTTGAGTAGGAGAAAGAAGATTGAGAACTTTGGTAGGGAGGATATTAATAAGGTGTGTGGCCATGGAAAGAGCGTGATGCTAAAAAGAATGTGGTAAAGATGCATGAGCAAGTAAGGTGCGGATGATATTATTAATTGAACGAATATGACGCTCGACTTTGCCATTTTGAGATGACGTATGTGGGCACGAGAAGCGAAATTGAATGCCATGTTGGTATGCGAAAGAGTGAAAATTGCTATTATCAAATTCTTTGCCGTTGTCACATTGAATAGACTTGATAGGTCGTTCAAATTGGGTTTGAATAAATGTATAAAAGTGTGAAAAAATGGAGAAAACTTCAAATTTTTTAGAGATAGCAAATGTCCAGACGAATTTGCTATAATCATCAAGAAAAAAATAAGTAATAGCGATGGCCATTTGAACTAGGAATATGTGAAGTCCATAAATCACTATGTATTATTTCAAATGGAGAAGTCGTACAAGATGAAGAATCATAAAAGGGCAAACGAACATGTTTCCCTAAAGGACAAGAAGCACAAAATGAAGTGTTTGACTTATTACATCTAATAAAATTCTTGCTACATAAATTATTCAAAACAGAAGGTCCGGGATGGCCTAAACGGCGATGCCATAAATCTGAAGAAGTAGAAATAAAAGCAGAGTGCAACAAGGAAGAGGACGGCCGGGATTGGGAGGTGAGCGGATACAGATCTCCCGAACTATCACATCGCATAAGTTTGGTCCCCGTGCGTAAATCCTTCACACAAAAACCAAAAGGATCAAATTCAATGGAAACAAGATTATCGGTAGTAAATTTGCGAACGAATATGAGATTTTTAATTAGTTTAAGTGCATGCAACACATTTGTTAAGGCCAAGGGAGGATGAGGAGGGGAAAGGGTGGTGTTACCATGACCGTTTATTGGAATTAAATGCCCATTACCAACTACGATGTGATGATTTAAATTGCTTGAATGAAAATAAGAAAAAAGTTTACCTGAATCCGAGGTCATATGAGATGTGGCGCCTGTATCCATGATCCAACTGCCATCTGAAGGAGGAGTTAAGGTAAGAGTATGCATGGCCGCATCAATGTCAATCGATGCATATTCTGATGGCGCTAATGTAGCAGTGGTCGCATATGCCTGTTGACGACGAGGTCCAAGCAAGCCCAAAGAGCCAATGGACTGTGGTGGGCGTGGAGAAGGCCAGAATGGGGCCGTAGGATACGGGCATGGAGGAGAAGCCCAATAGGGAGTCCACTGGTTATATGAGGGAGACATATATTGTGGATTAGAGGGTCGGGCATGCTGCCAAATTGGGCCTTGTCCAAACGGATTTCCATTGTATCGTGGTCCAGTATTGCCTCTGGAGGAATTTTGATTGCTGTTGGTGTTTCTGCCGTTGTTCTGTTTCCTCTTGGACTTATTGTTGACAGAGGGAGGCAATGGTGACGAGTGATGGAACTGAGAAGGAAAAGAGGAGGGGGCTGAACCAGTCGAATTTCCGCTGCCGGTGGAGGTGAGAAAAGCCGAAGTACCATTGGATTCTTTTGAGGTACGATTTTTTTAGAGTGCGTTTCTTCTGTACAAATGAGTGGATGACACTAGCAAGTGCACTAGACAAGTAATAAAGTGATAAGTTATCGTCTCCACAGGGATAGAACAGTTTCAAGCTAGTCTCTTTACTGAAACAGAACAGTCGGGTGGTTGATCTTACTTTGATTGATTGATTTTAAACTAACTATATCTATTTTTAAACTAAGGTTGTCACTGAGCATGAAAATAAATTAAGAGATATCAAGAATAAAGAAGCAGGTGTAAAGCACAGCCAGAACTGATGGCAAACAAGCACACATTCCCTTTATACAAATCCACCATGTTTATTATAAGTCTAAGGTATCTTCACTAGAATCACTCAAGTCAGATGGTCACATGTTCCCAAGATTCTTTATACTTATGCAAAATTAGTTTCCATTAGATCACACAAGCACAAGCGTTAAGCACAGGAAGCATCTTATAAATAAGAACCCTTAGCACACATTTTATCCTTATTGGTCCCGGTATAAAACATATGTGTTCAATCAGTTTATCTATTGCTTGATCCGAGTTGGTCCCTACAACATCAAACAACTGAAAATACAAGTTAGCTAGACTTATATATGAATGGAGATTCTCTTGAACAAGCAGAATAAACATGATTTCATTGAATAAAAGGAAAGTGACGCTTACAAACCACCAGCCATAAGGCTGGCTTTCCACCTTGAGTGACTACTCACTCATTGTCATGTTTACAGCGTTTGAAGGAATGAAAATACTAAGAACAGGTTCTGCTTGGCCTCGAATGAGACTTCCACAGAAAACTGCTACAACTACTAAACTAATGTCTAAAGTGAATGATAATATTATGGGATTGATAAAACAATACTCTCGCAGGAGTATTTATACAAGGAAGAAAGGAAATAAAACAAAGTAAAGATGCTTCTCGGAATCTGGCTGTTCTTGGGCAGGTTGTTCTCCAGCAGAAGAAGACAACTGCATAATAGGACAAGTCAACCTGCAGAAAGAGACAAATGCACAAGAAGACAACTTCACAACCCAATGCCTTCACAAACCTCCAAAACATTGCTTTTTCTCTTCCCCACATCACAAAACCGAGAACATGTGAGGAGAGGGTATCTTTGACCTGATTTTCTGCAGATTCAACCCTAAATTCAAGCTGTTCAGACTCAACTAAGCACAAGAAGACTAACTGGGAGCACAGGCTGAACTTGTGCCTTAAAAAACAATCTCAGGCTGTTCGAAACACAGTTTTGGCACGAAAATACTATGGAAAACCCTTGATTTTATAGACACAAATCACACCTAACAAATACCCCCAAAATAGACTTTGCTTGTCCTCAAGGAAAAGAAAGGAAAAGAATAGAAACGAAGAAACGAACTAAAAATACACAAGGACAGACTGGATTTTACTTAAAAGACTCGGATTGGACAGAAAAAGAGATAAGAACGAAGAAACGAACAGACACGACTCTAAAGGTCAATTGCACCAATCTTTTCATCGTTTAGGTAGAGAACAGTTAAACTCAAAGGTTGAACAGGTTTGGGTCAAAACAGGGTTGATTTTTGGGTAAGGGTGAACTACCAATTTTTGATACGTATGAGCTAGGTTTCTTGATGAACAACCACAAAAAGTATAGAACATCCAGTAATTTTATTTTTAATTTTTTTTTTTTTTTTGAATACTGGCTAGGTAAATTGAACAGTGGTTTGATTGTTCTAGCTCAAATTGAAGTTAGTTTTATTTGGCAGTTGGGTTTAAAAGGGGTAAAAAGGAAAATTTGAACAAGGAAAAAGTGGTGGTGAACAGGGTAGGCTATTTGGGTGGTAAACATATATATACATGCGAAGGTTGGTTTAAAAGGGTTGTTTGGGTATGGAACACAAGAGCTTTTGGTAAACTGATCATCTATTAACTTTTAGGTGCTTGATTTTTATGCAAATTTTTGACCTTATCTGCACATATATACAATTTGGAAACAGAATAGGGACACTAACCATACAGAATATCCTAGAGATTTAGGTTGTTTGGACAAACATTCAACAGATTAAATTTTTCCATATGAGCACAAGGGGAATTCTATAAAGCACAACATAAGGGGACCCCCAAAATAAGACTAAGGCATCCCACCCCCAACAAAAATCTGGCATTAATGCACTTAAGCAAAAACAACCTAAACTAAGACTTGACTTGACACAGCACAGACACAGAATAGACAAACCTATGAACAGCTTGAAATATCAGGATTGGTTCAGATAATACCTCATCAGGCCAAAGTTGCGCTGGATCACTTCTTAGGTGCCTTGGCAGGGGTTTCAACCTTCTTCCCTGCTTCTGCATCTTCTTCCAGCTCCTCCTCAGTGTCTGGTGCTTGTTCCTCCTCCTGCTCCTCTTCAGGATCCTCTTCACTATGCTCTTCAGGCTGCTTAACATTTAGATCAGCCTAAAACACTTCCTCAGCTCGCTTCACTTCTCCTTCAGCACACCTCAGTGCCTCCTCAATCTCCTCAGATAACCTCTCAGAATCGGACTTGGTCTTCTCAGGCTGCTCCTCAACCATTACCATTTTACCACTGTTTTTTTCCTTCCTGGGCTTGGACGAGGCACTATGACAGGATGCTTCTCCACCAGCTTTCTCAGGACTCTTAGGGCGAATCATGGAAATAGGTTGTACCATGCACAGCCTCCTTAAAAGACTGATCTCCTTATCCTGCTGCTTGGTCTTCTCCTCCAGCTCCTTGTTCTTGTCAAATAACTGAGCCAAATATCCCATCACTTGCCTCATTGTAACATCAGGGACAAAGTGAGCATCAGTGAACAAGTGGCGCTTGGATGCAGGCACACTTGACTCAGGCAAAGCACTTTCATCTTGCTTCCTCTTGACAGTAGTTGCAGCTGATCGTGGCTCAAGCACTTTCAAGGCCCAAGTGTTCCCAGTTTTGGAGCACATTCCCAACTTTCCTATGGCAGCACAGTCAAATTTCTCCATCTTGCATGCAAGGGTCAAAGTGTGGATCTGGGGATTGAAAATACCCATGGTCTTGGCCAGTTTGGTGATAAAGGGTCCTGCACAAATGTACTTTGAAGTTGTGCTCTCCTGGCTGTTCAAGTATGTAGCAAGCCAATGACCAACATTGATTGGCTTATTGTTCAACATGCACCATACCACAAATAGATCATTCTTTGGCATATTACTCTCGCTATACCTGGCGAACAGCTGGAAGCAAGGTACCATTGGATGAATCTCATGGAATGGGTCTGGAGAAAAGTGGACTTGGAATCACTAACATTGTATTCCTTCTGACCAGTCAGCTCGGTCCAAAATGACTTGGCTTTGAACCTAGGATCAAAATCTCTCAACCTGCTCTGAAACTCAGGTTTAGCAACATCTTTGGAACTGACAACGCCCAAGTACACATTCAGGTTGTTCAAGGAGATACTCATGTCAATCCCCATGAGCCTGAACTTATACTTCTTCGAATCGGCATGATCCTTGATGGCAGCATCGATCTTGAAGGTGGACAGAAATTCGAGAGTACAATCACTCTCGCCGGAATGAAGGCAAAGCCCTTGAGCGCTTTGTATCTTATCCCGGATTCTGGTTCGGTGAAGGTGGTGAGACGATTCAGCAACTCATCAGACCTCTGAGTGTCATCACTCAGTTCGACATTCTCTATTGGAACATGGGTTTGGTTTCTCTTGGGGCGCAGACGAGGTCCCATGGTGATTTTGGTTTTCTGAGATTGGAAAGGGTAGGTTTTGAGTTTGAAAAAGATAAAGTGATGGTGGTGGTGTTGATTCTGGTGATTGAATGGGATTGGAATTGAGAATTTGAAGGGGTTGTGGAGAGAGAGCAGTTTGGGGAACGGTTATGGGGAAGTGGGAATGGGCAGGCGGTTTGGAGTGGTGGGCAGTTGGGTTTGGCTGGGATTGGGCGTGCATGTTACTTTTCAGGTAGTGGGCTGATGTGGCTGTTTTGATTGGTGGTTTTTATTTTGTTTTGGGCTTGCACAAGGACAAAGCCCACTGAAGACAAAAACCTACAAAACAACAAAAGTTAGTCCATAAACAACAAATAACCGGCCAACTCAATTTTCGAAGGCCAAAAGACTTTATTTTTATTTTTGTTTTTATTATTTTTCTGGAACGGGCAGAGAGAACATGTACAACTTGTTCCCTCAGATTGCTCTGTTTTCTGTCTTGAGCTAGACTTGCTCCAACTAGCCTCATGGTGGTTCATGGACACGGTAGTTCTCCACTTGGTTGTTCTCTCCAACGAGATAGGGTTTGAGCCTTTGTCCATTGACCTTGAATGGCTCGCCTGTTCCATCGGATATTTCGACAGCACCGTGTGGGAACACCTTGGTCACATTGAATGGTCCTGACCATCTTGACTTCAACTTTCCAGGGAACAGTCTGAGGCGTGAGTTGAACAACAACACCCTCTGCCCTTGGTAGAATTCCTTGATGTGGATGTGCTTGTCATGCCTCTTCTTGGTTTTCTCCTTGTAGATTTGGGCATTTTCAAAAGAGAACAGTCTGAACTCATCAAGCTCATCCAGTTGTGTTTTCCTATGATCACCTGCTGCTTGCTCATCAAAATTCAAAAACTTAATAGCCCAAAGAGCTCTATGCTCTAGTTCAACAGGTAGGTGACATGATTTACCATAAAGCAATCTATAGGGTGACATTCCAATTGGAGTTTTATAGGCTGTTCTATATGCCCAAAGAGCATCATCTAGCCTATTGGTCCATTCTTTCCTAGCACATCCAACTGTTTTCTCCAAGATTCTTTTGATTTCTCTATTAGATATCTCGGCTTGTCCATTTGATTGTGGGTGGTAGGGAGTGGCTACTCTATGGGTCACACCATATCTTCTAAGGAGTTTTTCAAATTGTGCATTACAAAAATGAGTTCCTTGGTCACTTATAATTGCTCTAGGCATACCAAATCTGGAAAACAACTTTTTCAGGAATTTCACAACTACTCTTGCATCATTTGTGGGAGTTGCCATGGCCTCAACCCACTTGCTCACATATTCTACGGCCACAAGTATGTACTTGTTCCCATAAGAGCAAGGGAAGGGTCCCATGAAGTCAATTCCCCAAATATCAAACACTTCACATACCACAATGTTATTTAGTGGCATTGCATTCTTAGATGAGATGTTACCTGTTCTTTGACACTCATTGCATTCAGAGACATACCTGTGGGCATCCTTGAACAAGGAAGGCCAATAAAAACCTGATTCGAGCACCTTGGCAGCTGTTCTATTAGCTCCAAAGTGACCTCCTGCCTCTCTGTTATGGCAATGATGTCAAATAGGAACAGTTTCCTCTTGTGCTACACATCTCCTCACAATCTGGTCGGCGCACAGCTTGAACAAATATGGTTCTTCCCATAAGTAATACTTGAGGTCTGCAAAGAACTTCTTCTTCTGGTTATAAGGCAGGTGGTTAGGCACAACCTTACAAGCGAGATAGTTAGCTATGTCCGCAAACCATGGGACAGAATCACTTTGCACAACATAAAGTTGTTCATCTGGAAAGGTATCCAGGATGTCTGCTTGTGCTACCTGCTTGTTCTCTTCCAACCTGGATAGGTGATCAGCTGCCACATTCTCTGCTCCCTTCTTGTCATTGATTTCAAGATCAAATTCTTGGAGGAGCAAGATCCACCTGATCAGTCTAGGCTTGACATCTTGCTTGGAGAGCAAATATTTCAAGGCTGCATGATCTGTAAACACAACCACTTTGGAAAGAACAAGGTAAGATCTAAATTTATCAAAAGCATACACAACTGCAAGTAATTCTTTTTCAGTTACGGTGTAGTTTTGTTGTGCATCATTAAGTGTTTTGCTTTCATAGTAGATTGGTTTGAAATGCTTATCAATTCTCTGGCCTAGAACAGCTCCTGTACATGTGTCACTAGCATCACACATTATCTCAAAAGGTAATTCCCAGTTTGGTGATATAAGTATTGGTGCAGTGACTAGTCTAGTCTTAAGTTGTTCAAAAGCATGAATACATTTTTCATCAAACCTGAATTCAGCATCTTTGTGGAGTAAGTTGGACAATGGTATTGCAATCTTTGAAAAGTCCTTGATGAACCTTATGTACAAACCAGCATGCCTAAGGAAACTTCGAACATCCTTGACAGAAGAAGGAACAGACAGCCCTTCAATGACTTCTACCTTGGCTCGGTCAACTTCAAGACCTTTCTCTGAGATTTTGTGTCTAAGGACTATCCCTTCCTTTACCATAAAATGATATTTCTCCCAATTGAGAACAAGATTGGTCTCTTCACACCTTTCCAGCACAACATCCAGATTGTTCAAACAGTCCGTGAATGATTTCCCATAGACAGAAAAGTCATCCATGAAGATTTCAATTGTTTTCTCAACCATGTCGTGAAAGATAGCCATCATACACCTTTGAAAAGTGGCTGGTGCATTGCAAAGACCAAAGGGCATTCTCCTATAGGCATAAGTACTATAGGGGCAAGTAAAGGTTGTTTTCTCAATGTCATTTGGGTGTATTGGAATTTGATTGTACCCCGAATAACCATCAAGAAAACAATAGAAGGCATAGCCAGCTAATCTCTCAAGCATTTGATCAATGAACGGAAGAGGGAAGTGATCCTTGCGTGTTGCATCATTCAATTTTCTGTAGTCTATGCAAACACGCCAGCCTGTGACTGTTCTTGTAGGAATCAGCTCATTGTTCTCGTTTTGGATCACGGTCATTCCTCCCTTCTTTGGTACTACTTGAACAAGACTGGTCCAAGCACTGTTTGAGATTGGAAATATGATGCCCGCATCGATCAGCTTGATGACCTCCTTGCGCACAACCTCCTTCATGTTTGGATTGAGCCTCCTTTGTGTCTGCACACTTGTCTTGTGGTTTTCCTCCATCAGGATTCTATGCACACAGATCCCTGGGCTAATGCCTTTGATGTCAGAGATCTGCCATGCTAGCGCATCCTTATGTTTTTGGAGAACAAGCAGAAGTTGGGCTTTATGTTCAGGGGTCAAGTCTGATGAGATGATAACTGGTAATTTGTCAGGGGGTTGTAGGTAGGCATATTTCAAATGACTTGGCAAAGTTTTGAACTCTAGAACATGTGGTTCTTCGAGTGAGGGTTTGAGAGGTGGCTTTGGTGGGTTGTTCAAAGGTTCAGCAGGGGTCTGCTTGTTCCCATAGACCACAAAACTGCTCTCATTGGCCTCTTTGTCATCATGTGCCTCCTCCTTAAGGTCAGGTTCAACTTGTTCCTGCAAATTATCATAATAGGGTGCATCAAAAGTTTCAAGAAAGTAACATGTATCATCACTGGTTGGTGGATGTCTCATTGCTTCATTCATCTTAAACACTACTTGTTGATTGTTTACTTTGAGCCTAAGTTCTCCAGCGTAGACATCTATTATAGCTCTAGCAGTAGCTAAAAATGGTCTACCTAAGATAATTGGAACATGTGCATCTTCTTCTATGTCCATTATTACAAAGTCAGCTGGGAGTATAAACTTATCCACCTTGACCAGATCCTCAACCATTCCCATAGGGTACTTGACTGAACGATCAGCCAATTGGATAGACATCCTTGTTGGTTGGGGCTCTCCTAGGCCAAGCTGTTTGTAAATTGAATAGGGCATGAGATTTATGCTAGCTCCTAGGTCACATAAAGCATTATCAATGTTAAGACTACCAAATGAGCAAGGTATAGTAAAACTTCCTGGGTCTTTCTCCTTTTTGGGGAGAAGCTGCTTGTTCTGCAATATTGAAGAACAGGTACGATTCAACTGGACCATTGATACACTTTCCAGCTTTGTCTTGTTCTGCAGCAAGTCCTTCAGGAATTTTACATAGACTGGTGATGTTGATAAAGCATCCACAAATGGTATGTTGATGTGGATCTTCCTGAGCATCTCTAAGAATCTCGTTTGCTGTTTGTCCAAGCTTGGTTGCTTGAGCCTGGTTGGATATGGGACTCTTGGAACATAAGCAGGCTCAGCTTGCTCTGGTGGAACAACTTCTGATCCGGTTGCTGCTGGTATGTCAATGACATGATATGTGGATCGAACAGGCGGAGCTTGTTCACTGGTCCCTGCCTAATTTATCCGAACTAACTTCTGCTTCTCTCCCACTGGCTGGTCTACTTCTTTTCCACTTCTGAGTGAGATGGCTTGCACAGTCTCCTTGGGGTTTGCTTCCGTCTTGCGTGGAATCACCCCTTTGTTCTTTGGCATCACAATATTGGTGAGTTGGTGAAACTGTGTCTCAAGGTTTTTCATTGTGCTCTGTTGCTGCTGCATCTGTTGCATCATCTGAGATAACATCTCCTCCACCTTGGACTTCTTGTCTTCTCCTCCCTGGTTGTGCTGCTAGTAATTTGAGGGGCCACTTTGTTGATAGTTGTTCTGCCTGGGTTGGCTGTTCTGCTGGTAGTTGTTTTGAGGTCTCTGATATGGAGGATGAGAATTCTGGTTGGGCTGGGGAGTCCAACTAAGATTTGGATGATTCCTCCATCCATCATTATAGTGGTTTGAATATGGATCTGAGCGCGGCCTCTGGTTGTTCCCTGCATAGTCACAATGCTCAACTTGTTGGTTAGGCAACTGGTTTCCTGTGCAATCAACAGAACGATGATTTCCTTCACAAAAATCACATTGAACAACATGAACTTGGTTGGTTGGCTTGTTCAGTTTGACAATTTGCTTGCTCAACTGCTCAACTTGTGCAGTCAGTCTAGAAACTTCTTCGGCTACTGGAGAGTTTGATTCATTTCTGCCATCTTCCCTCACAGAGTGCCATTTATAACTGGTGTTGACCAGGCACTCTATGAGTTCATACAATGCTTCAGGATCAAGTTCTTCTGAGTCTCCATTTGCTACGGACTCCAACTGAATTTTGTAGACATTCGTTAGGCCATTATAAAAGTTCTGAATCTGCATCCACATGGGAATCTTGTGGTTTGGCACTCTCCTCAAAAGATCTTTATATCTCTCCCATGCCTCGGAAAGAGACTCTTCGGGGTGTTGAGAGAAATGGGACACAACATTTCTGAGTTTGATTGCTTGTCTTGGTGGAATGAACTTAGTAAGTAAGGCATTTTCCAGGGCCTCCCATGTTGTGATTGAGCGAGGTTGCAAATTTTTCATCCAGGTTCTAGCTTTGTCCCTTAGTGAATATAGGAACAGCTTGAGCCTGATTACATCATCACTGACTCCTCGGTTGGTCTTAAAAGTGTTACACATCGTGACAAAGTCTTGGATGTGAGCATTTGGGTCTTCACTGGGCAGTCCTCCAAATTGAACAGTTGTTTGTAACATTTGGATCATGAATGCCTTGACCTCAAAATGGTTATCTCCTTCATCGGGGACCACAATGCAAGATGAGTGACCCTCGGTGGAAGGTTTTGAATATTCCTTCATTGGCAAGGGTGGAACGGCTCCGTCCTCCATGTTGTCTCCTTGCCCTTCCTCTGGTTGTTCTGGGTGTATTTGTTCTTGTTCAGGTTGTCCTTCCGGAACAGCGTTGTGAACAGGTTGTTCCTGGTCAGGAGTGGCCAGTCTTTCCCTTTGTCTGATTCTCCTAAGGGCGTTTCTCCTTCTCAAGGTTGCCTCAATCTCAGGATCAATAGGCTCTGGTGGAAGTCGGGCTCTTCGCATAAACAACCTAAAATCAAACTGCACACTGAAACAAACAGGTAAAATCCAACTGTTTTATCACAATAAAGGTAAAAATGGTTTGGCTTAAAAATCTTTCTATCCCCGGCAACGGCGCCAAAAACTTGTTGTGTACAAATGAGTGGATGACACTAGCAAGTGCACTAGACAAGTAATAAAGTGATAAGTTATCGTCTCCACAGGGATAGAACAGTTTCAAGCTAGTCTCTTTACTGAAACAGAACAGTCGGGTGGTTGATCTTACTTTGATTGATTGATTTTAAACTAACTATATCTATTTTTAAACTAAGGTTGTCACTGAGCATGAAAATAAATTAAGAGATATCAAGAATAAAGAAGCAGGTGTAAAGCACAGCCAGAACTGATGGCAAACAAGCACACATTCCCTTTATACAAATCCACCATGTTTATTATAAGTCTAAGGTATCTTCACTAGAATCACTCAAGTCAGATGGTCACATGTTCCCAAGATTCTTTATACTTATGCAAAATTAGTTTCCATTAGATCACACAAGCACAAGCGTTAAGCACAGGAAGCATCTTATAAATAAGAACCCTTAGCACACATTTTATCCTTATTGGTCCCGGTATAAAACATATGTGTTCAATCAGTTTATCTATTGCTTGATCCGAGTTGGTCCCTACAACATCAAACAACTGAAAATACAAGTTAGCTAGACTTATATATGAATGGAGATTCTATTGAACAAGCAGAATAAACACGATTTCATTGAATAAAAGGAAAGTGACGCTTACAAACCACCAGCCATAAGGCTGGCTTTCCACCTTGAGTGACTACTCACTCATTGTCATGTTTACAGCGTTTGAAGGAATGAAAATACTAAGAACATGTTCTGCTTGGCCTCGAATGAGACTTCCACAGAAAACTGCTACAACTACTAAACTAATGTCTAAAGTGAATGATAATATTATGGGATTGATAAAACAATACTCTCGCAGGAGTATTTATACAAGGAAGAAAGGAAATAAAACAAAGTAAAGATGCTTCTCGGAATCTGGCTGTTCTTGGGCAGGTTGTTCTCCAGCAGAAGAAGACAACTGCATAATAGGACAAGTCAACCTGCAGAAAGAGACAAATGCACAAGAAGACAACTTCACAACCCAATGCCTTCACAAACCTCCAAAACATTGCTTTTTCTCTTCCCCACATCACAAAACCGAGAACATGTGAGGAGAGGGTATTTTGACCTGATTTTCTGCAGATTCAACCCTAAATTCAAGCTGTTCAGACTCAACTAAGCACAGGCAGACTAACTGGGAGCACATGCTGAACTTGTGCCTTAAAGAACAATCTCAGGCTGTTCGAAACACAGTTTTGGCACGAAAATACTATGGAAAACCCTTGATTTTATAGACACAAATCACACCCAACAGCGTTCAGCCAATTTAATTCGAGAACGGACACTTTCAAAAGGGGGAAGGGGATGTTGATTCTGAACATAGTCAATGGTACCGGAATATGATTCGGGTAAGCCACTAAGAAGACGTAAGACGAGACGACTATTGACAACCGGTACATCAACATCCGCTAAGCGATCGGCGAGAGATTTGACATGAGTGCAGTAATCATCGGCGCTCGTAAACTGATCAAAATAGACAACGACTAATTCTTCTTCAAGGTGTGTGGCCCGAGAGCCTTTGTTATCCTGAAATAAAGTCTCTGAACGACACCATGCCTTGGCAGCAGTGTCATCTTTGCTCAAAATGGCTAGAAGATGACCAGGAGATACCGTGCCATATATCCATTGCAAAACAGCGGCATCAAGACGATCAAACAAATCTGGATCCTCTGCTTGTAAAGCCGCAATTTTGGCCTTAGCCACAGGTTCGGTAGGAGGAATGATGTGGTGCAAAAGATTGTGAACTCTAACTTGGACTTTGAACAACGTTACCCATATGAATGATAGAGTCCGGTGTCGTTGTCCAAGACAATGGGGATAAGGGATTTCACGTTAGAGATGGATAGAGCAGGGTGAAATTTAGGAGTGACGGCCATGGCTACCACGAAAGAGGATAGCGAGAAAGAAGAGAATAGGAGGCCGAGAAGAATGGTGGCTGCGAGGTCGGGAGAAAAACCTAGGCAGATGATACCATTCTGAAAAGTAATTTCCTGAGTTTTATTGATTGGTATAATGTCAATATATACAAGTCTATCAGCACAAAATGAAGGAATTCAAATTTACAGAATCCTAATTAAGAGATATGCTAGCTGTATATGTAATTACAAGTAAATTAAATAAAATCAAATACTGATTATTAACAGAATTGATGTGCCAAAGCCACTGGTTGGAGGGTTTCAAGATAACTGTTAAGACGAAGGATAAGGGTGATCAATCGATATAGATAGAATGAAGATATGAAAAATTACTCAATTTCTGTTATGAATGCGGGATAATTGGAAATGTCAACGAGGATTGTGAGATGGGATTGCAGAGAACTGAATGGCCTTTTGGAGCGAACCTTGGGGCATCCCCAACAAAACTTCAGTGCTTCAACTGCGGTTTTAAAGAAAAATAAAATGAAACGACGTATAGTTAACAACGTTAGTATGTGAGAGTTAGCTTGAGACCGTGAAAAGAAAATTATTTAAATCGAAGCAAATATTTATGGAGGAGTCAACTGAAAATTCAATCTTGAACAGTGTTATGCATGTTATAATTGGAGATAATCGAGATAATCGGGAGGCTTGTGACATCAGATTAAAGCTTGATGGTAACTAGCAAGAGGTTTATAAGGGTGATTTTGTAGGGCTTGAGCAAACTGTTGAAACTGATAATTATTTTGTTATGCAGCCGAAAAATAGTAAAGGGACAATTTAGAGAAGGGATAAACGGAAGAAATTGCCCCGAATATCTACACCTATGCGAGCCAATTCTGTGAATAATAATGAGGAGGTGAAGAGGGGTCTTGCAGCAAGAAACGTCCCATGGAAATTGATGAATGTCAAGGTGAGATAGCTGGAAGAATGGAGATAAAGAAGCCGAAGAATATGCCTAGTAGTAGTGACCAAAGAATGGAGACCGACATTCGGCTCCACCAAATGTTATGAAGTTATTAAGCTAAAATGTCCAAAGATTGGGCAATACTTAGATGTTCCCTAGCCTTTCGAGCATTATAAGAGCGCATTGCCCAAATGTTCTTTTCTTGATAGAGACTCGATTAAAGAAAAGCAGTTATGGTCATCTATGTTTTTGTTTATGAATGTTGTAGGCTTGAGAGGTAGATTGTTTTTTACTTTGAAGAAGAATGCTGAAATTGAAATCGAAACCAATTACTTGTAGATTTTAATATTTTCGAGACATTACATTTATTTGAAAAACTCACGTGGGATCTCAGCAATTATATTGGAAAATTAAATCCTTTTCCCATGATATATGCTTTGGTGATTTCAATTGATTCCTTTACGGTTCTAAGAAACATGAAGGATGGTTGCGCGATAATGTAGAAATGGAAAATTTTCATGCTTGTATTGATGATAATGTGCTGCTGGAATTGACAATAATAAGATGGGCTTTACCTAGTACAACAACAGGTCGGGAACAAATGCGAGTTGGGAAAGATTAGAACCTTTTTTAGCAAACCATTCATGGCTCAATATTTATCCTAATGCCTCAGCTTGTAGTTTGATCCAAGACTCCTCTGACCACAACCTAATTCTGCTTAACATTAGGGTCTAAGAGATTTCGTTTTGAGCAAAAGTGGAATCGGAATCCGAAGTGGCGAGCTTAAATTGAAACGACACGGAATCTGAACACTGTTTTAGTATTAATTTACTTTAGATTGACAAAATTTATTTAATTATATTTAATTCATCAATATCAATTTCACTTCAGTTCAGCTAGTTGAGCAATTTAAGTCCAGTTTGCTATTTCAATTCAGTTCAGTTTAGCAAAAAGAACCGGACCTTACTTGTTTCGTACATATAGGCAGGTATTGTTAAGTTTTTGAAAATAAAATAAAATACTATTGATTGTAATCAACACTTAACAAATGAAATTTACACTACCATATTTGTTATAAGAAATAAGTCATAACATATACATCCATTTGTAAATATTTGTTTACAATATATGAAAAATCACAACCCTTAGATTTTAGTTTTTCCCTTAATTTTAATATCTTTTAATAGTGTCGGTAGGTTAAAGTTCAGATTCGGAGTGTTTTTAGTGGGTGGACTGCAGTGCACAAGCAGTATTGATATTTGATTGAAATAGTATGCATTTAAAAAGTAAACAAAAAACAAAAATATGCAAGAAAACGAAAATGAAAAGAGATCAATAATTTTAATTGGCAGTCGACAAAAATGCCTATGACCTGCCTTTCCACATGTGAACCACAGTGTATAGCACTCGTCACCATCATATCCCATTATCTTTTCCCTTTTCAAATTAATTCTTGAATTATTAGATGAAAAATATTAAAAAATATACTATGTTTGGATGAGGTTAATACAATATTAAAAAGAAAAGAAATGGGTTGTGATAGTATTACAACAAAAAAAAACTTTTAGAATACATTCGGTCTACCATGTCATTTGTACATCAAATTAATAATTTAGACATATATCATAATTATCAAAATTTAGAGTTTATAATTTAAGGTCTCGATTCATTTTCTAGAATTTAAAATTTTTATTTTATCATTTAAAATTGTATTATAAATAATTAACTACAAATAAACTATTAATTTTCGTCATACACTGGATGCATATTGCGTGTTTTGATAAAAGATAAAAAAAAATTGTATTAGTTGCAAATTTAACAAAATATAATATATTAGAATCAAGTTGATCAAAAACATAAATTAATTTTAGTATATTGTGTACAATTTAAAATTACACTAAAAAAAGCTAATTAAGCCCTTAAGCGTGGAAAATAATTTCTGTTTGTAAAATGTAAATACTGTATTAGACGTTAATATAAAGGCTAGGATAAAAAATAATAAAGTCTCTATGTTTTTAAATATTTCATTATAAAGTCATTCATACTATTATAAGATTCGTAAATTTTATTTAAATTAATTAATTAGTACTTTTATATTTCCAAATAAAAAAGTCAAAAACATTTATCTACTATATAAAAATTTTATTCAATTTGTTTAACTCTTACAATTTAGTCAATACTCAAACTATACTTAGATAAAATTTTAATAAAAAAAACTAGCTTTAACCTTTGTTTTAATTAAAAAGCATGTGTTTTCTTATTTTCTTTCTTTTTCATATAAATATTGTTTTTTTTATGGAAGAGTTATCATATTATTGAATAATATAGAAAAATTACAGCACGATGATAATAAAAAAAAACGAAGGAATTAAACCTCACAAAAATACAGGCAAAAGCCAGTATAAACCGCATAAAGGGCAAAGAAACGCTACAAAGAGGCTAAATACACCATAAAGGTACTAAAAAACGACATAATAAATCATATACTTCTCGAGATTCCGGATCTGCAGAAAAACAACCGAAACCCATTCTTCAACTCATGCCCCTCCAGAAAATCGAATCTAAGTCCTTCCTGAAATTGCACTCCCGTAGATCTATAGATCTATGGATTAAGTCAACCTTTTCCGCCCGTGCTAAATCTGAACGAGCTATAAATGAAGAAAATATAGATAACAGATCTAAATCTGATAACCAAAGAATACTGTAGAAATATATGATGTTAGAAAAGAGGGATGAGAAGCAGAAAAAAAGTAAATCGGATTCGGGGTTGGGAGGAGAAAGAAAGAAGCAGAACTTTCTTGTTCCTCCTCGAAATAAAGCTCAGAACAAGAGGTTTTTAGAATTAGAAATATTGCTTTTTTTAGAAGTAACTGATTAATGTTGATTTTATATTAATCAATATTAATATAAGTTAAATCTGTATATGTATTACAGATTCTTAAGCAAAGAGATCTATGCAGTTTTATATTTTGATTAAATAAAAATCTCCATGTCATCAAATCAAATAAACATTGCATGAGATGACATTTTATAAATTAATTGTGAGCAATCTAGTTCATTTTGCATAATAATTCTTCCACCCTAAAATATTTATTGTTTTGAAAAGTTAATTTTGTTACAAATTATTTGACGTTTTACATTTTCAACAAAAATTAGATGCAATTTTTTCAACTTTACCCTTATGATGTGTTGCTAGAAATTGGTACGTAAAAAAATTGAAGTATCAATTGCAAAAAGGTAATATAATAATATTAAAGCAATTTTAATGAAGTTTTTGTTTAAAAACCTCAAAAGACAAATAATATGAGACGGATGAGTAGAAATTACGCAATTTTAAGTTTTTCTTCTTATGGTTCATACTAACACTGATTCCTTAAAAAATAGCAAATACATTAACTTTTTATCTTTCCCCACCAAAGAGTACATAACTAACCTAAAATAAAATAACATAAAAGTTCACAATTATTCATTTTTTTGGTCGCTGGCTGTGATTTTGATCACAAAAAAAATCCTCTATTTAAAATTACTATAACCACAATGTGAAACTTTCAAATAGAACAATAAACATATACATTTTCAAAAACAGTGTAGCTAAATAAATTGTTTTTACAATCCACCCTTATTATTATTTATTATTAACATCAACACCTGTAATAATAAAAAAAAATACACCCTTCTTTTAAATAAAAAGGAGAGTGAGATATTAGCAGCCACATGTTATCCTACTTTAATTTTTTAACTTATTAAGTCGACAAAAGAACACAATTATTTAGCAAATCTCTTTAACTTTATCTAGTACATTCTAAAATAACACATGGTGATACATTTTGAATTTTGATACATTCTCTAGGATATTACACCCGCGCCGCGTGGCCCCTTTAATTTCGTTTTTAACTTTATCTAGTAGTATATATTGGCATTTACGTTTTTTTAGAACTATTTGCATTTACACTTTACTCATTAAATAAATAACATTTCACACTATCAAGTCAAAATGAAAATAAAAAGTATAAGACTTAAGTTGTCTAAAATTATATTATTGTTGATTTTGAAATTTCATGTTCAATTTTCTAAATTATTATTTTTGAAAACTTTATATTCTTAAGTTACTATTGTTTCTTTTAATTAAATATAACATCTAAATCACCTCAAATTAAAAAATTCAAAAATCAAAATTTATTACAATATTGTGTCAATTTTTTTTTATTACAATATCATTTTCATTATCTCTACGTGCAATGAACTGTTACCTATTCCATATTCATCAATACGAAAGTGGTTAGTATATTAGTAAACTATAAAATTTAGAAACAATAATGTCAAGTTTTAAAACTTCAGAGCTATAATAATATTAAATACAAAGTTCAAGAAGTATGAGGGAAATTTACCCTATACTCTCAAATACTTGAATAGTTTATTGAAAAAGAAAAAAAGAAAAAAAAAAACACATCTCATTTTGAATTTGTCATCCTCTCATCCTCTTTATAAGTAGGTGCATGTACACTCAAACATTCTCACTCCATCTATCAATTGCTCTTCCTTGTGCTTGTTTTTATTCTGTAAAGATATGGAACGTCCCATGCGTCTTTTTTCAGCTCTTTTTCTCCTCTTCCTCTTTTTGGCTGCCACAGGTTCAAAAATTCTATTCTCTACTCATTTTTTTCATATATTTTTACAATTTCTTTCACAATCTTTACCATGGAAAAAAATATTTTTATGACAAGGTGTTCATTCTGATTTCTTGATGGTTTAAAAACTGAACCTCTATGATATTCTATGTAAAATTTAGTATATTGTCTTGGTTGTTAACATGTTTAATATTAATTTTGAACAATATACAGGGATGGGCCCAAATGTTGTAGAGGCCAGGACATGCGAGTCTCAGAGCCACCGGTTCCGCGGCACATGTGTGAGCAAAAGCAACTGTGCCTCTGTTTGCCAGACCGAGGGCTTCCGCGGAGGTCATTGCCGAGGGTTCCGCCGTCGCTGTTTCTGCACCACACATTGTTAGCTACTGATCTATAATATTGCCTACGGATTATGATCCCTGCCAATCCTTAGTTGTCACCACGTTTTGTATGCTTCAAAATAATGTTGTATTTTAGTTTGATGATGTTTGTGTTCATGTTTGAATTTGATCTTAGTTAATGTGACCAACTTTAGTTTCGTTTTAAATGTTTATTTGTTTGGCATTTCTTAATTGATTTCTTTTCCTATTATAATTAGAACTTTGGAGTTCTAACCTTTCGAGGAGAGATTTCATAAAACATCCGGTGTACAGTGACGTAATACACTAAGTGAATACAATCAAATATTTATACCGCATAAATAATTAATAGTATGTTTTGTAGTTAATTATTTATATAAAATTATAGATGATAAAATAAAAACCTTAGACCCTAAAATGAATTTGAAACCCTAAATTATAAACTCTAAACCTTAATAGTTATAATGTGTCACTAAATTATTGATTTGGTGTACGGATGACATGTATTCTATAAATTTTCCCTTCTAGGTTTCCTAAAAGGTTATATAACTAGTTATTTATTGGAAAAAAAATTCCATGCTCACTCAAGTTTGGACATTATCTTCACACTAATGTTACTAAAGTTTAGCTTCAGCCCACGGTAAAGTTGCACCAGGGGCGGCTCTTAGCCTAGTCGACATATAGGCGGGTGTCTAGGGTCTCGGAAAAAAGAGCCCCCTAATTTATATATTTATATATATATATATATATATATATATATATATATATATATATATATATATATATAGGGAGAGGATCAGGTGAGAACCAATGTCATATGTCAGAACCATTTTTATGGTGAGAACCCATATGAAACGACGTCGTTTTGATCCCATGGATGCGGTGGCAAAGCTGTAAATAGGCAGAATCTCACATTGGGCACTGAGATTCGAACACTGGTCAGCAAGGTAAGGGAGCGCGCTCCACACCACCAGACCACTTGCTCTTTTATGTCTACATTGTAACTGTTTTATTTATAAACGGATAACTTGCATCTTAACCCATTAAATTAGAAATTTCAAAAATTATTGGCTTGAAATAAGTGTCTCATCAATTATGGTTATATAATAAATTTTGGCATTTTGTTTTATGACATAATAAAATATGTACGAGGAACTTGTGACTTTTGGGTCAAATTAGCAATTTTTTTTGCTGATCTTAAATTTTATGTTCATAAAATTCAAGATTCATTCTTAAAAAATAAAAATTGGAGTTTAATATATAATCATTTTTATTACATATAGATGCTAAAAAAAATCTAATAATATATAATTTTGAACATGAGAAGTTTCCCACCCCGGTTGTAAGAAAGTCTTATTTTTGTTTCGATATCAATCTTCAGAATTCAATTCTGAAGATGAGGTAAAACATTCTAAACATGAATTCTAATATCCTGAACATGTATAAATACCATTCAAAAAATCAGACAAACCAACTAGATCCACAAGCAATCTTCAGAATTCAATTCTGAACATGAGGCAAAACATTCTAAACATGAATTTTAATATCCTGAACTATATATATATATATATATATATATATATATATATATATATATATATATATATATACATATATATATAGGGGAGTCATGTGAAAACCACTTGATATGTCAGAACCAATTTTTGATGAGAACCACATGAAACGGCGCCGTTTTGGGGGTTGGAACACGCGGTGGCAAAGCTAGGGGTGCTAACGAGCCGAACCGAGACCGAACTTACCAAGGCTCGGCTCGACTCGAAAAAATTTATGATGGGCTCGGCTCGAGCTCGAAGCTCGCCGAGCCCTAACTTTACTAGCTCGGCTCGAGCTCGTGACAAATTCGGCTCGAGCTCGAGCCTTAACGAGCCTATGGTCGAGCCAAGGTTAAATGTTTAAACTATTTATTAACTCAAAACCATATCTGAGCTTGAGCCAATATTGAATAAGTTTTATGGCTCTCCATTTGGTTGTATACACCCATATTGCTTCTTCAAGTTACTTTTCTTTCAATGTGGGATTAAGTATTTTGTTGCTCTTTCATAAAGATGACTATCTGTTTATTATATTTTGATGGTCCCACCCACTTAAAGCTAAATATTTAATGTCATTTGCATTGTTTATTTTATATACTTACATGTTACACCTAATTTATCTTTTTACTTTTTTTTTATGAAATATTATCTTTCTTTTTATACAAACAAACTTTTGGTACATATTTACATATATACATAGTTAATACAAGCATAAGATATAAAACTTTAAAATATATTCACATAAAAAGTAAAAATCAATAATATATATAATATTTAAAAATTAATCGAGCTTGTTCGCAAGCTTTCGAGCCGAACCTAAAAAATCTCAGTATTGGCTCGTTAAGTCTCAAGCCGATCTCAAACTCGATCCGAGCCCTATCGAGCCGAGCTTTGACCGGGCCGATCTCGAATAGTTCGCGAGCCACCTTAGCTCATTAGCACCCCTAGGCAAAGCTGTAAATAACCAATGGCATATTTAATCAGGATTAAATGTCAAAATGAGTGAGGTGGGGTTCGAACGCTGGACAACAAGGGAATGCAACACCTGCTCAACCACCAGGCCACTCACTCTTTTTGATAGTAATGGAACTGGTATATATATAAACCTTACAACGGGCCCTTAAGCCCACAACTAATAATCCATCATATTCTTTACAATAGCCAGCGGAGTCAAGTAATTCAATTAATTATATGTTGATTAGTTAATAACTTGTTATATTTTTTGAATGTTTAATTTCTAATCTTCATTTTTGCACGTGATTAATTGCAATTAATTAATTACTTGTTATATGGAAATAACTTGTGATTTAAGTGAACCCAAAACCCAAATAAGTGAACCCGAAACCCTAAATTAGTGAACCTAAAACCCAAATAAGTCAACCTGAAACCCTATATTAGTGAACCTAAAAACCCAAATAAGTCAACCCAAAACCACAAATAAGTGAACCTGAAACCAAAAATTATTTGTTTTCTTATTTCTTGAAAATTTTGAAATTTTTAATAATGGGCTTATACATATAAATAATTAATGTACATGTTCACATTATACTTTACAAAACAGAAATAAGACAATTACAAATTAACATGTTCACAAATTAACATATATGTTCACAAAATAAACACATATATTCAAAATATTTTTCCTCATGTTCAGAATTGAATTCTGGACATTGCTTGTGGATCTAGTTGGTTTGTCTGATTTTTTGAATAATATTTATACATGTCCAGGATATTATAATTCATGTTTAGAATGTTTTGCCTTATGTTTAGAATTGAATTCTGAAGATTGCTTGTGGATCTAATTGGTTTGTCTGATTTTTTGAATGGTATTTAAACATGTTCAGGATATTAGAATTCATGTTTAGAATGTTTTGCCTCATGTTCAGAATTGAATTCTGAAGATTGCTTGTGGATCTAATTGGTTTGTCTGATTTTTTGAATGGTTACATGTTCAGGATATTAGAATTTATGTTTAGAATGTTTTGCCTCATGTTCAGAATTGAATTCTGAAGATTGCTTGTGGATCTAATTGGTTTGTCTGATTTTTTGAATGTTATTTATACATGTTCATTAGATAAATCAAAATAAATAATTGTATCAATAAAAACGAATTAACAAAAACAAACATTAGCATCAACAATTGCTTAACATAAAAAAAAAGATAGCTGCCCACGAATAATGATCATTAAATAATATGAAGAGCTAGAATTTAGCCCAATGCTAATGCATTTGTCAAATTTAATTGACTCTTAAACAATGATAAAATAGTAAATTAGAATTTGAAATTCAATTTGGATGATGGTCCTGAGATTCTTGGGGTACATGTATTTGGTGTCAACAATAACTAAATGTATATATAAACGTTTAATTATTTCAAGCCAATAATTTCTGAAATTTCTAATTTAATGGGTTAAGATGCAAATTATCCGTTTATAAATAAAACAGTTATAATATTGACAGAAAAGAGCAAGTGGTCTGGTGGTGTGGAGCGTGCTCTCTTACCTTGCTGACCAGTGTTCGAGTCCCAGTGCCCCCATTTTACATTTAATCAGTGATTAAATGTGAGATTCTGCCTATTTACAGCTTTCCCACCGCGTCCATGGGGGATCAAAACAACGTCGTTTCATATGGTTCTCACCATAAAAATGGTTCTGACATATGACCTTGGTTCTCACCTGATCTGTATCTATATCTATATGAGAACCCTTTTTAAGGTGAGAACCCTCTTAAACTACGTAGTTTCATTAAGGACCAAACCTTTTATTTGAATTAAATATCCAGGAGAGAGAAATGGTGGAGTGATGAGTCATCATTTCTTTCTTTTTTCTTAAAAAATGTTTTCCCGGCTATTCCGAACTCCGATTTCAAATATTTTTATATGGATGGACTCGTATTGAGGAGGCGCTCATTTTAAGATCCATGAAGCCCGGGTAAAAACGACGTTTTCAATTTTAGAACATACAGTTTTAATTTTAGAACATGCGGTTTGGTTTCGTCTTTCTTAATACAGTGTTTTAAATAACGTTATAAACCTTCTAAACCTTATATTCTGTATTCTAAAAGTTCAAGATAATGTTTTAAAAAATATTAGTTGATATGTGCAACATATTTGCATTCTTATTTTATAATATGTCGAATTTGCGACTCACATTCTAAAAAACATAACGTATGTGATAAATTTTTTAACGTGTTCTACAATTTTAGAGTCTTCTTTCTAAATTTCGTCACATAAGTTCTAAATTTTATGGAATAAACACTATGACATAGTTCTACAACTAATTTAAAGCTAATGTACATGTTTACTAAATAACGTTACATGTGTTCGAAATTTTATAGCTCGTGTTCTATATAATATTACATGTGTTCGGGTTCGGGTTGAGATTCAGAATGAGGTTTAAGATAGGAGGGAGAAGATATGCATGTTCTAAAATAGTAACAGTGTGTTCTAAAATACTAACAATGTGTTCTATAATACTGTTAGTGTGTTCTATAATACTAACAGTGTGTTCAAAAATAACTAACCTTTGCATCGTCAATAATAATCTTTTTGTGTTTTAAGCCAAATTCACTTATTATAAAACGCATAAATTTATAAATCTAATTTATAAAATTTCAAATATGAAAAATACTATAGATTATGCCTTAGAAATTCTATTTTCTATTTAATTACTGTGAAATTGTTTCATAAACAAATTTACATTGAATTAATAATGGTCTTATTTCAATATCATGTAAAGAGCTTCAAGGGCTAGGCAGGGGCGGAACAATAGTTCTCATGGTGTTTCGCCGGAGCTGGGCCCCCCCGGGCTCTGGGTTGTCTCCACCCCTGGCTATAGTTAAATGTTAATTTGACGATGGTTGAAAGAATTTAAAAGTATTTTCACTATTTATGTAACTCCCAACTCCTAGGGATTTCTGACTCATTTCTCGCTTTCTCGATCTTATAGCCATTATCTATATATCTTACAATATACAAAAGCTGAGAAAAAAAGCTTCTAAAATGATGCCAAGTCAGCAAAATTGGTGAAATGTCATCATGTAAAAATTAGAGTCTCTCTCCTCTATATTTTAAGATTTTGAAGTAAAACGTTTCCTTCTCATTTACTTCTCCATCTAATCATCCTTTCATATTCTAACTCTTCTACTTCTTCCTTCAATTCAGTAATCAATCACCATTAATTTACCATTATTGGTCATTCCAATTTGTTGCATTTATATATAGATGATGCTCAGTTACACTTATTTATGTTCAATTCATGTTCCACTCCATGATCTTTTTCGGTCAGACTTTATTTCGTTGCATTTCTACTCATCTCCTTTCTATTGAGTGGCCTCACTCAATTTCAAGTAATTTCTTTTTATTGTTTCAGTTGTGTGGTTTTAAATATATTTTCGATTGCTTATTGAGAATTATAGACGTGTATTTAATAATATCCGTATTTCTTTTTCCTTTACGTTCTGTTTTCTGACAGATTTTTGGTTTTACTTTGAACTTCATTTCAGATAACGGGTTTGCTGTGGTTCGTTTGACTGAAATTTGGGTTAAAGGTCCATTACTTCGAAGTAGATGATGAAATTTACTAACTCTTTCAAATTGTCTTAGGTATTTTTACTCCTTCAACATCTGTTATTCTTCCCATGTTGGTGAGGTGTTATATAATTCTCAAATTCTACTGATATTTTCCATATGTCGTATCTAAAATTATCCATTTCATTGTTCTTTGCATGCTTATTTTAAAATTGCAATTGTTCTTCATGTTGCCATAACAACATCTAGGGACTGACTGCTTCAGCCAGGTTAGTACTCTCAATTTATTTAATTAGCGATTTTCTTCATCACTATACTGGGCAAGGGTCCTATCTGTAAAATTAGTAAAAGTATTCAAGGTATAAAGGAAAAGTTCCTTCATTCAATAGGTCAACTAATGAGTTCAAAGGGAGAGAGATGAGGGCAAGAATTGATGCACAGTGTACAACTCGCAATTCAATAGCATTCAAAAGTCTCTTTTCTTTTACTTATTGATTTGTGAAATATTTTAGCAAGTATTGCTAAAATAATAGTTCAGATTCTTGGATGGTTGAAAGGATGTCATAAATCCCGCGCAACGCGCGGGTATTCGACTAGTTTTATATAAAATCCAAGCTCAAACACCTTCACCACATGCTTCCACATCATCAAAAGATGATGTGTAATTTTTGTAGAATTTTCAGTTTTTCTTCCAAAAAATAATATTGCTCTCGTATAATTAATTCACTCAAGTAATAACGTTATTCTTTCTCTTAATTACGAACGTTACAACTCTTAATCTACCCAACCCTAATGTTACAATTATTTTAACTTTTGTACTTGCTATTAAAAGGAGATGCATGTGTGTTGTATGTGGTTCTACATTTGAAGGAATTTTTTGTTTCTGCAATAATAGTGGGCCTCATCTGCATATAGTAAAATTTTTTTCCTCATATTTTGCTTTATGTTTCACAATATGATTTCGGATTGAGATATATTTTTGATGAAAAAAATCTTCGTGTATATGTATAAATAATGACCAAGTATGAGCTTCTATATCTAATACTTTCGTGCCTCATCAGTTTCTCTAAAAGAAAGCTGCTAAAAGGCTCCAAAGAAGCTGCAGCTAGGTCAGTTCGGGCTACGATCCTTCGAGTTTGAAACACTGTTTTAATTTGGAATATAGTCAGTTTTTTTTAATTTAGATTAGAATGAAGTTGGTGGAGTCTTCAATACTTAATATTATATATGTCATTCTATTTTTTAAATTTTCATTAATTCAACTATTTGGTTATAGCTCGGATTGGAAGAGACCATGAGAAATGATAATATGTGCATTTGGTGTAATTGGTTGTGTAAATTCTTCTATTTCCTTGAGACATACTTGGAGCAAAATTTTCTATTCATACTTTTACCTTTTTTTTTGCTTTCATTTAGTTTATGAACTTTTATATTATTGTTAGTTGCTAACTCGGGTTGAAGTCATAAAGAGAGAGAAAGAAAAAGCAAAAGACTCAAATGAGAGGAAGATGTAATACTCATATAGATTATGAAGAAAAACAATATAATTGGTAATTTAAAATTAAGTGAAACTATTATGAATTTCTTTTTCTTTCTAAATTTTGTTTTTTTCAATTTGAAAATTGTATTGGATGTGAAAACTTACAATAATAAAATATATGTTCTAACTATTTTTCCTTCATAGAAAAAATTAATATATATTTTATATATGTACTTTTCTTTATTTAGTCCAGAAGAACTTTAGACATATATAAGTTTCTTTTATCTTTTATGTTTAATGAAAAATGATAATTATATATATAAATTTGCTTATCTACCAGAAATAATATGAAACCGTGCCACGCACGGATAGCCCGTCTAGTATCATTTAATTGTTTTACAAAAGTTGGTTAAAAATATGAGTGGTAAAGGATTAATAAATATTTTCTTGATATTAAAACATGACAATCTTTTTAAAAAATTATAAAAAAAATAATTCTTTACATAACATTCATTCAAAAAATGGGAGAGAAATTCAAAAACTTTTTAATGCAAAAAAAATGCAGTAAGATTTAGATAAATTTTTAAGCAATGTGCTTTCTTTAGGTGTGTGAGCTGAAAACTACACTCTTATTATGGCTTAACATGAAATTTGCACATAACTCTTTCACAAACATAATAAGAGAAATTTTACAATACTCCTAAATTACATAACGTGCTCACTTAACATATGATACTTTCATTAATGCATATTTTGGATGTATGTTAATATGTAGAATTCTGAACTTTTTGAAAACTGAGATGTGTGAAAAATAAAATTTTGGAAATCCACAAACTCTACCCTTTGTATTAGCAATTTGAATACGTTTTGAGACAATAAAATGTGAAAAGTCATCATAATAACACAAATATAAATGTACTTCACATAATTTCATAATAAAATACAAGTTTCACTAATAATGCAATTAAAAACCCAATAAATAATTAATTAAGTTAGTAATACTTAATGATGCAACCTAACATGAAATTCATGACATGATTCTTCATAATCCAAGCTTTTAGAGAGTCCACAATAATCGTTTTAGTTCCATTATTGAAGACACTAGTCGAAAACCCGCGCGTTGCGCGTGCTCTATAATATTGTTTAACTAAATTGTATTTATATATAAAAATTAAATTTATAAAGAAACCCAAAATGTTGTCATTCATATGCAAACATAAAACTGAAGTTGTGTTATTAAAGTGAAGACCTCACAAATCTAACACTTTTCATTTTTGAAACTACATAGAGAGGATGAAAAATAACGCATCCTATTCTAATAATAACAAAAAGAAACTCATAATTATGTTGTATAGGTTGATCACATGGAAAAACTTAACAATAGGAGAAACAATTTCCAAACATCCACAGATGATCATCTAGATCCAAAGCCCATAGTATTCCTTTTTTTAATCAATAATCTTTTCATCTCTCTTTGCAGCTCTATAGATGAATTACTCCATGAATTAGATATTGCAGAAAGACCATGATGCGCCTCGAGCTAGTGCTACAAAAAGGCAACAATTAGAGGACAAGTGTACCCTATCGTTATCAAGTAATAAAATCCGGGGTTTAAGTCCGGGTATCGAATCCACGGGATTTATATCAATAAGTACTAAACTACTTGGTTTCGAGTTGTTATCTAGGCGAATATTTCTTTATGGTTTTGGTTGAATTAATTAACTACTCCTAAACTATAACACACAAGTGCTTTCCATATTCCTTAGAATGAAATGGTGATGAAGAGTTTATATAACAATAGAGATAAAATAGAGTTAAGATTAATCAAAATATCATAGCTAACTTCTTAGGATGTTTATTAACACGTATGAACTTATAATTACACACTTATTTAATCCTATGTTTTCAAGGTTAAGTGTCTCCAATGGATTTAGAAACTAGGGCCCTTTAAGTTCCGTGATGTTGTCAATATCTACGGTTTCCGGCTTGTCACTTCCGATGGGGGCAACACCTATATAAATCCTATAGAAATGTTAAGTTCATATCAAGTATTTATAAATAGACTTAAGAAAAGCATATGATGATGATAAATCAAATATTCTAATTTATACAAACTTGTTGTATAAACTATGAAAAAAAAATAATATGATACTACCAAGTCTAGCACATAGACGGGTCACAACTAGTTTAACAAGATAAAGGATTAGCTACTCCCTTTTACCGTGCTACACCGGACACAAAATCGTCGCTTATGATCTTGGAGAGGAACTCTTTGTTAACTTGAAGATTTGAATAGAATGTATGAAGATGAAGGGAAATATTTAGTAACTTTGTATTGATGGAATGGGAATGGATTACAAGTTTACAAAGAGGGGAAATGGAATACGGATTGTACTCGGATCACCTCTTTAAACAACTAAATGGAGAAAATTACAACTAAATGAAAGCTTAATACAAGTAAAGAGGGATGATCTCTCTGGCTAGAGAACCCCCCTATTTATACAGAAAAGTTGGCTTTGTGAACAAATGTGAATCCTCAAAACACATGCTTGAAAATCTCATCGAGGTGCAAAATAAAGCTTGACACGGGTCGTGTGGGCCAAGTGACACGCCGTGTCAAGAAGAAAATGCATAAAATGAATTTAATCAGCTCAGGCGTGTCCTTGGTCGTGTGGATTGACACGGGTCGTGTCACATTTATTACTCGACAATTTGGATTTTTGCTAATTAAAACGCCGCGCAGACTAAATGTCTCCATTTTGACACGGATCGTGTCCCACGTGACACGGGGTCGTGTCCTTCAGTAACCGTGTGAACACGCCCTCAAAATCAACCCGTGTGGACTTTTTAGGCTTGACACGGATCGTGTGATTACGGACACGGGTCCGTGTCAAGGGCAAATTCTGGACAGTTTGGCTTTTTCCTTGAATTATTTGCAAATCTCTTTGTCTCTTAGCTCTTTATTAGCACAAAAACATCTCTAATCATGTCTGGAAGTTGCTTTCCACCTTGGATATTTTTAATCTTTGAAGTGAAACCTATAAACAAAATAAACATGAGTTACTTTGACGGTTTTCGGTGAAAATAGTGTTTTTACGGAGAGAAATTCATACTAAGTGATTAAGAATTAATTTGTTCACAAAGTATAATAAAAAGACTTGAAATTATACTAAAAGTAATAAAACAACATTTAATTACACCGTAAATAACCCGAAAAGATAGGGATATTTCATCCCTATCAACCTCCCCATGCTTAAAGCTTTACTTGTCCTCAAGTAACTTAAAATTCCGTAATCCGACTCAAACTCCCGAGTTTGGTAGAAGCCCTAAAAGCATGGAAAAGAAATTCACAAAAAGAGAAAACTCAATAAGTAAATCCTAATTGACTAGTTCATTGATTAATTTAAGGTGGCATGCTCAATTAAAACGTGTTTACTAATGGAAGAAAGTTATCAACACCTCGCAAAGGTAGTTCACTCAATCACTCATCATTTGGTGACTTGGTGTTTACTCTCGACTTTGACACTAAATTATGATTCAAGTTGAGTTTGCATTGTCATCCAAATATTAGCTAAAAACTCTAACATTATCAAAAATTTCCTCAAAAAGGGTTATAACTTGGTTAGGGTACGGGTATGTAAGTGATCTATTTAGGTCAAGTTTAGCGGTCAACAAATGACCTAATTGTGACAAAAGAGATAAAAAATATTTAATAGCTCGTATCCAATAAGTTTGGGTCTTTTCATGAAGTACTTTTTGAGAACATAGTCGAGGTGACAATGAAAAAACTTTGAGAATTTCGTCAATCGCAAATTTTCTTTTTTTTTTTTTTTATTTTTCTTCTTACTTTTTCTCTTCTCTAATCTTTCTTTCTTTGATGAAGAGTTTTGACTCATTTGAGCACAAAGTGAATGATTTGAGACTAATAAAACTCATTTTAGGAATATCAAGCTATTTATCAAGTGCCTTCTCTTTTGTTGACTTGCCACAATTAGTGCTAAACAAAGTTAGTTGACAATTTAGTGTGTTAAAGTGTTTAGGCTAACTAAGGTGTTTGGTGAGTTAGTAGCAAAAATGTCGTTAGAAGAAAACCTAAAAGGAACTTCATCGTCTAATGTTAGTTATATTTTTAGCTAATGATGTTATTCGGTATTAGATGCAAACTCCATGACTCAAAAATTTAGTGAAAGTTTCACACAAAAAACCTATCTAAGCTTTTTGATGTTCGCTTAGTCTTTTGGCTCTAGAATCTCACTTTCGGGTTTTAGTGTGTTTTCAAACTTTTCTTCCTATCAAACTCATTTTATTGTTCATGCCATTTAAATTAATCAAAGAACTAGTTAATTATAATTAACTTAGCAATTTTAATCTAGTACAATAGTGAAAATCTTAACTTTTACGGGTTCTCACTTAAACTAGGTGTTTAAGTTCGAAAATTGAATTTTTATTTTATATGAGGTAAGTATGAAAACTTAAATTTGGGAGAGGTAGATTAATTAACAATGTAACTAAACTAAAATATTTTTGTATTGCTTGATTTTCAACTATTTCATTTTTTTTTTTTTTTTTTTTTTTTTGGTGTTTTGACAATTCTTTTCGATACAAAAAAAAAAAAATAAAAAAAAAATAAAAACTAGTCTAGAAAACGTAAAAATCTATACTAAAAAACTTATAAAGTTAAACTAGAAAGCAATTAAAATCTATATTAGAAAGCAATTAAAGATAAATCGGGAGTGCTTTCGCCCTTCATCCGCTTTTAAAATGCAATTACTCCCAAAATTGCACATAAGTAAAAAGCGAAAGAATTTAGAAAACTCCCTCAAACCGCCGGAGGAGATGGAAGTGGTGGTGGATAAGTCCATTGATTTTGGCGACAATAATACGAAGCAAAATTCTCCAAGTTGTCAAAGCGGGAATTTGCTTGTTGTTGCCATTGCAAAATTTGCTCGTTTTGAGCAAAAAGTTGCTCATTAGTCGGACCTTGTTGCCATGGTCTCCATTCTCGTGCCGCGGCCTCATCCCATTGATTAGGGCCGGTGTGATAATGAGGTTGGGGTTCGTAGTCCTCATTTCCTCCGTCAACCTCCTCATTGTGCTCTTGAACATTCACCTCCGGTTCCATAGCATTAGTCACCGGACCACCAAAGGTAATTCCCCTAACGGAATCCTTGTTGAGAACACGTGGTCGTACTAGCATAGCTTCACCATTTAGAACGTTAGGAGCAATATTACTAGCTATAATAGTAACAATCCACCCAAGACCAATATTAGCTTTGATACGCTTATTCATCCCGAGTAACTTCTTCCACAAATAAGACCCAAGATCATAAGGCATATGCTTACGTATACAATATAAAATGGTGAGTTCATCGGCGGATACCTTATTTCCCTCGGTTTTACCCGAAAAGTTGAAGGAGATAAATCGATGGAGCCACCACATTACCGGGTCTTGGATATGGCGAGAGCGAAGATCGGTGAGGGTGAAGCCGGTGTCGTTGGAGATGCTATGCCAAAAGTTAATTTGATCGTACTCTTCCTCCACAAAATCGTTAACCCCGTGTATCAAATGAGGAATTATTTGATCAAAAGAATCACGTGGTAGCGTATAAATTTGATTCCCTAAGGAAAATTGGAGAGCACCTTGATTTGTAGCAAGTGTGGAAAAAAATTCAACACATACCCGTGGGTGCACAACATAGGCTTGGTCTTGCAAAGCGAGCCATCCCAAAGTGTCAAATGCCGATCGGACTTGAGCGCCCCACGGAACCGTGGTGAGGAACATTAAATCGAACCCCAAAAAGGCGAGGCAACTTAACTCGCGAAGAAGTTGAAAACGCCTCCCTTGCTCCACCGTGGTTAAGTTAAACCACGCACCTAATTCTTGGCTACGTTGGTTAAGAACTTGGTTTTCTTCCTCGGCATTTGGTTCTTGGCGAGAACTACGCCCTCGGATGGGACGTCGGGGTTGTGGTGTTGTCATTTGCTTTTGGCGAGCCATCGGAAAAATCAAGAAAAATGCTTAGAGTTTGTTGGATTATGGAAAAAAAACACAAAAAATGGGAGCAAAACGACTCAAAGAAAGGAAAATTTGCTAGAGAAAATAGTTAGGAGAAAGATGAGAGGTAGTGTGAATATTTTGGGGTGAAAATGGGGTATTTATAACCCCAAAAAGTCACCCCAACGGTCAAAAAAACGGCTAGTTTGTCAAACTAGCCGTTCCAGAGGCCGGACACGGACCGTGTGAAACAGGTGACACGGTCCGTGTCATTTCTAACCGTTGTAAAAAACAACGGTTATATCTTCACACGGGTCGTGTCAACCCGGGACACGAGCCCGTGTCAACAAGAAAAGGTTAATTTTTTTGGACACGGCGTGTCAAGACTAGGACACGGCGTGTCGACTATTTTAATTATATCCTATCAAAATTAAATAATGGAAACGGCGTGTCAACGGGGGACACGGCGTGTCGACTATTTTTATTAAATCCTAAGAAAAACTAAATAATGGACACGGCGTGTCACAGTGGAAACACGGCGTGTCGACTATTTTTATTAAATCCGAAGAAAAAACAAATAATGGACACGGCGTGTCAAAGTGGGGACACGCTCCGTGTTGTGTGACACGGGGAGCAACACGTGCCGTGTCCTGAAGTCAAAAGGACCAAAAACAAGTCAACATATTGACACGGTCCGTGTCACACCAGGGACACGGCGTGTCAAGGTATCAACCCCTCTAGAAAATGCATTTAGGACCTGTACTGAATTAATTAAAATGGAGGGGCGTGTCAAAACGACACGTGTGCCACACGCCCCGTGTCAGAGGTCAACTAAGCAAATTTTTGGTCAAACTTCGGACACGACCCGTGTCAAACACGGGACACGGCGTGTCAAGGCTAAAACAGCCCAGAATACACCGTTTTGACTCCAAAATACAATGTCAATCGCTACTACGGTCGACATCCGACCAAGATGAGGTTATTTAACCAATTCATACTTGATATAACTGTAGGGAAATCATTTATGGATTGTTTAAAAACCTCTCCTCGTAGAGATTTCACAACGACACGAACATACATCAAATGACGCGGAGTTCGGGTGATTGTAAGATCTCCAAAAGTGGTCGACGACTCTACAAAAACTAAGAAAAATAAAATGAAATATGACAAGCAGCAAAAAATAAAATATAAAACATAGAGTTAATAAAAACCAAAAAGGACGAGTAAATCAAACCGATGCTATGTTTATAGTCGGAATAGCTCGACTTTCAAGTGTCCGAAGATGGTCAAGGGTCCCTAAGGTGGGTACAGTCCTTCTCTTTGGCGAAGTCGCCTCCGAAATAGAGTTTAAGACGATGCCCATTCACATGTTGTTGGGTACCCATAGAATCCTTGATTTCAACCATTCCGGAGGGGTATGCTTTCCGAACCACAAAGGGACCGGTCCAACGACTCTTGAGTTTCCCGGGAAATAGCCGCAAACGAGAATTGTACAAGAGAACATGATCTCCTTCATTGAATTGCTTGTTTTGAACATGCTTGTCGTGTAATCTCTTCGTCCGCTCCTTGTAAATTTTTGCATTCTCATAGGAGGTCAATCGAAGTTCATCAAGCTCATTGAGTTGCATCAAGCGATTATCACCGGTTACCTTGTCATCAAAATTAAGAAATTTTAGTGCCCAATAAGCTTTATGTTCAAGTTCAACCGGCAAATGGCAAGACTTTCCGAAAACCATTTTATAAGGGGACATGCCAATAGGGGTCTTAAAAGCAGTTCGATAAGCCCAAAGGGCGTCATCTAAGTGCAAACTCCAATCTTTCCTAGACGCACCTACGGTTTTTTCTAGGATTCGTTTTATCTCCCTATTAGATATTTCAACTTGGCCACTAGTTTGCGGGTGATATGGTGTTGCAACCTTATGAGCTACGCCATACTTACGAAGCAACGACTCAAACAACCTATTGCAAAAATGGGAACCCCCATCACTTATGATGGCTCTAGGGGTTCCAAAACGTGTTAGGATGTTTTTCTTTAAGAACTTAATCACCACTCGAGCATCGTTAGTAGGTAAAGCAATGGCTTCCACCCACTTGGACACATAATCAACCGCAACAAGAATATAAAGGTTGTTATGCGACTTAGGGAAAGGTCCCATAAAGTCTATGCCCCAAACGTCAAATAGCTCGCAAACTAGTATTCCTTGTTGAAGCATTTCATGTTTCCTAGAGATATTCCCGACTCGTTGGCACCTATCACAATGTCTCACAAATTCAATTACATCTTTATGCATAGAGGGCCAAAAGAAACCGCATTGTAAAATTTTAGCAACGGTTCGATCGGGAGCAAAATGTCCACCCGGTTCATCACTATGACACATACGAATGATAGGCAAAACTTCACTATCCGAAATACATCTCCTAATCATATTATCCGCACAAAATCGAAACAAATAAGGTTCTTCCCAAAAGTAATGTTTAGCATCATGAAAGAACTTACGTTTTGCTTGGAAATTTAAATTAGGAGGAAGGATATTACCGACTTTGAAGTTAGCTATATCCGCATACCAAGGAGTAGATGTTACCGCAAAAAGGTTCTCATCCGGAAACGTCTCACAAATGTCTAACTCGCTTTCCTCCGCCTCTTGTCCTTGCAACCTAGATAAATGATCGGCTACCACATTCTCAACTCCCTTTTTGTCTTTGATCTCAATATCAAATTCTTGGAGAAGGAGTATCCACCGAATCAACCTTGGCTTTGCATCTTGTTTGGACATCAAATACTTAAGAGCCGCATGGTCCGTGTAGACTATTACTTTAGATAAAACAAGGTAAGACCGAAATTTATCAAAAGCAAAAACTACCGCTAGCAATTCTTTCTCCGTGATAGAATAATTTTGTTGAGCACTATCAAGAGTTTTACTAGCATAATAAATAGGGCGAAAGATTTTATCGACCCTTTGACCAAGGCAAGCTCCGACGGCGAGATCACTAGCATCACACATGAGTTCAAATTGGAGGTGCCAATCCGGACTAACCATAACCGGAGCATTAATCAACTTTTCCTTAAGCGTTGTGAAAGCTTGCATACAATCATTGGAAAAATCAAAATTAGCATCTTTAAGAAGTAATTGAGTGAGGGGTTTAGCAATGTTGGAAAAATCCTTAATGAAACGACGATAAAAACCCGCATGACCCAAAAAACTCCTAACAAGCTTAACATTGCTCGGTGGAGGTAATTTTTCAATCACCTCAATCTTAGCCGGATCGACTTCGATGCCCTTACCGGACACTTTATGTCCCAACACAATACAACTTTGGACCATAAATTGACACTTTTCCCAACTTAAAGCTAGGTTTGTCTTTTCACAACGTTCTAAGACTCGATCCAAGTTGTTTAAGCATGCATTAAATGACGACCCAACTACGGAAAAATCATCCATGAAGACTTCCATGAAATCCTCAATCATATCCGCAAAGATGGACATCATACATCTTTGAAAAGTGGCGGGTGCGTTACATAACCCGAATGGCATCCGCCTATATGCAAAAGTACCGTATGGACAAGTAAACGTAGTTTTTTCTTGATCAAGAGGGTCCACGGGAATTTGCATATAGCCGGACAAACCATCCAAGGTACAAAAGTATTCATGACCCGCCATTCTTTCCAACATTTGGTCAATGAACGGTAATGGAAAGTGGTCTTTGCGGGTGGCGTCATTTAATTTCCTATAATCAATGCACACACGCCACCCCGTTACCTTCCGAGTAGGAATTAATTCCCCTTTATCATTTTCCACTACCGTTGTACCACCTTTCTTAGGTACACATTGAACCGGACTAACCCATTGAGAATCGGAGATAGGAAAGATTATACCCGCATCGAGAAGTTTGATTACTTCCGCTTTGACTACCTCCATCATGTTTGGGTTTAGTCGTCTTTGTGGTTGCACGGAGGGCTTGATTTCATCATCAAGAAAAATTCGGTGAGTGCACATCGCGGGACTAATCCCTTTTATGTCATGAATAGACCATCCGAATGCTCCTTTGTGTCGCCTAAGTACGTCAAGCAACTCCTCCTCCTGTTTTGAAGATAACAAAGAAGAAATTACAACGGGTAAATCACTAGGAGGATGCAAAAACACATATTTCAAATTAGGAGGTAAAGGTTTAAGTTCCAATTTAGGAGGTTCCTCTAGCGAGGACTTTGGTGCCGGTTTGGTCTCACGATCGAGATTCACAAACCTACTCTTTACCCATTTACATTCTTCGTGTGGAGAGATCTCAATGTACTCGTCATTCCAAACGTGATAGACTTCCGCCCCCATCTCACTTTCCACATCCTTTTCGCCATTCTCGGAGGAGGTGTTATTAATTCTATAAAAAGATTCCTCAAAGCAAACATCAATAGCATCGTCACAAATGAAATTACAACGTGCTAAATCAATACTAGGGAACTTCATAGCATCATACACATTAAATACTACCTCCTCATCGTGCAACCTTAGAGTTAATTTACCTTGCTCCACATCAATGAGAGTTCTACCGGTTGCAAGAAATGGTCTTCCCAAGAGAATAGGAACCATGTTATCTTCTTCCATATCTAGTACCACGAAATCCACCGGAAAAATGAACTTGTCGACTTTCACAAGAACATCTTCCACAATACCTTTTGGGCGAGCAATGGATCGGTCCGCTAGTTGTAGTGTCATATTGGTGGGCTTCGGGTCCCTAAGACCGAGTTTCCTAAAAATCGACAAAGGCATTAGATTAATACTAGCACCTAAATCACATAAAGCATTTTCAATAAACAAACCACCAATTTGACATGGAATAGAAAAACTTCCTTGGTCCCTTTTCTTGGGGGGTAGCTTGTGTGAAATAATAGCGGAGCATTCCTCCGTTAAAGCTACCACTTCATGATCATTCAATCTCCTCTTTTTAGTTACAAGCTCTTTCAAAAATTTTGTGTATAGAGGCATTTCCTCCATCATTTCCGCAAAAGTAATATTTATTTCGAGCTTTTTCAACATGTCTAAGAATTTAGAATATTTAAGATCAAGTTTATCTTTTCTCAACCTATGTGGATATGGCAATTTAGGTTCAAAAGGTTTAACTTGTTCCTTATTATTCTTCGCTAGAGGAGAGTTTGTAGACTCGGAGTCGGGGTTTACCTCTCCCAACTCCTCACTTACCTTTGGAGATGACTCGGTTGTGGCTTTAGTAGCATAAAATGGTTCCATCTCCTTACCACTCCGCAAGGTAATCACTTGAGCCGTTTCCCTTGGTTGAATTTTTGGGTTCTTTTCCGTGTTGCTTGGAAGAGAACCGTGGGGACGCTCTTGCCTTTCTCGATTTATTTGGGCAACTTGATTGCCTAAGTCCCTACAATAAGCTTCATTGTTAGCAAGACGAGTAGAAATATCTTTAAGTAAAGAAAGTACCGGGTCGTCTTGCTTTGGCATTGGTGGCTTTTGAGAGGATTGGCCTTGTTGAAAGGTTGGGTTGCCCAAACCTTGCTCCTTATATTCATTGATAAATTCGGGTGAAGGCTTCAACACATTATGATTATTTCCATAAGAAAGATTAGGGTGTTGAACCCTTTGCCTCCACCCTTGATTACCATAATTATTGTAAGCATTATTATGAGGGGGATAGTTATTATACCTTTGATTTCCACCGACATAACTTACTTGTTCATTATCACCGGCGAATGGACTACCGGTTTGACAATCCCCACTCTCATGATCACCTTGGCAATGTGTACACATCAAGACTTGTGTTGGCTTGGTTATGTTCATTTGGGCAAGCAAGGTGTCAAGCTTCTTTGTGACTTCTACCATGGCCGCATTTGGTACCTCCTTTTCTACGGCAAAAATTTGATTTCTTGGTGGACCGGCAAATTTATCCGATTGCCATTGAATACTTTTCCTTGCTAGCTCATTGATTAAATCATAAGCTTCGGAAGCCGACTTTCGGAATAAATCACCTCCGGCCGCGGAATCTACAATAGCACGATTATTAGGAGTTAAACCATGATAAAAAGTACTTACCAAAGTGTGCTTAGGGATATCATGATGAGGACAATTCCGCAACATTTTTCGAAAACGACCCCAAGCTTCATGAAGGGCCTCGCTCTCAAATTGGCGGAAGGATATGATCTCATTTCTCAACATCACCGTTTTAGACGGCGGAAAATAGTATGATAGGAATGCCCTCTCCAAACCTTCCCAAGAATTAATAGAATCGGGTTCCAAGGAGTGGAACCATTCTAATGCTTGCCCCGTCAAAGAGAACGGAAACAATTGGAGACGGATGATATCTTGGGGCACCCTATTGATACGGGTAGTATTGGCACACATGAGAAATTTATCAAGATGTTCGTTTGGATTTTCATGCATTTCTCCACCAAATTGGCCACTACTTTGAACAAGTTGAATAATACTTGTTTTGAGTTCAAAGGAGTGAGCCTCAATACGTGGAGGAACAATAGCGGAGCGATTTTGAGGACGGTGAGGAGCCAAAATCTCCAACATAGAACGTTCATCATTACCACCTCCATTTCGCCCCACATTCCTAGGTGGGTGTTGTCGGATGGGCATAGCCGGTGGGGGTTCAACCACGGGTGGTTCGTCATTGAATCCAAGTATAACACCCTCATTAAAATTTGCCATCTCGTCCAACCACCTAGTGTAGCAATTCCGATTCCTAGAAAGAAAACGTTCAATTTCGGGATTAGTAGGAATCAAAGAATCACTTTTTGATCTAGTATGCATAAAAATAAAATAAAAGAATAGATAATTTAAACTTTACAAACAAGTGTCTAGTTTAACAATGAAACACTCGGTTTAATAGTTATTAGAAGATAAATCCCCGGCAACGGCGCCAAAAACTTGATGCGCCTCGAGCTAGTGCTACAAAAAGGCAACAATTAGAGGACAAGTGTACCCTATCGTTATCAAGTAATAAAATCCGGGGTTTAAGTCCGGGTATCGAATCCACGGGATTTATATCAATAAGTACTAAACTACTTGGTTTCGAGTTGTTATCTAGGCGAATATTTCTTTATGGTTTTGGTTGAATTAATTAACTACTCCTAAACTATAACACACAAGTGCTTTCCATATTCCTTAGAATGAAATGGTGATGAAGAGTTTATATAACAATAGAGATAAAATAGAGTTAAGATTAATCAAAATATCATAGCTAACTTCTTAGGATGTTTATTAACACGTATGAACTTATAATTACACACTTATTTAATCCTATGTTTTCAAGGTTAAGTGTCTCCAATGGATTTAGAAACTAGGGCCCTTTAAGTTCCGTGATGTTGTCAATATCTACGGTTTCCGGCTTGTCACTTCCGATGGGGGCAACACCTATATAAATCCTATAGAAATGTTAAGTTCATATCAAGTATTTATAAATAGACTTAAGAAAAGCATATGATGATGATAAATCAAATATTCTAATTTATACAAACTTGTTGTATAAACTATGAAAAAGAAATAATATGATACTACCAAGTCTAGCACATAGACGGGTCACAACTAGTTTAACAAGATAAAGGATTAGCTACTCCCTTTTACCGTGCTACACCGGACACAAAATCGTCGCTTATGATCTTGGAGAGGAACTCTTTGTTAACTTGAAGATTTGAATAGAATGTATGAAGATGAAGGGAAATATTTAGTAACTTTGTATTGATGGAATGGGAATGGATTACAAGTTTACAAAGAGGGGAAATGGAATACGGATTGTACTCGGATCACCTCTTTAAACAACTAAATGGAGAAAATTACAACTAAATGAAAGCTTAATACAAGTAAAGAGGGATGATCTCTCTGGCTAGAGAACCCCCCTATTTATACAGAAAAGTTGGCTTTGTGAACAAATGTGAATCCTCAAAACACATGCTTGAAAATCTCATCGAGGTGCAAAATAAAGCTTGACACGGGTCGTGTGGGCCAAGTGACACGCCGTGTCAAGAAGAAAATGCATAAAATGAATTTAATCAGCTCAGGCGTGTCCTTGGTCGTGTGGATTGACACGGGTCGTGTCACATTTATTACTCGACAATTTGGATTTTTGCTAATTAAAACGCCGCGCAGACTAAATGTCTCCATTTTGACACGGATCGTGTCCCACGTGACACGGGGTCGTGTCCTTCAGTAACCGTGTGAACACGCCCTCAAAATCAACCCGTGTGGACTTTTTAGGCTTGACACGGATCGTGTGATTACGGACACGGGTCCGTGTCAAGGGCAAATTCTGGACAGTTTGGCTTTTTCCTTGAATTATTTGCAAATCTCTTTGTCTCTTAGCTCTTTATTAGCACAAAAACATCTTTAATCATGTCTGGAAGTTGCTTTCCACCTTGGATATTTTTAATCTTTGAAGTGAAACCTATAAACAAAATAAACATGAGTTACTTTGACGGTTTTCGGTGAAAATAGTGTTTTTACGGAGAGAAATTCATACTAAGTGATTAAGAATTAATTTGTTCACAAAGTATAATAAAAAGACTTGAAATTATACTAAAAGTAATAAAACAACATTTAATTACACCGTAAATAACCCGAAAAGATAGGGATATTTCATCCCTATCAGACCACATTAGTGACATTGGTGACATGGTCTCCAGTGTATAAAGGAATTCAATTTCAAAGCTTTGACAGTATAACATGTTGAAAGTTTATTTGTGGAAGAATAAGCTCTTAGCAAGAGCAAAATGTAAAGAAAAATATTAAAAAAGCTTTAGCAATATCAAGAATGATAATGAATCTTATCTCCCGTGTCTTGACTCATGCAAATTCAAATATCAAATGACAATGCGAAAAATTATCCCATAAAGTGCTTCTCATACTATATTTGATCAAACCTGCAACATATAATACATATAATAAATAAGATTAAACACAATCTTTGTGAATGTAATCGGATCCAAAAAATTCTAAATTTTGTAAATGAAAATTAAGTGTTACATGTGATTCTCTTTCAGCTAAATAAATGTATTTTGTTCTACAATGAAATGAAATTATACCATCTCTAAAGTGAAACTTGATACAAATTGTTTGGACTCTTTGAACTCCATCCATCATTCCCTATCCTCCTAGCCAACATGAAACGTTCAACAACTTCAATTTTGAAATGGATTTGACATATTAAAGAAAAAATTACCTTCTTAGTGCATCATGTTTGAGGAGCTGGTATCACCTTTTTGTAATCTACATCAAAAATAGACTTCAAACGAATAAAAAAACATGCACTTAAAGGGCTAAATCAACACACAAACTTGATTTTAGATTGCATTGAGTAGTACATGAAATTAAGTGTCTATTTGATCCTTAATTCAAAATATGTGTCATTATAGTTATGACTCTTGAGGAATAATAACAATAAATTGAACTGTATCCTTGTTTTTATACATGTAACTTATTGATTCTCTTCACATTAGATTCAATGTCTCTATTTCATATGTACATGAAAATAATTTTATTGCCTTATTGCTTTTGATAAAGTCGAATTTTTGAACTTCAGATCTTCCACATCATATTTTCCTAAATTGAAATTTAGGATTCATGAGACCAAAACCGTCCCTAGTAATATAGCAAAATCTAGTTAATTTTATAAAAGCGAGTTCATCAACAGATCCTACAACCTCCAAATCCATTTGCTTGTATCAATTCTATATATGTAATTGAAAAGGTAGAAAGTTCCAAGATTGACATATAACACTAATAGAACAAAGGAACTCATCAATCTATAGCAGTTCTTCAACAGTAGAAATTGGGTTTTATCTGTTGTTAAATGTGACAGACAGGCAGCCTGCTGTTAAATGCCAAACTCAAAAGAATCATAACAAAATTGAAGAAGATATATCTGTTTTATAGAATTTTCTTCTTCATTTATATTTAATCTCTACCTCTATTTTATAAGTTGTGAATTTTGAAATAATGGGAAAGGGAAGAAAATAACTCTTTATCAATCAGAAGTTAAAAGGAAGACAAAAAAAGAATGAGGTGCAGAGCAGCTTCAATTTGTTGAAAAAGAAGCGATGGAATACAGTGGCGTTTACTAAAATGGGTTAATGAGGAAAGTAACATGATATTGAACATCTTTAGTACCTCTAGTGCTCCCCAATTCCAGTAAATGAATAACATCTTGCAGGAGTAACAATCTAAACCATCAACATAGTATCTTGTTCCATTGCTCGAATTCTCCCTCAAACCCTCTGATAAAATGATAGACCTCCACATTTATCAAATTGTTATAAAAATGGCATAAGAAATTCAGAGTTACTGGAAAAGAAAGAGTCTTTATCCTGCAATCATCTTATGAAAAAGAAATGGTGCAAATTGTAAAATATGAAAAAAAGAAAAAATAGATGAAATTGAACTCAAAATGGCACCATAAGGTAAAAGAAAAAAAATAGAAAAGGGAAAACCTGCAAATCACCTGAACCAAAATCAAATCAAAGTAAGAAAACTATAGACCAAAATCACTCAATTTATATCAATCTAGAGATGAAGATGGAATCGAAGCAGCAGACTAAATAATGCATGTGAAACACTTAGCAAAATAAATGACAAGTTAAATTATTGAAACTACTGTTTTGAAGGTATACAAAGAGTCACAAACAAATATTAAAACAAAATAGATTAGGAGGATGTGTTGAGCTATTGCATCGTTTGAAGCATACGAAGCGTTGAAGAAGCCGTTTTGAATCATACGGAACATCAACATGAAAACAGAGAGAACGTAAAAGAGATAGAACTAAAACAGGAGAGAGATACTATTTTTTTTATGCTGACACGTCATATTAATTGCTGAGTTGTCTACATGTTAGACCTTCTCATTTCTCAGCTTTTATATATTTAAAGATATAAATGACCATAATTGGAAACCGTTAAAGTTGGATAAACTCTTGATAAACTATGATCTTGCCACCCTCTGCAAAACTTTCCACCACTGAATGATCGATTAAACTTCTCAATTTGAACTCCTTTTCTTTTAGTTCCACATCAACCCATCCAACATATGATGGCTTGTATAGTACATCCTTATCCAATGTAGACATATCCAAGAAATTAAAAATAAATAAATTAGTATGTAATAAACAATATTAGCGGTGGTGTCTGTATAAAATAGCAGAGTCGGAACAAAATAAATATAAAAATAAGTGAATTAAATCATACCTTCTTACATCAGAGCAGAAGAGAATTTTGTGCTTGCTTTCATATTTGAAAATTCTAAAGAAAATTAGGGAATATTCTTCCAAATCTTTAGAGGCCAACGTAATATAACTCCGAAAGACTCAAGCCCTCCATGCTTTGTGGATCCTTTTTCAAAACAAACATCTTGAAAATAGAAACTAACCTCAACATCAGCATGTCAAAATACATGTAACAGTTAATTATAATGTTTGATTGGTACTTAAATCACATTAGTGATGAAAATAAATGGGATAAACAACAAATTTAGATATACAGTTATTAAGGTTGAACATAAAGTTAGGTGTGGGTCCGAGTTCATTTTGACCAAATTTAAGTAAAATCATTCGAAAATTGACCAAATTTAGTTATTAATGTGGATTGTTTTCCTTAAATGCTATTCTAATATACTAACATATAAAATTTCTAAAAATGTTAAATTTTGCCGGTAGAACTATTTCAAATTCTATAAAACAAATACCATAAAAAATTTCCATTAAATTAATTCCACTTATTCGCCACCTATAATATAATATTTAGACTTTACGAGTAAAATTGTAACACCAACTTCAGTTAATCATGTACATTAGTGAAACTTAAATAATTCAAATGCAATAGAGCGTGGTTTTTAGTTTTAACTTAATAATAAAAAAAATTCTGACTCAATCTGGTTGTCATAGCTCAATAACAATTATACTCAAACTTTAAATGTCAGTTGACTAACCTCGAGTTTTAATCCTTAATTTAAAGAGTGATCAAATTACTACCATAATACCATAAATTTATTAATCAACCAAAATTTACTACTCATAACGATATGTTTATATTCACATTCAAATATTAAACTAACTTGAATTATTCTTTAATCCAATCAAATCTTAAACTCATAATAATAGTAGCAAGAGTCACTACAAGAAATCACAGTTTATGTGACAACTATTCTATTGTCACAAAATTTGTTGTAACAAAAAACCTATTATTTGTTACACCAATTTTTATAGTTATCACAAAAGTTAATTTTGTGATGGTTATTTCAAAATTATCACAAACAGATAAATGATTTTAACAAACACCCTATGTTGTAAATGATTTTTTTGTGTGACAACTAAATTTGTAACTCAAAATTTATTGTATGTGACAATATATTTAATGTTGTAACACAATTTATTCATGTGACAATTTAAAATAAATTGTCATAAAAATATATTCATTATGTGACAACAAGTTTCACTGGTAACAAAATCTTTTTTGTTACAATTAAATTTTGTAACAAAAAATTTAATATATGTGACTATATTCTTATAGTTGTAGCAAAATTTAATTGTGTGACAAGTTAAAATAAATGGTCACATATAATATATTTATCGCGTGACAATAATTTTCACTTGTAACTAACCCATTTTTGTTACTGTTAAAAGTTGTTACAAAACATTTAACGTATGTGATAGTATATTTATAGTTGTAACAAAACTTAATAGTGTGACGAGTTAAAATAAATCGACACAAATTACAATTCGATTCGTGACTATACTTTTCACTTGTAACTAATAGGTTTTTGTTATAATTAAGATTGTAATAAAAAGTTTAATGTATGTGACGATATTATCTATAGTGGTCACAAAACTTAGATCCTGATCTTTTGGCTTAATTTTAACAAAATTCAATTCAGTTTAGCAAAATGCAGCCAAATTAAGTCATTTCAGCCAATTCAGTTCAACAAATTCAGTTTAGTCCAATTTTACTCATTTCATTTTAGTTCGCCATAAAAAAACACGATCTTAATTTTAAGTAGTATGAGTGAAGACTTTTTTTATTATTATTTTTTTTATCTTAGTTTAATTGTAGAAATTTATTGTTTTAAATTTAAAATATATTAGTTTAGACTTTTAACAAACTACCAAATATTATATTTTAATGAGAGATAATCTAAACAATATTTAAAACAGAAAATATATAAAAAAAAAATTTTAAATTTTTAGAAGTAAGAAAAGATTGTTAAATTTTTTTGAATGCCCGCCCATATCCCACTACGCCACTATTTGAGGATAATATACTCCTAATTTATTTAATTTTTTCAAAAGATAATAATGATAATTTTTATGTATATCTAAAAAGCTTAAATTAGATTGTTTTCAAATAATTGTTAAATTCTACCTTATGCTTTATCCCTTCAAATTGTTTTGCTCTCTCCTTTTTCTCCATCTCTTCATCTCTTCAACGGGTACCATGCATCGACTTCTACTGTATGTTCTCATTTTTCTTTTTGTTTTCTTTTATTATTATTATTATTATTGTTGCAGCTTATTTGATTTGGCACCTATGTTTATGAAGTAATAGTTAGATTCGTTAACTAACTGAGAATTTTTTTCTATTTTGGTATAGTTTTACCAGTTTGAAACTTTATTAGAAGCAAGATTAAAAGCAGTTTCAGATATTTCGCAGCTGAGATCGAGGAAGATGAGATTAAGAAGATGATTTAATTAGAGTTAATGATACCGCATTTTTCGCTTGAGATAGTTAGATTAACTCAAGTCAATGAATTTGATAGTTTTTTTGTATCTTTTTTGTACAGTAAATTTATGATTTCAATTGAATTCTTGTACTAATTACAAATCAGTTAATAAAATACATTGAATTTCATATATTTCTGATTCATATTATTTTTACAGCTTTTACTCTTTTATTGAAATACTAATAATTAATAAAATAATGTAAAAAAAAAATAATTATTAAATTAAATACAATTAATAAAACTGAATATATTTAATTATTGTAATAATCTAGAAAATTATAACTAATACATAAAGACTATATATATTTGTATGTGACAATAATCATTGTCACCGCAAATCATTTTTTGTGACAACTTACTAAATTTGTCATTTAAAGTACAAGATAATATGTGACAATGTGATATCTTTGTGACAACACTTTACTTTTCAGTTACAGCAAAAGTTGTAGCAAATAAAAGTAGTGTGACAACAAATTTATTATCACAAAAAATAATGACTTTTGTGACAATATTTTATCGTCACATTTGACAAAAAGTATTAGCAACGGAGTTATATGTGACAACTAATGTGACAACTATTTATTGTCACATTAAATTTCATGTGACAACTCTCTATGAGTTTGTGACGATAACTGTGGTCACAAACAACCAAATTTCTTGTAGTGAGTATAATTCATCGTGCTCTAGGAGTATAATAAAATCTCTCCTTAACAAAATCACTCTAAGTGTCAGAAACAACTCATCTAAGAGACATAAACATACAATTTAACAATCGACTAATAATTTAATCTCAAGGATACTTCTAAGCGGGTGGCTGCTTTTATTATTTTCCTGATTTGATCATTTACATACCTTTTCCACAGAATGAAAAAAACAATTGTATTCATAAAAATTTAACAGAAAACCTACTAAAAAAATACACCAAACAAAATTCATATCTAATATTTCTTTTCTTTTCTTAATCCAATCTCCACTAATATTTATTTTCTTAATCAAGTTTAACTCCCAGAATACCGAAAACAAAATTCATATCTAATAGTTAGCAATAATTTTAAAAATACATTAAAATCAATTCTCTCCTATACTATAGCTCACATTTTATACAAGTTATTTTTTTTAACGTTTCAATTATAGAAGGTAGTAATTTAGTTGTTTCCCTTCATGATTAGTTTTATGAATTTGCTGAGTTGGAAGCATTAATTACTTTCTAAAATTGTTTTCAGTACTTAAATCTTTGCTCTTTTATAATAAATTATTCTAATACAACTTGTTTGCCTGAATTATTTTATTAATATGTTCTTTCACTATAAATAAGAGTGCACCGAAGAAACATACATCCCCACTCCCTCTGAATTTTACAAATTCGAACTAAGCTAATCATCTCTCATGGCCTCCTACCTGCAGGTTTTTCTAATTCTAATCTTGACCTACTTTTCTTACGGTTATGAAAAAAAAATTAATTTTTTTTTCTTTTATTTTATCTTGATGAATTGAACACCAAGGATCTTGATGCTTGATTGGAAAAAGTAGATGAAGATTACAGAGAGAATTAGATGAAGGAAAATGGAAAATATATTCTATTTTATGTTATAATATCATCATTATAATGACTATGTTTATTTCACTTCTGTTATTCATTTTAACTTATATCGGTATTGACCATATTTTGCAGGCACTTAGATGCTCCTCGTTATGGCACAAAATGGCACTTGCTAGACCATAAGCACAAATTTTGTAGAAAAATGCCTGAACAACATAAACTGCAATGTAGTTTGTGTATGGATTGGGTAATTGCTACTCGGCGGCCACTGTCCAATGTGCTTATGCATCGCTCCCTATTAGTGACTTTATTTATTTATTAAACAATAAATATTGAGGTCCTGATTTTCTGTGTAGATCTCTTTTCTTTTTTGTTGTAATCACTCTTTTGTTGAATAATTTGTTAGGACGCTTTTTAATTTTCGTGATTATCTCGAAAAAGCTTTTTTAATGCGGCTAACTTTACAAAAAAAAATTAAAAATCTTGTTGGTTTATTATGTAATGGTTTGTGCGTATGTGTATTTCTTTCGTTAATTTGATTATTTATTGGATATACAAAATATTATCAGAAAATATGTATTTAGTTCAAGCCTTAGAATTAAAGGCAAAATGCCTAAAACAAATTTATAAAATACAAAGAGCCATATTGATCAAATTGGTAAACTAGTGGTAATCTAACGTACCCAAATTAAGTAAAGAGATGACTTAAAACAATTAAAGAATTTTTATCAAATAAAAGTATTAGAACTATTTTTTTATTGGTTTGCAAAAAAGTTTGCAGGTAGTACAATAAAGGCACGAATAAATGCTTTACACTCCCAATGAAATTTCTTTTCAGAACAAAAAGTTTGCAGGTAGTACATTAAAGAGACCGATAAATGCTAGTTAGTTTATATATACAGTTGTTGTTAGCAATAGTTAAATGCTAATTTTCATATGCAACTCCCCAACACCTATGGATTTCTCATATTTCTCGCTTTCTCGATCTTATAGCCATCATTTTAACTTAATAATCAAATATTTCGAAATCAATCTATTTGACATAGCTCAGTAACAATTATACTCAAACTTTAAATGTCAGTTGACTACCCTCGAGTTTTAATCCATAATTTAAGGAGTTATGAAATTTACTACCATAATACCATAAAATTATTAATCATCCAAAATTTACTACTCATAACGATATGTTTATATTCACATTCAAATATTAAACTAACTTGAATTATTCTTTAATCCAATCAAATCTTAAACTCATAATAATAGTGCGTAGCAAGAGTATAATTCATCGTGCTCCAGGAGTATAATAAAATCTCTCCTTAACAAAATCACTCTCAGTAAAATCATGCAGTTGTATTTTACTATTTTACATAATTGCTTTTATTTCACTGTGGTCCGCAAGCTACACTCCTCTTATTAAACTTGCTTATTTTAGGTTTTCAGACCTTAATTAATGAATAGTTGTCCATCTTTGATTGATTACGTATGTATGTGTGGCTATTTCAACTCATACTTTGCAAATTGTTTACTTTTTTACATTTCTTTTTCCAAATTGAACTTCTATAACTTGTACTCAATACTATTTAAAACTCAATCGCAGTTTGTTTTTACTCATATCAAAGCATTTTCAGTGTTCATACTAGTTTTTGCCCGTGCAACTGCACGGATTTAATATTAAGTATATCTTGTTTATCATAATTGTTTTATTTATCTGTATAATCGCACTTTAATTTGATGTGTTGGAGAATTACATTTTCAATAGTCTTTTTTCCGTGCAATGCACGGATTTGAATTCAGATGTATATAAATATTAGACAAATTTTATTTATAATGTACTAATTAAAATGAATGACACAAATATGTTTATTTAAAGAATATTTTTTTAAAATTACTCAAATATTATTATATTAACTTTTTGAAGTAAAAATATTATTATATTAACTTGATTTAAGATTTAGAAGTCCAATTAATTCACAACAATATTCTTTATAAATTACTACCATTTTTTATCTTATAAAATCCATCATTTAAAAAAAAATTCTTCTAAAATTAATTATTAATTCCTCAAACTATATAACTATTAACATATAGTTAAGTGTTTATTGAATCCTCACATAATTGAAATAAAATTTTACTTCAGAATTTTCCTTTTTAATATTTTTGTTTTGGTATTTGTATATTTTGGATAGAGTAATTTATGAAATTGACAATAATATTGGTATTAACCTTGATTAATGCTTTAATTAGTGGATCTCAATTTTGATTTTGATTTATAATTGTATTACTTTATTCTCTCTATCAAATACTATCATCACTTTCCTAATAAAAATATCATCAATTTTATAGTTCTCATCCTAATTTGAAACTAATTAACTTAGTTTATTAATAATCTATTATATTAAACAGTTCCGATATATGCAGCATTTAATAGAACTAAATATGGTATAGAATTAAATACACATGCATTTATTAATCAAATTAATTTAAAACCATATATGTTAACAAAATAATTAAAATCAAAAAATCCTAAAACAATATAACTTACCTAAATAAAAAATCCTACACTCTAACCCTAAACCTAACCCTGAACCCTAAACCCTAACCCTAACATTGAAACCTAACCCTAATTATTGACCCTAACCCTAAACCCTAAACCAAGACCCTAACCCTGACCCTACCATTGAACCCTAACCCAATACCCTAAACCCTGACCCTAACATTGAACCCTGACCTTAATTATTGATCATAAACCACTACAAGAAATTTGCCATTTAATGACGCTCTAAAATTGTCAGCGAAAATTAGATTTTTGTCATTATATATAATTGGTGACGATTTTCCATTGTCGCAGCGATCGTCACAGTATGTCCGTGGTATTATGTATATATGACCACTTTTAATTTTCGTCATAAAATGTTCAGCTTTATATGACACAAAATCACTTGTGTCAGTGTACCTTTCATCTTTCGTGACATATATTTCGTCACATTTATTGAAACAATTTTGTCACTTCATAACGACTTTCGTCATGAAAGCGAGATGTTTTGGTGATAAAAAAAATTTTCGTCTTCTTTAACGTTACATTTTGTGTCGAACTCGAATTTAAGATTAAAATAGTATGACTACAGGGACATAGCAACTGTCACAAATAACTATATTGTTGTCACATTAACAGTTCATATATGACGAAGTATAGTAGTTGGCCACAATTAATAGTCATCATTGTACAATTTTTATTAGATATTTATTTATTTTAATTTAAAATTTATTTAAATTATAAATGACAAAATTAATAGAATTTATAATCAAGCGTAAAAAGAAAAGTTAAAATGATAAATTTCTTGTAAAAAAAATATATGTAAACAAGTAACAGTATGCACTATGCACTATAAAATTGAAAATTTTTTTACACGAATTCCTAAACAAAGATACAGTACATTAACTATTAACACAAGCCTATAACTTGAAGATGTACAAAATAATTATGATATACAATTTGATCAAATTTAAACAAAATCTAGGAACTTGAAATTAAGAAAATTTCCATCCCTTCCAATGTTCTCTTCTTGGTTCTGCCCTCCAATTTGAACTGCATTTCTCAATTAATATGTAGCTGCAAGAGTAAACAGGCAAAATAAGAATTTTGGAATATAGAACATTAAACAAATTGGAATAGTGAGAGGCAGAAGAAAAGTTTATTCATCAACAAAATAAAAATAGCAGTATACCGAGAATTCAATATACTAATAACGAAAATCTTTAATACCCGTTGATCAGAAGAGAAGAATATTCATCTCATCATAATTAGCCTTTCATAGGATTTTCAACTGCTCCTAGCAAATCCATCTCGTCATTCTCGTTGATAGAATCTGAGGGATTATTAAGCGCCCTCGTCACCAGAAATCAGTAAGGTATTTATGAAAAATAAAATTAAAATGGTGAAGGGAGATAATTGAAAATAAAAGAGAGATAGATGATCACCATTGATAAATAAATAGCAGTAAAGAAGAAAAAAGAAATTAAAGTGAAATTGTAAAGAAAGAGGAGTTCGAGGGTTAATAGAGGGAGGTGGAGAAGAGGTGGGCATGAAGAGAATTAGGTGGCTGGAAAAGAGGGGTTGAGGGAAAAGATGGTTATATATTAGGTGATTAGGTTTTTTCATGGGTGGGCTTTAACCCAATTCTAAAAACAAACATTATTATAAACTCATTTTTTGTTTATTTATGTATAATTTAAATTTGGATAAGGAAATATATTAAACACAAGCCATAAAAATTAATAAGCTCAAGTATATTTTTTGAACCAATAGAATTGGTTCAATTGGTAATTACGCATTCTATTTTCTGCTTGAAAGCTTTGAAGTTCAAGTCTACGTGTCGTCAAAGTTTAAACTTTATAAATAATTTGTAATTTTCACTATAAATCATCATCGAAGTCTTTGGTTTGTCTTGCCCTTACGAGTAGATAAACCTTCCATTAACTTTAATTTTTGGTAAAAAAAAACAAATATATTTTTTGTTTCTAAAGTATAATTACATTATTGAAATGAAAATGCGACCATTTTTTGGCTAAATAAATATAGGGATAACATCCAACTTTACGTCGATCGTTTTTAAAAAGGTATAAATTTACCACTAAAATTCTAAATAATATCAAATTTTATCTCTATTTGACAAAAAGTAAATAAATTTATAGTACACAATATATTACAATATAAATCGTTAAAATATCACAATCCATAACCATATCAAAATCTTGTAACAAAACAAATATGGTGCATCATCAACTAATATTACTTGATTAACATTTTAACAATCGTAGAAAAATATTCCAATTATTGATAATATGACAATTTATCACAATTACGTATTTGTCATGTTTTTGCCTTATTTTGTCACAAGTAAAAGCGTCAAACATATAATACAATACTATAATAACGTCATCTATTGATATTATTTAGTAAAAGAAATATATTTTTATATATAAATTTAAAATGTCAATTTTTATTATATTAAACAGAATTGTGACAATATCTTATATCGTCACAAATATGGAAAAGCATGACGACTTTTTTTAATATCATCACAATAAGATAACAATAAATGATGAAATTTGATTTGTCATTGTCCTTTTTGATTTATTTATGACAAATGCCAAGTATCACAAAATAATTTCAAACAACGACAATAAAGTTGTCACTAATTTTACGATATCTTGTCACGATTAAAAGTTCCCTCCAAATTTTGGTACTAATTTTTTCCTCCAAATTAATATGTGACAAAAACAATCTTTATTGTCACAAAATGTTGTAAATTGTGACAAAACACATATTAATTGTGACAAAGGAATATTTTGTCATAAAAAATCAAATATAGATGACAATGTTCAATTTTTGTCATTATTAGTTCACCATTGGTGACGAAAGTACAAGCGTAGAAAAGAAAATCGTCACAAAAAACCCAATTTCTTGTAGTGAACCTTAACCCAAGACCCTAACCCTAACTCAAGACCCTAAACCCTGACCCTAATCCTAAACCCTAACCCAAGATCCTAACCCTGACCCTACCATTGAACCTTAACCCAATACCCTAAATCCTGACCCTAACATTGAACCCTGACCCTAAACCCTAACCCTAATCTAAGACCCTAACCCTAAACCCTAATCCTAAATCCTGACCCTAATTTCACAATAGGAAAGTAATTTTATTAAAAAGGTATTTAACTTATATTTATATTGTTAACATATATAACACTCAATCAAATTAATTAATAAATATAAAAATATTTAGAATAATACTATATTTAGTTCTATTAAATGCTTATATGCAGCCCTTAGGGCTGCATATATCAAAACACTATATTAAAAAATCTAATTTGAAATTCTCGTTAATTAAATTTTAGATTCTTAGTAATTATTGCTGGTCATTTTTGTAATGGTATTATTAAGAACAAAATTTTAACGTTTATATGGAGACTTAGGTTTTATTAATTCTTTTTTACTTAACAAAAAAGCTAAACTGAATTTAGTAAAATGAACTAATTTACTGAATTTAAGTAAGAAATGGTAGAGTTTTTTTGGGAAAATAAAAATAACAAAGTTTTTTGATCTTTTTGTTTCTTGCCAATAAATATATCTAAAAGAGCACTTCCAGAGAATGTAGTCAGCTTTTTAGGCTTTATTGGAAAGAAGGGTCGAGGAGGGTTAATAAAGTAAGGTTTAAAAACTAATCCATGTTTAGGAAGAGACGTTTTTTAGAGGATATGGGTTAATAAAGTTTTATGTGAGGTTTTTTGTTCTAAATTTCAACACTCCAAATTGGAGTATTAGGAATGGTTGAATACAAAACCTTGAAAACCTTTCTCTAACCTCCCTGTATTAACCCATCATACACCTCATTCAAACATAACATTAAAAAAGCTTCATTATTTTTATTATACTCTAAATAACTTTTGAATCAACCTTCTTGACTTTATAGTATCAATGAGCATCGTATTATGAGAGCGCTCTAATTTGTCATGCAAGAAATCCGTGAAGAAAGAATTCAAGAAATAGACATCAAACTATATTGGCATAAAATAAAGGAAAAAAAAAAGAAGTAAAACATGAGAAGGACACAAACTTATATAGAAAAACACTTACCATAAAATATCTGACACAAACGATCATAAGGTTGAAAAAAGTACAAAAAAGAAATAAATAAAGAAATAAAAAATTCTAATAGGAAGATTATATGAAAAGCTATATTTTTAAAAACTGTATGAAAAACTATTTTTTTTGGTTACTATATGAAAAACTATTAAATTCACGAAAAGTTATTAAATTTAATTTGTTAATGTTAAGTTTAAGCACGAAAATATACAAAATTAACATATGTAAATACATAGATAAAATATTTCAATACATTGGATCCATAATTAAAGATCCACCATTTCCAAAATTATAAAGTATTCAAAATTATTATTTATTATTATTATAAATTACTTTTAAAAAAAAAATACATGTTAAATATATGAGAACTATTCTAAAGATGTTACATAGAATGTGAGGGTAAGATTTTAATATAGTGTATAAATTTGTTCAAAATTTGAGCTAAACATGTTAATTGAATATATAAAAGGAATTCAATAATTTGTACTAAAATATAAATTTTAGAACTTCCTCAGATTTGTCCAATAAGAGAAATCTCTAAAAGTTATAATTTTTATATAAGAAAATGCTCCTACAAATTATTTTTCGGAAAGAAAAATGCTCCTCGAAAGTTCAGTAAAGAAAATAGAGTGAGAAATAGAAGAACTTGCATATTCAAAGTGACAAAGACTTAAAGTAGTAATCCGTGTTGGATATAATAAAAAATTTAATTATATGAACACTAACAATGTTCAAATTACACTTACTAAAAAATATAAGGGCCTACACTGTAACATCCTTAAACCCTAACTTATAGATTTGTTAGATATATATATATATATATACACTTCTCCATAAGACTACATTCAGATTCATTTCAATCACAAACAAGTTTTACACACAAACGGCGATTAAGGTGCGATTAGTAGGCGATTAGCGATGTGTTAAGCCGTAATGAATGGTTAGTGAGAGTGTGTTGAATTAGTACACATATCAATTGAAGAAACCTGGACCTAATTGGTTGAATTAGAAGTATGGAGGATTGATTGTGAAGTTTGGAAGCAAGCACCTCACTTAACCACGAGGTGTCACCCTTTATAAGACAAATATAACCTCTTCATTTATAACCTTAATCTCGTTTCTTCAGCAACCAAAAACCTCCCTTAAACCTTCCATTTTCAGACCCTAAGAACCCCAAACGAAGTCTCATTCAATTCCAACCATTTCCAAGGCAAACAAGTGGAGATAGGTAGCATAACAAAGGAAAGGCATCAAGTTAAGGTTTGTAAGTTGTTTTAGCATAGTTTCCATGGATTTGAAGTTCTGAAAACCCTAAGTATAGTTATGGGATTGATTATAAATGAGTTATGGTGATGTTTGTGGTGGCTTGGTGTTGTTTGAGTTGGTTATATGTTGTTTTAGTGAAAGGTATGCATGAAGTGTCCTAAGCTGAATTGTAGGCAGTTTTCTTCAGTCATCTTAGGGATTGCATTTCATCATGATAGAGATGGAATTGGCAAAAACACAAAGAAGAAACCATTTACCCCTATATGTTGGCTAGATTCCTGTAAAATATGGGTCTCTAATTCATTGTGTGGAAGAGGTTAGCTTGGTGTGGACATGACTGCCTCGAAATGGAATTGTATGTGAGGCAGCAATCTTGTGATGGTCATTTGAGGCTCTTAAGCTCATATTTAGGGAATCCATATTCTTACAAAGTTGTTTATAACATGTGGAAGTATGTCCCTGTAAAATGGTTTATGTAGAAAGTGTGTGGTTTGAGAGAACCATTGACATTACCATGTGCGATGGAAAGCTGGGTAGTCTGTTTTCTTGCCAGAAATAGAACCTAATACCTTTGCTTGCCATTTATGATCCAGGGATGATATTAATGTGATTTTTGGATATGTTCAAGTTATATATGTCTAGTTTCAGTAGCAACAAGAATCAGGGTATTTGTGTAAGTATTGAGAGAGTTATGGCAGAATCTAGGCACATAGGTCATATGAACAACTAAGACTAAAGAATGAAGTTTAGTCTATAATGTGAAGCTAGTGAGTTGTGAGAATCATATGTCATGCATAAGCATACATTTCCATATAGTTTAATTGAGTCTAATTGTATGATTTTATGTGATATTAGGAGGACAAGGTGCAAGTGAAAGAGCACCCGAGCGTGTTGAATAGATCTCGTCGAGTGAACGGTAAGCATAGTGCTTATATGTGTGTATAAATGTAATGTGATTGGAACTTGTTGAGTATGGAACATGATTGATTCTGATGTGAATACGTGATATATGATATGTATTGGTTTGTAAAATGTTGTGATGGTTATGAAAGTTGTGATGGTTGTGAAATGTGGAGATAGAACTATTGGTGATATCGTGAGTTGATATGCAGTATGTTGAGCTATATGATTGATGCGTGAATGGGATAATGAGTAACGAGAAAGGAATGTGAGCATGCTTAAGTGAATATGTGAAGTGGTCCATGTTGTTGAGAGTGCTATCCGAAATTTGGAGCCGGAAGCACAGTGTTGAGATATATCCGTAGCGGACTGCGCGAGTTGAGTTTTACTCCTCCACAGGTGATTGTATTCCGATATGTGAGACGGAATACAGAGTGGGCCCACGGACCATTTTACATATGTCATTTAAGTATAACAGGGCCCTATTTGATTAAATAATGACGAGCATAATAAATGAATCGTGCGTGTGACTGTGTAGTGAGATTTATATGCAATTAAATTGATATTGATGATATAACTCTACTTGTATTCTTTCACGTTATATTTGTATACATATATGGCTATATGTTTATTGAGTAGGCAGCTCACCCCTTGCCACCATTTTTCAGGATAGTGGAGTTCTTTTTGTTAGGATCGCACCGGCAGCGATAGTCCGTTCTCACCTATGCATTTTGGAGCATTTTGAGTGTATATTATTTTGTATATTTCATGTATAAACTAATGACTTAAATATGTATTGTAAATGACAAATGATGTATATAGTTTGATATGTAAAGAATGATGTGTATTTATATGATATTAACTATCTACGTGATTTCTTTTATTAAATATGAGCTTAAAATTAAGATTTCAATGGAAATTTGAGATCATTATTTTATATGAAAATGACTGAGACTTGAATGTATACGTGGAATTGTTGTTATGTGACACGTAATGTGATCCCAGTGAGGGGGTTACATACACCAAATTAGGAATTCAAGAATAGCGATAAAAAAAAAGATAAAGAGGAAAATTTACAAAAAACAATCTGCAAAATAATAAAAATATAAATTACCGCAAACTATATCATAAAAAATTGATTAGTTGAAATATTAAATTGTAATTCTGCAACAAATCATTACACACTGTACAAAAATAAAAGTGAGTGCAGAAAAATTGGATAGTGTTATATATAAATGGAATTGTGAAGACGAAAAAAAAATAATCATTTAAAGAAACAATTAATTTCGCATACTTAAATTTAAAAATTAACAATTTTACATAAATAAATTAGAAAATAAATTAATTAGCTTAATTACACGTTTCCAAAATGATGGGAGATTTAAAAAATTATGGTAAGTACAAAAGATATTTCTATAAATGAAAATGGTAAACTAAAATTAAAATAAATATATTAAATGAAAACATTATTATTTTAAGAAGAAAAATTCTAGAAGTGACACGTAAGATTAAGAGGGTATAGGTTTAGTATATTATATAGATTATATACATATTGCTAATTAAAGTACTTTTATAAATTAATATTTATGTCTCAGTTTTTTTCTTTACGCAACATGTTTATTATACTAATATTCTTTCATTATAAATAAGTGATACATCTAGTCTGAGAAAACAAGATGAGACATAAACATACAATTTTACAATCGACTAATAATCTGATCTCATGGATACTTCTAAGCTGGTGGCTGCTTTTATTGTTTTCCTAATTTGATCATTTACATACTGTTTCCACAGAATGAAAAAAACAATTGTAATCATAGAAATTTAACAAAAAACCTTCTAAAAAATACACCATTTTAGTAAGGTTTAACTCCCAAAATACCGAAAACAAAATTCATATCTAATAGTTAGGAATAATTTGAAAAATACATTAAAATCACTTCTCTCCTATACTAGCTCACATTTTATACAAGTTATTTTTATTAACGTTTCAATTATAGAAGGTAGTAATTTAGTTGTTTCCGTTCATGATTAGTTTTATGAACTTGCTGAGTTGGAAGCATTAATTACTTTCTAAAATTGTTTTCAGTACTCAAATCTTTGCTCTTTTATAATAAATTATTCTAATACAACTTGTTTGTCCGAATCATTTTATTAACATGTTCTTTCACTATAAATAAGAGTACACCGAAGAACATACATCCCCACTCCCTCTGAATTTTACAATCCAACTAAGCTAATCATCTCTCATGGCCACCTACCTGAAGGTTCTTTTAATTCTAATCTTGACCTACTTTTTTTACGGTTATGACAAAAAAAAAATTAATTTTTTTTTCTTATAGTTTATCTTGATGAATTGAACACCAAGGATCTTGATTGAAAAAGTAGATAAAGAATATAGAGAGAATTAGATGAAGGAAAAGGGAAAATATATTCTATTTTATGTTATAATAGTATCATTATAATGACTCTGTTTATTTCACTTCCGTTATTCATTTTAACTTATATTCGTATTGACCATATTTTGCAGGCACTTGGATGCTTGTCGTTATGGCACAAAATGGCACTTGCTAGACCATAAACACGAATTTTGTAGAAAAATGATTGGACAACATAAACCGCAATGTAGTTTGTGTATGGATTGAGTAATTGTCACTCGGCGGCCACTGTCCAATGTGTTTATGCATTGCTCCCTATTAGTGGCTTGATTTATTTATTAAACAATAAATATTGAGTTCTGATTTTCTGTGTAGATCTTTTTGTTTTTTTGTTGTAATCATTCTTTTGTTGAATATCTTTGTTAGGACGCTTTTTCATTTTCCGGATTATCTCGAAAAGGCTTTTTTAATGCGGCTAACTTTACAAAAAACATTAAAAAATCTTGTTGGTTTATTATGTAATGGTTTGTCTTGTATGTGTATTTCCTTCGTTAATTTGATTATTTATTGGATATACAGAATATTATCAGAAAATATGTATTAAGTTCAAGCCTTCTAATTAAGGGCAAAATTCCTAAATCAAATTAATAAAATACAAAGAGCCATATTGATCAAATTGGTAAATTAGTGGTAATCTAATGTATCCAAATTAAGTAAAGAGCTGAGTTACAACAATTAAACAAATTTTATCAAATAAAGGTATTAGAACTATTTTTTTATTGGTTTGCAAAAAAGTTTGCAGGTAGTACTATAAAGGGACAAATAAATGCTTTAGACTTTCAAAGAAATTTCTTTTCAGAATAGAAAGTTTGCAGGTAGTACAATAAAGGGACAGATAAATGTTAGTTAGTTTATATATACAGTTGTTGTTAGCAATAGTTAAATGCTAATTTTCATATGCAACTCTCCAACACATACGAATTTCTCATATTTCCCGCTTTCTCGATCTTATAGGCATCATTTTAACTTAATAATCAAATATTTCGAACTCAATCTCTTTGTCATAGCTCACTAACAATTATACTTAAACTATTTAAATGTCAGTTGACTAACCTTGAGCCTTATTCCTTAATTTAAGTAGTGATTAGATTTACTACCATAATACCATAAAAATTTTACTCAACTTATATATTCCTTAATCTAATATGTTACACCAAATGAAAATTCTATTGAACTATCTAATTTTATCTACTCATTTAATTTGGAACTTATAATGTTGACCATAGGGCTTCTTATTTATCCCATATTTTCTGTCTTAAACTACATGAAATTTTTTAACCTTAATTATTACAAATGAGAATAATATATGACAACTACATTTGAATACACCAATACTACTCTTCATCCTCGTAATATATGCAAAGTTTATATAATATAGTTGAAGCCACACTAATTAATTCGTAATTTCTCAACATCAAACACATTACCAACATAATGTACATTTCAAGAACTAAATAGTACCCAATTTCAGCGGAAGTCAATTTTTAGCATTTACTTTCACAATGGGGGAGGGATGTAGCTATAGAGTCTTCTCCGTATCGGAGAAGTCTTCTCATCTCTTCTTTCGACTTGCATTCAAACACTAAAAAATGTTATACAATGGTGCTTCCCCAATAAGAAGTTCGTGAGGTGCCGCTGCAGCTTATCTGGCTTGTTTATAGCTAAGCCTAAAATTCATTGAAATGTAGTATTTCATACTCATTTCTTACCTTCCTACCTCTGTGAAATATGATTCTCCTTTAAATTTGGTTTAGTATAAAGTCCTTTAAGTAGGTTCAATACTAAGTGTAGTCTACTGAATATAGCTAGGAAGAATAAAGGGGGGTGGGTCGGTGAAGGGAGCGAGCGGAGCGCGAGCAAAGCAAGTTCCAGTGGTGGGTTGTCTTCCTGATCCCATTTTAGACCTTCATTTTCCTTTGATTTATTTGTTGTCATGACAAAGAACTTCCTCAAATGACACCTTTTGGCTCTTTGGCGACCGAAATCAATGAATACCAAAAGGTTAGGGAGAACTCCTTTGGAAACCTGAAAAGGTTTGGGATATGTTCACTAAATTCCATGATCAAATTCTCGGCCTATTAAACCAAAAATTTACTACTCATAATGTTGCTTATATTCATATGAACTATTAAATTATTTGCCCAATCTTAAACTCATAATAATAGTAGCAAGAGTTGATCATTTACATGAATGAGAAAAACAATTGTATTCCTAGAAATTTGACCAAAAAACCTTCTAAAAAATATACCATTTTAGTAAGGTTGTTAACCTAATCTCCATTAATCTTTCTTTTCTTAATCACGTTTAACTCATAATACCCAAAACATAACACATATCTAATAGTTAGCAAAAATTTAAAAATTACATAAAAGTCCCTTCTCTCCTCCGTTTTCCTTTCTCTATTTCCTCCCCGAAAAATAATCCTACTTTTCTCCCTTTATTACCCATCAATTCAAATCAATTTACATCATTTTATAGCATGAAAAAGCCGATGTCAAGTAAAAACGTGATAATGCAATACACATGGTTAGTTTTAGGGTGCATAATTTAAAGGTCCCCAACTTTTTACATAACACACTGTTTAGTTTCACTATTTTGAAAAACACAGTATGAAGTCCCTGTATTTTGTCATAATTAACCATTTGGTCATTCTGTCTATTTTTTTAGAGTCGTAACATTTATGTTTTAGTATGAATATGCAACACACGTATTGTCCAACCCATGTCTAATTTTTTTTTTCAATTTTTACAGAAATTATTAAAATTATTTAAATGTATATATAATTTTTTTAATTAGTTATTTAATTTGTATGGTTATGAAAAAAAATTACATTTTAATTAATTATAGTTATTATGAAATATATAAATTTAAAGAATCATATAAAGAAAATTTGGGGTATTATAATTTATATTGACCAGTTGTGCTCACCTAGTCAATAACTGACCAAATATGATTTGGTAAATCACCGTTAGATTAGGGTTAGGGTTAACTCTTATATTGACATCAAATATAATTTCTTATTAAATCTTGTTCTTCAAACTTAATTTCAGTAAAATTTAGTTTATTTTAGTAAGAAAATTAAATAAAAAGCATATTTCGGCCAGGGCAGGCTAGAATATAGAGTTTCCAGATTCCAGTAGTAGTGATAGCAATGAAATATCCCTAACATTTCGGGTTATCTACAATGTATTTTAGTTTCTATTCTTCATTGGTTAGTTAATATTTTCTCATTTTAAGGACATTCACTATTTCTCGTGTGCAAAACGACTTAACGTATTTTATTTGCGATTTGTGCATGAAGACGTACTAATTTCACTCTTCTTTGATTGTGTAGGATCACCATCTTTTGGATGGAAGAACTATTTAAGTTAAAATCTACTCAAACATATCAATAAGAGTGTATTGGAGCTAATTAAGAGCAAATGGACAAGACAAGAGGCATTTAGTTGCAGGAGTCCAACGTTTTAAGCACTTATCTCATGAATTTCAGACTGACACACCGTGTCACCAAGCCCACATGTCGTGTCCCCCTTAAGTCAGTCACATGCCATGTCGTTTCACACACATTTCACGCCTATAACAACATGACACGTTGTATCCTTTCTCCGACATGTCATGTCACCCGACCGTTAACACTTTCAACACTGCGAATTAATTTACAAAAGACAAATTTTCATTTCTTTCAGCAAGCCGTGTCACGCCCTCGACATGGCATGTCACATGAATTTCAGAGTCAATGTTTTTCACTTTCTAGCAGGGTATTGAACTCACACGGCATGTTGTTGGCCCTATCAAGAACAGAATCACCTAGAGGGGGGTGAATAGGTGTCAAAGTTGAAAACTGAAAATTTTCAAAGTTTTTCGGGAAACTTAATTTTCAGAGTCAAATTTCCTCAGAGTCAGAAGCAAGCTCACAGAAGTAGCTTTTGAGGGAAATTCTGCCTAAACACAGTTAGACTGTTTTCAGCAACAGAAGTTCTGATTTGAGAACTTCTGGACAGTCTTCTGAACAAAGACAATGATACTTTAGAGAAAATCTGTTTCAGCACTAAATACAAGCAAGTACACAGAAGCAAAAATAACAAGTATAAGAGGGAGAAAGAAGTTCAGGAGATCCTGATTGAACAATTCGATTTATCCAAGTTCGCCACAGAAGTCCTGTGACTACGTCTTGTCCCCTGAGGTCGCAGCCTTCAGAGATTTTATAAATCCACTATTCAGAACTTTTATGGCAAGTTCAGAAGCTCCTTTACATCAACAGAACTTAAGCTCATTTCTCACTTAGTTCTGACTAGCCTAAAAAGAGTTAAAGGATTTCCACCAGAACAAACAATACTCTGTTTTCTGGATTTCTCACCCAACTCTAATCTCAACTAGATTTCTCTCTTTAAATCTAACTGAAGATCACAAACGATCTCAGTTTACAAGATTCCTATTATGAACTTGTTTTTCTTCACTCTCTTACTTTACTAAGACTATGCTAAGAAAGATTGAGAATGGAAGGAGTTGCTCTGTTTTTCTAGTTAGAACAGTGTGTTGAGATTTTGCTCGATGATCACGCGTATGTTGATGCTTTGGAGCTTGGCTACTATTTATAGTGAATGAAGATGACCGTTGGTGAGTTTGAATCTTCAATAGAGATGACATCAGTTGTTGTAGCCGTTAATTTGTCAAATCTTCAAACGGTCTTCAAACACTATGATTCCGTTATCCTTGTTATTTAACTCAATCCGGTAAGTGATTTGAAATCAAAGATGAGGTTGACTGGAATCATTCTTCAATTGGATCAACAAAGGGTAGACAAGGAAATTCTGGTTTCTTTTGAACAGACAGGCGCGCTCCATCAAAACAGCTTTTTGAACTTTTGGCGCCTTGCATTAAATGCACTCGTCAGAGCATTAAATGCTATCCAGAACCCGTGACTTAGCTTTCAGAAGCTAATTTCCAGTTGTCTAGACTTCTGATCAAATTGACAAAACTTCTGATTGCAAAGAACTTCTGAGGAGAGCTTTAGCAGACTTCGGCTTCAGAGCGGAGTATCCAGCTTCTGAGTTATTGAAACTCTGACTTCAGCAAACTGATCTTCTGAGTTCTTTAGGCAATCCAGAAATGATTCATTCAGCACCTGCTGAGCAACTTACACATAGACTAAGTAAACAAAAATTATTAGTCAATAGTAAACTATATGTAAGGGAATATTAAGTTTTCATCTTCTGAACTGTTTGGACATAATCAAAACACATAGGGTTCATCACATGTATACATGTCAACCTCTCCACACGGCATATCAGTGCGTAAACTACCTTTTTGAAGATTCCCATGTGCAACTAGCTTTCCCACTTATTTCCAATGATGGTTGGTGTAGCTAGCCTCTTTATCTTGCTAAACTAGTTGTGACCCGTCTACGTGGTAGACTCGGTATTCTTTCCTTACATAGTTTATACAATAGTTTTGTATAATTAGAATCTTTGACTCATCATCATCATCATCATCATCATCATCATCATCATCATCATCATCATCATCATCATCATATGCTTACTTTATGTGTTTTATTTCTATGTTAAGAACTTGACATTTCTAATACATACTTATCTAGGTGATTGCCTTACCAGAAGTGACGAGCCAGAAACCGTAAGTATTGACAACACCACAGAACTTATGGGCCCTAGTACATAAGTCTTGTTGGAGGTGGCCACCTTTAATGACTAGAAGAAACAGACCGTGTTACGAGTTCTAACATAATTTTAGAATACATACTTGTCAACTTTGATAGTTTGGTTTATCTTGGGTCTAATTTATCATAATTGTTGTGTTAACTTACCATCACCATTTTCATGTAAGAATACAGAAACCAATGTTTGTTTGTTTAGCTTAGGAGTAGATTGTTAATCAACCAAAACTCTAAAGTATTATTCGCTTAGATAAAAACCCGAAACTAAGTAGTTTGATACTTATTGGTATAAATCTCTTGGATTCGATACTCGGACTTAAATCCCAGATTTTATTACTTCAAAACGATAGGGAAGAAAAAATAAAGATGAAGGAGAAGGAGAAGAAGGAAGAAAAAAGAAAGATGAAGGAGAAGGAGGAGAAGGAGAAGAAGGAAGAAGAAAATAGAAAGATGAAGGAGAGAAGAGTTATGGTGGAAGAGAGGGCGAGAAAAATTCTGCAAAGAGAAGGTAGAAAGAAGGAGGAAGAAGACAGAGAGGGATAATTTTGTCTTTTTGTATATGGTAGTCAATGGAGTCAACAAAAATTAGTCAAAATGATATTCACTTACGTTGACCAGGTGGTGACCGATTATAGCAGGTAGCTAGGTACTAGTTTGTGAGGTCATTGCTGGTTTGAGTACCCAGATGGAAAAAAAAATCTTTTTAGGTACTAGTTTGCAAAACAGCCTAGAGTTTGGATACTGATGGTGTAATTTACTCGAGCTCAGCTAATCTTGTAAAAAGATCGATAATATTAAAGACTAAAATAAAAGTATTTGGGGATTGGACACATGTGCAAGATCTTGCTGCGTATTTCTTTCTTTCCCTTGCCTTTTATATTTGCTATTGAAAATCTACTTCTATGCTTATTATCTATTTAAGTAAGACCATGTACTTTATGGCTGAAAAAGAAACTCAACAGATTCTGAAGTTAAATTACTTTATAAGTGAATTGAATTAAAATGATTTTCGTTGATTTTAAGTCATTAATAACATGGCCTATTACATGATTTTGTGGTTCCTGGCACTAGTGCCATCGTTTCAATATATATAACTGTTTCTTCAGATTTGTTCTTTACATTTTTCATCCGTTTGGTACTGTCTTTTATGTTTTTGGAGGGACCATTATTGGGTTTGAACTATGTGGTTTATTTCACCAAGGCTACGCCTCTAGGCCTTTTGGTCGTTTTGGAAATGGAATAGTGGACTAGAGCTAGTTATGTTGGCAACTTATCATCATCCTTGAGTCCAGTAAGGTTTAGGAATAAAACGTTGATGAGCTGGAGGTTTAAACTTGTGGCAATTGCTTTTGAACGTCAGTTTCTCGTTTTTTCTTTTTCTCCTATATGTCTTTGCTTGGTCCCACTACTTCAAATTATGTTGTTATGCATAGCAAGTGCAGTATAGATTTTATCCTATAACAGCGAGTAATTTAGGATTCTATCGTATAATGTCTTAATAATCAATATGATTACAAGGTGATGAAGAAAGGCTTGCATTTATATTGAGATTCTGTGATCATATTTCGTTCATGTAGCATCCATTCTTCTGTGTTTCTTTGCTGCTGTTATATAACAAATTGAAAATAATTTTACTAAATTTGTGATTCATCTTTTACTGTTAGGTCTCCTTCTGTCTCCCGAATTCGTGCGAAGATGCTTTACGCAACATCCAAAGATAGGTTCAGAAGAGAACTATAAGGCATACATTCGTGCGTAGATATTATGGAAGGGTAAAAAATAAAGAATTATACTGCTTTACTAAGGTAATTGACACATTTATCCAACTTCGAATTATAACTAATAGCATAGGGTTCTTTGGTTGCCATATGATTCTTAAGTTGTAAGAATTAAGTTTGCATAACGTTAGACTTGTAGATTGTATAGATTTATTTCTTTTTGGTAGTTTTTCTTTTGAGGGATGGGTATTGAACATAGGACATCCCTCTTTTTGTAGTTTTAACTGTTTCTGAAGCTATTTTTTATATTTTTGACGATTCCGGAAGAGCTCTATTCAATCCAAAAATCAATTTATTTTAATGCAAAGCAATATGAATGGAAATCCATCGCGAGTTTAATTGGTGACGCTTTTTTGGCAATTTACAATGGTACTACGACAGATTTTTCTATTGCAAAAGTTGTTTTGTGATAGATTTGATCCATAATTGTGCATGCTTACCATAAACAAAAAAAAAATAAAATTTTGCAAACCTGATTATCAATTAAATTAAAACAAGTTAAACTAATCCCCGGCAACGGCGCCAAAATTTGATGTGTGTCGAATCCACCAAAAATAAATCCTAACTTTTTCTGCAACAAAATAAATTAATAAGTCTTCAAAGATTCATATATATAATGTACTAATTCTTCTTCAACAAGACTAACAATTCATTCCTCATTAGGTCTCTAATTTCGTGCAAAGTTGTATTGTAGCATCAAGACTCCTAAATCGTTCAAATGAGAGTAGGAAAGAAGTCCTTCTTTAAACAGGAAATTGCAGATCCGAATTTGCCTTAGCCATGCGCAAGACTGACCCTGACTCAGCCACAATCTGCCAACTCAGCTCCCAATCACAAACCAACTCCAACTTGATCCAAATTAGGCCCGATTCAGCTCCTTTTACTCGACAAGGGCCTGTAGAAGTGAAAATACCAAATACATGAAATAAAACTTCAACAAGACTAACAATTCCTTCCTCATTAGGTCTCTAATTTCGTGGAAAGTTGTAGCATCAAAACTCCTAAATCGTTCAAATCAGAGTGGGAAAAAAGTCCTTTTAAACAGGAAATTGCAGATCCGAATTTGCCTTATCCTTGCGCAAGACTAACCCTGACTCAGCCACAATCTGCCAACTCAGCTCCCAATCACGAACCAACTCCAATTTGATCCAAATTAGGCTCAATTCAGCTCCTTTTAGTCGACAAAGGTCCGTAGAAGTGAAAATACCAAATACATGCAATAAAATCCGTGATACCAATTAAATCAATAATAACTAAAGCACAAAAAGTCGAATATTTAATGCCAAATTACGCACTTATCACATACTCAGGAGCTTTCGATCGTTGAGGCTCTGATATCATGTTACTAAGCCACTTGACCCAAACGCTCAAGTTGATCTTTAAAGCTCACAACATTTTTTCTACTAATCTCCGACATGTGTAAATAAGAGGAAGAAAGAGGAAGAAAAAGTTAAGCTTTTATATTATTACCTCAAATATAGCATATCTCCTCATCTATTAACTTTTAAATCAATTGCTGAAAATTATTTCATTTAAAATTAATTAATTAATTTTCAAATTTAGTAATTAAAATTTAACCATTGATTTTTTATTTCAGTGTTAGGTAAGGTTGGATATTTTGGATTGCATTGAGATCTTAGAGCCTGCACGAGTATCTTAGTTCGGATTTCAATTGCAACTTTTTTTCATAATACTATAAAAAGGTTCCAATTTTAATAGCAAAGATTGTTATTGATTTTATAATTAATTATCAAGATATTTAGAACATGTTAATGTTTTCAATTTGAGAAAACTAGGTAACAGCAATCCAGTCACTTATATGTATATATAGTCGTCAGCTGGAGATGAAACGAATATCAAATAAATAAAAACAATGGGAAACAAATTTCAAATGTCGAATTTCGTAGTTGCTTTCCTTCTAATTATTTTTTGTTGTGAAGCTCAAAAAATGAATGTGAAGACCCTATCCGATGCTCTAAACGAGCTGTACAAAGAAAAGTACATAAAAAAATCGGATCCTATTGATTTGTCTGATTTTGAGGCTTTCAATTTTAATAATGTGGATCAAGAAGAGAAAATAAAAAATGTTAGAAAGAGTGAATATAAGGGATCAAAAGAAGAAGATAAGATAGTGACATTACCAGGGCAACCTAAGGTTGGTTTTGCACAGTATGGTGGTTATGTGACAGTTGATGAAGTTGCAGGGAGAGCTCTTTTTTATTATTTTGTTGAAGCTGACCAACCATCTTCTACTTCTCTTCCTCTTCTCCTTTGGCTCAATGGAGGTATCTTCCTTACTTCCATCCTTTTAAAGAAAAATAACTTTTGCAATTTTACATATTTACAGATGGTTGATTGTAGTGTTTCTGTTGCAAAAATAAAAATAAAAATATTCTGTATGTAACTTTTTGTTTGTAAAAAGACATTCCAAAAGTTAATGAATTTCACTTTAATTTATTTTTTTTTAACTTTTTAGTATAGAGGTCATTTATACTATACTGTGTAGTTAGAGGATTTTGAAAAATCGAACACTGTCATTAAATAGCACACCTAATGACAAAACACTTCATTTCTTGCAATTGTTTTCATCTTGAGATCATCAAAAAACTTTTTTTATAATAACAACTTAAAAGTCTTTTGTTTTTTAATGGTGAGCGACCTTAGTTCTCCTTTTTGCAACAACAAGAAAAGCAATACGTGCTGGTACGTATATTGGGGATTGTTTTTGAGATCATATGTGTTGTAGGTCAAGCGTGAAATATTTAGTTCGAGAAAGAAAACTTCAAAAATAATGATTTTGAAAAACATATTATGTAAATGTGCTACTAAAGAACTCTAAGTCTTAGAGCTTAAGAGCACCCACTATGGGTACCCATTTGTGTTATCCATAGTGCATCAATGTAACACCTCATTGTTGAAGTTTATATCCAAACGGCCACAAATTAAAATGACCACCATTTGGTGACTAGCCAACAACTAATCGGAATGTAGGACACATCAAATTTTCAATAATTTATATTGAAAAAACTGAAAAATGTTGGTTAGTACTAAAAAAGAAGGGCAACCTAATATCATTCCATTGTGGATACTCTAATGCATTTGCAACTTTGAAGTGGCTCTTTTATTTTTTATTTTTATTTTACTTTCTAAGTTAGGGGAACTATGGAATTTCTTATAAACGTTAGTGACAAATTCAGCCTTTATCATTTTATAATATTATATTACTTTAGTTTTCTAAATGTTGATAATAAAAATTGCAGGACCAGGGTGTTCATCTCTGGGTTATGGGGCAATGAAGGAGCTTGGACCATTTAGAGTTAATAGTGATGGAAAATCTCTACATAGTAATAGATATGCATGGAATAATGGTAATCTTTTCAATTATTTAAGAGAAAGTTAAATAATGCACATTTTAGGTTTCTAAATTCTTACAAATTAAATAAATTGTTGTATTCAGTCGCAAATGTAATATTTTTGGAGACTCCTGCTGGTGTTGGATATTCATACTCAAATAGAACATCAGATTATGGCAAGAGTGGCGATAGACAAACAGCAAAAGATAATTATAATTTTTTGGTGAAATGGTTGGAGAGATTTCCAGAATACAAAGGGAGAGAGTTCTATATCGCAGGAGAAAGTTATGCTGGCCATTTTGTTCCCCAATTAGCACATACAATTCTATCCCTTAACCAAAAGCACGAAAATACCCACATAAACCTCAAAGGAATTATGGTATGTGTTTCATTAAATAAACACATTTGGTGTCTATCTGTATTTGATTTGAAAACATATACTTGATATACAAAATCAAAATACAGATTGGAAATGCATATATAGATGATGAAACATACGCCCAAGGGAGATATGACTACTATGGAAACCATGCACTAATATCACCAGAAACCAGTGAGAAAATTCGAAAAACCTGTAACTTCACGTCACAAGGTATGGAAAACCAAAGCATTGAGTGTGAATCAGCACTTGAAAAGGCCACTGGGGATACTGAAGTTATTGATATTTACAACATCTATAAGCCCTTATGCCTCAACAACGACCTCACTCTAACACCCAACAAGGCTTCGGTAAGTTTTTCAATATACTTTCTCACTAAATTAACTACAAAATCAAAATTTATCTTTAATTGTTTTCGTGTGGTGCAGGGGATGAATTTTGATCCGTGCAAAGATTATGTGTTTGAATATTTAAATAGAGCAGAAGTCCAAGAAACAATGCATGCTAATGTGACGAAGCTTGATCATGATTGGAGACCATGTAGCCGTCTATTCCATTGGAAGGATAGCCCAGAAACCAGCCTTACGTTGCTACAAAAGCTTATGGATAACAAATTAAGGGTTTTGGTATATAGGTATATATATCTTTCAAAATACATATCGATATTTATAATACATGTTATTTTTTTTATAATATAACACGAGCGGAAAAATGTTCTGCAGTGTCTTCTTTTAGTCTATTAGTATCGGTCTATCAGACCATTGTCAAATACCCGCAACGCTAATACTTGGCATAAGTTCTAAATCCAACACTACTTGTTGGAGTTTTGGCAACAATTCCTAACTAAAGATTGTTGTCAAAAACCACCATTCTCAAGGATAAGGTAACTAATTAGAGTCTCCTGCCAATGCAATAATAATAAAAAGGAATTATATTCTTTAATTAATATTTTTGGTTTTATATATAACAATGTATTGGTCTTGTTCTTTATGTCTTATTAATCATTAATTTCAGTTTAGTTCAATAATTTTTAATAAATTCACTTTAGTTTTGTTCAGTTTATTTTCAGTTATAAAGAACATGACCTAATTATTTACATTAAAAATGTTCTACGAATAATCTAACTTAAGCGTTTGGGTCGAATATTTGCAGCGGTGATGTTGATGGAATGATACCTTTTACTTCCACTCAATATGCTTTGAAGAAGTTGAATCTTAAAATCCAAACCGAATGGTACCCGTGGTTGGTCAATGGACAGGTAAATATATAATCAATTATGTTCAATTTTTATATACATAATCAAAGTTATATACCATATTAATTAGCAACTGATTAATTACTGTAAGATATGCATATATGTATGGTGTTTCAGGTTGGTGGATATGCCGAGATTTATGAAGGAAATTTAACATTCGCTATAGTAAGAGCAGCTGGACATCAAGTGCCGTCGGACCAACCTGAGAGATCGCTAATACTGATTAAGTACTTCCTTTCTGGAAAAAATCTACCCAAAATGCCAGACATTAATTAGCCCTTGTTCAAATATTGTATTATTTTGTTGCTTATCTTTTTGGTACTCAATTATACTTCAGGCTGTGCTAGGCTACTTCAATTGATACTTCCTAATAAATTGATTTAAATATTCTCTATTGGATTATTATACTGAAGTGATTACTAAACATTTCATTCAATTTCTAAAAATAAAAATTGTATCGAATTGATTTGAATTATAAATTACTGAACCGAAGTTCATTTATTGAAAGAAAAATTAATAAAATTATTAAATTTAACTGAACTTATTAAATTGAACTTACGGATAAGGCATAAAAACACATAATTTAAATTTATTTAAATGTTCTTCATTGGATTGTTATATTGAAATGCGATGCTTCTACAGGACATAACATGTACTGCTATATATATACCACAAAAAATTTCACTTTGATCCTTTCAAAATTCTATATGGTTCTTTTTTCTTTTAAATAATACCCTCTTCTTCTCTATTCTCTTTTTTCTCTGAGAATGATCATCCATGGTTTAACTTGTTCCTGAAAATATTGAGGTCAATGACCATATAAGGGCACTAGGCCAACATTAAACAAAATTATGCATAATTTGGACAAAATTACTAAATAGGGACATTAACTTTAGTTTGACTAGAGTTTGGGGACTGGATGCTTACGTTGTATACATCCACAATTTTAATTGATTTTCTGAAATTGCGGACATAAAGCTAGTATATGGCCAGATTATTTAATTCTTTTTAAACATCAATAGCCTTTTGCTGGGAATGTAGCATATACACAGCACATTAGATTTTAATATTGCATTATTGTGTAGAAAATGGCTCCCTTTATAGTTCTTGAAATCCCATTTTGTAAGACAAAGATGAAGAAGAAGCTTTTGTTAGTTTTGTTGTAATCCCACATTGGATATTTGTCCTTTGAGTGGGAGTTCTAAGGCTATAAATAGGGTCTTGGGCTTAAGGTTTTAAGTACACCAACAACAAGCCCTTTCTTCATTCTAGGCTTAGTTGTTTTCCTCTTCCTTTCTCAATTGTAGTATTTTGCTTATTAGTGAAATATTAGTTTGGTAGTGTTCGGAGACGTAGGCTTAATTGGCCGAACTTCGTTAAATCTTTGGTGTTCTCTATTTGTTTTATGCTTTAGCTTTTAATTTGTTGGTTGTTTCCGCAACAATTGGTATCAGAGCTTTTGGTCATAAAAACCGAGTTATATGCTCTGTGCTCCGTAGGTGTACTACGGTAGGCACATCAGAAAGGTTTTTATCACTGGGCTTTTGTTGACCCATTGGATTTCAGCAAATTAAAAGATATTGTTTTAAAACACTCATTTGGAAAAATCTAGGATAGTATATTGTCTGAAAGTCATTAGAAAAATTCTGTCAAAAAGGCTCTGGGAGTCTAAGGTCTCTGCGCCTCATCCAGTTACCTGGGAATTTTTCTAAGTAAGCACTTTAACTGAATATACTATTTGTGATTTTTTAATTTGAGCTGAGATGACAAAAAATGAAAAGCCACAAACTTCCACATCGACAAAGACATCCATTTTGTCAAGAGTAGGGTGTTGGCCCTAACAAGATCAGAATCACCTAGAGGGGGGTGAATAGGTGTTTCAAACGAAAACTGATATTTTCAAACTTTTAATGAGAACTCAATTTTCAGAGTCAATAATCCTCAGAGTCAGAGGCAAGCTTATTGAAGTAGCCTCTGAGGGATAATCTGCTTTAAGACAGGATCTGTCTTTTCAGCAACAGAAGTTCTGAGTAAAGAACTTCTGGACAGTCTTCTGAACACAGACTTGTGATTTTTAAGAGGAAATCTGTTTCAGCACTAAATATGATACAAGTACACAGAAGCAATTAACAAGTATAAAGAAGGGAGAAAGAGATTCAGGAGGTCCTGATGAACAGTTCAATTTATCCAAGTTCGCCACAGAATTCCTGTGACTACGTCTTGTCCTCTGAGGTCGCAGCCTCCAGAGATTTTATAAATCCACTATTCAGAACTTTTATGGCAAGTTCAGAAGCTCCTTTACATCAACAGAACTTAAGCTAATTTCTCACTTAGTTCTGACTAGCCTAAAATGAGTTAAAGGATTTTCACCAGAGCAACAATACTCTGTTTTCTGGATTTCTCACCCAACTCAAATCTCAACTAGATTTCTCTCTTTTAAATCTAACTGAAGATCACAACCGATCTCAGTTTACAAGATTTCTATTATGAACTTGTTTTTCTTCACTCTCTCACAATTACAAAGGCTAAGCTAAGAAAAGATTGAGAATGGAAAGTGTGCTCTGTTTTCTTGAATAACAGTGCGTTGAGATTTTTGCTCTATGATCACACACGTAGTTGATGCAGTGGAGCTTTGCTACTATTTATAGTGTTGAGTAGATAACCGTTGAGGATATTTGAATCTTCAAGAATGACAAGGATGAAAGTAGCCGTTAATCTTGTCAACTTCTTCAAACGGTCTCAAAACACTCAACTCTGTCAACTTTGTACTTTAACCTAATCCGGTATGGGATTAAGATAAAGGTGATGGAGTTGACTGATCTTGAAGATTGATTTAGAAGGAAACGATAAGAGAGCAGGTTTTGTTTGTTGTGAACAGGCGCGTCCTTCAAACAGCTTTTTGAACTTTTGGCGCCTTGCATTAAATGCAACTGACAAAGCATTAAATGCTTAACCAAACCCGTGATAACGAACTTCTGATGTTCGTTTTTCTTCTTAGCGCTTCTGAACTAAAACAACCTTAGTCTTCTGTTTGCAAAGGAGAACTTCTGATAAAAGCTTTAGGCAGACAATCAACACTTCAGAGCGGTTCATCCAGCTTCTGAGAAAGTGCTTCAGTCTCCAGCTTTTTAATCTTCTGAGTTCAAATAGGCAAGCAGGAATTCTTCATTCAGCATCTGCTGAGAAAACTCATACAATACTTAACAAAAAAAAATTGTTAGTCAATATTGAAAAGTATATAAGTTAATTTTAATTTTCATCTTCTGAAATATTTGGACATAACCAAAACACTTAGGGTTCATCATTCTCCCCCATTTTGGTTATGGACAAACCGTGGTCAGAAGGTAAAAGAAAAACATGAGGATTAGAGAGTGACTTCCTGATGCAAATATTTCATTACTTCTGAGTAAATTAACTCCCCCATTTTAGTATAAATGGTGAACTTCAGCAATCTGTATAAACTTAATAAGACTTAAGATCAAGTTGTTAGATATAATGAAGTGTAATTTACTGAGATAAAAAGAAACATAAGCAAGCAAACATTTAAGAAGTCAGATATGCAAGACAGTATAGAGAGGATTCAGTGTATATGATCATTCAGAAGATAACATAGGAAACAGAATAATCAGAGGAGCAGAAAAAGTCCTAAGACATAGACTACCCAACCCAGAACCTAGCTAAGAAGCTTAAGTCCTAAATGATTACAGGTTCCTAGATTTCTTCTGAGGAGGAGGAACAACACTGGAACCTCCAGCAGCACTTGATCTCTTCTGACCAGACTTCTCCCCCGTTTGACCAGAACCAATAGCAACACCAAGAGCTCCCTGAGACTTCAATTTTTGTTGAACATTCAGAGCAGTCTGATATTGCACAGGAGTTGGTCGCACAGAATTGATCAAATCCATTCGTCTTCTGAAGTCATCATCAATGGTCTTCATATGATCAAAGGTCTGACCAGACATAGGTCTCTGTTTCTGAACATCTTCCAGAAGGAGCTTGATCAGCCTGTTGTTAGCATACACAGCAGCCGTGAGATGCTCATTCTGAAGATAAGTCTGTCCTCGGACAAACCTATAACAATTGTGAAGAGTCTTCTCTTGTTCACGAGCTTGATTATGCATAACTTTCAGGAGTTCAGTGAGCTCAGCAATCTGTGCATTCTGAGCAGATACAGCAGACTCAATGTTGGAGAGTCGGTTGTTGAGATCAGGAGTGATGTCATATACAATCTTGGCAGCTCCTGAAGATGAAGAACCTTGAGCAGAAGATTTCACTTCTCTCAGAATGTGATTTGCAGTACTTTGCAGGTCTTCAATCTTACTAGGAAGCATCTTCTCATGAGCCTCATAATGCTCGTTGGCTTCCTTGACTTCTTCTGTCAATATTTCCAAATTTTCATTGACCTTCAGAGAAGAAGCAAGAGCAATATTATCCAGAGAGGGAAGGGTCAGAGCTAATTCCCTCAATTTATACAGCTCATCATAAGTGGCTAGATGAAGGGTAGAAAGGTTGCGTATATACACAGAAGGATCCTGCATTTGGAGCATGGTCATGAGCTGCAGGTTCTGAGCTTTCAGAGAGTGTAATTCTTGCAGCACAATGCCCTGAGCATACATGTCAGCAGCAGAACTTCTTTGTCCTATACCAGCAAACCTATTCAGCAGGTCATCTGAGCCACTCTGACCCATTCTTCTCAACGCTTCAACACTTGGGGCACCTCCAGCTTCGGAAATACCAGAAGCTCTGCCCATGAAGCCAAAACTTCCAAATCTGTTATCCAGATCTTCACGATTCAAGTGTTTGCGTAGAAAGTCATAATTGGATGACAGTCCAGCAAAACCTGAAGGAATGGAGGAGGTAGTTAAGGGATCACACACAGGAGGTGTATGTCCAGAGGTTGAAGGAGGAGGGACAGAAGTTTGAGGAGAGGAGAAAATTTGTGAAGAGGAGGAGGAAAAAGAATTTGTACAGGAAGGTAAAGTTGAAGGAATTGAAAAAGGTATAGACAAAGGTATGGAAGGAGAAGGAGCAGTAATTCCAATTGATGGAAAAACAGCAAAAGAAGATAAAGAAGAAGTAGTGGAAGTAGAAATGGAGTCTGTGAAAATTGGTCCAGAGGACAGATTCACTTCTGAATAGGATCCAGAAGGAAGAGTAGATGGAGGAGGGACAACCTCAGATGTTGAAGTTGTCAGAGGAATGGAATTCTGAGATTCACTTACTTCTGTGACAGAAGGAAGTGAAGGAGATGGATGAGGAGTAAAAACAGGAGATGAGATAACCTGTTCAGAGGCATTTGGATCAAAAGATGAGATCGGCTCAGCATATAAATGAGCCATCCTGAACAGCGTTTCTGAGGCATCCCTTTCACCAGGGTTTCTTCCTTGATTCAGAAGAACATTGTCAATGAAGTTCTCATTGTCAACATTCTCAACAAATTGTTTAGCTTCTTCAAGAACCTCTTCATCTTCTGGTTCACTAACCTCAGATAGCTCTTCAATCAGAGGAGCTTCAACATCCTCTTTATCAGAAAACTCTGACAGCTCTTTATCAGCAGTTTCTGGTTCCTGAGCAGCAGGTTCCTCCAATTCAGCACTTGGAGCAATAACGAAGTCCTTCTTTCTCAGAACCCTTCGTTTTGCCACAGCCTTCTTCCCAATTCTGGTAGTGAGAGTGACAGTCTCAGCAATTCGAGAGGAAAGAGCAACATTATCCTCTTCCTCTGAAGTCTCATCTACCTTGGAGAACTCAGCACCCTCCAGATTAGCAGGACTTTCCAAAAGTTTTGCATCAGCCTTAGCCTTTGCAGCGATTTCACGCTCAGCAGCTAACTTATCTTCAGCTTCTTTCTTCTTCCTTTTCTCTTCAGCAAGAGCCACAACTCTTGCAACTTTTTCAGCTTCAGCGGCCTTCTCTTTCTCAGCAAGGCGTGCTTCCTCAGCATCTTGAGCTTCTTTCTCAAGGACATCCTTTGGCTTCTCAGCAACAATCTTGCCAGAAGGTTCAACATTGATTTTTGTTTGAACCAACGTGGGAAGAGGTTCTGAGACAGCAACCTTCTCAACATTCAGGACCAACTTGCTTGATCCTTTCTTTCCTTTGCCCTTCTTGGCAGCATTCTTTCCTTTCTGAACCGTTGCATCCATAATCTCCTTCTGAGCAATACTCACAGAGGAGCCCTTCTCATTCTTCTTTGGAGTAACATCAAAACTGAGGTTTCTGAAGGTATGCATCTTCAGAACCGTACTCCTACTAGTAACACCTTCTCCTGACATAACAACAGAGGCTGCCTCAAACAACCTTGTCAGGAGTGAGCCATAAGCTAATGCACTCACAGCAGTTACATTCTTCATCTGCCTTATCAGCATGGCAGGCAAATTTATCTTCTTCTGGTTGACCAGATGCCACATAAAAACCCTTTCTCTGTTGGAAACACAGTTGACTCCTCCAGCCTTCGGAAGGAAGACATTCGTAGTCAAATAATGTGCCCACCTCTGGTGCTGACTCAACCAGGTGGCATAAGTTTCCTTGGCACTTAGATCTGGCCTAGCCCAGTTGGCTTCTGAAAACCCTTCTGCTGAACCATCATCTCCAATGATGATTCCTTCATCATCAATTCCTATCACTTGAGAAATGGAAGCCCTGCTGACTTCGATTTCAACATCCCCGACCACAGAATGAAGCACATCCTCCTCATTAGAAAAGAAATGAAGGTTCTTATAAAATTCTGTAACTAAGTTAGGGTAGATGAATTCTTCGAGAGAGACGAAAGAATTCCAGTTTTGAGCACTAAGCCAAAGAGAGATAGGTTCAGTTGATTTGACTTCGTCATCTAAAAATCTAGAGGTAAAAACCCTAGATTGACTAACTTTCTTTCGAGAATCATCGGAAAAGATGTAAGTGACAGTGATTTCTTGAGCCATTTGAGGAAATGAGAAATTAGGTTAAGATTTCTAAGAGAGATGATAACACAGAAAAAGCTATGAAAATTCTAATGGCAAAGAAAATGAGAGTAAAAAGTTCTAAGTATGGAAATCCCTTATTTATACCCAAACACAGAAACCGTTCCAATTCAAAAAGTAACTTCACACCGTTTAAAAGGGAACAGATAACCGTTAACCACAGAACAGCGCCGTAATAAGCAGTAAATAACGCATGCTTTCAAGTCAAATCATGATTAGAATTTATTATAACTAAATTATCTTAAACAATCAAACACTTAAGATACTCAGAGACAATAATTCTAAGTTATTGAAGGGGATAAGTCATACCAATGCCTTCTCGTAAGTTGCTGAAAGCCATACCAGCCAGAGGCTTAGTAAACATGTCAGCAAGGTTTTCTTCAGAGGAAACATGAGTAATGATAATATCCTTCTTCAGAACATGATCTCTCAGAAAGTGATGTCTAATATGAACATGCTTCATCCTGCTGTGCTGAATAGGATTCTTTGAAAGATCAATGGCACTCTTGTTATCACAGTAGATTGTAATTGTTCCAGGGATGACTCCATAGTCAGCAATTTGTTGCTTTATCCAGAGCATCTGAGAAACACAACTTCCAGCAGCAACATACTCAGCTTCAGCAGTTGAGAGGGCCACAGAGGTTTGCTTCTTGCTATGCCAGGAGACTAGGCACTCCCCCAGAAAATGACAACCACCAGAAGTGCTGACCCTTTTCAATTTATCTCTACCATAGTCAGAGTCTGTGTATCCTATAGGGGTGAAATCAGAACTACAGGGATACCACAAACCAGCTTCTGGTGTGCCTTTAAGATATCTGAGAATTCTTTTGACAGCAACATCATGAATTTCTCTTGGCTTTGATTGATATCTAGCACAAAAACACACAGCAAAATGTATATCTGGCCTGCTGGCGGTTAGGTATAAAAGAGAACCAATCATACCTCTGTAGGTTTTTATATCTACAGGTTTACCAGCTTTCTCTTCATCATCAATGACTTTGCTGACATCCATTGGAATATCAACAGCATTAGAGTCCATCATGCCAAATTTCTTCAGCACTTCTCTAGTGTACTTGGCTTGATTGATAAACACACCATCATTACTTTGCTTGATCTGAAGTCCTAAGAAGAAGGTTAATTCTCCCATCATAGACATTTCAAACTCAGCCTTCATGTGGTTACTGAACTCTCTGCACAAAGATTCATTAGTAGCACCAAATATAATATCATCAACATATACCTGAGCTATAAGGATATCCTTGTTCTTCTTCAGAGTGAACAGAGTTGTATCAACACAGCCTCTGACAAATCCTTTAGACAGAAGGAACTTTGTCAGTCTCTCATACCAAGCTCTGGGAGCTTGTTTCAGTCCATACAAGGCTTTCTTTAGCTTGTACACATGATCAGGAAACTTAGGATCTTCAAAACCAGGAGGTTGAGACACATAGACTTCCTCATCAATGTAACCATTCAGGAATGCACTTTTCACATCCATTTGAAAGAGCTTGAAACCTTTGTATGATGCAAAAGCACATAGGATTCTAATGGCTTCTAATCTTGCAACAGGAGCAAAAGTTTCACCATAATCTATGCCTTCTTGCTGACTGTAACCTTGAGCAACAAGTCTAGCCTTGTTCCTCACAACATTTCCAAATTCATCAAGCTTGTTTTTCAGAACCCATCTTGTACCAACAACCTTCTTGTTGTTAGGTCTGGGAACTAAAATCCAAACTTCTGACCTTTTGAACTGGTCAAGTTCTTCTTGCATTGCCATTAACCAGGAGTCATCATCAGCTGCTTCATAGAAGTCCTTGGGTTCCAGTAGTGACACAAAAGCCACATTCCCCATATATCTTCTGAGCTGAGCTCTGGTCATGACAGGATTGTGAACAGAGTCAATGATGTTCTCTAAGGAATGATTCCTATGAGCTCTAACTTCTCTTGGTAGATCCAATGAGTCTTCTGAAACCTGTTCATCATTTGTTGAATCATATATAGGAGCATCTTCTGGGAGAGAGTTAACTTCTGTAGTTGGATGTTCTTCTGGAACATGTTCAACAGGAGAACCAACTTCAGCAGCTTTAGGAATAACATCTTCAACAGGAGGAGATGATATTTCAGAAGCTTGAACTTCATCTTCTTCAGAGACTTTACTATCTGCAGGGTTAGTCTCATCAAACTTTACATGAATGGATTCATCTAAAGTTTGAGTCCTCTTATTAAAAACCCTATATGCTTTACTATGTGTTGAGTAGCCAAGAAAAATGGCCTCATCTGCCTTTGAATCAAACTTTGAAAGATATTCTTTTGTATTCAAAACATAACATTTACAACCAAAGGTTCTGAAATAACCTATTTTAGGCTTTCGACCTTTCCAGAGTTCATAAGGAGTCTTGTTCAGAATGCTTCTGATTAGCACTCTATTCAGAACATAGCAAGCTGTGTTCACAGCTTCTCCCCAAAAATACTTTGGAAGCCTTCTTTCATTGATCATAGTTCTGGCTATTTCAACCAGAGTTCTATTCTTCCTTTCAACTACCCCATTTTGTTGAGGAGTTCTGGGAGCAGAAAAGTTATGATCAATTCCCTTGATTTCACAGAATTCTTCAAACCTAAAGTTTTTGAATTCTCCACCATTATCACTTCTGATATGGACAACCTTTTCATTCCTTTCATTCTCAAGTTTCTTAATCAGAACTGAGAAGCATCCAAGTGACTCATCTTTGCTAGAGAGTAAGATGACCCAAGTGAATCTTGAATAGTCATCTACTATGACTAAGGCATACTTCTTTCCACCCATGCTCATTGGTTGAACAGGGCCAAAAAGATCCATATGAAGTAATTCCAAAGGTCTTTTAGTTGAAATGACTTTCTTAGTTTTAAAAGAGCTTCTGGATTGTTTACCAGATTGGCAAGCATTGCATAAATGGTTCTTTTTAAAACTAATTTCAGGCAGACCCTCAACCAATTGATATCTAGCTACTTTGGCCAGAAGATCCAAGCTAACATGAGCAAGTCTTCTATGCCAGAGCCAGGAGGTATCCTCTTTGGACATCAAGCATATATTTTTGCAAAGATTCTCAAGATTCAGCATGAAAACATTTTCAACTCTAGGAGCAGTTAGAATAACTTCCCTTGACTTACTGTCCAAGATTTTACATCCAGAGGAGCTGAAGACAACATCTCTACCTTTATCACACAGTTGTGCAACACTCAGGAGATTGAACTTCAGACCTCTGACTAGGGAGACATCTTCGATCGGAGGATTGGTTCCAATGGATCCAGAACCAAGAATTCTTCCTTTCTGAGCATCTCCAAAGCTGACTTTACCACCTCTTTTAGGTACAAATGTGATGAATGCCTTTTCATCACCTGTCATATGCCTTGAGCACCCACTGTCAATGTACCACAACTTTGACATTGATGGAGCACTCAGAGCAACCTGCAACACAATCAATTAGTGACAGGTACCCAATCCTTATTGGGTCCTTCAGAGTTAGATTTAGCTTCTACAGGTTTTTCTGATATTTCAGATTGCAAGAGGTTCTTAATGTGATACTTGCAATCTTTCAACCAATGTCCATCTTTCTTACACAATTTGCAAGAAGGAGGATTCTTGGATCTTTCCCTTTGCTTCTTAGGAGCATTCTTCTTCTTCTGGGAAGGTACTACTTCTTCAGATGCATTAGCACTCTTAGAGGTTCCCACTTCAGGAGGAGAAGAGATCTCTTTCAGAAGAGAGGGAGTGACAGATTTCTTCTTCTGAGGTTTATCATTCCTCAGAGACAGTTTTTCTTTACCTTTGACTTTTGAGTCATCGGAGGAAGAACTGAATTGTTTACTTAGTTTATCTTCCAATATTTTCATATCAGCATAGACTTGAGTAAACCTAAGAAATTTGTCCGCCTCGCTTTTGTCCAACTTCCTTTTTAGGTACTTGAACATGCTGTACAATTCTTCAAGAGAATCAAAGATATTTTGTTCAGAGGATATGTTTACCTCGGAGTCATAGTTTGCTTCAGGAGGTGCGGAAGTTTCTCCTGTGACATCTTCAGAGGATGGCTCATCAATAGCCATGAAACATATCTGGGCTTGCTCTTCCTTCTCTTCAGGATCACTGCTGGTCTCAGAGTCTGACCAAGCAGCCAGCATAGCTTTCTTGAACTTTTTCTTATCTTTCTTCAGCTCTGGACAGTTAGGCTTAATGTGCCCATGTTGCTGACATCCATAGCACACAATGGGCTTGTTTGGATCTCTCTTGAACTTTTCACCGTAGTCAGAAGTCTTCTTCTCAAAACTTCTGAATGGCTTCTTGTAGTTTCCACCTTTGCCTTTTCTAAAGGCTCTTTTGAACTTTCTGGTCAGCATGGCCAATTCTTCATCTTCTGATGATTCTTCAGAAGACTTTGCCTTCAGGACTACTTGTCTCTTTCCTTCTGACCTTTCTCTTAGGTCATGATTTTTTAGTGACATCTCATGGGTGATTAGAGACCCAATGAGTTCATCATACAAATAAAAGCTCAAGTCCTGAACTTCTTCAATGGCAGTCTTCTTGGCTTGCCAAGACCTTGGTAAGCTTCTGACAATCTTCTTTACTCTTTCAGACTCTTCAATGTCTCTGCCCAAACTCTTTAAGTCATTGACTATCTTGGTGAATCTAGAATTCATTTCTGAAATAGATTCTTTGTCAAGCATTTCAAATAACTCATATTCTCTCATGAGTTGGTTGACTTTGGACTGCTTCACTTTTCCTGTTCCTTCATATGTGACTTCCAGCTTGTTCCATATATCCTGTGCAGTTTCACAAGAGGAAACTTTGTTATATTCAGTGGCTGTAAGTGCACAATGCAACATATTTATTGCTGAAGCATTTGTTTGGAGCTTTTTCAGAATTTCATCTGAATATTCTCTCTGAGGGATAATAACATTCCCTAGACCTGGTTCTATTCTGGTGGGAATGAAATCTCCATCTGTGATGACAAACCAAGCACTCATGTTCTGAGCTTGAATGAAATACATCATTCTCTTTTTCCAGTAGGAATAATTGTCACCATTGAATAATGGAGGTCTAGTTGTAGAGGATCCCTCTGGGACAATGAAGTGAGAAGAATTCTCAGGCTGGTGTCTACTAGCCATCTCTATTGATTCTGATAGGATCTTACACTTAGATTGTTAGATCTTTAGTAAATATACGAAGTGACCTTCGCTCTGATACCACTTGTTGGCCCTAACAAGATCAGAATCACCTAGAGGGGGGTGAATAGGTGTTTCAAACGAAAACTGATATTTTCAAACTTTTAATGAGAACTCAATTTTCAGAGTCAATAATCCTCAGAGTCAGAGGCAAGCTTATTGAAGTAGCCTCTGAGGGATAATCTGCTTTAAGACAGGATCTGTCTTTTCAGCAACAGAAGTTCTGAGTAAAGAACTTCTGGACAGTCTTCTGAACACAGACTTGTGATTTTTAAGAGGAAATCTGTTTCAGCACTAAATATGATACAAGTACACAGAAGCAATTAACAAGTATAAAGAAGGGAGAAAGAGATTCAGGAGGTCCTGATGAACAGTTCAATTTATCCAAGTTCGCCACAGAATTCCTGTGACTACGTCTTGTCCTCTGAGGTCGCAGCCTCCAGAGATTTTATAAATCCACTATTCAGAACTTTTATGGCAAGTTCAGAAGCTCCTTTACATCAACAGAACTTAAGCTAATTTCTCACTTAGTTCTGACTAGCCTAAAATGAGTTAAAGGATTTTCACCAGAGCAACAATACTCTGTTTTCTGGATTTCTCACCCAACTCAAATCTCAACTAGATTTCTCTCTTTTAAATCTAACTGAAGATCACAACCGATCTCAGTTTACAAGATTTCTATTATGAACTTGTTTTTCTTCACTCTCTCACAATTACAAAGGCTAAGCTAAGAAAAGATTGAGAATGGAAAGTGTGCTCTGTTTTCTTGAATAACAGTGCGTTGAGATTTTTGCTCTATGATCACACACGTAGTTGATGCAGTGGAGCTTTGCTACTATTTATAGTGTTGAGTAGATAACCGTTGAGGATATTTGAATCTTCAAGAATGACAAGGATGAAAGTAGCCGTTAATCTTGTCAACTTCTTCAAACGGTCTCAAAACACTCAACTCTGTCAACTTTGTACTTTAACCTAATCCGGTATGGGATTAAGATAAAGGTGATGGAGTTGACTGATCTTGAAGATTGATTTAGAAGGAAACGATAAGAGAGCAGGTTTTGTTTGTTGTGAACAGGCGCGTCCTTCAAACAGCTTTTTGAACTTTTGGCGCCTTGCATTAAATGCAACTGACAAAGCATTAAATGCTTAACCAAACCCGTGATAACGAACTTCTGATGTTCGTTTTTCTTCTTAGCGCTTCTGAACTAAAACAACCTTAGTCTTCTGTTTGCAAAGGAGAACTTCTGATAAAAGCTTTAGGCAGACAATCAACACTTCAGAGCGGTTCATCCAGCTTCTGAGAAAGTGCTTCAGTCTCCAGCTTTTTAATCTTCTGAGTTCAAATAGGCAAGCAGGAATTCTTCATTCAGCATCTGCTGAGAAAACTCATACAATACTTAACAAAAAAAAATTGTTAGTCAATATTGAAAAGTATATAAGTTAATTTTAATTTTCATCTTCTGAAATATTTGGACATAACCAAAACACTTAGGGTTCATCATAGGGGTGACTAATGGTAGAATTGCGGTGGAGATCTTTGATGGTACGGGTCATTTTGGCATTTGGCAAGGCGAGGTTCTGGATGCGCTGTTTCAACAGGGTCTAGATATTGCCATTGAAGGAGAGAAACCAGAAGAAGTTGATGAGAAGGAGTGGAAAACAGTAAACCGTTTGGCATGTGGTACAATCTGATCATGTCTTTCCAGAGAGCAGAAGTATGCATTCTGTAAAGAAACTTCTGCGAGTGTCTTGTGGAAAGCTTTGGAGGAAAAGTTTTTGAGAAAGAGCAGTCAGAATAAGCTTCACATGAAGAAAAGATTGTTCAGGTTCTCATACGTTCCTGGTACCACGATGAATGATCACATTACGAATTTCAATCAGCTTGTAGCTGACTTGATGAATTTGGACGTGACTTTTGAAGATGAAGATTTGGCATTGATGTTGTTGGGGTCGCTTCCTGAGGATTTTGAATTTCTTGAGACCACTTTACTACATGGGAAGGCTGAAGTGTCCCTTCGAGAAGTTTGTGCTGCATTGTATAGCCACGAGTTGAGGAAAAAAGATAAGAAAGAAAGCAGCAGTGGCGCGGTAGAAGCTTTGGTCATGAGAGGCCGTTTCCAGAAGAAGGGTAAAGGGAAGAAGGAGAAATCAAAATCCAGAGTTGGCAAAGATGAATGTGCCTTTTGCCGTGAAAAGGGACATTGGAGAAAAGACTGTCCAAAGCTGAAGCACAAATCTGGTAAAGGGAAGGCTGTTGCAGATTCGAATGTTGCTGAGTATGATGAGAACTCAGACTATTCACTAACAGTTGGGGCATCGTCAAGTGGTTCGCATGCATGGATTCTGGACACAGGTTGTAGCTACCATATGTGTCCCAATCGGGACTGGTTCTTTGACTTCAAAGAAATAGATGGTGGAGTTGTTCACACAGCAAATGACAACCCGTGTAAGACAGCTGGAATTGGGTCAATTCAGTTGAGGAATCATGATGGAGCAACCAGAACTTTGACAGATGTCAGATATGTACCGAGTCTGACGAAGAATCTTATTTCGGTTGGAGTCCTTGGTAGAAAGGGTTTTGCAATTGTTATCAAAGAAGATTCTATGAAGGTCGTCTCTGGTGCACTGGTGGTGATGAAGGGAGTTCAGAAAAGCAACAACTTGTATTACTATGAGGGTAGTACAGTTATTGGTGCAGCAGCAACAGTTTCCAGTGATGAAAAAGAACTGGAAGCAACCAGATTGTGGTATATGCGCTTGGGACATGCAGGAGAAAAAACCTTGAAAGCTTTGGCGAGTCAAGGATTGCTGAATGGAGTTCGGTCCTGCAAGTTGGATCTTTGCGAGCATTGTATCAAGGGGAAGCAGACAAGAGTGAAGTTTGGTACGGCAATCCATAATACCAAGAGTATTTTGGACTATGTTCACTCAGACGTATGGGGACCTTCCAAGAATGTTTCGTTGGGAGGAAAGTCCTATTATGTCACATTTGTTGATGACTTCTCGAGAAGAGTGTGGGTGTACACTATGAAGTCAAAGGATGAAGTGTTGGAAGTCTTTCTCATCTGGAAGAAGATGGTGGAAACACAAACTGGAAGAAAGATCAAATGTCTCCGATCAGATAATGGTGGAGAGTACAAAAGTGATCCTTTCATGAAAGTTTGTCGAGACGAAGGAATTGTTCGACACTTCACAGTTAGGCATACACCACAACAGAATGGGGTGGCAGAAAGGATGAATCGAACTCTACTGGAAAAAGTTCGATGTATGTTGTCCAATGCTGGTTTGGGCAGACAGTTCTGGGCTGAGGCCGTAACATACGCTTGCCATCTCATTAATCGATTACCATCATCTGCGATCCATGGCAAGACGCCTTTAGAGGTGCGGCATGGAAAAGCTGCTCTAGATTATAACTCCTTACGTGCGTTTGGTTCCACTGCATACTACCACTTGAAGGAATCGAAGCTGGATCCGAGAGCAAAGGAAGCGATATTTATGGGGATTTCATCTGGAGTCAAAGGATATCACTTATGTGATGAACCCTAAGTGTTTTGGTTATGTCCAAACGTTTCAGAAGATGAAAATGAAAATTAACTTATATACTTTTCAATGTTGACTAACAATTTTTGTTAAGTTATTATGAGTTTTCTCAGCAGATGCTGAATGAAGAATTCCCGCTTGCCTATTTGAACTCAGAAGATCAAAAAGCTGAAGACTGAAGCACTTTATCAGAAGCTGGATGAACCGCTCTGAAGTCTTGATTGTCTGCCTAAAGCTTTTATCAGAAGTTCTCTTTTGCAAACAGAAGACTAAGGTTGTTTTATCAGAAGCGCTAAGAAGAAATACGAACATCAGAAGTTTGTTATCACGGGTTTGGTTAAGCATTTAATGCTTTGTCAGTTGCATTTAATGCAAGGCGCCAAAAGTTCAAAAAGCTGTTTGAAGGACGCGCCTGTTCACAACAAACAAAACCTGCTCTCTTATCGTTTCCCTCTAAATCAATCTTCAAGTTCAGTCAACTCCATCACCTTTATCTTAAATCCCATACCGGATTAGGTTAAAGTACAAAGTTGACAGAGTTGAGTGTTTTGAGACCGTTCGAAGAAGTTGACAAGATTAACGGCTACTTTCATCCTTGTCATCCTTGAAGATTCAAATATCCCCAACGGTTATCTACTCAAATCTATAAATAGTAGCAAAGCTCCACTGCATCAACTACGTGTGTGATCATAGAGCAAAAATCTCAACGCACTGTTATATTCAAGAAAACAGAGCACACTTTCCATTCTCAATCTTTTCTTAGCTTAGTCTTTGTAATTGTGAGAGAGTGAAGAAAAACAAGTTCATAATAGAAATCTTGTAAACTGAGATCGGTTGTGATCTTCAGTTAGATTTAAAAGAGAGAAATCTAGTTGAGATTTGAGTTGGGTGAGAAATCCAGAAAACAGAGTATTGTTGTTCTGGTGAAAATCCTTTAACTCATTTTAGGCTAGTCAGAACTAAGTGAGAAATTAGCTTAAGTTCTGTTGATGTAAAGGAGCTTCTGAACTTGCCATAAAAGTTCTGAATAGTGGATTTATAAAATCTCTGGAGGCTGCGACCTCAGAGGACAAGACGTAGTCACAGGAATTCTGTGGCGAACTTGGATAAATTGGACTGTTCATCAGGACCTCCTGAATCTCTTTCTCCCTTCTTTATTCTTGTTAATTGCTTCTGTGTACTTGTATCATATTTAGTGCTGAAACAGATTTCCTCTTAAAAATCACAAGTCTGTGTTCAGAAGACTGTCCAGAAGTTCTTTACTCAGAACTTCTGTTGCTGAAAAGACAGAACCTGTCTTAAAGCAGATTATCCCTCAGAGGCTACTTCAATAAGCTTGCCTCTGACTCTGAGGATTATTGACTCTGAAAATTGAGTTTTCATTAAAAGTTTGAAAATATCAGTTTTCGTTTGAAACACCTATTCACCCCCCTCTAGGTGATTCTGATCTTGTTAGGACCAACAAGTGGTATCAGAGCGAAGGTCACTTCGTATATTTACTAAAGATCTAAAAATCTAAGTGTAAGATCCTATCAGAATCAATAGAGATGGCTAGTAGACACCAGCCTGAGAATTCTTCTCACTTCATTGTCCCAGAGGGATCCTCTACAACTAGACCTCCATTATTCAATGGTGACAATTACTCCTACTGGAAAAAGAGAATGATGTACTTCATTCAAGCTCAGAACATGAGTGCTTGGTTTGTCATCACAGATGGAGATTTCATTCCCACCAGAATGGAACCAGGTCTAGGGAATGTTATTATCCCTCAGAGAGAATATTCAGATGAAATTCTGAAAAAGCTCCAAACAAATGCTTCAGCAATAAATATGTTGCATTGTGCACTTACAGCCACTGAATATAACAAAGTTTCTTCTTGTGAAACTGCACAGGATATATGGAACAAGCTGGAAGTCACATATGAAGGAACAGGAAAAGTGAAGCAGTCCAAAGTCAACCAACTCATGAGAGAATATGAGTTATTTGAAATGCTTGACAAAGAATCTATTTCAGAAATGAATTCTAGATTCACCAAGATAGTCAATGACTTAAAGAGTTTGGGCAGAGACATTGAAGAGTCTGAAAGAGTAAAGAAGATTGTCAGAAGCTTACCAAGGTCTTGGCAAGCCAAGAAGACTGCCATTGAAGAAGTTCAGGACTTGAGCTTTTACCTGTATGATGAACTCATTGGGTCCCTAATCACCCATGAGATGTCACTAAAAAATCATGACCTAAGAGAAAGGTCAGAAGGAAAGAGACAAGTAGTCCTGAAGGCAGAGTCTTCTGAAGAATCATCAGAAGATGAAGAATTGGCCATGCTGACCAGGAAGTTCAAAAGAGCCTTTAGAAAAGGCAAAGGTGGAAACTACAGGAAGCCATTCAGAAGTTTTGAAAAGAAAACTCCTGATTCTGGTGAAAAGTTCAAGAGAGATCCAAACAAGCCCATTGTATGCTATGGATGTCAGCAACCTGGGCACATTAAGCCTAACTGCCCAGAGCTGAAGAAAGATAAGAAAAAGTTCAAGAAAGCTATGCTGGCTGCTTGGTCAGACTCTGAGACCAGCAGTGATCCTGAAGAGAAGGAAGAGCAAGCCCAGATATGTTTCATGGCTATTGATGAGCCATCCTCTGAAGATGTCACAGGAGAAACTTCCGCACCTCCTGAAGCAAACTATGACTCCGAGGTAAACATATCCTCTGAACAAAATATCTTTGATTCTCTTGAAGAATTGTACAGCATGTTCAAGTACCTAAAAAGGAAGTTGGACAAAAGCGAGGCTGACAAATTTCTTAGGTTTACTCAAGTCTATGCTGATATGAAAATATTGGAAGATAAACTAAGTAAACAATTCAGTTCTTCCTCCGATGACTCAAAAGTCAAAGGTAAAGAAAAACTGCCTCTGAGGAATGATAAACCTCAGAAGAAGAAATCTGTCACTCCCTCTCCTCTGAAAGAGATCTCTTCTCCTCCTGAAGTGGGAACCTCTAAGAGTGCTAATGCCTCTGAAGAAGTAGTACCTTCCCAGAAGAAGAAGAATGCTCCTAAGAAGCAAAGGGAAAGATCCAAGAATCCTCCTTCTTGCAAGTTGTGTAAGAAAGATGGACATTGGTTGAAAGATTGCAAGTATCACATTAAGAACCTCTTGCAATCTGAAATATCAGAAAAACCTGTAGAAGCTAAATCTAACTCTGAAGGACCCAATAAGGATTGGGTACCTGTCACTAATTGATTGTGTTGCAGGTTGCTCTGAGTGCTCCATCAATGTCAAAGCTGTGGTACATTGACAGTGGGTGCTCAAGGCATATGACAGGTGATGAAAAGGCATTCATCACATTTGTACCTAAAAGAGGTGGTAAAGTCAGCTTTGGAGATGCTCAGAAAGGAAGAATTCTTGGTTCTGGATCCATTGGAACCAATCCTCCGATCGAAGATGTCTCCCTAGTCAGAGGTCTGAAGTTCAATCTCCTGAGTGTTGCACAATTGTGTGATAAAGGTAGAGATGTTGTCTTCAGCTCCTCTGGATGTAAAATCTTGGACAGTAAGTCAAGGGAAGTTATTCTAACTGCTCCTAGAGTTGAAAATGTTTTCATGCTGAATCTTGAGAATCTTTGCAAAAATATTTGCTTGTTGTCCAAAGAGGATACCTCCTGGCTCTGGCATAGAAGACTTGCTCATGTTAGCATGGATCTTCTGGCCAAAGTAGCTAGATATCAATTGGTTGAGGGTCTGCCTGAAATTAGTTTTAAAAAGAACCATTTATGCAATGCTTGCCAATCTGGTAAACAATCCAGAAGCTCTTTTAAAACTAAGAAAGTCATTTCAACTAAAAGACCTTTGGAATTACTTCATATGGATCTTTTTGGCCCTGTTCAACCAATGAGCATGGGTGGAAAGAAGTATGCCTTTGTCATAGTAGATGACTATTCAAGATTCACCTGGGTCATCTTGCTCTCTAGCAAAGATGAATCACTTGGATGTTTCTCAGTTCTGATTAAGAAACTTGAGAATGAAAGGAATGAAAAGGTAGTCCATATCAGAAGTGATAATGGTGGAGAATTCAAGAATTTTAAGTTTGAAGAATTCTGTGAAATCAAAGGCATTGATCATAACTTCTCTGCTCCCAGAACTCCTCAACAAAATGGGGTAGTTGAAAGGAAGAATAGAACTCTGGTTGAAATAGCCAGAACCATGATCAATGAAAGAAGGCTTCCAAAGTACTTTTGGGGAGAAGCTGTTAACACAGCTTGTTATGTTCTGAATAGAGTGCTAATCAGAAGCATTCTGAACAAGACCCCTTATGAACTCTGGAAAGGTCGAAAGCCTAAAATAGGTTATTTCAGAACCTTTGGTTGTAAATGTTATGTTTTGAATACAAAAGAATATCTTTCAAAGTTTGATTCAAAGGCAGATGAGGCCATTTTTCTTGGCTACTCAACACATAGTAAAGCATATAGGGTTTTTAATAAGAGGACTCAAACTTTAGATGAATCCATTCATGTAAAGTTTGATGAGACTAACCCTGCAGATAGTAAAGCCTCTGAAGAAGATGAAGTTCAAGCTCCTGAAATACCATCTCCTTCTGTTGAAGATGTTATTCCTAAAGCTGCTGAAGTTGATTCTCCTGTTGAATATGTTCCAGAAGAACATCCAACTACAGAAGATAACTCTCTTCCAGAAGATGCTCCTATATATGATTCAACAAATGATGAACAGGTTTTAGAAGACTCATTGGATTTACCAAGAGAAGTTAGAGCTCATAGGAATCATTCCTTAGAGAACATCATTGACTCTGTTCATAATCCTGTCATGACCAGAGCTCAGCTCAGAAGATATATGGGGAATGTGGCTTTTGTGTCACTTCTGGAACCCAAGGACTTCTATGAAGCAGCTGATGATGACTCCTGGTTAATGGCAATGCAAGAAGAACTTGACCAGTTCAAAAGGTCAGAAGTTTGGATTTTAGTTCCCAGACCTAACAACAAGAAGGTTGTTGGTACAAGATGGGTTCTGAAAAACAAGCTTGATGAATTTGGAAATGTTGTGAGGAACAAGGCTAGACTTGTTGCTCAAGGTTACAGTCAGCAAGAAGGCATAGATTATGGTGAAACTTTTGCTCCTGTTGCAAGATTAGAAGCCATTAGAATCCTATGTGCTTTTGCATCATACAAAGGTTTCAAGCTCTTTCAAATGGATGTGAAAAGTGCATTCCTGAATGGTTACATTGATGAGGAAGTCTATGTGTCTCAACCTCCTGGTTTTGAAGATCCTAAGTTTCCTGATCATGTGTACAAGCTAAAGAAAGCCTTGTATGGACTGAAACAAGCTCCCAGAGCTTGGTATGAGAGACTGACAAAGTTCCTTCTGTCTAAAGGATTTGTCAGAGGCTGTGTTGATACAACTCTGTTCACTCTGAAGAAGAACAAGGATATCCTTATAGCTCAGGTATATGTTGATGATATTATATTTGGTGCTACTAATGAATCTTTGTGCAGAGAGTTCAGTAACCACATGAAGGCTGAGTTTGAAATGTCTATGATGGGAGAATTAACCTTCTTCTTAGGACTTCAGATCAAGCAAAGTAATGATGGTGTGTTTATCAATCAAGCCAAGTACACTAGAGAAGTGCTGAAGAAATTTGGCATGATGGACTCTAATGCTGTTGATATTCCAATGGATGTCAGCAAAGACATTGATGATGAAGAGAAAGCTGGTAAACCTGTAGATATAAAAACCTACAGAGGTATGATTGGTTCTCTTTTATACCTAACAGCCAGCAGGCCAGATATACATTTTGCTGTGTGTTTTTGTGCTAGATATCAGTCTAAACCAAGAGAAATTCATGATGTTGCTGTCAAAAGAATTCTCAGATATCTTAAAGGCACACCAGAAGCTGGTTTGTGGTATCCCTGTAGTTTTGATTTCACTCCTATAGGATACACAGACTCTGACTATGGTAGAGATAAATTGAAAAGGGTCAGCACTTCTGGTGGTTGTCATTTTCTGGGGGAGTGCCTAGTCTCCTGGCATAGCAAGAAGCAAACCTCTGTGGCCCTCTCAACTGCTGAAGCTGAGTATGTTGCTGCTGGAAGTTGTGTTTCTCAGATGCTCTGGATAAAGCAACAAATTGCTGACTATGGAGTCATCCCTGGAACAATTACAATCTACTGTGATAACAAGAGTGCCATTGATCTTTCAAAGAATCCTATTCAGCACAGCAGGATGAAGCATGTTCATATTAGACATCACTTTCTGAGAGATCATGTTCTGAAGAAGGATATTATCATTACTCATGTTTCCTCTGAAGAAAACCTTGCTGACATGTTTACTAAGCCTCTGGCTGGTATGGCTTTCAGCAACTTACGAGAAGGCATTGGTATGACTTATCCCCTTCAATAACTTAGAATTATTGTCTCTGAGTATCTTAAGTGTTTGATTGTTTAAGATAATTTAGTTATAATAAATTCTAATCATGATTTGACTTGAAAGCATGCGTTATTTACTGCTTATTACGGCGCTGTTCTGTGGTTAACGGTTATCTGTTCCCTTTTAAACGGTGTGAAGTTACTTTTTGAATTGGAACGGTTTCTGTGTTTGGGTATAAATAAGGGATTTCCATACTTAGAACTTTTTACTCTCATTTTCTTTGCCATTAGAATTTTCATAGCTTTTTCTGTGTTATCATCTCTCTTAGAAATCTTAACCTAATTTCTCATTTCTTCAAATGGCTCAAGAAATCACTGTCACTTACATCTTTTCCGATGATTCTCGAAAGAAAGTTAGTCAATCTAGGGTTTTTACCTCTAGATTTTTAGATGACGAAGTCAAATCAACTGAACCTATCTCTCTTTGGCTTAGTGCTCAAAACTGGAATTCTTTCGTATCTCTCGAAGAATTCATCTACCCTAACTTAGTTACAGAATTTTATAAGAACCTCCATTTCTTTTCTAATGAGGAGGATGTGCTTCATTCTGTGGTCGGGGATGTTGAAATCGAAGTCAGCAGGGCTTCCATTTCTCAAGTGATAGGAATTGATGATGAAGGAATCATCATTGGAGATGATGGTTCAGCAGAAGGGTTTTCAGAAGCCAACTGGGCTAGGCCAGATCTAAGTGCCAAGGAAACTTATGCCACCTGGTTGAGTCAGCACCAGAGGTGGGCACATTATTTGACTACGAATGTCTTCCTTCCGAAGGCTGGAGGAGTCAACTGTGTTTCCAACAGAGAAAGGGTTTTTATGTGGCATCTGGTCAACCAGAAGAAGATAAATTTGCCTGCCATGCTGATAAGGCAGATGAAGAATGTAACTACTGTGAGTGCATTAGCTTATGGCTCACTCCTGACAAGGCTGTTTGAGGCAGCCTCTGTTGTTATGTCAGGAGAAGGTGTTACTAGTAGGAGTACGGTTCTGAAGATGCATACCTTCAGAAACCTCAGTTTTGATGTTACTCCAAAGAAGAATGAGAAGGGCTCCTCTGTGAGTATTGCTCAGAAGGAGATTATGGATGCAACGGTTCAGAAAGGAAAGAATGCTGCCAAGAAGGGCAAGGGAAAGAAAGGATCAAGCAAGTTGGTCCTGAATGTTGAGAAGGTTGCTGTCTCAGAACCTCTTCCCACGTTGGTTCAAACAAAAATCAATGTTGAACCTTCTGGCAAGATTGTTGCTGAGAAGCCAAAGGATGTCCTTGAGAAAGAAGCTCAAGATGCTGAGGAAGCACGCCTTGCTGAGAAAGAGAAGGCTGCTGAAGCTGAAAAAGTTGCAAGAGTTGTGGCTCTTGCTGAAGAGAAAAGGAAGAAGAAAGAAGCTGAAGATAAGTTAGCTGCTGAGCGTGAAATCGCTGCAAAGGCTAAGGCTGATGCAAAACTTTTGGAAAGTGCTGCTAATCTGGAAGGTGCTGAGTTCTCCAAGGTAGGTGAGACTTCAGAGGAAGAGGATAATGTTGCTCTATCCTCTCGAATTGCTGAGACTGTCACTCTCACTACCAGAATTGGGAAGAAGGCTGTGGCAAAACGAAGGGTTCTGAGAAAGAAGGACTTCGTTATTGCTCCGAGTGCTGAATTGGAGGAACCTGCTGCTCAGGAACCAGAAACTGCTGATAAAGAGCTGTCAGAGTTTTCTGATAAAGAGGATGTTGAAGCTCCTCTGATTGAAGAGCTATCTGAGGTTAGTGAACCAGAAGATGAAGAGGTTCTTGAAGAAGCTAAACAATTTGTTGAGAATGTTGACAATGAGAACTTCATTGACAATGTTCTTCTGAATCAAGGAAGAAACCCTGGTGAAAGGGATGCCTCAGAAACGCTGTTCAGGATGGCTCATTTATATGCTGAGCCGATCTCATCTTTTGATCCAAATGCCTCTGAACAGGTTATCTCATCTCCTGTTTTTACTCCTCATCCATCTCCTTCACTTCCTTCTGTCACAGAAGTAAGTGACTCTCAGAATTCCATTCCTCTGACAACTTCAACATCTGAGGTTGTCCCTCCTCCATCTACTCTTCCTTCTGGATCCTATTCAGAAGTGAATCTGTCCTCTGGACCAATTTTCACAGACTCCATTTCTACTTCCACTACTTCTTCTCTATCTTCTTTTGCTGTTTTTCCATCAATTGGAATTACTGCTCCTTCTCCTTCCATACCTTTGTCTATACCTTTTTCAATTCCCTCAACTTTACCTTCCTGTACAAATTCTTTTTCCTCCTCCTCTCCACAAATTAACTCCTCTCCTCAAACTTCTGTCCCTCCTCTTTCAACCTCTGGACATACACCTCCTGTGTGTGATCCCTTAACTACCTCCTCCACTCCTTCAGGTTTTGCTGGATTGTCATCCAATTATGACTTTCTACGCAAACACTTGAATCGTGAAGATCTGGATAACAGATTTGGAAGTTTTGGCTTCATGGGCAGAGCTTCTGGTATTTCCGAAGCTGGAGGTGCCCCAAGTGTTGAAGAGTTGAGAAGAATGGGTCAGAGTGGCTCAGATGACCTGCTGAATAGGTTTGCTGGTATAGGACAAAGAAGTTCTGCTGCTGACATGTATGCTCAGGGCATTGTGCTGCAAGAATTACACTCTCTGAAAGCTCAGAACCTGCAGCTCATGACCATGCTCCAAATGCAGGATCCTTCTGTGTATATACGCAACCTTTCTACCCTTCATCTAGCCACTTATGATGAGCTGTATAAATTGAGGGAATTAGCTCTGACCCTTCCCTCTCTGGATAATATTGCCCTTGCTTCTTCTCTGAAGGTCAATGAAAATTTGGAAATATTGACAGAAGAAGTCAAGGAAGCAAACGAGCATTATGAGGCTCATGAGAAGATGCTTCCTAGTAAGATTGAAGACCTGCAAAGTACTGCAAATCACATTTTGAGAGAAGTGAAATCTTCTGCTCAAGGTTCTTCATCTTCAGGAGCTGCCAAGATTGTATATGACATCACTCCTGATCTCAACAACCGACTCTCCAACATTGAGTCTGCTGTATCTGCTCAGAATGCACAGATTGCTGAGCTCACTGAACTCCTGAAAGTTATGCATAATCAAGCTCGTGAACAAGAGAAGACTCTTCACAATTGCTATAGGTTTGTCCGAGGACAGACTTATCTTCAGAATGAGCATCTCACGGCTGCTGTATATGCTAACAACAGGTTAATCAAGCTCCTTCTGGAAGATGTTCAGAAACAGAGACCTATGTCTGGTCAGACCTTTGATCATATGAAGACCATTGATGATGACTTCAGAAGACGAATGGATTTGATCAATTCTGTGCGACCAACTCCTGTGCAATATCAGACTGCTCTGAATGTTCAACAAAAATTGAAGTCTCAGGGAGCTCTTGGTGTTGCTATTGGTTCTGGTCAAACGGGGGAGAAGTCTGGTCAGAAGAGATCAAGTGCTGCTGGAGGTTCCAGTGTTGTTCCTCCTCCTCAGAAGAAATCTAGGAACCTGTAATCTTTTAGGACTTAAGCTTCTTAGCTAGGTTCTGGGTTGGGTAGTCTATGTCTTAGGACTTTTTCTGCTCCTCTGATTATTCTGTTTCCTATGTTATCTTCTGAATGATCATATATACACTGAATCTTTTCTATACTGTCTTGCATATCTGACTTCTTAATGTTTGCTTATGTTTATTTTTATCTCAGTAAATTACACTTCATTATATCTAACAACTTGATCTTAAGTCTTATTAAGTTTATACAGATTGCTGAAGTTCACCATTTATACTAAAATGGGGGAGTTAATTTACTCAGAAGTAATGAAATATTTGCATCAGGAAGTCACTCTCTAATCCTCATGTTTTTCTTTTACCTTCTGACCACGGTTTGTCCATAACCAAAATGGGGGAGAATGATGAACCCTAAGTGTTTTGGTTATGTCCAAACGTTTCAGAAGATGAAAATGAAAATTAACTTATATACTTTTCAATGTTGACTAACAATTTTTGTTAAGTTATTATGAGTTTTCTCAGCAGATGCTGAATGAAGAATTCCTGCTTGCCTATTTGAACTCAGAAGATCAAAAAGCTGAAGACTGAAGCACTTTATCAGAAGCTGGATGAACCGCTCTGAAGTCTTGATTGTCTGCCTAAAGCTTTTATCAGAAGTTCTCTTTTGCAAACAGAAGACTAAGGTTGTTTTATCAGAAGCGCTAAGAAGAAATACGAACATCAGAAGTTTGTTATCACGGGTTTGGTTAAGCATTTAATGCTTTGTCAGTTGCATTTAATGCAAGGCGCCAAAAGTTCAAAAAGCTGTTTGAAGGACGCGCCTGTTCACAACAAACAAAACCTGCTCTCTTATCGTTTCCCTCTAAATCAATCTTCAAGTTCAGTCAACTCCATCACCTTTATCTTAAATCCCATACCGGATTAGGTTAAAGTACAAAGTTGACAGAGTTGAGTGTTTTGAGACCGTTCGAAGAAGTTGACAAGATTAACGGCTACTTTCATCCTTGTCATCCTTGAAGATTCAAATATCCCCAACGGTTATCTACTCAAATCTATAAATAGTAGCAAAGCTCCACTGCATCAACTACGTGTGTGATCATAGAGCAAAAATCTCAACGCACTGTTATATTCAAGAAAACAGAGCACACTTTCCATTCTCAATCTTTTCTTAGCTTAGTCTTTGTAATTGTGAGAGAGTGAAGAAAAACAAGTTCATAATAGAAATCTTGTAAACTGAGATCGGTTGTGATCTTCAGTTAGATTTAAAAGAGAGAAATCTAGTTGAGATTTGAGTTGGGTGAGAAATCCAGAAAACAGAGTATTGTTGTTCTGGTGAAAATCCTTTAACTCATTTTAGGCTAGTCAGAACTAAGTGAGAAATTAGCTTAAGTTCTGTTGATGTAAAGGAGCTTCTGAACTTGCCATAAAAGTTCTGAATAGTGGATTTATAAAATCTCTGGAGGCTGCGACCTCAGAGGACAAGACGTAGTCACAGGAATTCTGTGGCGAACTTGGATAAATTGGACTGTTCATCAGGACCTCCTGAATCTCTTTCTCCCTTCTTTATTCTTGTTAATTGCTTCTGTGTACTTGTATCATATTTAGTGCTGAAACAGATTTCCTCTTAAAAATCACAAGTCTGTGTTCAGAAGACTGTCCAGAAGTTCTTTACTCAGAACTTCTGTTGCTGAAAAGACAGAACCTGTCTTAAAGCAGATTATCCCTCAGAGGCTACTTCAATAAGCTTGCCTCTGACTCTGAGGATTATTGACTCTGAAAATTGAGTTTTCATTAAAAGTTTGAAAATATCAGTTTTCGTTTGAAACACCTATTCACCCCCCTCTAGGTGATTCTGATCTTGTTAGGACCAACATTATGGTGCTTAGAATCCAAGAAGATAATCTTTAGCAGAGATGTTACCTTTGATGAATCCACCATGTTGAAAAAGGTAACGGTTGGGCAGATAGATGGTACTCCACAACAGGTGGAGCATACTTCAAAACAGGTGGAGTTTGAGGGAAGTATGAATATTGATCCAGCATTTGAAAAATCTGGTACTCCTATTGTGGAAGTAACAGATATATGAGAGGTTTCAGCACAGAAATCTCCACAGCAACATTTGCCAATTGCAATAGGCAAGTCACATAGAAACCGACAGAAGCCTGTTCGCTTTCGGGATACGATGGCTTGTGCATCTTCGGTTGAAGAAATTCCGATGTCTTATTCTGAAGATGTACAGAGTTCAGAAGAAGAAAGATGGAGGATTTCGATGGATGAAGAGATGCATTCCCTTGAGAAGAATCAGACATGGAAGCTAGCAAGTCTGCCTAAGGGAAAGAATTGGGTGCAAATGGGTCTTTGCAATTAAAGATGGATTTCCTGACAAGTCTAATGTTCGCTACAAGGCAAGGTTGGTGGCTAAAGGCTACGCTCAGAATGAGGGGATTGATTATAATGAAGTGTTTTCTCCAGTTGTGAAACACACCTCCATCAGAATACTATTGGCCTTGGTAGCGCAACTTGATTTGGAACTAGTTCAGATGGATGTAAAAACGGCGTTTTTACATGGAGACTTAGAGGAGGAAATCTATATGACTTAGCCAGAGGGATACTCGGTTGCTGGTAAGGAAAATTTAGTGTGCAAGTTGGACAAATCGTTGTATGGATTGAAGCAATCCCCAAGGCAGTGGTACAAACGATTTGACAAGTTTATGTTGGGGCAGAAGTACACCGGAAGCAAATATGACCATTGTGTCTATTTGAAGAAGCTACAAGATGGATCATTTGTATATCTCCTCCTTTATGTCGACGATATGTTGATTGCTTCAAAGAATAAAGGAGAGATAGATAAGTTGAAGGCTCAGCTGAATCTGGAGTTCGAAATGAAGGATTTGGGTGATGCCAAGAAGATTCTCGGTATGGAGATAAGCAGAGATAGGAAATTGGGGAGACTTTGTTTGACTCAGAAGGAATATCTGAGAAAAGTACTGAAGCATTTTGGCTTTGATGACAAGGCAAAATCAGTTAGTACTCCACTTGCTCCTCATTTCAAACTCAGTGCAGCTTTATCTCCAGTCAGTGATGAAGATCGAGAATATATGTCAAATGTTCCATATGCGAATGCTGTAGATAGCTTGATGTATGCTATGGTGTGTACGAGGCCCGACATTTCACAAGCAGTTGGAGTTGTGAGCAGGTACATGCATAATCCTGGTAAAGGACATTGGCATGCTGTGAAATGGATTCTGCGGTATATCCAACATACCGTGGATGTTGGTTTGGTGTTTGAGCGGGATGAGAATGTCGGCAGATACATAGTTGGATATTGTGATTCAGACTATGCTGGTGATTTGGATAATCGACGATCAACTACTGGTTATTTGTTCACTATGGCAAAGGCACCAGTCAGTTGGAGGTCTACCTTACAGTCTACAGTTGCTTTGTCTACCACAGAGGCAGAGTACATGGCAGCTACAGAGGTTGTAAAGGAGGCAATTTGGCTTCAGGGGTTGCTGAAAGATTTGGGAATTGGTCAGAAGCATGTCAAAGTGCATTGTGACAGTCAGAGTGCTATTTACTTAGCAAAGAACCAAGTCTATCATGCAAGGACGAAGCATATTGACGTCCGTTATCATTTCATAAGGGAAGTTCTCGAAGCGGGTCAAATACAGCTTCAGAAAGTTCCGACTGCTGACAATCCTCCGGATATGGCAACAAAGGTAGTAACATCGATCAAGTTTCAACATTGTTTGGACTTGATTAATGTTCTCTCTACTTGACGTTGCACTTTGAAGACACTACCAAGCACGAGAAGGAATACAGAGAATTTGGTTGGGATTTCGTGGAAGATCGCCAAGGTGGAGATTGTAGAAAATGGCTCCCTTTATGGTTCTTGAAATCCCATTTTGTAAGACAAAGATGAAGAAGAAGCTTTTGTTAGTTTTGTTGTAATCCCACATTGGATATTTGTCCTTTGAGTGAGAGTTCTAAGGCTATAAATAGGGCCTTGGGCTTAAGGTTTTAAGTACACCAACAACAAGCCATTTCTTCATTCTAGGCTTAGTTGTTTTCCTCTTCCTTTCTCAATTGTAGTATTTTGCTTATTAGTGAAATATTAGTTTGATAGTGTTCGGAGACGTAGGCTTAATTGGTCGAACTTCGTTAAATCTTTGGTGTTCTCTATTTGTTTTATGCTTTAGCTTTTAATTTGTTGGTTGTTTCCGCAACATATTGATCATAAAGTTATTGATGTTAAAAATGTATTTTTAATTTTTAATTCAGATACATAATTTTGTTCAATGCCCCTATTTAGTAATTTTGTTCAAATTATGCATAATTTTGTATTAACGTAAGCCTAATGCCTTTGTATGGCCATTAACCCGAAAATATTGTCTCATTCAACTTTCACACTCAATGTAATGATAGGAGGAATAGTGTGATAGATTAGAGTAGATGGTGTTTTTGTTTTTGAGGGCTCTGCTTTGTTGCGAGAAGCTTCAGGCTTCTTGTGTTGCTTGGATTTTTTTGATTGTTTACCTTGGTTAATAAAAATTCTTATTGATAAAAAAAATGTAAAAGCATAACTCTAAAATTATCAGGTACTTATAGTCTACACGCCAACAAAATCACCTTCAAATTCCCTTTCGCAGTCGAGATGCAAGAATTCAACTGGATTTTCATCGAAGCAAAACACAATTGAGAGTAGAAGTGGCAGCAAGGAGTCGTTAATTTTATTCAATTCAGATTATTAAAACTTTAGCAGCGAAATTAATTTAGAGAAGAGAAAAGAAAAAACAACGGCTGCGAAAAGGTAAACGAGAAAGTGTCAACGCAGGAGGTGTTTTATGGGAGGAACAAGGCGTTGAAAGAAGGTGTTAGTTGTGTAAATGTTGGAACCTATTGCGATGATAATTTTGAGTAATTCAAATGGGTTTTATGGTTTTTTTTTTATTTGTCATTATTGATTTTGAGTGATTGAAATATAATGGAAAAGTGGAAGAGAAGAAATTTATGAAGAACAAAACAATGCTATTGATTTTGATATCGATTCAATAGAATAAAGAATAAAATAAAAAGTATTATAGAAAAGGAATAAATAAAAAAGGATGATGTAGAATTTTTGAAATGGACCAAAATGGATATTTAGCTGGTACATACCGTAGAAATTTCGATTGAAATGATAACTAAACATTTCATTCAACTCTTCTGTTATGTACTGCTATTTCTTTATAATATGAGAAAACATGAAACAATTTATAATTTCGTTCAAGCTAGGTAATTGGTCGGGTTATAATTTCGTATTTAGGGGATGTTATTGTAAAGATTGATTTAATGTAGTCGATAAAACAATTTATAAATTCAACTTGATTCGTTCATTTTCTAATTTTAGGGTAGTCAACTTATCAATCAATTAGGGAGTCAAACACCCGAATGAGAACTCTATGTGCCAACATTTTCTTTCAAAAAGGATCTCATTAAATGTCATGCATCTCTAATCATAACATCTCTATTCTCTCTAACAATAACAGTAGGTTCAAGTGACAAGACAATTCATCTTCTGTTTTAAAAAGTTTGAGTTCGATTTCCAGCTTCATCAAAATTTTTCTCTTATTAGTAGCTAGACCCCTTACCCATGTTGGGCTCCTCATTAGTTAGAAAAGTCCAACAAATTCATGGACCAAAGTATGGAACAATAAAAAGTTCACATACGATAAGTGTAACTTACTAATAATTTCTAATGGTTAACTTGTTGTAAGAGGTCTTATGTACTGTATTATCCAGTCTTCGTAAGTTTAGGTACATTGTTGCGCAAAAATGAAGTCTAGGTATTAAAATGTAAATGAAATTAAAGTTCATGTACTATGGTTACAGTTTACCTTAGATTAGTTGGTAGAAAACTTTAGATTCTTGTGAGATTTTAAAACACGTACAAGATCCTTTCTTCAGATTTCCATACCATATTTTAGCGACTGCTGGAATCCGAATACAGTTCAATGGGCAAAATGAATAATCAATTTAAAATTGGCTTAGATTACAAGAGATTGGAAAAGTACTATAAAGGATAATTAAAGGATTTTGTAATTAATGATCAAGATATTTTAAATATTCTCTTTTCAATATGAGAGAATTTGGCTTGTTCTTTTGTATTCAACTAAATTTTTTTGAATTGAACTATAGGATAAATACCAAATTAGTTGAATTAATGTTTAGAGAAAAGTATTAAAATAGGTTTAGTGTACAAAATAGTATCAAATTAGGCTCAACGATAAATAAAAGGTACCAAATTAGAACTTAGTAACGAAATTTGACGCTCCAATTTAAACTGTCAATCGTATCACTTCCTGCAGTATATACTTACTGTGCAAAAACGGACAAATTATTTTCATCAACTGTTTATATATGACGTGTCAAATTTTGTTACAAAAGTCTAAAATGGTGCCTTTCGTAAACATTGGGTCTAAATTGGTGCCATTTTCTAAACGTTGAGCCTAATTTGGTACCATTTTATACATTAGGCCTATTTTGATACTTTTTTGCAAACATTAAGTCTATTTTGGTATCTTATTATTCCTTGAATTATTGGTTGAATGACTAAAATTTTTGTTAAATTTACTGAATTAATGAATTAAACTAAACTAACTTTTACTGATTTTAATTAAAAAAAAAGATAAGGCCTTAATTTCGACCCATTCACTTGTATATATACAATCATTAGCTTGAGATTGACCAGATTAAATTCAAAAAATTAAAAAGAAGAATGGGAAATAATTATATACAACCATGCTTAACTGTTGGTTTTTTCCTGATAATTTGTTGTGGTGTTGCTCAAAAAATGCATCTCAAGGGGCAAGCAGATGCACTTAACCAACTGTACAAAAGACCTGATATTGTTGATTTGTCTGATTTTGAGGCTTTCGATTTTAATAATTTGGATGAAGAATTGGAAATCGAAAATATAATTAGAAAGAGTGAATTTAAGGGATCAAAAGAAGAAGATAAGATAGTGAAATTACCAGGACAACCTCAGGTTAATTTTTCACAGTATGGTGGTTATGTGACAGTTGATGAAGTTGCAGGGAGAGCTCTTTTTTATTACTTTGTTGAAGCTGACCAACCATCTTCTACTTCTCTTCCTCTTCTTCTTTGGCTCAATGGAGGTACCTTCCTTTACCTATCTTTCTTTTCTTTTATTTCAACCTTTCAATGTTACGGTTTCACCCATTTACGAGTAGAAGCCTCTCACTGTTGTAAGCGAAAGCCACCTAGCTGTTAAGGCCTAGCCTAGACGCTCCAAATTGAGTATTCGATTTGAGCGCCGAAGTCTGTCTAAGCACTCGAAATCCAACTTATCTCTAAGTAGTTTCCCAACTAATTTCTGATTAATCTTCAAAAGATTTCGACACTCTAGCGTTTTTTGATATATTGATACTTGTGGCTAGACACCTCCAAATGAAAATCAATGGCTTGACGAACCAAATATGGAAAGATAGAAGGGATTCAAAATGCTTTTTGCCATCTCTTTTCTCATTTTATTTAATCCTTTCAAATTTCAATGTTGAATTATTTTTCTACAAGGTGATATGAGTAAATTAGTGTCCGATTTAAATAAATTGGTGGATAATGAAATTGCAGGACCAGGGTGTTCAGCTCTAGGTTTTGGCGGGTTGACGGAGCTTGGACCCTTCAGAGTCAATAATGATGGAAGAACTCTTTACAGGAATAAATATTCATGGAATAATGGTACAATTTAATTATTTTGATGTTATTTTTTTTTTCACTACACATGTAATCTCTTAATTCAAAATCACAAAATATTAATTTTTATCATTTATTATTAAAAATCTATTTGTTTTCTAAATGTTAATGTTGTATCATTTAAATAAATTGCATGTATGCAGTTGCAAATGTGATATTTCTGGAGTCTCCTGCTGGGGTCGGATATTCATACTCAAATAGAACATCAGATTATAAAAAGAGTGGAGATTTACAAACAGTGAAAGATAATTATAATTTTTTGCTGAAATGGTTGGAGAGATTTCCAGAATATAAAGGAAGAGAATTTTACATCGCTGGTGAAAGTTATGCGGGACATTTTGTTCCTCAATTGGCACATATTATTTTATTACATAACAAGAAGTTTGCAAACCCCCACGTAAATCTCAAAGGAATTGGGGTATGTTTCTTTTGCATATATATATATAGTTTACTCGTTTTCGTCTATTGAATTCATCTATTTATTTACTTATTTTTAATAAAATTGCTGAGGATAGGGGTATGTATCTTAGAGAGCTCGAAGATCCAAATTGGGTTCTCCATGGAAACCTTAAAAAAAAAAAAAAAAATTTGAAACTGCTCTCTCCATAATAAATCATTTGAGATAAAGGATTACAAAAAGATAAGTGCATTGACCACCCACAAAACATACAACTACATTATCCAAATTTAGCTAAAACATACGCAACATTCCTTGAAACATATGAGAAACAGTAAAGTTTATGGTAATGACTCATTGTAATATGGTGTAGTAGTATCGTATATATATTTATACCTGAAATTGACTAATAAGAGTTTTGACAATCATCCATTATGGTAGTTGTTAAGAAACCCAACTAAGTCAAATATTTAAGTTGATTAGAGTGCAATGATATATAAATTTATATTAACCTTTGATATATTAACTACTTAAATGTACTTGGATTTCCGTCTTATTTTATCATGTGTTTTCAATTTACAATAAATGGCGCTCACTAACCTCGAACTCAGAACTAGTTGGTCAAAGAGTGTCTGATACTATATGAAGGAACCACATGAAAAAAAAAAGTTGGGGTCCAACTACATCTTTATATTAATCTCTAACAATAAAACCTTGTTCTTTTTGTCTGAATTGAACTGAACTGAAGTGCGTTTAATGAAGAAAAAGTTACCGAACTGAACTGAACATTAGTAAACTGAACTGAACTAAATTACAGATTAGGTATAAAGAATAGGGGCTAAGGTGTTGTTCTTTATGACTCTAAATTACTGAATTGAATTGATTTACAAATTATTGAACAGGAAATTACTAAGCTGAAGTGGCAATAAGGAATAAAGAACTTGGCCTATTACATAACCGATTAAACTAAGAGCTCGAGCTGACAGCTAAGCCCCAACAACATGTTTTATATTAAGCTTTAACACATTTTGTCATGTGAATGCGCTTTGGGCTTGAAGCGTTTACAACACAGATTCATCCCACCATGTGTTTGTAATTCACCAATAAATGAGGTCCCGAGGACTAGAACTCAAGACATTTTGATCGTAGATGTTGTGATACCATATTACTTAACACCGATTGAACTAAAAGGTCGAGTTGATATTTAAGGTCCAATAACATGTTTATATTAATCTTTGATGCACCCCTCACGCAAATTCCATTTGGGGTTGGAGCGTGCATAACACAGGGCCAACCCACCATGTGTTTTTAATTAAATAAATTTGAGGTTGTCAAGAATCGAATTCACGACATTTCGATCGCATAGGCCATGATACCATGTTAATTAATCGATTGAACAAAAAGTTCGAGCTGATAGTTAAGACCCAACATATTCTATATTAATCTTTGCCAGGGCCTAACACTACAAATTTACCTGTTATTAAATTTCTGAGTTCAACCATATGATAAGTGCATTTAATTTTCCATAAAGTTTCTGAGTATAAATGAAGCTCTATTGTCCTTTTGTTCTGCATTTGTGCAAAAGCAACTGTATGTTCCCTTTAGTATGCTCCGCTCCATTCCGGAAAAGCTCTTTAATATTATGAGCCATATCTAACAAAATCAAATTCATCGTGTTTAAGTAAATTTAATATTTATCTGTAAATTAATCGAAAATCTCAGTAACGATATATGTACAACATTAAAATGCAGATTGGAAATGCAGTTATAGATGATGACACAATAGACTTAGGGAAGTATGATTACTATGCAAATTATGCTCTAACATCACTGCAAATCGGTGAGGAAATTCGAAAAAGTTGTAACTTCACACAAGGCTGGAAAAACCAGAGCAGAGAATGCATCTTAGCGTCTGACAAGGTCATTAATGGTATTTCGGACATTAATCTTTATAACATCTATATGCCCCCATGTCCTGACAATGATATCACTCTGAAGACTTCTGTAAGTTTTTCAACATACTTTCTCACTAAATTAACTTCAAAATCAAAATTAAATGCCTAAATTAACTTGTGATTCGTATCTTAATTATTTTTGTGGTTCAGGAGATGGATTTTGATCCGTGCAAAGATTATGTGTCTCAATATTTAAATAGAGCACAAGTGCAAGAAGCAATGCATGCTAATGTCACCAAGCTTGATCATGATTGGCAATATTGTAGCACATTGATTCATTGGACGGATAGAACCACAAGCATCCTTTCCTTACTACAAGAGTTCATGGATAACAGATTAAGAGTTTTGGTATATAGGTATATTCATTTCACATTCATAACACATGTTTCTTTTTTTCTATTGAATATTTATTTAGCTTATGTGATATGACATATTAATTTATGAACTTTGATTACATGACACATTGAATGTTAACCTCTCATGACATGACATGACATGTATTGACGTGACCATGTCATGGTGTTAGTCTGAATTCTATAATTTACAAAACCTAACTATCAACTATTAGCTTTTTTGGATTGAACTGTTTTTTCCAATTTATAGGAATATCTCAGACCATTAAGGTTTATATGTATAGAGGTTGAAGTATAAGAACTGCAAGTATTAAATGAATTTAAACGCAGTGTTCGTAGATCGAACTTAAATACTTCTGATCAAACTCGATTGTAGCCATTTATGTAGATAATATATTAATTAACATATAACTTCTTTAGAATTTAACATCAAAATGTTGTGTTGAATATATGTAGTGGTGATCTTGATGTCGTTATACCTTTTACTTCTACTCAATATGCATTGAAGAAGTTGAACCTTACAACCGAAATAGAATGGTACCCCTGGTTTCTCAATCGACAGGTAATTATACAATACATTCATATCTGTTTCTACTACATGTCATTTTTTAGTTATTTATTTAATCATTTTATAATACATTTAAATTTAGTAATTTTAATAAAAAGTATGTGTTTGCTCAAAAAAAATAAAATACGTATCAATTTAATTTGATGCTTAAAATTTTTGAGGATACATTCTGTCTACACAACATCATCGGTATACACCAGATTTATAATTTAGCGACATTTTATAACTATTAAGATTTAGGGTTTATAATTTAGAATCACAAGTTCCTTTTTCTAGAGTTGAAGGTTTTTATTTTGGCAACTAGCATTTTATATAAATAATCAAATATTTACACGGTATAACCATTTTATTGGTTGAAATCATATGTGTTAATCATTTATTCGCTTGGTAATACAAATAATTAATAATTTACAAAACTACTCTTATTTAAATTGGGAAATTAATTCCATAGTGACTAATCAATAGAATACAACTTAATAAATAAGGGCAATGAAATCTTTTTGCTAATGAATTTATTGGGCTTATTTTTTTATCGAACTAAACTTAATTAATTTGTTGAATTGAATTTGCTAATTAACTTAATGTCTAATGAATTTTACTAAAATGAATTTACTAAATTAAAGCAAAAAAGAACATGCTTTTGTTCTTTTTGGCTGAAAAAATTGAACTGATCTGAACTAAATTATTAGCTGAATGTTTAATGAATTTTCCTGAATTTGTTGAATCAAAGTAAAATGTGCTAAATATAAGTCAAAAGGAACATAGTTATCGTCTCCAAATTTTATACACAACCCAAATCCTAGTGTGCATAGTGGGCTACGACATGGCCCTAAAATGATAAGCGTCCATATTTTTAAACTGGAGTAATTTTACGATACATTTAGCACGGAGAACGTGATCTACCGAGTTAGTGAATATTTGTCTTTTACTATTTCAACCAATAATTGTCTTATATTGTTATCAATATATAATTCTAAATTAAAATATTAATTTTTACAATACATATCATTGTTTTTTAGAACATTAGGGTCTTGGACTCATATTAATTAGGCGGTCTTTTGAGATCCATTGTGGTCAAATAAAAACCATTTTTTTTCATTTTAGAATATTTGGCAATGACTTTTGGAATATCAGCCTGTTTTGTTTGGAATATTAGTGTAATCTGATATCAACATGTTTTTTGGATTATAGTTTTCTTTTGAAACATTTAGGATCTGATTTTGGAATATTAGAGAGATACAGTGAACGATCATGAGCTAATATAACATGTCAGCTTTATCTTTTTTTTATAAACCGTCTTGAATTGTAGAAATTTTGATAACAAAAATTCAGAAATTGCCCAGAAAATTCTGGAAAAATTCCAGAAAATGTATATTGTAATTCTAAAAAACTTTAATTCTCGGGCTAAAGCCAAATTTCGCACAGTTTAGTCCCAATAAATTATGAAAATAATTAAATGGATAAAAATCAAAAAAATTTGAAAAAAAAATCGTTTTTATTTGACCATAATGGATCTCATAATGACCGCCTTATTAATACGAGTTCAACGGTATAAAATTTTTCGAAAACCTATTTCGGGATCATCGGAAAAATGTATTTTAAATAAAAGATACAAAACTTTTTTCTCTCTCTTGTGATAATATCGGCGCTGAGATCATCCTCCTCCTCCTTCATTTTTTCACGCGTGTCATTTTTCTCTATTTATTTACAAGTTTGTCACCTTCCTGTAGTCAATTATTAAATTGCTCTCATTGTCACACCATAAGCTCTTGTCACACCAAATGAGACTGTCACACCTGATCCATCCCCTATCATTGAATAAAATCTAGCCTGTAAAGTATTACCATTTCAGGTAAGGGGCAGTATTGAAACTAGGGTCGAATGTATATATTTATCATAAAGCTCCTAAAATGTTTAAGATAACTATGTGTATATAACCATTTAAAAAATGACATATCATAAGAAATGAAGAAACTAACTAATTAATTAATTAGCATCATTAGGATCATGTTCTTAATGACCGAAATTTACTGAACTGGGCTAAGGGAAAGTGAACAGAGCTGAATGCGACTGAACCGCTAAACTTAACTTAAATCAATAAGAGAACAGGCTCTAGCTAGTTCCATTCATGCATAATTGTATTACTAATTATTGGAAAATGTGCACATGCATGTTGTTTCAGGTTGGTGGATATGCAGAGGTTTATAAAGGAAATTTAACATTTGCTACAGTAAGAGGAGCTGGACATGAAGTGCCAATGTATCAGTCAGAGAGATCACTCCAACTGATTAAATACTTTATTTCAGGGGATAATCTACCCAAAATGTCCGATATGATTTAATTAGCCTTTTTCTTAAAAAAAATATTCCTTATGTTGCCTTTTTGTTTTTTCTTTTTGTACTCAATAGGACTGCAGTCTAAGCTAGGCTGCTAATTAATTATTCCGAATAAATTTATTTAATGTTTGATGTTGTATTGTTTGATCGAAATGAAGGAAAAACTAAACATTCCATTGACTTCCAATTCATGTACTATTGTTTCTTTCTCTAATCAACATATAATGCATTTGGATTAGTAAATTACGTCAACAATGTGCGACTACATGAAAATGCCGAAAAGAGTCGCGGGATCGTTGTTGGGGTTATAAGTTGGAATGCAGGGGATGATATTCTAATTTAATGTAGTTGATAAAACAATTTTAAAAATCAATACTTAGTTTATTATTTTTCTAGCTTTATGGTAGTCACGAATACATCAGTCTAAGAGTCAAAAATAGCTCAGGGGGTAGAATTAATATATCGCAAGGGTACTTTAGGTGGACTTTTTATTCTTTTGGTTCTTTTTATGGACATATATATGTTAAAGTATGGGGAAATTCTATGGTCATTTTGTTTTTTACAAAGTAACCATTATTTTGTTTTGTATTTAGGTAGCAAATTAAACAATAAGAAATTGATAAAGTATATAATATTATATATTTAATTATAATGGTTATGTTAACATAAAATAAATAAAAGCCAAGCTAGCCAGCCACATTATTTAATTTAATTAATAGTAATTTGAGATCCTCTCTTCGGGTGGCGATATGCATGGAGAGCTAAATCTCACTGCAGGGTTTAGTGCAGTAGCAGCGGTGACCGAGTCCTTGGCAGCGACCATCAAGGAAACTCTCCGTACGGCAGACTTCAGTGCAACGGGTGCTGAAGCAGAAGCCCTTATACTTAGAACTCAGAGTCCAGCAAAGCTTGAGATCAGAAATCTCAGCTCCTTGAGTCCCTGAAATTAATTCACTCATTATAATATATATCTATATAGATGCATTCAAGTTTAAAAATAAAAATAAAAAAAAAATATGTAAGGAAGAAAATCAACCAGAGGGCTGAAGTATCAGGATCAAGACGATGACAGCAGCAGCACAAACATTGATACAGCAAGCACCCATCTTCCAGATATGAATTATGTATAGATGATTAATATTTCAATCTTAGATTGCTTAATTGTGGAGAATAAGAATGTTATGCAGCTCCTATTTATAATAATCGATCATCTTTTCTTTAATCTTGCTTTTTAATTATTTTTAAGAATATATTTCAAATATGGTATTTTCTAGCACCGTCACTCTCCCATCATTATTTTTCTTTTTTGGTAAAAGCTCTACCATCATTATTAAACTCATCTGCGAAAAGTAAAGTTAAATTTGAAAAAACAACTCTCAAAAAGTATAGTCTCTAATATTTTATTTTGATGGTTAATCTAAAACGCAAAGTCAAACAATGTTAGATCAAGTAATTAAGGATCTCAATCGGGTAATTTTTTAAAAAGGATCTCAATCGAATTAACATAACTATGAACTGAATTTAAGTTAAAAGCAACTCAGATATAGTGTTCGCAAAATAAATTATCTGTAAAAGAATTTCAGCTTTATACAATTAACAGACTTTGTTAAGATCTATTGCAATTACGATAAACAAAATCCAACAAAACGCGTAAAAATTGTTTACTCAGTTCACCACTTAATGTGAATGATGGTGTCTGGAGGCACTACAAAGTCAGGATAATTACAGACCACATGCAACTCTTTTTAAACCTAACCGCTTAAGGAATCCCGACCTAGAAAAACCTTCCAAAAAAAGGGAAGTCTAATACTAAAGTAGGGCCTAATAGTCTCCAAAGCCCAACAAACTTTGTAATTATTTACTACTGCTTTCATTGTAAAATTATAGTATTCCAACTTAGCAGCTAGGCTATGGTGAGAGAGTCCCTCACTTACTATTTCAATGGAGTTTTAACTTTAATCTAGTTACCAAACAAAATACACCCACCTAATTAATTTAATGAATTTAAAGTAATAAAATCCTAATTTATTTTGTTTACAACACTTCTAATTAGTATCCTACTTAAATCAAACTCTATTTCAACATTAATTTATAATTCTAATAGATTATCTAGGTTTCAATCTTTTATGTGTAAATTTAACATAAATTATTTTAATATTAGAGTTTAGGGTTTATAAAGTTAGGATTTAGGGTTTATAAAGTTAGGATTTAGGGTTTATGGGTTTAAAATTGTTAGGGTCTAGGGTTTATAAAGTTGGGACTACGGGTTTATGATTGTTAGGGTTTAGGGTTTATAAAGTTCGGGTCTAGAAGTTTAGAATTATTTGAATTTAGGGTTGTTAGAGTTTATAAAATTAAGGACTATGAGTTTATGATTGTTAGGGTCTACGGTTTATAAAGTTAGGGTCTAGGAGTTTAGAATTATTTGAATTTAGGGTTGTTAGGGTTTAAAAATTAAGGATTACGGGTTTATGATTGTTAGAGTTTAGGATTTATAAAGTTAAAGGTTTAGGAGATTGAGTGAAGAAATTAGAGAATTAATAATAGATTTTTGTTTTTTTAAATTAGATGGTTATTTTGTTTGGTAACTAAATTAAAACTAAAACTCCCTTAGAATAGTAAGTGAGGGAATCCCTCACCATAGCCGGACTGTCCAACTTAGTACCAGAATTTAGACTAATTTTCCGATTAGTCTTTATACCCAGTCCAACTTGATTAGGAGTAATTCTAAAGTATTGTAAACACCAACAGTTCATGAATCATCGCTTAGTACAAGTAATGGTGAGCTGTCGTTAATACTATTTATATATACGAATAGTTTAATGAATCATCGCTTAGATGATTTAAAGTTCTCTCAAGGCAAATTTTAGGAACTTCTAAATCTTTCTTTTGCTTATTAGAAAACAGTCAGCATTGTAGTTGGTTATTCAAAAAACAGTCACTATATCGCCTTAGCAGTAATGTTCAAGTGGTCCTTGAATGTCCAAATTGAATTTGGATATTGACCATTAGATCTAACAATTTCGATTATATTCACATTAAAAACTAAACCTTAGACACTAAAAACTAAACCCTAGACCCTAAATCATCGACCCTAGACACTAAAAACTAAACCCTAAACCCTAAATTATCAACCCTAGATACTAACATGTGACGTGTCATCGAATTATTAGTCCGGAGTATCACATCATCTAGGGTCGATGATTTAGGGTCTAGGGTTTAGTTTTTAGTGTCTAGGGTCGATGATTTAGGGTCTAGAGTTTAGTTTTTAGTGTCTAAGGTTTAGTTTTTAATGTGAATATAATCGAAATTGTTAAATTTAGGGTCAATGTCCAAATTCAATTTGGACATTCAAGGACCACTTGAACATTACTGATCGCCTTAGATGACGTAAAGTTCTCTCATCTCAAATTTTAGGAACTTTTGAATCTTTCTTTTGCTTATTCAAAAAACAGTCACCATTCTAGTTTTCAAGCATAGTTTGTAACAAAACATTCTATTGCTTAATACAAGTTGTATAATGCAAAAAATTGAATTAATAAAAGTGTGGATAAATAATTTAGTAGTCCCAGCATATCTCAAAATATATTTGACCTTGTGATTTTAAGAATATAATAGAAGGTATTTAATGTTTGTTATATGCAACAGTTGATACGACTCTACTTGGAAATCGATTAAGAGGAATCGTTTTGGGGTGGAAACGACTTAAAATACCACTTCGTTTTTCTAGTTAGCGCAAACTGAAATATTATTAACTTCTCGATTGATTGATTAAATTACATAAGCTTAAAGCCTTTAAATAGCAAATCAATAAACCTAATTCTCCTTATAATGAAATACTAATTAAATAGGATATTAATAAAACTACCCCTATAATATTAATAATAAAACTACTCCTAATTAAATAACAACCAATCTCAAACGGTATTATCTGGGTTGTATCATATAGTGTTCAAAAGAGAACGTTCTTTCTCATTTTTGTGATACGTCTCTTGCGTTTCTTGCTTCTTTATAGGTTGGAACCCTTCGGCATCTTGTGGTCATTTGTCAAACACAAAAGGCTTCTCTCTCCATACATTGAAATACTTGGTACGATATATACTATTCTGATTCAGTTAGCATGAACTTCCTGAGAGTTATATACGATTTTAACTATTTATAAGGTTCAGAATATGTTAGAATTATATGATTTTATTACAATATCTAGAACATGTTAGATGAATGGTCCTATAAAATTTAATTACTTGCATTTTATTGGGTTTTGTTTTTTGTTTTTTGTTTTGTTTATTATTTAAATGTTTAGAATGCTTAATTACTATGTGTTTCCAATTACAATATCTAGAACTTGTTAGATGAATGCTCTTATAGAACTTAATTACTTGCATAATTGCATTCTGATTTTGTGTTACTTTACTTATCTATATATGTTCAAAACGCCTATTTGGTTGCATGTTTAATGTCTTGAGAACTTGGTTTATTGTCTAGAATAAAATCTCGAAATGGTTCATTGTGTAGTATAAAATTTAAAAATTGAATTACTTTGGTTGAACTTGACCATGCATTAGCTACAAATTTATGCCAATTATATTGCAGTAGCTCCCTTCAACCCAAAAATATTTAATTTGTTACAGACACAATTTATCCTAAAAAAGGGGAGGACAGTGCTCCCCATAAATTCGAATGATAGTTGAGACGATAATCGTCCTTATAAACTGGGACAACATTCATCCCTGTAAATCGAGACGACAGTTGTCCTCACAGTTGTCCCTACCTGTGAAGACAAACGTATGAAAAGTTATTCCCCATACTTGCATATGGGTAGCACACCTAGATAATTGAACTCATGTATTACTGAGTACGAAAAAGAATAAACAGAAAAAAAATTATTTGATAGGTCTAACTAGCCTAGTTTGACATTTTGGGTAGATTTTTTCCAGAAATTAATGAAGTTTTTAATCATTGCGAGTGATCTCTTTGGCTGATAGAGCGGCACTTCATGTCCAGCTCCTCTTACTGTTGCAAATGTCAAATTTCCTTGATAAACCTCTGTATATCCACCAATCTGAAACATCATTCATACATATTATACAATTGTTAATTTGGGCATTAATGTGTTTTATATGCATGGTGTTCAAAAGAGAGTTCTTTCTCTCCTTTTATTTTCTAGCCCCTAACACACCAAAACGAAGAAGTTTTGATGTGTTGAAGGTCAATTTTTTTTCTTTTAAAGACCGAGACTTGCTCGGTTGAATTCTATAAAGTCAACCCGAAGATAAGATGCAATTCATGTCGAGTTACGAAATTATAATTACCTGTCCATTGACAAACCAAGGGTGCCATTCTATTTCAGTTTTAAGGTTCAATTTCTTCAACCGCATACTGAGTTGAAGTAACAGGCACTACTCCATCAACATCACCACTGCATATATATATTTATCTCAAAACCATAAGTTCAATTCTAAGAATTTTATTTATTTATTATAATGTGAATTCATTTAAAAGATATAAATACCTATATATCAAAACTCTTAATCCATTATCCATGAACTCTTGTAGTAAGGAAAGGGTGCTTGTGGCTTTATCATTCCATCTAGTCAGTCTGCTACAATGTGTCCACTCATGATCAAGTTTGGTCACATTAGCATGCATTGCTTCTTGAACTTGTGCTCTATTTAAATATCCATTCACATAATCTTTGCAGGGATCAAACTTCGTTACCTGCACCACGAAACTAATTAATCTTTTAAAGTTATTAACTTAAGTATCTATATGCTAAATTTGAAGCTCATGATTTAGATAGTATTGAAAAACTTACAGAAGCCTTCTCGGGTTTTGAAGTTAGATCGACGCTGGGGCATACAGGGACATAGATGTTGTAAATATTAATACCCCTAGTATCAAAGATGGTTTTTTCAAGTGCTGAAATACACTCCTGACTTGAGTTTCTCTGGCCTGACTGTACCAGGTAACTACAATTATTTCGAATTATTTCACTTGTTTCTGGTGATATTAGAGCATGGCTTCCAAAGTAGTCATACCTCCCTCGAAAAAGTGCTTCATCATCTATAGCTGCATTTCCAATCTGCATTTTGATTTTATATAACAAGTACTAGTAATTTTCAATTTAAAAAACTACAGATATATCAAATTTGTCCTGGGAAACAGTGGAAAAAATAAGGCTAAAAATAGTTCCTAATTTCTTTTATATTTATTCATGTTCTCAAATTTGTCCTGGAAAACAGTGGAAAAAATAAGGCTAAATATGTTATCTTAGTGTGTTATACTTGTAATTATCCTCACGTATGTATTATGTATAAATACTATTCTCTACATCAATAATACTCACTGGTTGCCTCTTCCTTTACGATAATTCCAAACTCATGGCTACCATTGTCAAGTTTCAGTTGATTTTTTATTGGAATTCCCGGTCATGATTTTGTGTTTGTTTGCCGAGATTTAAGATGTTGGGTTAGGTTTAAATTGATTTTCGAGTCTTTATTTCGTGTGTGCTTGATGAGTTTGGATGATTTGGTTTTGATGTAATTAATTTGAAGTTTGTCTAGAAGAAAAGAGGTAAACGTATATTAGAGGTGGACTATGGCTTTTATTTTTTTGCAAACATATGGAATTTTGATCAAACTATCAAAATGACGTTAATTACATCCGAAAATTAATATATTAAAAATTGATAATATTTTAAACAACTTTAAATCTTCAACTTTTTAATTTTAATGTCACTTTAGAGTTGTTTAGCCATGATAGAGAAAGTAAATATTTAGAGAGAGAAAGTTCCAAAAATTGTCATTTTTGAAAATTGAAAGTGTGATTATATTGTAAATGTCGTCTTGAACAACTTTAATTCTTGAAATTTTCTAAATTGAGGTCGTTAACTATCATTTTGGCCGTATTTACTCATTTTGCTAAAATTGAGAAACCATAGTCCTTGAATTTGACAAAAAAAAAAAACAAACCACAAATTTTTATTTAAAACAAAAAGAAACCATGAAGATTGTTTTTGGAATTTGTCCTATATTCAATTTCATAGCAAAACACTAAAGTACACTCGAAATTCTCCATTAGGATGTTATTAAAAGAGTTAATATCTAATTCTAAAATTTGGAACCACATATGTAACATTGTGGGATAAATTTTACTTTTATTTTCTAAACTTCATTTTAAGAGTTTTTCTATTTTATTTTTTATATATATATATATATATATATAGCAATAAAATATCACCAAAAATTCATAAGGAGAATTCCCTCATTACATTACCATATATTACCAAGTTGTTAGATTGTATTACCATAAAACAATCTTTGAGACTCTTCATATAAAACACGTTAAGTATGAATTAATTTTTGATTGCATTAGCTTAATTGAGTGTTTTTCTAAGTAATTGAAGAAGATGAATTCGATGAAGTTTTTTCTATCTATTCTTTTGCTTGTCTTGTTGCTTCAGACTAATGGTAAATTCTACTCCCATTTTTACTTCATATTTCTTAATAGAATGTAGAAGAATTATTGGTTTTTATTTTTTTGATCTAATCAACATATCGTTTAGTTTTCGTTTTTTCAAAACTAATTGTTTACTTTATTTTTATTTTCGAAAAATGCAATAGCTAATCTCTAAGGACTTTTATGGAAGATTATCAATGTGTTATATAAAAGTGTATATAGAGAGACAAATTGTTGAATTGAAGTACATTAAACACGCCATTATGCATATACTAATGTTAATAAGTTGTCTATCCTACATTCTTTTGAGTTCAATATAAGAACTGAACAATGTCATGTCTTGTCATAATTCAAATATTAATAAGTTGTCTATCCTACATTCTTTTGAGTTCAATATATCCCTGATAAATGTTAAACATATACTATATATATGTGTAGAAATGGGGGTAAGGTTGACTTTAGGGAAGGAATGCGTGCAACAGAGCAAAACGTACACAAATATATGCATTGATGGTGGCATGGTCGCCGACTGCAATCGGGCTTGCAAAAACGAACAATTTGAATATGGCACGTGCGGTGAAGGATCCATCTTACCTACATGTTTTTGTCATAAACAATGTAATTAGATCATGTTCAAGGACCATTTCACCAGTAATTATAACTTTTATGTGTAAGCTTTGGTTCTAATAATAATGAAACTAATATGAGTTTGGTCTTATCTTCTTCTCTAATTTCATTTTCAATGGCAATTAGTTAACTTTAAATGCATTGTTAGCATTATTTTCGAAATAATTTTGATTTCAACATTGAAAAAAAGTGCCTCTTAGATCATTAGTTGCACTATAAAAACTTGACTAGAATGGCTTTCATAAATAAAGTAAATGAAATTTAAATGCAAAATCGGCACTAAATTTTTTGAGAAAAGTTCAATTTTATTGATGGGAAAGTTATGATTACGATTGTTAAGACGAAAAACATCTCCAATATAGCTAACCCAATCGCAAAATTGATTATAAAATAAATAAATGGGAGAACTGAAAGACTATATCACTACAAGAAAATGCTCTATCACCTATGCTTTGTACTTGTATATGATAGATTGTCATGGAACTCCCAGTGTAACATGGACTGCTATTAGATAACCTTCTAGATCGTGCACATGCCCCATTTACTCATACATCTACATCTGCAAAAGGATGGACTGCACCATGGTTTGTTCTTGAACTTCGATGATGTTAACACTTCAAATTTGGAAGTAGAAACTCTGTGTTGCTTTTAGTTTTGATTTAAACTTTTCTTCTAATTTTCAGCTTGGTGAAATTTTTGACACCGGCATCTGGTCTCCAAGGATATTGGGACCCATATCCAATAGATATGGAATTTCGACCGCCTTGTATGGTGTTTTCGACTATTGGGATCTCAAAGCCTAGAAAGCTAGAGGGAAAAAAGTACAAGACAATGTGCAACTCACCTTCACCAACTTCATATTTTCTTGCCTTCATCTAGAGGAAAGACTAGGCTACTTTACAGAATGTCGCTAGATTTCGCTCCCATACTGAAAAATATTCCTTTCATGCACTATGTATGGAGACATTTTGCTGAGCAGGTAACTCTTTTGTTCAAAAGACACTTTTTATGTCATGAGTTTTTAAAGAGTATAGTTTCAACTTTTTAGCCACATTGCATCACTCTGCATCAAGGTTCTATGCAGCTTTGGTGTCATGGAGATAGACTTCGGCTATGCTAAAATCGTATGGCACCAAGACTTCCTCAAGCCTTAGTTCAGCGAATCGCTTCTTAAGGAATATCTCTCCTATAACCCCTTTACTGAATTCCTACTTCCGAGATTATGTTTGAACCTAACTAAATACTCGTAAGCGACTTACCAATAACTTCCGCAAGGACGTGTATAAACCCTCAACCACTGTAAGAGGGTGGACCAGGGGCCTTGATGGCCCATAGTGCCGTTAAAGCTCCTTCCATATGGAGAAATCTGCCATTCTTTCCCAAGGTTGGATGCGGCCTCCTAATCTCCAATGAACTATGGTGAATCATTAGGTCTAGTGCTGATTCACTAGCCTGAGGAAAACAGAATCCCACACACAAGTCCCCACTCTAACTAACTTGAGGTTTCAGAAGAACGATAATTGATCTGTTCTGTACACTACTCCTTACAGAAGCATCTGTACAAGTTAGTTTTGCTGCTCAATATATCTAACTTGAATGTATGAATAGGTATTAAACGAGGATCTGCGGCTGGTACTTGGTCAACAGGAGCGGATGAATAATGGTGCAAATATATAAAATGTTCCTGTAACTTACGATAAGCTAGGAGTTAGATACAGGCTCTGGAGAGATGCATTGGAAAGGGGAGAAAAACAATTACCTTTAAGCAAATCAACATAAGTCCGGATCCTCTAGAGTTCCAAGGAACTCCATGTGTGGAGTTCCTAAGAAATGCCCCCTTCATGTAACCAAATTCCCAAACTGCACATCATTATTTACGTGCGGGTTGATACCAGCTCCACGGCTAGAGATCCTCTAGAGTTCCAAGGAACTCCATGTGTGGAGTTCCTAAGATCTCAGTCACACAATAAGATCCTAGAGCCCTCATTTAAAGGTAGAGAGAGAAAAAGGTGTTTTGTTTAATTAATGAGGGCCCTAGGATCTTATTGTGTGGCTGAGATCTTAGGAACTCCACACATGGAGTTCCTTGGAACTCTAGAGGATCTCTAGCCGTGGAGCTGGTATCAACCCGCACGTAAATAATGATGTGCAGTTTGGGAATTTGGTTACATGAAGGGGGCATTTCTTAGGCAGAAACTGTTAATATGGAGGCATTAGATTTAGCGTTTTTGTTTCTGCATTCATGTCCTCGCAAAAGATGAGAGAAACTATACACCTCCTTCGTTCAGTTTTGTGTACAGTTGATTCCATTTTGTTTTCTTAAAGATATTGAGATCATTTTATATTGTTTTCCATCAAGATAAATAAAAACTGTTGTTAAGATGGAGATCTCTGTTGTATCATACTAACATTATTTAATGGAAGCTCTACATTTCTCCCTTGTTTTCCCACATCTTCTCCACATCGAAGAGGTGTTTAGAGGTAGCAGTTAGTCATATTATATTCCTGGTTATATAGGCTTAATACACAAAAAAACCCTTTAAACTTGGTCAAATATTGCAACTGTCCCCAACTACCCCCTGAGCTTGGCAAATCGTAACAAATTACCCCCTGAACTTGACAAATCGTAACAAATTACCTCCAATAATGCATAAATTTTTAAACACCCTATAAGATCATTCCATGTGGCATGTTGACTTTTCAAACACCCTATAGAATCATGACACGTGGCACTTTGACTTTTCAAATATTGAATAAGAACATGACACGTGGCATTTGACTTTTCAAACTCAAAATATGGGGTTATTTGTTACAATTTGCCAAATTTGAGGGGTAATTTGTTACAATTAAAAGTTCGGGAGGACAATTGCAACATTTGACCAAGTTTAAGGGGTTTTTTGTATATTAAGCCTGGTTATATATGATGTAAATGCGACAAACATGATCCTCATATCAGCCTAAATTATCTCTCTAAATCGTTTTGTTACGAAAAAAATTGATAGACCTATTCCAAGGTATTATTTTGCAAACTTCTAGTTCACTATAAAATTGAACACTTTAACATGTCTGTGAGTGTTACTTCAACCACTGTTTTTGAAACAAAGACACCTTGACCACTTGGTATCTACTTAGACGTCAAAATGAGAACTCCGACTGGACCAATCAAGCCACATAAAGCCATATAAGTGTTTAAATTCTGACTAATCTCTAAATATACCTCGACTAAGCTCCAAAGGTCCTGAATTGCTCTAGTATAAATTAGCTCTTTCTGATACACTAAATTCAACTATTCGATATTGAAATTCAAACCCTTGTACACTTATTTGTTCATTTGAAATTACACAAATTACACCATGTGTTTATTTGAAATTACACCCTAAACATTAAGCTTGTCTGCCTATGACGCTCAAAATCAAATATTCAATTTCGATCGACTTAAATGCGTAGGCACGAAAAATTAGAATTCCAAGAACATGGGCTGTCAACCAGAACCGGAGTTTTTTACTACACGGCTTACTTATAAGTGTTGAGAGGACAAAAATTGACAAGTATATTGTAACATATAAGACGTGTACAACTACAAATTCATCCACCAAATGGCAAAAGATGGCAAATCTAGGTGCACAACAAAGTCTCAAACCACAAATTCTGTAGAAAATTATTGTCATTTTCATTTATTTCTTTACATAGAAGGCAAAATCACCCCAATTTTATTCCCAAATAGTCATATTTGCTACATATAAACAGGGGAACTTAGCAAGAATCACATTTATTATTACATCTAAAACAACAATTACAGAGAAGATCCACAAAATGGACAGAATCTAAACTGAGACTCCACAACCCGATCACAAAACCGACACCTTAAGCTCTCCGAAACGACAGATGAAGACACCGAATCGGGCGGCAGAGAAAAAGATTCAGGAAAGATGAATTTACAGTTGTTACAGTACATAGCAGGATCTTTAGCAGGCCATTTCCAGACAGGAACGAAGAAGAGCTTCAGAACCTTATCGTATTCCACGAGATCAGCCATCGAACTGCAGTTCATGCATCTTCCAGCGCCTGATTTTATGATCTTGCTCACCTGCTGTTCTATTCCTCCCGCGAAGAAGAAGAACATTTTTTGTTTCTTTTGATTTTCTGCCGCTGAGTTTTTCAGTTCGTTTAATTGAGGAGGTCGCCTAAACAAAAAAATAAATTTAAGGAGGCCGCCTGATTTTTCTGGAGGGTTCCTAACACTACTTTGTGTTAAATTGTGAGACCTACCGTGACGTGACGTGACGACTTGTTTTTTTAGACAATGACAATTTGTTCTTTAAGTTGAAGAGTTAACTGATAAAAATGAACAACTTTAAAAGATAATGTATAATTATAAAATAATGGTGAATAATATGTAGCATACTTTCCACATATAAATGTAAAATGTTAATTATTCACTCAAAGTTTTATCAAACAACTTTTGAAGCCATTTTTAACATTACAATTTGACTTTTTTAAATTACTATGAAATACTAATTAGTTAAAATTCAGCTAAATTCATGTGTTGTTCCGACCATATTAGTCATTTAATTATCTATGTAATTATTTTATTATTAAATAAAATAAAATTAAAAAGTATAAATCAAAAATCGAAAGAATTATTAAAAAATACAAATAGTTAGTTAAGTTGTGTAGTCATATTTAATTAATGAAGTTAGTAAATAAATAATTTACCTTATTACAGTCATCTAGTTCTTCAACTAGTTAAATTCAGATCATTTAACTAGTGCTTTAATAAATATCAGCAAGTCATCATAGGGCAATAAAAATTTGCGCATTTGAAGAGGTAATTTGATAAGGGCCCATTGATTTGTTATTGGACTAAACATAGGTAGGCTTTACTAGGACTGGAAGACTGAAGCCCAAAAACAACTACCTTCGCCATTGCCACTCAAAAATGATCACAAACAAACCCATATTATAAATTCAAAGTCTTGGTCTACTTTTATCAAAAAGAAAAAATAAAAGTCTTGGTCTACTAATTGCTAATTTTGAGAAGAGGAATTGGAGTGATATCCACATATATACAACCACTGTTTTCAGCTTTGATTCGAGGTTAGTACTTTTGGATCATGCTCTTAATATTTGATCTGATACATGGCAAGTTTGATTATTAGACCACAAAATCCTTTCACTTTAATAACATACGTTTGTCAAGTTGTAACTCAAGTGAAACTTGATGGAATTCTGTTAATGTTTCTAAGAATAATTGGACATAAGGTGAAACAGAGTGTAACTGCTATCAAATTCGATTAAACGTATTCGAGCTTGATGAAACTTTGTGTTACTGTTTCAATCTATTTCACCTGAGTTGAGTTGCTTTCAATTTCAGAAAAGTAATGTAAAAGTCAACTGAATTACATGTTACTTAACTGATTGAACTAAAAGCTCGAGCTTATAGTTAAGGCTTTGCTATGGTTTTTACATTTATCTACATCAGATTCAACCTTTGTTAATATGTTCCAAAAAAGTTTCCATATGTTTTACATGAATTTCGCAAAAGATGAAACTGAGTGAAACTCGATGACAACTTTATCTTAATATTTTAGAGGGGTATCACAAAAGCTGAAACCAGTTCAGAGTATTTTCAATTAGTTTCATATGAGTTTCAATCAAAGGTGAAGCTCATTGAGATTCATGTGATTCAAGTGCAATTTCTTGAAACTTAAGTCAAATATTTGTGTTAATGTCTTAAAATAGTTTCAGTTACTACAAGTTTCAATTCAGTTTCACCTTTTGCGGTGCGACAAACATATAATTAATTAAATCTCTTTCAAGTAATACTTTGCATGAAGGAAGTAGCTTCTCGTACCAAAAACTTGAAACTTTTCGATGAATTTACGATTCATATTAGCATGAACGTATTTGCATTGGTGCAGAGAATCAACTCTGAAAAATGGCAGAAAATCTCTGGACAAGCAACAAAGATGGAGATTTTGTGATTGACATCCCCGAAAGTTTGGAGGTTAGATTACGCTACGAGGCCTGCATATCTCGAGTCCCTGCAATTTTACGTAGAGTAAATGAAGCAGCTTACAATCCTCAGCTTATATCTATAGGTCCTATACATCATGGTAAACATGAATTACGCAACATGGAAACCCAAAAGCTGAGATATTTAAAACTATTCTGTCAAAGAATTCAAGGGAAGACACAAAAACAAGCTGTGAATCATCTTTTTCACATTATCAAGCTATCCGAAGAACAAATTCTCCATTGTTACGACGATCCGTTTGATGAACTTAGCAGCTCTCAATTTGTGAAGATGATTTTATTAGACTCTGTATTTGTTGTAGAGTACTTGTTAAGAGACAAGGAAGCTTCAAAACATGAGGATGATTTTGTAATAGGTCAGCCCTCTATAAGAATGGCCATATCTTTGGATTTACGACTATATGAGAACCAACTTCCCTATTTTGTTATCGAGAAATTATACTACAAAGTTCTCATTCCTACACCTTATGACTTTGGTGTTCTTACTGTTTCTTGGCTTTACCAGAAAGAACACGTAACTAATCCAACAAGATTAAGGGAAACGAAACATTTTATAGATATGGTAAGACATTCAATTTTCGAGGAATCTAATATAACTTCGGATCACATTCCACTTGGTTATCTCAAATACAGTGTAATAAAGCTCAAATACAACGCGAGTAAACTTCATCGAGCAGGAGTGACGTTTGAGGCAGTATATCACCGCTGCGGAGCTAATCATAATTTCATTAATCTAGATGTGAAATTCGTAAACGGCGTGCTAAAAATACCATTCTTTGGAGTTCCGGATGTTTTCGAACATTTTGCTCAGAACATGATGGCTTATGAGCAACGTCATTACCCATATCAAGCTTACATTAGGAGCTTCTTTTTTCTGATGAATAACCTTATCCATAGTGGTGAAGATGTGGAATTGCTTGTTGATGCTGGAATAATAGTGCAATGGCTTGGAAGTAGCCAAATGTTTGCAGATTTTATTAGTAAGTTGTGTAAAGGAATGAATGATCATGTAAGCTGTTATGATGATCTTTATGAGCAACTAAATGAGCATTATGAGAATAAGTGGAATCATAGGAAGGCAACATTGAGACTTGTGTATTTTAGTAATATTTGGAGAGGTACAGGGACTATTGCAGCAACTTTACTTCTCTTCATGACTTTGATTCAAGCCATAGCATCTATTAAATCATTACTCTATAATTAGGCTTAATTAGCCTTTTTATACATGCCCTTGTGTTTCTTTCCTTTTCATACATGCATATTATTATTGCCTCATCTGTGAATTATACTTATGGCTTTTTAATCTCCACTTTTTCGGATTCTAATAAGTTTATATCTAACAGTAACTTACTAAATCTAATTTCGTCATTTTGTTTGGAATGTATATACATACTGTTTGGCAGACTACACTTACAAGGTACTTGATCTCGGTTGATCTACGCTCAAAACCAAAAAGTTCAAAATTTAAATTTGCTTAAACTATCATTTGCATCAGCTCTACAATATTAATTAGAGGGTTATTTGTTGTTAGCGGTCAAAGGTTAACCCACCTTGACTTGGAATTTGGCTTCCTATGTAGTCAAATCAGTATAGAATGTGCTCATAGTAAGCATTTGAACTTTAAAATAAGCCTCTATGGGTGCAGGAAACTCCAAAATATGGAAGACAATACAAATAAAGATGGAGAGTTTATGGAAGAACTTGTCAGTGACATTCCAGAAAATTTGGAGCTTACTTTAAACACTGAGACTTGTATCTACAGAGTTCGCCCTTCGATTCGCAAAATTAATGAAGCAGCCTACATTCTTCAGTTGGTATTGATCGGCCCTTTTCATCACGGTAAGCCTGAATTACAGAACATGCAAATCCAAAAACTCAGATACCTAAAACCATTCTGTCAAAGAGTAAAAAAAATAGTGACAGAAACACAAGTTGTGAATCATCTTTCGAGCATTATTAAGGAATGTGAATCCAGTTTCGCCGTTGCTCCTTGAGCTTTTATTGCGAGATTATCACACAGAAGAGTACAAAGATGATTTTCTTATAGGCCAACCATCCATGTTACATGTTGTTAGGATCGATTTCGTTCCAATCGAAAATCAGCTAACATATTTCATACTCAAGAGATTATATGATCAAACCCCTATTTCCAATTGCAACGATTTTCATAAACTTGTTTGCTTTTTTGTCGGTCTAAGCCTACCGAAGGTAATTTCAAGCTACATGGAGGGACTGAATCATATAGTAGACTTGATGAGATTTGGGTTTTAAGATACAGCTCTGCTAAAATTAAAACATGGTGGAACTCCTGATTGCAAGCTGAAATATAGAGCAAACAAGTTATATGAAGCAGGAGTGACATTCGAGGCGGTTAAAAGCAACTGTGATTTTATGCTTGATATAGAATTTACGGTCGGAGTTTTGAAGATTCTGGTGATTCAAGTGCACGACTTCTCCGAATTGCTGTTTTGAAATGTGATGGTGTTTGCGGTATTATGGTTGTCTTTACAAGAAACTGAATGAGCATTATGAGAATAAATGGAACCACAGAATGGCAACACTTAGACTTGTTTATTTTAGTAATCTTTGGAGTGGTGCTGGAATTGTTGCTGCTGCTTTTCTATTGCTTTTGACTTTGTTGCAAGCTATAAGTTCCACTAGATCACTGTAATCTCAGTGTCGGAATGGGAAGTGCTTCTACACGTGTAATGGATCCGACCAATTAGAAAAGAGAGGCATGTACCATTATCATATTGAAAATTCTGATTTCCTACTTGTGCCTCAGTTTAATGATCCCTTATTGGTAGCATTTCTCCGTTTCGTGTCCGTTTTGGAAATGGAAACTCACGGACACTAGTAAGAAATATTTCTGGACGCATTTCTGTAAATATTGAAAATAGGAAACTGTTTTTGCAGAGCATTTGTATTGCCAAGAGACACTATCCCTACTCCCTACTAAGAACAAGCAGGTCTAGAATTATAATTTGAGTAAAACCGGTACAACATACTCTTACATTTGATTTTATACATGCCAGTAGAACATACTGTTGTCAAGTTCTAAATCAAGTGAAACTTGATGAGAACTGTGTTAATATTTTTAAGAACAATTCAACAATAGTTTCAATGAGTTTCACAAGGGTGATACAGAGTGGCACTCGTACTCAATTTGATTAAAACCTGTTGGAACTTGATGAAACTTTGCGTTATCGTTTGGTATCCAATTTCACAGAAGGTAAGATTGGTTAAAACTAATTTAAAACTCAATACAAACATGTTGATCATTAAATGGAACCTTTGGATTAATGTTCCATAACTAGTCTCTCCACATGTTACATGAGTTTCAGAAAAGAGCTTAATACTTATTGAAATTCAAGTGAAACTTATGAAAACTTTATCTTAATATTTTAGAAGGGTCTCACAAAAGATGAAAGTGTTTGATACTTATTGAAACTAAAGTGAAACTCAGATGAAATTCTTGTTGAAATCACTGAAACCAGTTAAAACTTGATTAGACCCTTTGTATTAGAAAGTTTCAATTAGTTTCATATGAGTTTCATCCGGTTTCACAAAAGGTGAAACTAGTTGAACTTCATGCGAAACTCAAATTCAACTTCTTAAAACTTGAGTGAAATATTTGTGTAAATGTCTTAAAATACTTCCATTCAATTTAGAAGTGTTGCTCTTGAGTTACTACAAGTTTCAATTCAGTTTCACGTTAGTTCGACAGACATATAGTTAAATATCTCAGGACGAAATTCAAGTAATACTACCAAAAATATTTTGTAACTTTTCGAAAAATTTAGGAGCTACTGTATTTGCATTGATGCGGAGAATCAACTGTGAAAAGATGGCAGAAAATCTCTGGAAATGCAACAACGTCTAAGATTTTGTGATTGACATCCCCGAAAATTTGGAAGTTAGATTACACTTTGAGGTCTGCATATCTGGAGTCTCCGTGATACTAGGTAGAGTGAATGAAGCATCTTACACTCCTCAGCTTATATCTATAGGTTCTATACATCATGGTAAACCGGAATCGCAGAAAATGGAAATCCAAAAGCTGAGATATTTAAAAGTGTTCTGTCAAAGAATTCAATGGAAGACACAAAAACAAGTTGTGAATCATCTCTCACACATTATCAAGCTATCCAAAGAACAAATTCGCCATTGTACGACGAGTCAGTTGACGAACTTAGCAGCGCTCAGTTTGTGAAGATTTGTTATAGAGTAAAGGGACAAGGAAGCTTCCAAATATGAGGATGATTTTGTAATTGGTCAACCCTCTAAGAATGGCCATATCTTTGGATTTACGGCTATACGAGAACCAACTTCCATATTTTGTTATCGAGAAATTATACTACGAAATTCTCATTCCTACACCTTATGACTTTCTTGTACATACCGTTTCATGGCTTTACTAGAGAGAACTCGTTATCAATTCATCAAGTTTAAGAGAAACAAGGCATTTTATAAATATGGTAAGACATTCTGTTTTCGGGGATTCTAATATGATTTCGGAAAACATTCAAGCCATAGTATCTATTAGATCATTAATCTAATTAATTAATTTTAGCGCATTTATACATTTTATAATTTTCTTTATCTCCATTCTAATAGCTCAATTAGTACATCTACTAATGTTGGATGAAGAAGCCAAGGATCAAATCTCACTCCTTGCAAATTATCAAAAAAACAATTACATAGCACCAAGCAACCTTTACACACATCAACCATCCATTTTGAATTCAAAAGAACGGTGATAAGAGATAGCGACTATGAGATGAACAAATTGAAGTCCAGAACGAAAAAGAAGAAAATGTGACGGAGACTTCTCAGTATGGTGATTTTTAATACAAGTACATGCGTTTTACAGTCGAGAGTTGAAAAGGTAAGTACTTGCTTCAACAGTTGAGAGTGTTATTTTGCATCCTTAGTCGTCGCTTTGTGGAGATAGGAGACTGAACCACTCCTCCCAAGGTTGGTTCTTTAATGCTTATGGTGTCGGGCATGTTGCCCTGTCTTTGCTTCCAATTTATGAAGTCCAAATGTTGGATTTTGAACTAACCGAAAAAATGGATGCATGAGAGCATCCACAATGGATGGCTCTTGGGAGGCATTTAAGGGGCAGTGTATTGTAGGGAGAGGCACTTAAAGGGCATTTGAATTTTGAGGCCACCATTTGATGGCCGGCATTGGAAGGGGATTTTAAGGCCACTTTGTGAGTGTTTTTTTACAATAATTATTTTTTTAATTACAAGCGGATCCACCAACAATAGATGAAATTTGAAAGAGGCATTCAAGTAGCATTACAATAGTGTAAAGTAGTGATGATTGTCAAATTGAAATGCATCCCATTACGAATGCTCTGATATTAAATCATGTTATTACAATTATATCTAATGCTTTTGGAGTTAAAACAAAACGTGCTTTTGGAAATCAAACCTTTCCCACCACATGGTGGGGCGTGAAATTCACACGTCCGGAATAGGTTCAAAGAAAAAAAGTTAAAGTTTTCTCACCTAGGGGCAAGATGTCTTTTGCCAGGACTGAGCGTGGGAAAATCCGGCTGCATTTAACAACATCTCAAAATATCATGTGCAAAATAAAGAAATAAATATCCTTTAGTCTTTTTCCACAAGTGCAATAAGATTATACAAAAAGTTAACTACAAATGATATTGTTTTTCTTATATATCTATTATAATTGCCATAGAAAGAAATTAGTTTCTCCTTTTACTTTTCCTTTTATAGGTCAACACATGCAAAATTTGGAAATGGGGAATGAGATACAACCCTACATAAGTACATATCTATTTCAAGAAAATCTTAGAAAGTTCAAAAAGATTAAAGCAAAAAAAGAGACAGACCTGAGACCTTGTTATAATATGTGTATATTTGGTCCCTGGCTTTTTTGTGTGCTACAAATATGGTCCCTAGCTAATTAAGCTAGCTCTATTTATTTTATTTAACGAGCAATTTCAGTGTGCAAAGATGCGTTAAATTCCACTTGTTGATCAGCTTCCCAATTTGCCTTTGGAATAGCTCCATCATGAATTGGCACATATTCCTAATTTATTATAACTTATAAGAATGAGTCATTTTGGAGGACAAAAGAAAAAGGAAATAAGTAATGGGGTTAAAAGTATGAACCTCAAGTTTGTGAAGGAGGTCTTTGGGATTAGAGGCAGAAACAATAATGCTACGTTGAGAAGGCATAATGAAGCCATCATCCACAGCTTTATCAATGAAGGTAAGCAAGAGATTGAAGTATCCATCCACATTAAGCAATCCCACCTATTGATGAGTGTAATTCTCCTTAATTATGAATCAACCATATGTGCTCGAGAGGAAAAAGACAATGATATATAATTTTTTTAATTGTTTCCGAAAATCATATTGGATGCGGAATTAATTAATCTATTTTTGCGAAAACAGTTTAGTGAATTAAGGTATTAAGCTCTCTCTAATATTGTTAGTGAGGCTTGAACCGTAATCTTGATTTTAGCTCGGCCCACTCATATGATAATAACGGTATAATGTTTAGTATCTTACTCTCTTTTTCTTACAGTAACACTTTATTTAAACAACTCCAATTTTGTATTTGTTTAAAAGATTGTCCTTAAGAATTTTTAAATTCCTATTTACTGTTTTTTAAACTTTTTTAAAGCAGTGTACAATAAGGTATTCAACTTATTCAAAGCCTCCCTTTGTTTTCAAGGTCAATCATGAGATTTTAGAGGTCCAAAGGTGAAGTAGCAATATCATGCCTAATAAATAAGTGCAAATAAAAAGATAACTTGCGGAAATTCAATCACATTTTGATATATAATTAATTGGTTTATGCACTCTTCTATTGAAGGTTATACTTATACACTTTAAAAATTGTATCCAGATGTAGATTAAGTGACTAGAAACCCTTAGACCATACGTGAAAACTGAATCTTACTCTGTTCAATAAGGAAAAAAGAAAAAAGAAAAAGACCTTACAAAATGAAGCCAAGTACCTACAATATTTATAGGCGTATGAATTATAAATTTTAAAAAGAAAAAATTTGGGTTGAAGCGAAAAAAAGAAAGGTGGAAGTGAACATACAGGCTTATCATGGATACCGAGTTGGGCCCATGTAATGACTTCCAATAATTCCTCAAAAGTTCCGTATCCACCTGATTATTATATAATTATTATTTTGTTAATTGCATATTAATTAACAGTTGTGCTCACATTGTCAATGATTGACCAAATACAATTTGGTCAATCACCGTTAGATCAAAATCTAAGGATTGAGATTAGTTTGGTAGTTTCATTAGTATCTAATCTCCATCCTTAGATTTTGATCTAATGGTGATTGACCAAATTGTATTCCGTCAATTATTGACTATGTGAGCACCACTCATTAATTAATTAATTAGGATATTAATAGGATTGACATTTACACCTATAATGCCGAGTTAAAGATAACTTCCACTCTAATGCTCGTTTTAAGCCATGGTCAGAACGAAATCGAAATGAGCCGAATTGGTTTTAGAATTTGCAAAGATACCGAAATTTCCAAATCTGATTTTACTATCCCATGAATAATGAAATCGGAATTTCCATTTCTCTCCATGAAGAGTGAAACCGGATTTGGAGATTCTGGTTTATGTGCAAATTGAGAAACCGAATCGGCTCATTTCAGTTTCGTGCTAACCATGATTCGAAAACGAGCATTATAATGAAAATAACTCAGCCATTGTAGGTGTAAATTTTCTTAAAAATGACATATTTTTTTAGGATTAATCCATATTAATAGTAGTAACTAAAATTAGAAAAAAAATAGACCTGGTAAAGCAATAAAACAATCAGAAAGGCGGGCCATCTGAGCTTTTCTTTGATGCATGTCTGATACTACTCTCACCTCTCCTACTGTTTCTCCTGTTATCTTTTTTTTATACATATATAACCAACCAAACCAAACAAACCCAAATTAATTACTACTTAACTTCACCATTTTAACCAACTTAACCATAAAACTATTTCATATGGAGTATATATTATTATTATTATTATCTATTTCTACTTCAATCCACAAATTTGTAATTTACCTCTTTCCTCATCAGAGTTTTGGGTATGATTCTGAAACAACATAAATATAAAAATAAAATATCATTAATTTATTCAAGAAAATTAATAAAAATATATATTTATTTCTTAGTATAATTAAAGTGAGAAATTTTACTGTATGTCAGGCATACGGATGACCCTGGTATGTCAAGCCTATAATTGTTTTTACACGTGGCGTCTCAAACAATAACAATTTAATACTGTGTAATTAATTAACAATTAAATTTTTAATTAATAATTTATATAAAATTCTAGACCCTAAAATAAAAAGCTTAGACCCTAAAAGATAAATTCTAGACCCTAAATCATGAATTTTAGATACTAACATATATAACGTATCATCGAATTATAGAATTGGCAAACAAGATGACACAGTAGTGGCATATACTAAAGAATTTCTAATTAAAGGATTAATAACACTATTCACTCCTTCGCTTATCGAAAATATATATTTCCATTGTCTTCTCATTTATTATTTCTAATGCCAACCCTTTATATGTTCAAAATCTTTGACTTTTGACTTATTATTTACTGCATTTACTTCTGTGACTTTATCCAAAGTTGATGGAATCACAACCAATGATCATTGAGATTTCATAACTTTTAGATAGTTTAGAATGACAAATATTACAGTACTAAATAATATATAAGAGTGTCAAAACGAAGTAGTTTGAATTAAAAATAAAAAAATATTGGCTAAAACCAACATTTTTCAATAGAGAATATGGACCAAAATAGTGATCAAATATTAGATACCCAATAACGTCGCCTCCGCCACGATGAACTTGGTGAGAAACTAAACCCATTAATCCAACACTTCCTCCTCCATAAACAAGATCCAATTTCTTTGACACCTTTTCATTTTGAACACACAAATTAGGATTTTTGGACTCAAATGAAAGAAAAAAAAGATGGAGAAGTAGTAGTTGGTAATTAGTAATCAACCAGTTCTTGGCCAAGTTGAAGAGCAGCATCCTTATAAAAAACTTTGTTGCCTGTACTGCTTCCACAAAATACACAAACTCTTTTGAATCTTGACTTCATCATCACTTTTTCATCCATGTTTTCAGATAAGTTTGCTCTTTTCTGATTGGACACCAGACTCATCCCAAATTTCATTTTTATTTGCTCTCTCTTTTCTTTGCTGCCTGCATTTCAACAAATATATATAGATCAGGAGCCAATATAATATAATACATTACAATAGGAGATATATACATATATAGACGACGACACACATGTGGGGTGGATTACACAAAAGACAGCAACGGATATATGGTATATTATCATTAACAAAGATCGATATTCTAGTGAACGTAAATGTTTTTTCATTTGATATATTTTCTAATGGTAAAGTTATAATTTTTCGGCTACTCAAATTCTTTATTTCTAATGTGAAACACATGTGGTAAATCTTTTGTAAAATAAATGCCTAGTTGTACTTGCAAGCTAAATAAACCATATAAGTTCTATTACCAAACAATGTGGTATCTAATGTTCTTCAATTCAATTGTTTAGTTGTGATATGCTTTTATATAACACATGGTTGAAATTCCGTAAAAATCTTTAGAGATATTAACAAATTGGTTTTGGAAAACTTGGGCTAAAAAATGTGTTAATTATGTAAAAATATTTTAAAAAAACCAATATTCATAGAAATAATGAGAAGTAAAAATGGGAGTAAAATTTACCAATAGTTTGAAGAAGCAACACAAGTAAGAGAAGAGATAAAAATAGCTTGATAGAATTCATATTCTTCATTGTTAATAATTATTTGCAAAAGACTCAATTAATTAAGCTAATGAAATGAAAAAGTAATACATATATATATATGTAGCCTCTTTTTATAGGAAGAGTTCCAAAGGTTGATTTATGGAATACAATCTAGAAGTACTAATATAATCCATATTTTTGGTGAGATCCTATTGCAATATAATTTTTTTAAAAGAAATCATATAATGACATGAGTTTTCTTTTTTTAATGTTATCCAACCACCTTATATACATGACAAATTTTTTATTTATTAAGAAATTCAATAAATAAATATATGAAAATTTCAAATAAACTAAGTTGGAATGATTGAGACAACATTTGAAATTTAGAGGTTTTAAGTTCAGCAGAAATAAAATGTTTGGTTAATGTTATTTAGTTTATTATATACAAATTCATAGTTTATATTTATATAAGATTAAGTGAGACCTTTAAGATTATACGAATAATAACAAACTTAAATAATCACAAGTCAAATATTATATTAAAAGATTGATATAATACTGTTGAGATTTGTATGAAATAATTTTTCTTGTTTATGAAGGACCTGATCTCACAAGCTATAGATATGAGAGGTATCTCCCTCTAATCCGCCGACAAAAAAGAAGAATATTTCTTATTTTGATATTCCTGCCTTTGAGTTTGTAAGTTTAATCGAAGAGTATGAGGATGTTGGCTGGTTGTTTTACTGGGTTCTCATTTTTAAACATTCTGGATGACTTAACGGCTCGTCGTTTCCTCTGTACATGGGGAGTTTCCCATGAGCATATATAAGAGTAATTTCATAGTTTTTCGAATTTATAGTTCAATAAAATTAATTGCATTGGCTTTTTTTATATTGTAGCGGAGTTTTTTGTTATCAATCGATTCTGAATTCGAGTCTTGACAACTCTATTTGAATGGAGGAAAATCGTTTTGTTGTCATTTTGAAATTGGTTAATGTACTTATAAATTTATAAATCGATTCTGTTAAGTAATGAGAAATTTTTATCAAATTTTATAGGTTTTGAGATCATTTTTTAGTGGAAGTACTGCCCAGATTTATTTTCGGATAGTTACATAGAAAACATAAACAATATTTACTATTTTAATGTTACAAAAGAAATATATTTATTGTTACCAAAAAAAAGAAATATATTTATTATTTTTATCAATAGTGGTAATTTATAGAATTCGTGATTTCATATGATAATGCTTAACTTCCATAATGATTTATTTGTGATTTCATATGATAATGCTTATCTTCCAAATTTAATAATTTTGTGGAATTTTTCCATAAAAAATAATTTCATCAACAAATACAAATACATGAATTTCTTAAATTTGTAGTTAATATTCTAATGGGAAAAAACTGAAATTCCTAAATCCATAGACGTTAGGATGAAAAGAGAAATTCCACAAATTTGAATTTCTTAATTCGAAATTGATTTAATACAAACAAATCTATGCATTTATTTCTTAGAATAACGAGATAAAACAGCAAAAAAGAGTTAAATATGGTAACAATTCAAATAATGATAATGAATTTGATAGGAGAATGAAAGAAACATTAATGCAGAAAAATGAGTATGAGTTTCTGCTAGTTGAACACTGCAATATGAGTAAGTAGGGAGGAGTGATGTAAATTATTTTTAGTGTTTATTTCGGTACGAGGATTTGTTGGTTTTACATTTTTGCAAATAAACGACCGTGATTTCCAATGTTTGAAGAATTAAAGGAATTGTTGTTTTTTATGATGAAAATGGGACAATTTTTGTCCTAATTTTTTTTTCAGGCCTTTAACCGGTAAGTTAGAGTTAAATTTAATGGTTATAAAAAAATTATATACAAAAAATGTACTCTTTCATGTCAACAAAATTGACCATTTCCTTAATTTTGCAAAAAATATAAACTACGTTCATTTATTTGTTCAAAGGCAAATCACAATCCTTTATTTGCAAAAATACAAAAATACAAAACCACAAGACACATATAGGAAATTAACCATATTTTTAACTTAAAAATTATTATTTTAAATATTATAATACTAACCCTCAAGTATAATAAATAAATTCACTTTCATTTGATGATACTCTCAGTATGCAAGGTTCATCATTGTATTTTCATTTTAACAATTGTATCATATTTTTTCTTTAAATCCCACGTCTCAAAAACCAATAAAATTCAACACAATGGTTTTGACAAATTGAGCCACATATTGCATTTATTCCTTTTTTGGTAACAAGCGATTTATTCCTAATTGCTAAAAGAATATACATATAAAAGTATCAACATTTGATATAAATTTTTCATTATAATTCTCGAATCTTAAAAAATTATGGAATTCTATTATTTTAAATTAAAGCAATGATAAAAAAAATTAAATATTAAAAATACATTATATATATCTTTAAAATTGATTAAATATTATAAATGTGTTTTGCAAATATTGTCTGTATGGACATTTAAAGCCCGCAAGCTCGAAATTTTTTTCATATTTTTGGGCTAGAGAGATTTGATAATTGCAATTTCAAGTCTTTTGTAGATAGAATGACCTTTATTAGCTGAAAAAAAAGTTATATAGACAATATTTGCAAAATGAAATCACAAAGCATTAATTCTTATTTGGGCTAGAGATAATTAAATGCCGCCCCATTAAAAGGTTGTCTTGGGCCTCATTATCAGAGCCCATTGTAAGGCGCATCTATTTTTAGTCCAATAACAAATTAATGGAGCGGCATCTAATTATCTCTAGCCCAAGTAAGAATTAATGCTTTGTGAATTCGTTTTGCAAATATTGTCTGTGCAACTTTTTCTCGGCTAATATTTTCTGTAAAAAATAAATAAACCATTCTAGCTATAATAGATCTTCGTGACGAACCAAGTCTTGGAATTGCAATTATCAAATCTCTCTAGCCCAAAAATATGAAAAGAATAATGTCCATCCATACTATCAGGAGTTATATTGGCATATTAAATTCTCCGTCTACTCATTGATGAGTGTATTAGCTCAACTACATACACATTCTCCTTCTAAAGTTACGTATCTACAGTCCATAGATTACTTTAGGAGTGGTCAACAACACATTCATTTGATATATCATTTCATAATAGTATAGTCTTTAATTGTGTTATTTAATAAATGTTAGGATTAAAATTGCGTTGATAACTTTGAGATTATTCAGGTACTTTATTCTTCGAAAAAATTGAATTCTCTGATTCTCTTGGAGATTATATTTTATGAGACTTCTGAAGTGATTAAAGAATCTGTATCCATATATCAATTAAGGTTGGCTTGAGTGGTTAAGAGTCTCAAGTCGCTTAAGTCAAGTCTTAGATTCGAGTCTTAGTATATGTATGAAACTTTAATTAGAAGAGAATCTATCTACAAAGTGTCTGACAAATCTCGAACCAAGAAATCCGCAAAATTTATAAAGAAAAAGTGCGTCCCCGTACAATTAAGAGGAGTGAAAAATACCCATGAATAGAAGAGGGGCCCGTATCCACAGAAAGCAAAGGAATGATAGCTCTGAAAAGTCATAATCGGTAATTACAAATGGGCTTTCTTTGAGAGTGTTATTGTGGACCAGTTTTGTGCCATTAACCCAAAGCCTTGATTTCGTACAAATCATAAAAAAAAAAATCAAGTGGAGCAAAATGGGGACCAAATGATCAAATGTTCCATATATATATACACCCAAACTACTACCTTACTCAACAATGACATATCACCAAGCAACCTTTACAAGCCAACCATCCATTTCAAATTCAAAGGAACGGTTCGCGATTAATGAGATGAATAAACTGAACCTCACATACAAAATAAAATAAGCTTGACCGAGACTTATCGGTATGATGATTTTAAATACATCTTTTCGAAATTTGAGGGTCTTAATATGCATCATCAACAGTCTTGTTTTGTGGAGACACACGACTGAACCTTTCCTCTCAAGGGCGGTTCTCGAAAGTCGTGGTGTCAGAGCATTTTGGGTTGTCTTGTCTCTGCTTCTAATGAAATCCAAAATGTTAGGATTTTGCTCAAATAGAAAAATGGATGCATGAGATCGAGTCATGCTATTACAGTTATAAATTGCTACCTATCATGCAATTAAACTTTCCGGAAAAGTTTCTGGATAACATATATATGTATACCGACATCTTTTTATTATATTTTCATATAGGAAAAGGAAATCAATTAGTTAAGCTTAGGCCTATTGCACGGCCACGTATGAAATGAACACATCCATGCAACCATGTCAACAAAATGTTTGAAATAAAAATTTAAATTGATATCATATATTCCGTCAAATTATAATATGAATCGACTAAACTAACTTAAAACTCAATAATATTTTTTATATAAATTTTTAAGTTATGGAGTCATAATAAACTCACATCTACGTTAATTTACAACATATAAATCTAAATTATACCCAATTATTGAGTCAAATATATATCTCCTTATCTTATCATTTTCATTGCGTAATTGGTCATATTCAAGCCAAGAAAATCAAGATTTTGAAATAAAAAAAAAAAAAAAAACCAAAAATCAATTCTGAAGAAGATATTTTCAGTACTAATGTATTCTAATATACTAGTCAGAAACCTGCGCTTTGCGCGGATTATAAAATGTTGTTTAGTTCTTATTTTTATCATTTTTTTCCTTTAGAATGTATCTCTATATTTTTATAAACCATGTAATATTTTCTTTCAAAATAAAATAAAGGATGTAATATTATCATTGAAAAATAAAATACATTTCTCATGTAACACTAAATCAATTCAGAATTAAAGTTAAAAAATAATTGTTTAAATGATGATACAACAATATACAATTTGTTTACAACGACATAACATAATAAATTTGTAATAAATCTATTTAAATTTATGTTAATAGTCATTGCTTTTTACAATTCAAAAGGTCTCATAATCACATTTTTACTAATGCAGTTGCTCATAGCAGTGGTTGTATGTCCGCCGAAAAAAAATTAAAATACAAATTCTTTTACTTTTTAAAAAAATTATGAAAAAACAAATTAGGTAAAGTGATTTTGAGGATAATATTTTGAGGACATTGCCAAAAGGCTGTAGAATAAATTGCATAAATGTGAGAACGACAAAATTATGGAGTTTGACCTACACTTGGAAGATAAAAATTTGGAGTCTTACCTATAGTCAAAAGAGAAAATTATCTGCTCCAATTTTGAAAATTCACCGTTGGACCTTTATCAAACATTTCAAATCGGGTAACATGTAGTTTTTTTCCTCATTATTGAACTTCCGAACTACAAAATAGAAAAAAAATAAAATTAAAAAATGAATTATATCAAAATTTTATATCCATAAGATAATTTTCACTTTATCAATCATTGGCATAGAAAGATATCACATCTTCTACTTCCTTTGCAAATACACTATATATACATACACAAAGAGAAAATGCATTATCAATATATATATTTGACGTGTAAAAGGATAATGGCAATCGCTCTTTATAAATTAAAAAAAAATGCACTTTTAGACAGGAAAATAAAAAGAACGACACCTTTCATTCGAGAGTATAATCTTCATAAACTGCAAGTATTCATCCAATCTTGAATATTCTCGAAATCGTTAAAAATTCATTGATCCAAGTGAGACCATTTGTTTTGTAATTGAGGAGATAAGATACATGAAGAAAACGTAAACAACCTTCTTATATATATTATTACCAACCAAAACATATATAACTTATATAATTAGTATTAATTAATATAGAATAACATAATTAAGAATTTAAAACGTTAAGAAAATGAAGGGTCATGCTATGTTAATTATGAAAGCAAGAGTTACAATCTTTTGGGCATTAATATTTTGTTTCAAAGCATTTAAAATTTTGTAATTTAGATAGAATATATATTTAAAAGTTGTTAAAAATGTGAAAAAATATGGTGTTGACACCTCATCTTTTGATGAGGTGGATGATTGTGGTGAGGGAATATGAGCTCCTCTTTTATATAGATATATAGATTCTATGAGAACTTGATTCAATGACTCTTATATATTGTAGCATTTCCAATGTTATAAGAGAAAGTAGCTTGAACCGCCTAGCTCTATCGCAAGTTACTCAAAATCAAAAATCCAATTAGACCGACTGAATTTTCAATCTTACTTTAGGCACTCAAAATCCAACTTAGGTCTTACTAGTTTCACGAATAGTCTTCAACTAGTCCTTACAATTCTTCGGATACTCGACTAATGTCTAACGATGTTATTATATTAGGTTACGGTAAGAGTTAGTGTTTGGGTTAAATAAATCCATCCTGAAAATAAATATATATGAAGATTAAAATATACGGTAAAGCACAAAAAAACCTCTATGATTTCAAGTTTCTTAAAAGAACTTAAGTTGTTTTTTTTTTCTCAAAAAAATACCCGTGGTCACAAATTTGAACAAAATGGTGACTTGCCAATTTAAAATGTCCAAAATAACCATTTAACGACTTTAAAGTGAAAAATTCAAAGCATTAAAGTTGTTTAGTATTACATTTGCTACACAAGTATATTTTTTATTTTTCAAAATCATCCTTTTAATATTTTTCTTTATTTAACCTTTACTTTTTCTCTTTTAACTAAATATCGAATGCTCTTGAAATTAAAAAATCGAAGAATTAAAATTGCTCAAGAAATATTTATTTTTCTAAAGATTCCAATTTTTAGATATTTAATTAACAGTTTATTTTTGAATTTGTGCAATCTCTTTTAGTTAAAATTTGCAAACACAAGTATTTTTTTCGAAAAAACAAAAATCTCAAAAGTTTTTTTTTTCTTTTAAAACCAAGAAATCATAAGGTTCTTTTTGTGTAGTTTACCCTAAAATATATAAAGCTGGCGTTTATGGATGACCTTTATTTTTCTATGCAAGTACTAATTGGTAGGCCTAGCTATGCATGAGCCCATGACCGCCCATTTCTATTAATGGCTGGATTGTAAGAGTCCCACATATTAAAAGAGTTTTGTTTGCTCATTGTAATACTTGTTATTGATTAACACATTCACTTTACTTCCCATTTTCATTCCATTTTATTCTAATTTAATTTATACTGTAATTTAAACTTTTAATCGTTCTGTCACATCAAGCTTTCTAAGGAGACGACATGCTTAACAATATTAACCATCGTACGTAATTCATAAAATTTGATTCTTGAATACTTTGCCAGAGAGAACGAAGAGTATAATAAAGATTAGAAAGATCATTATCAAACAGCCTAATTCCAATCTGCTAAATAATGATTGAAAAAATGACTATTCTAATTCAACATCAGCTGAACATAAAATGACTCTTAAATTTCAGAAACGACTCTTAAACTTCTAACGATAAAGACACCTAGTAATGATAAGTTTATTATTTCAAGGCTTAATGCACATGTAACCCCCTAAATTACAAGAGATCATTGTAAAGCATTACATATGCTCCCTATTGCATTTCTCTAAATTATATAACTTCTACCATAGTACCATTTAAGGTGAGGAGTTAAAATGACCTAAAGATGCAAGTTTAGGGGTTGCATGGTACCACTTTTGAAGAGTTGAGAGGGTAAAAAGGATGTCCCTTAAGATGATGGCTAAAATGACTAAAAAATGCAAGTTTAGGGTGTTACATATGCATTAAGCTTTATTTCAACAATAATAATAATCTAACTTATGTAATCTAAATGAAGCAGACTCAAGGTCTTGTTTCTCAAAATAAATCAAACCATTGTGTGCTTATGATGTTATCCTTTTGTGTCTTCCTTGTTCCAGTTTTATCTCTTGGCAAACATGCTAACTAAGAGAATACAAAGCCAATGTTAATGTAATCACATAAATAGGCAAACCAAGATTCCATGCTAGGAAGAGTTGTTCGTGGCTACTTGTTCGCCTTATCTCCACTAATGATCAAATATTTGGAAATTTTGACTAAGTTGTTGTTAGATAGTAAGTTCTAATTACTTCCCTCACGATTTACCACATGTGATTGTTATCAGTTTCATTTAGAGTGTTAGTTGAACAAGATGTTCACCAAAGACCATTGATGATAATTCCTCTATCATTTCAGCTATTAGTAATTGATCATCTTTCACGTTTCCTCATTTATTATTAATGTTACTTAATTCATTTATCTTTTTCATTTTCCTTCCAATAACAATAAAGAATATATATAAAGTCGTTTTATATTAAATCTTTTCTCTTTATTTTGTATTTTATTTTTCTTGTATAAATATTATTGTAGGTGATTATTCTAATTGACATGTATGAGAATGGAGAGTGAATTGTACCAATGCCAACACTAAAAGCCAGGTGGAGGATGATTTTGGGTGAATATATATATATATATGAAGAAAATAGAAAAGAAAAATAATTGAAGCAGCTTTCAAATGAAAAGGAAGAACAAGAAAGGGCATGTTGGTGAAATGGACAGATACCCTATATATGTAGATGTATATGAAAATGAAAATGAGATGGTCCATACTATAGGGAATTACTGATTGATTGGAGGATAAAAATTTATTATTTATTTATTTTATTATTACATGACATGTTTGGATGAATCATTATGGTCCACACTAATCAGGAAAGGATAAGAAGCAAAACCCACCACTCAACAAACACCTATGCTATTTTCACATCATATATATTTCCATTTTTGTTTAATAAACCAACCCCATACCATTGGAACAAAAAGCATTCCAACTTATTTTCTAACAAAAAAGAAGCATTCAAACTTACTTGTCATCACTTCATTCCTTTGAAACTTCAAACCAAAAGTAAAATCACTATTTAGTTCAAATTGTCTTTGTATACCTGCAAAATGGTGCCATTAAGCTTGGGATAAAGTTAAAAAATAGTAAAGTTAAAGAATAATTTCACTGTGGTTTCACTTTTTTCGATTAAAATGATTGAAATTTTTTTCAAACACATGATTATGCTTTAAACTTTTTCAAAAAAAATTATCATATAAAACACATTATTAACAACTTTAAAATGAAAAAAATTTAAAAAATTAAAGTTGTTTAACACTATATTTATTCTTATGGTGTAGTTTTTGGAAATCATCATTTTTTAGTATTTCTTTCTCTAAACGTCGACTTTCTCTTTCCGCACCAAACACCATCTAAATGATCACAAAATAAAAAAATTGAAAAACTAAAGTTTTTTAAATTATCAGTTTCTGTTGGAATATATTATTTTTTAAGTCGTCAACGGTGATTTTAAGAGCATCAATAAAAAAAAATCTTCATTTTGCTAAAATGTGAAACCACAATTCTATGTTTGTAAAACAAAGAATTCACAGTCTGAAAATAAGTGAAACCACGGGAGTTTTTTTTTTTTACTTTACCTTTAATCTTATAAGCTTTTGAAAACATTTCAGCAATAGTATTTTAAACTTGGTTAAAGAAGAATTTCTCTCTAAAATCTTATGTGTTAGAGGAAAGGATTCAGACAAAATTGAAACATGTATCAGTTTAAATAAGTTCAGTATGTTTAAACAAGTTAAATTGAATACCACTTCAAGTATGTTCAATTGGTGATTAAATCAATCACTTTAAACATATATGGGGAGTTAATTGGGTATAATCAAAGTTCAATTAGCTAATTCACTTATTTGGATTATCAATATGAAGGCAAAATATTATAGAAAAACTGCTAATATTAGCTAGACATGTTAACTTGATCATGTTGACTAATGTATAAAATAGTGTTAATAATTTACTAATTATAAAAAGCACATGTACTAATTTATTAAAAATAAAAAGATAGATAAAGTATAAAAAGAATTATGTGGTTTACGTCATTCACAAGCAGAGTTATGTAGTTTAAAATTATACTAATGAGAGTTTGTGGATTGTACATTTTACAACCAAGTCCCAAAATGTTAACAATGTTAAATACTCCCTCCATTCTTTTTTATATGACGTTTTGGGTTTTCAATTTGTTCTTTTTTATATGACGTTTTGCATTACCAATGTATTTTTGTCACTAATTTTTCAAAAGTACCCTTATTTATTGATAAACGAGATGTTAAAACATTAAAGAGAGAGAAGATTTTTGCATAAAAAATACTCCCTCCGTCCAACTTTGATAGACAATATTTCCATTTTGGGTGTTCAAAAAAGATAGACATTTTTCCATTTTTAGTTGTTAGTTAATGATAAATATACCAAAATACCCTTTCCAATAACTACTCTTATCACTTACCATTAAATAGTCAAACTTATTATTTTTTGGTTCACGAGTAACTTCAAATATCAAGAAATTTAAAATCATGCTTGTAATTAACTAACCAACCATTGTCCAATAGAAAACTAAAAAAATGCAATCATATTTAATTTTTGTCCAACATTTATTAGTGGAGTATTTCAATAATGGAATATACTTGTTTCTCATCTTTTTTAGTTAACCAAATAAATGAGGGTATTATGGTAAAGATATACCCAATTAACTGATTTTCTTAATTCCCGTGAAATGAAAATATTGCCTATCAAAGTTGGACGGAGGGAGTAGTGATTTAGAGAGGGTAAAGTAGTCATTTTATCACTCTAATTAATGATTTATTGGTTTTGGTGAACAACCTTAATAGACATATAAAAAAGAACGGAGGGAGTGTAAAAGATAACGTCGCACTCAAAGACAGAGAATTAGAACATGCAGTTTTTATGTGTTATTTTTAAACCTAAAGCCAGTGAATGGATTAGCCCGACATACTAATCCATATGAGATAACGGGTTCGGGCGTACCTTATATAGCAGAACCAGCAAGTCTCTCAGAGTAGCGGAAGCGGATCTTAGCACCACGATCTTGTATCACCGGATAAAGACGACCACACGGTGTTAACCGGAGAAGTCTTGTTGATCCACAGACTAAGAGTGAAGAACGAGAGAGATGGGTAAGGGAGGCTCGGCCGAATAAGAGGCAGAGCTCCGACGTCTCTCTTTCTTACTTGTGTTGTCTTATGTGGTGATTAGGGTTAAGCCTATTTATAGGTGGAGAAATCCTAATTTCTCCATCTAACATAATGGGCTTCCTAATCACTTATTCCTCTCAATGGGCTTGACCCGTTCCATTTCGGACGGATCGGATTAATTAGATCCATATCTAAATTAATCCCAACAACCAGGTTAGTGGAGAGTTTTTAAATCAATTTTATATGTATTTAAAATTGTAGCAAATGAGTTTTTAAGATTTTTAATTTGTAAAGCAGAGATTCGTTAAGTACAAGTAAAAAATTAGCAACTCATTTCATGAATAAAAGTTTCAAAAATAATCATTTATTTCATTTCTTTTTAACATTATTAACATTTTGGAATTTTGTTTGCAAATGGTGCAAACTGATAGAATGGTAATTCTGTGTGTGCTATTATCATAAATATTACTTGTGTGCTAGGGTTTGGTCTTGTATATATGTACACTGATTCATAATGAAATACCGATAAGAAACAATTGTTTTCACAAACCATAAATCCTCATTTGTAAAATTTTAAACTACTCTATTTAAAAACGGCGCAACTGACAAGGTATTTTTTTATGCTTTACACTAAAAAATATTGTGATAAAATTCTGTTTTTGTTCTTATTTTTCTTCAAAAATTAATAATATGAACGCATTCGTCAACTCTTCTCTATCAATTTACATATGTAGCATCACTATCTCCAAAAATCAAAGTTGGAAAATAATAAATAACACGTAAATGTCTATATAATTGATATATCACTCAACTCTTCATCATTTTGTACTAAAAATTACACATGAAAACAATGGATGATTGTTTGTACTTAATTTCCCTTGCCTCTTGCCTCCAAGCTCCTTGAAGAGGCAATATAGAAAAAAAAACTTGGGTGGACTATATAACATGTGTATATATATATATATATATATATATATATATATATATATATATATATATATATATATATTAGAAGGATAGAAGATAGTACAGCACAGGCAATGGCATGCAATGAAGGAATAAAAGGCTGACATTTCTTTTTGTTTTTGCTTCTTGTTTTCTTTGCTTTTTATTTGTCTTGATTTTTTTGAAAAAACAAATATCATGTGCCAAAAATTAAAATAAATAAGCTATAAATATCCTTAGTATTTTTCCATAAGTGCATAAAATTATACAAGAAGTTAACTACAAATGATCTTGTTTTCCCTTGTATCTATCTATCTATTACAATTGCCATGGAAAGAAATTAGTTTCTCCTTCTTTCTTTTCCTTTCATAGTTCATTACATCCAAAATTTGGAAAAAGGAGAATGGGTACAACCTACTTAAGTACATATCTATTTCAAGAAAATCCTAGAAAGTTAGAAAAGATCAAAGAAAAAAAAAACAGAGACGCCTTGTTAAAATATATGTATATTTGGTCCCTAGCTTTTTTTTTCATGGTTACAAATATGGTCCCTAGCTCTATTTAACGAGCAATTTCAGTGTGCAATGATGCGTGAAGTTCCACTTGTTCAGCTTCCCAATTTGCCTTTGAAATAATTCCATCATGCATTGGAACATATTCCTAATAATGATGTAAGTAAAAAAATGAGTCATTTTGAAGCATGAAAAGTAAAAGGAAATATAAGTAATGGGGTTGAAAGTATGAACCTCAAGTTTATGAAGGAGATCTTTGGGATTAGAGGCAGAAACAATAATGTTACGTTGAGAAGGCATAATGAAACCATCATCCACAGCTTTATCAATGAAGGTAAGCAAGAGATTGTAGTACCCATCCACATTAAGCAAACCCACCTATTATAAAGTGTAATTTTCCTTATTAATCAACTATATATATACTCGAGAAAAAAACGATAATAATAATGGTTAATGTTTAATACATTAATTATACAAATCCAGTTTTGCATTTATTTAAAAAGATAGTCTTATAATTATGAACATTCTCATCATTTTACTTTTAGGTTATTGTTTCTTAAACTTGAAATGTGCATAAAACACGGCTCATTTTATTATTTATTTTCAATTTACTAATAAATAAACTTGTTAGGAAATTGAAAAGAAAAGTTGAAGTTGATAGTTGAGCCAAAATATTTGTTATATTAATTTTTGTGAAATTTGTAATTAGATAATAAATTGTTTGATGGTACTAAGACAAAAGACAGGAGTCTGAGTCTTGTAAAGTAAAAAAATAAAAGAAGAAAAGAAAGGGTTGAAGTGAACATACAGGCTTGTCATGGATACCAAGCTGGGCCCATGTAATGACTTCTAATAACTCCTCCAAAGTTCCATATCCACCTGATTATATATTAATTAATTACTTAATTAGGATAATAGGAGTAATTAAAAAGAAACTAAATTATTAATTAGAAACCTGGTAAGGCAATAAAACAGTCAGAATGGCGGGCCATCTCAGCTTTTCTTTGATGCATGTCTGCTACTGCTCTCACCTCTCCTATTGTTTCTCCTGTTATCTTTTTTTTTTTTATAAACAAACAAACAACAAACCCAAATTAATTACTTACAATTCTTAACTTAACCATTTCAAGAAACTTAACCATGAACTATTTCATTCCTTTTTTGGTCCTTTTATACGAAAATAGAAATAAAAATATTATCTACTTCCACAAACTTGTAGTTTACCTCTTTGCTCATCAGTGTTTTGGGTATGATTCTGAAATAACATAAACATTAAAAAGAATTATTAATTTAATGAAAATAATTAATAAAAATACATTTTTTCTTAGTGTAATTAAGAATTGAATCACTATTCGCTCGTTCACTTATCCAAAATGTTTGTATTTGACTTTTCATGTATTATTTATAACATTAACTCTTTATATATTTAAAAAATTTAACTTCTAACTTATTATTTGGTGAAATTTACATCTCACGATTATCCACAGATGGTAAAATCACAATCAATGTTGATTGGGATTCCACCAATTGTGGGAAACCTTGCAAACATTTTGAAAAGACAATGGAACGAAATAGTGATTTAAACTACAATTAAACACATACCCAATAACATGGCCTCCGCCACGATGAACTTCCTGAGAAACTAAACCCATTAATCCAATACTTCCTCCTCCATAAACCAGATCCAATCTCTTTGACACCTTTTCATTTTGATCATAACAAGAATATATTACGATTTGCTGGACTCAAATGAAAGAAAAAAAAATGGAGAAGGAGTAATTATTATGAAGACATACCAGTTCTTGGCCAAGTTGAAGAGCAGCATCCTTGTAACAATCTTTGTTGCCTGTACTGCTTCCACAAAATACACAAACTCTATGGAACCTTGAGTTGATCACTTTTTCATCCATATTTTCAGATAATTTTGCTCTTTTATGATTGGACACCAAAGTCATCTCAAACTTCTTCTTTAGAACAATAGGAGAGATAGACACACATTTGGGTGGATTATTTATAGACAGAACAAGCATGGACCTATTGAGGATTCACTGATGGACATTTTCTAACGACGGTAGATGGTTAATTGATGTTTTAATTGTAAAAGTTAATTTTTTATTTAACAACTTTTTGTGACGATCATTGTTAGTGATCTATTAAAGGAAGTTGAATATTACATGTTTATCACGTGTAATCCCATAACTTATAATATGAGGCTTGAAAAAAATAACAAAAAAAGTATTATCATAGTTTAATTAATCAGATAATTCCAAAAGACCGCGATAAACTTATTGTCAAAACAGAGATTAATGTTTCACATTTTTTCCGAAATTCTAAAACTAGATGTTAAAGACTTAAAAATGAAAAATTTCAAGAATTAAAGTTGTTAAACATAATTGGGTAGGAACGTGTTCCAATGTGAACCATGTCCACCATAGAAATTCTCATTTTGGATAAATGGTGTACAATTTGCTCTAATGGTGACAATGACAAAGTAATAGTTATAAAGTGATCATAACCTACACCAACTTAAATTTGTTCATGGGTTAGATCGGGTCAAGCTCAGGCCGGCTTTGTGCATAAAAGCTCTTGCCCATGCCCAACCCAACCTGTACTAATAAGATTCAAGTTTGGGCCGGGCCAGGCTAGATTAAAAATCTCAATCCCAAGCTCGGCACAAGCGCGCTCATATTAGTAATATCATTTTCTTAAAAAATTAGATGAAAAATACTATTTAAAGATTAATCAAAAACAGATAAAAAGGTTTTTAATATAAACTTAAACTGTTCACAAAATGAAGAGTCTTGGAGATAATAATGAATATGTTTAATCCTATAGAGATGATCGTCAGATTATGTAATACATGTAGATTGTTTAAGTTTTATATTTTCAATAGAATATAAGCATGAGTTACATGTTGGGTCGGGCCGACACTGTCTTTTTATATAAATTATTAACCCCAATCCATAAATGATTATGTATTTTTGGCTTGAGTCGGACCGAGCTGAAGATAAAATTACATTGACCAAGTTCGTCCTACTATATGCGGATTTGGACGGGTTGAACGGGCCATCGAGTTCGTGAACACGGCTACACCAATGAGGTCTAACTTAACTTAATTAGGTGATAATAAGTACTTAATTAGAATGTAGTTAAAGAAGTAAGATTAGAGGGTTGGTGGAATGGAGTAGGATAAGAGAAGAAACTTTTTAGATGTTTCCTACTCAACGCACGTGATTGTCCTCTTCCTTTGTGGGGCGCCACATACTTGGACCTTCTTCAACTTTCATTTTCCCACATATATTTATTGTTTGTATATAAACTTTTAATCCAATGCTTCTTTGAAAAAAAGTGAATATTAAATTCAGAAATTCCCCTACCTGTTATCATTCACCGAACTTATCCAATGTTATTTTTTCCTTCACTATATATTTTTGGTTACATTTATGTAACTCAGATGATTAGTTTATTGCTTATTTTGTTGCTTTTGATGCTATCTTGAATCACATAGAATAAAACACGTAATATTTATAAAATAAAATACCGTAAAAAATTTATTTTTATTTTTTAAAAAAAAACTTTTTTTTTTATTTTTTTTAAAAATGTTTTGTTTGTCATTGTCAAATTAATAATGGTGGTTAATTTCATAATAAAGACTTAACCTCTTTATTAACTCCTAAAGTTAACAATTTTTTTCCGTTTAACCCTTAATGTTCGACGCTTCCCACTTTAACCCGTTAACTCGAAAAAAATAAGTCAGTTGAACCATTTTCAATTGATAACTTGTTTCACTTAAGGTGAGTGTAATACATCCACCGGTAAATATTAATTTTGATCCTTGTATTTTTTTTCCTTTCTTTCTTCTCTCTTTCTTCTTCTTTTTCTTTCTTTCTTCATTCTTTTTTTCTTTCCTTGAAAAATTCCACTGGTTTTCTGAAATTTCAAGAAATTTGGGGTTTCTAGATTTCTAAAATTTCAAGAAACCTTCTGGAACTCTCATATTTCTAGAAAAATTCCAAAAATATGGAATTTGGAACTTTTCAGAAATCTAGAAATTTTCAGAAATCTGAAAATTCAAGAAATTTGGAATATGGGATTTTCCATATTTCTGGAACTCTTGGGATTTTCTGAAAAAATTCCAGAAATCTAGAATATGGAATTTTCCAAAAAAAATTCCAGATTTCTAGATTTTGAATTGCAAAAAGAAGAACAAGAAGAAGAAAAATAAAGAAGAAGACGAAAAAGAAAGAAAAAGACAATTTAGAGATCATTTTGCAAGTTGTAAAAATGGAAAACTTTCAAATTTTCCCTTCGCTCAGATTTTTTCACATAGACGCTACATAGGACTAAGGGGTTAACATGATATGTTTTTTTAAGTTCGGAAGTTAAAGTGGGTAGCACTAAACATAAGGGGTTAAACTGAAAAAAAAAATGCTAACTTTAGAGGTTAGTAGAGGGGTTAAGCCTAAAAAGTTGATTGTGATTTTTCGCGTTGCTAAGAAAACAATCAGAAAGAATTCAATAAAGAAAGTTAGAGTAAGTAAGAGCATAAACGAATAACAAGTTACCGTAACAATTGCGAACTTACAACTGGACCAAATTTCTCTAAATCTATTCATGATTGATGCTCACTCAAGATCTTTCTTTTGAGTTTGTACATGTATATTTTACATTGGGTTCTATTCAATTGAAAGATTCTAAATCTGCAAATAAAATGAATTGAACTATGAATTTGTCTCAAAAGTTAAACTACAATTTAAAATTTAGTATCTATTCTTGAACTTAAATTTAGTATCTATTCTTGAACCCCTTAATTTCCAGTATTGATAATAGCACTTTAATGTTAAGTTTGATTAGACCGGATCCAACCTACAAAGTTGATGATCATATGTATAAATAGTTAGAAAAGTTTCCTAGTCAATAGCTAAAAATAAGGAAACATTACAAATATTGATTATAAATTTATAATCAACGAATTGCAATTTAGAAATAACAATTTCAACATATTCCAAATCAAATAATTCAAAAGTAGGTCAAATTTGATGGTAAGAACAAAACTAGGATATGGAAATTCAGAAGTGAATCTCAATCATTTAGCTTCCGAAATGACAATTCTGCCTAACATTACGGATCTATGTATGCTCAACCCTCTTCTATTTGCAAGGAAATAAAGCATAAAAAGATGTAATTAATTTGCCAGTAGAAAAATCCGGTATATTTATCTTTTATAAGAGAGAGTTTATCTTTTTGAATAGTCATTTGAATATAAATTTAAGGTCGTGGAGTTTTTATTGCACAATAACAAAAAATGAATTTTAAAAATAAAATTCAAACCCACCAAACAATATTTTGAAGAAATTTAAAGCTAAACAAAAAAACTTATTGGGAATTGAAACTGTGCCGTGGCCAGAATTACTATCTGAAAAGTAATTTTCGGCAAACTCTAGTGCAATTTGATGTCTGGTCGCTCCTCAATGTTAACGCAAAAACTTTTGAATTTGTGCACGCAAGAACAAAAGCGCTGGAACATCAAAATGATTGTAACAACCAGATGAAAACTGAAGTGGAAGTTGAGTAATCAAATTGAAAACAGTAACATGATAGTTTTTTGAAAAACTGAAGGTTATATTGTGGTTTTAATTGAAAGTTACAATGTGTAGTTAAAGAGAAAGAAGTGGAGGAAAGTATTGTAGTAAGATCAGAAAGGTAATTTTAATAAAAGGAAAAGTACAAACAGAACTCTAGTATTTTAATATTTTGCAAATAAAAGAATGTAGTTTCATTTTTTTTTGAAAAAGAAGAAAAGAAATGTGGTTTACAAAATGAGAAATACTTAGAGCTTTCTGAGTGTCATATACTCCTTCCATTTATCAATTGACACATGTTCAATTTTTTTTCATTTTTTATTTATAAAATAAAACAAGTAAATAGACTTTAATGAAATCCAGGTGTCAATATTTGTGTGGAAGGTGTTTTTCTGACTTGTAAACACTAGGAACCTCTAAGTATTTCTCTTACAAAATTAACAATTAGAGAAATTTTACTTAAAGTGTTAGTATTTGATGACATGTGATATTGACTTTAATCATGTGTTATGTTGACTTATTGATTTTGATGACGTGACACAATAAAATATTAATTTTTTGATAACATGTCATGTTGACTTGATGACGTTAATGGTTGACTTGATGATGTGGGGAATAGTGTTAGTCTATTTCCTTTATTTATCAAATATGTAAACTACATACCTCTTTTTGTAAAAAATGAAACCACATTTCTCTATTTGCAAAACATTAAAACCACAAAGATTTTATTTGTACTTTCCTCTTCAATAAACTTTGACCCGGTAGTTTTCATAAAACTGTAAGAGTTAATAAAAAAACCGAGAAAAGAGTAAAAAACTAAGAATATTGGGAAATAAAACTTGGCCGGACCGGGTAGCGTGCGAACGAGCGAGCGTGCTATATTTTGTAAAAACCACTTTGAACAATTTAATAATCCATAAGGCCCGACCCATTTATATACTCTTTCAATTTTTCATATCTTTACCATGTGGAATGTGGAAAACTAAAACACTTTAAAAGCTTATAAAGTCATTCAACCAACAAACGATGGCTTAGGTTACTACGTTCGTAAAAGAAGCATGAGGTTTTGAGTTTGAATTCCAAAATTGACAAAAGTGAAACTTTTAAAGAGACAATGTGAACACCTTTCGTTAAGATGTTGGTATATGAGATACAAATGCCTATATTTTTACTTAAAATTCAGTATAATTCAATTTAGTAAAGTAAATTCAGTAAAATTTATTGGACATTGAATCAATAATTCAACCTATTTTTGTGAGGCATGACACAATTTAAGGGGAGACGCTCCACCAATCGCTTGGAGCTTTTTATAGAACATTCATAATCAAATTTCTTATTTTGCAAACTGTATAACAGACTTGTAAATGCGAGACTCTTTTTCATAAATATATACATAGTATATTAATTAACTTTATAACAAAGCTCCAATCTCTTTGGAGCCATTTTGGGTTTTAACAGCAGGAAAACTAATCTGTCTGTTTAGATAAGCATATGTCCCACACATCAAATCTTCCATAAATAAATGTATAGTTCAAGTCAAAACTTTGCATCCTTATACATTAGCATGATTAGGTTAAGAAATATTTTTATATTTAATTAATTATGCTTTCTAATTAAGTCCTTTTCTCATCCAGCAACCACTCATTTTCCTAAATTAGTCAAAAGAAGCAAACAAATATGCTTAATAAGTTAATGAATTAGTAATTTTTTTCTTATATCTTTCTTGAAAATTCCTCTCTAAAAAGACTCTTGATCAATTAAGACACGTAATTGGACTGTACCATATAAACATGATAAAAGGCTATCTATGAAATGTCTTAATTCTCTTTATAGAAAATAAAAGTATGTTAATTTTCTTAATTTTCATCTTTTGAATGAATTAATAATTAAAAAATGGACTTTATAAAGTTTATGTGGAAAGAAAAATATAATTTTATTTGGAAGTGATGGTTTTATAAAGTGAGGCGGCCTTTTCTCCAAATGGAAAGCAATTAGTTTATTACGTGTACAACTTCAATTGAAAATTGCTTCAGTTTGGATAAGTGTTCTATTTTAAGTTCGAGGTGTATACTATATGATTATTTTGTATTTATTACTTTGTGTCCATCTCCTCCTTGACAATGTTCTTTTTTAGTTTTTCAATCTATCTACTTTCTTTTATGTTTGATTATGTCTCCTATATTTGGAGATTTTTTTATGATATGAGAATTGTTTCATCTGTTTCAATTAGTGCTATTGTTAATAATACCTGACTAACTTTAAAAGGTATCTCAATGAGATATAAATATGATGAGTCCCATTTACATGGTGATCAGTATTCTCTAAATTTAATTTGGAGAATCACACTTAAATTAAAAAAATTTTAATCCTATAGGGTATAACAAGTCTAATTCTAACCCTAAATCCGAACCCTAATCCTAAATCTCAACCCTAATCCTAATTTTAAACCCTAAATTTCAACCCTAACCCTAATCCTAAACTTGAACCCGATCCCGAACCTTAAACCTCATCGCCAGAATTATTGTCAACGGCGTTGATTTGGGTAGGTTCGGGTTTAGGGTTAGGGTTAGGTTTAAGATTATGATTGTTATACACCCTAGGATTGAAAAATCTTTAATCGAAAGGTGACTCTCCAAATTAAATTTGGAGAGTACTCACCATGTAAATGAGACTGTAAATATGATTGCGTTAGTTAAGGAGCCATATAACGTTAAGGAGCCATATAACTTTTCAACTTAGGCATATTCTTTATGATTGAAATATACTGAATTTAAAATTACTGAACAAATTACAAGATCATTTTATATTGCAGTACTGATGTCTTAAAAGATAAATATGTTATGTTTAAAATCTAAAAAATTGATCAAAAGATCTAAAGAGTTAATTATGACAAAATATGAAAATCTTATAAGAAATTTTTTAAAATACGAAAACTAAACAGTGAATTTTGACAAACATCGAACACTAATAAATCATTTATTCTAATTAATAACATAGAATAGAAATACAATGAAATGAATAATACTCACTTTAATTAAAGGAAAAGTACAAAAATAAACTATGTGATTTTGACCATTTTCAAACATAATCCTCGTGGTTTAAAGTTTTGCAAACAAGTACCTTGTGGTTTTGAATGTTAGTAATTAGAGGCTAATCAGACAACGATGTTAATTTCTGCTCACAAATAATAGTCTCTTTTAATCACATGAGCTCATTTTAAATCTAATATGCTTATGTCGTCGAAACTTTTGACAGAGTTGCAGTAATAATGTTGACAGTTATGGTTGATTAATGTTTTGCTGCATTATTCTTCTCTCTGTTAAAAGTTCTTTTGTAGTTATTAAATAATATACATCACTTAAATGATAATTCAGTTCAAAATTGGTGAAAATAATGACTTTTTATTCCTGAAAACTTAACATATTCTAACAAAAATTAGCATTGTTATCCAACTGACCTCTAATTGCTAACAATTAAAACCACGTGATACTTGTTTGCAAAAATTTAAACCACGAAAATTATGTTTGAAAATGATTGAAACCACGTGGTTTATTTTTGTACTCCTTTTAATTAATAAGTCTCATGCTCACATCACGACTTTCTAATGATCATGAGCGCTTTATATGTGGGAAAAAAAAAATCACATATATAAAATCCACCAAAATCAAAATTCTACGCCGGAATATGCTTTTTACCTATTAAGCTTTTCTTTTTTTCTTATCATGTCATCAAATTTATTCTAAATGAGACATAAATAAAGTTTGAAAACATAGTACAAGAATAAAAAGCATACCAACATTTCTAATTAGTTGACTGAGTTGGAGAAATGTAAAGAAATATTAAGTGGTGAGTTTGAGTAGGTATATTCGGTAGGACAAAATTTCTCAGGTGGGGAATTGATTTAATTGTTTCCTAAATATGACTTTTACCCCAACCTTCTATAATTTATATATTATTTGTCTTTTAATAATTTTGTGTTTGGAACAGTTATTTTTTTCGAAACATATTCGTCCATTTATAAATGTTAGTTGCTTTTGTAAAAGATGAGAAATTAAAATATCATTAATTATAGTAACAAAATACTAATTTATCATTCTTTAAATTTTTCATATGTTATGTTGTATGTTTTCTTAAAACTATATAAATATAGAAGCATAATTGACAAAATATTAACCTTTATTACCATAAATGACAAAAACAACCAACATTTATAAAAAATTACACTTCTAAAAAACGACCAACATTTAAAAACGGAGGAAATACTATTTTATACTTATACTCATATAAAACTTAACATATATTAATAGTATAATGATATTGGGATAATTCCTCTAAAAGATGCATTTTTAAACATTATTTTAAATAAAATGTTTAGTTAAAAATATTCCACACTATAATGTTATGTGTAATTCTAGTGAGGTTAATTGATACTGATTTGGGTGTCAAAATTACAATGAAATCAAAATATGAGAATCCAGTTTCACTGTTTACGAATAGTGAAGTTGAAATTTGAATATATGGCCTCAATTCATAAAAAAACTCATAGCCTGTCAAATATTAATATAAAAAAATTTTTTTAACAGAAATTAGTGTAAAAGATGATGCTAGCCTTAACTATCAACTCAAAATTTTGGTTCAATCGGTTAAGTAACATGGTACCATAATTTTTAATAATGATTAAGTATAATTAAAAAGATAATTTAGAGAAAGTAATTATATTTTAGTAAATAGTTGGCTTAAGATTATTCACATAACATTTAAAAAGTCAAATTTTCTATTAAAAATAATGTATCTGAAATATAGGTTAAGTGACTAGGAGTACTTAACACCAAGTACATGTAATTTTTTTTTATTTTTTTTAGAGGAATAATTACATGTAATTTCTATCATAATTATGCACAAAAGAACGTATAACTTATGGGATATTCTATGGTCACTTTGTTTTTTATAAAGTAACCATTATTTTGTTTTATCAATCATTGGATCATGGGTTAAAAACTAATCCAATAGTGAAAAAGATAAAGTATAGACAAAGTAAGGAAAAAACAAAGTGATCATATCCTACACCATAACTTATATTAGCTTGCACAGGCCCTAAGATAGAAAGGGCCCACAATTTCCTCCTTTTTCTTTATAAAGTCGTTCTCAACAATGAAATTTTTGATTATTTTGAATTTTAGATGTAAACTAATTTTTTATTATGCTATGACTTTTACATTCTTTTAACCAAATTTTAATAAAAGTTATATTAACATTTAAATTGGGACCGGGAAAAAAATATTACTTTACCGAATTTATTACTTTATCGATAATGAACACTGATCAAGAGATTAGTCCTAAACCGGACAATAACAATAGAATCACCTACGGATGAACAAACTTTTGAGTCTGTAATGAAAATTGGTGAAAGATTGATCCTGAACTAGACGATAGTAATGTCATTTCAAGTGTGTCATCAAAGAAAGCAGTTCAAACAATCAACACTTTGAACAATTACTTGTTACAACACGAGCAAAACATACCAAGAGTTGTTTATGTTTTACGTAAAGTCAAGGATGATGTTAATTTTAGCTCTGGTGGAAAGAATAAACAAGATACTATATATTCATACTCTAAAAATATTGAATTTTTTTAACTCATACATATTATATATATGTATAATTCTGAAATTATTACTTTACATATTACTTGGGCACTTTAGGACTTTCTAAATTTTTATTATCTTATGCTTTTAACGAGAATATTACTTTACTACGTTGGCCCAAGTTGGGACCGACGAAATTTATTACTTAATCAAGGTTATTATTTTATCGAACATTACTTTACCAAGGTTTAACTGTATTTACTTGACTTAATTGTAATATCTTTTACTCCTTGACACGATTCTTAGTATGTGTAATTTTAATAGAAAATATGTTTTCTAAATTCTTTTTTGGTTAAAAAAAATAAAATAAAATTTAGAAAACATATTTTCTATTAAAAATTTAGAAAATATGCTTTCTAAATAATGTACGATATAATTAATTTTTCCTACAATATCTTTTCACTTATACTCATTTATTAGGGGCCTCTATTTGTTACTTCCTCTATAGACTTCCGAAATCTCAAAATTGATCCTGATAATATAGAAGGATTCGATCGAAACAAAAAATTCAAAACCATCACAAAATTTATTAACTAAACCAACTTTTTTGAAACAAAAAGAAAAAGAAAAATTCACTTTGATGAAAGAAACAAATAAGCTGTGTCGGCAGAGACTTCATTTCAAGAAATAACAAAAAGTGAACTTAAAAAAATAACAAAAAAGAAAGAATCACTTCATGAAAGTATCAAATCACTTCACTCCATGGATTATGGCACAATTCAGTTCCTTGGGTTTCTATTATTTCCTCTTATATTTCATTTTTTTATTGCATGGATATGCTTGGATGAAGCTTTTATTATTACACACAAAGAATATAACAACCTCGATGAAATTCTTTTCCTTTTCTTGCTAATAATGGATGGATTTGTGTTCTTTGTAGTATAAATAGATCGATCCCAGGTTTGATAATTTTAAAATTAATCTTCTTTTTTCTGAACATAATTGAAAAAATGGAGTCAGGTTGCGGTTGGACCGCTAGGTTAAGTAGTGTTACATTTTAAATTTTAATCTATAAAACCTTTCCTATTTGAAATTAAATTTTGCTTTAGGCAACGAAAATTGTTATTCCATATGCATAGATATGTCTATGGGCTATGATGTTGGGCTTACCTTTTTAAAATGATTAGCCTAGGCAATAGCTCAGCTCACAAGAATGAAATATTTAGGCAGGCTCGAGCCGTGTTCAGATTTGGGTTTTTCTTTTTGTTATTATTATTTTGGGCATTTTCCCAAAAAAAAAAAATGAGAATTGTGTTTATTGATTTTGTCAAAATGAGAATTGTGTTTAGCTTCGATACTCAAAAGGTGGAAAAGTTATTAACGGTGTTAAATGTGATGACGTGGTGATGTGGTTTTAGTGTTAATTTATTGGTTAATTCCTAAAAAATTCACGTGTTTACAATTTTAAAGTGTGGAAAATAAAATTTTTATATCATAACCAATAAATTAAGATCATAATACCTCTTGTCACATCATCAAATTTAACACCGTTAATGATTTTTCCACCTTTTGGGTAACGACGCTAAACACAATCCTTGTTTTGTCAAAAAAATAAACACAAACACCATTTTGACAAAAGGGATAAACACATGGTTTTTCTAGGAAATTACCCTATTATTTTTATGTCTAATTTAAATTGAATCTTGCTTAATGGTTAATAAATTTTGTTGAACTGAATTTACTGAACTAAACTGAACTGAATATTTTTGAATTTAAACAACAAAAAATATGAGTTATATAATTCAAATTGATTTTTAATTTCCAAAACTAAATTCTTATTTTAAAAAAATAAATAGATTCAACACATCCTTACATATAAATGTTCTTTGAATTTGAGACATGTACAACATAATTTCAATTTGTTCCTACTATGCGTTGTATACTCTTCGTCCATATTATGCATTTTCAGTAATTAATTTCAGTTCAGTTAAGTTAAGTTCAAGAGCAGTTGTTCAGTTCAATTCAATTCAGTAAATTTCGATCGTAAAGAACAAGAGCTTAACCACTAGCTTTACCAAAAATTCTCTAACATCAAATTTTGGATTCTTAACTTTAAACGGATAATAAACACCGAAGTATATATCTATAGTTTACAAGTGCATATCATCAAGTGAAGTAGGCTTGTACACAGGGGCGGATCCAGGGGGGAGCACAAAGGGCATGTGCCCCCCTTGCCCCGAGAAAAACGTAAAAAAAAATAATATTTTTTTTCAGCCTAGAAAAAGTTAAATGCTTTATATAGAAATATAATGTATATAGAAAACATTATAAGGTTCCAGTTGAGATGGTGTTTAAAATAATAGACTTTTCACATCTTAATTAAAAGGTCATGGGTTCAAATCTCCATCCCCTTATATTGATTCTTTTTATTTCTTTCTTTCATTTTAACTCTTTTCTTTCTCTCATTAGTATTCACACATTCTATACTTCTTCTTTTACTAATTTTTTTCAATTATTCTTACTATTAATTTTATTTTTTCTTCACTATAAATGTAACTTATATATTTTCTTCCATTTTCATTATTTGAGTCATTAATATTTTTTCAATGTTGATCGATTTTGCTATTTTGAATAGAACTAGAGTCGTCTATTGTTAATTTTGGTATTTTCTATACAAAATTAGAGGTGCATGACAAAAAAATTTTTTGGCATAGAAACGTGCCCCTCAAATAAATTTTTGGATTCGCTACTGCTTGTACATAATTCAAATTAGTTTGGTTCCAATTGCCTACTATTACACTATGTCATTGAGCTTGAAGATTCAAACTGATTTATAAATGTCAGTTTTGATTGAAATTTTTCATTACTTATATAGAAGAAGCGTAATATTTTTTCAAAAATAAATCTAATTACCTTTCTTCTAACAAAAAACAATAGAAGAAATGGATTTATTACCCCAATTCAAAGTTCTTTTTATACGTTTTCTCACATTAAACATTTATGCTCACTTTTGCTTGAATATTTTGAGGGTTGAGTCTTGCTTCATTAAAATTTAGTTACTTGAGTAGACAATTTGTATACTTTTTTATAAACTGTTATTGAAGTCTAGTTTGCCCTGATCTTCGATTTAGGTAAAACCTATCCTTACCTAAAATATTTCTGAGAGAAATTAATGTGTTATTGCATTTTATGAATATAATTAATTAATTAATGTTATATCGGAGAAGTTTCAGAAGAATTTCCAGGAAATTACTCAGTATAGAAATATGGATCTCCATCTCAGATCTGTTGCTGAATCCAGATAGGGCAAGAGAATCTCCAGTTGTAACTAACATTAGATAAAACTAAATTAAGAAATTCATTTTTCGAATTTAAAAGCTTCATTAATTAATATTCAGCGACAAAATGTCTGTGTGTGACAATTTAATTAAACACAGGCTGGCACCGAATGCTCGTGCATGCATGCATACATTACATTATATTATCACTCTAAATCCTCACTAAACAACAACGACACATCTTACTACTTAATTAATTTCCCTTATCTCCTTTGTATATTTACATATATGGTCCTCAACTTTAACTTTTGTTTCTTTGTGGTCCTTGAATTTCATAATTAGGCATGGAAATCATTGAACGTGTTTCTTACCAACATAAAATGTACCTTATAAAAGTGAAGAATCTTAAGATGATCCCTTAACAATCTTAAAATGAAAAATCCAAAAAATTCAAGTTGTTTTGAACCACATTTTTCAGACTGTGCTTGTAGTTCTAAAATAATCATTTTTTCTCTCCTAACCAAAATACTTAAATGACCTTAACTAAATATATTGAAGAATTTTATGTTTGTAAGTACCAACGTCTAATAGTTTTTATATTTGGTACTGAAAGTGGAAAGTTATAAGATGAGGGACTATTGATGTAATTTATCATAATTATCTCCCATTTCTTCTACCTAGGAATCTTCCTTGCAATTATCCCATTTCCGTACATCCAAAAAAAGGAATACTATTATATGATTTTTTTTTTCTTTTTAATGTATGAGATCCAGTTCAGGATATTTTATGTCTCAAACTATAGTCTATAAAATCCTAAAGCTAGCTATCATAGACTTTACCACCTATCTATACGCATACCTAAATATTTCTTCTAAATTTCCTCTTTGAATTCAACAAGTTAAGAAAATGGCATTCCCTAATTTCAATGCTTTGAGAGAGCTACACAACTCCGCCAACGATCTCCTCCACTCACCGGAAATTCGAGAAGTTCTCGGCAACCAGAAGCAAGAAAAATGGGTACATGAAGTCTCGGAAGCATCATTAAAAATGTTAGATGTGTGTGGTATTTCTAAGGATGTCATTTTGCTTGTCAAAGAACATCTTTTGGACTTACAATTCACTTTGAGAAGAAAAATGTTTAGTGAGCCACACATTAATTCCAAGATTTCTGCTTACAATAACTATAGAAATAAGCTAAAGAAAGAGACTTTGAAATGTTTAAAATCGCTCAAAGGAATGAAGACTAGATCATTTGTCGTGGATTCAAACGGTTCGGGGGTAGATCACAAGCTTATGCTTGTGGTTGAAGTTATAAGAGAAGTGAGAGTGATCACAATCTCAACTATCGAATCCTTGTTATCACTCATTTCTATACCGTGGTTGGATCAAAAATCGAGTAAGACGTTTTTTGGATCGAAGTTTCTCAGGTCGAGAGGTGATTTTTTTGACGAAACGGCTCTTTATAGTGCGAATAAGAGGTTGGAGGCAGTGGAAATTGCCATTGAAGATCTTGAAATGGAATTAGAGTGCATTTCTAGACGTTTGATTCAAACTAGGGTTTCACTTCTTAATATACTTACTAATTAGAATTTAATGCATAATTAGGGTACTTGATTATAGTGCGAGAGTAAGTCCATTGATTTGGGTCTTAAATACCACTTACTATTCAAGTTAGAAATGACATTTTTTAATTATTTTCGAACAACATTGTACTACAAATTCTTTATGTATTGACCCTAATTTGTATTTATTCTTTATAATAAATAATATGCTATTTCCTGATGCAATGCATAAACTTCCATCTTTATGTTGAGAAAAGTGATATTTAATCAACTTTAATTTAACTTTTCGGTATGGAGAATTTATAGAGGTTTCTTAATATTGGTGTAGGCCATCACCCTGGAACGGATCGATGTAGTGAATGCTAATATTCTTAACCTTATTGTATCATTACAAGAAAGCCACTATCTTATAAAGTATGGAGGATAATATACAAATTTAATCCCATTGTTATGTTATTTTATTGTTTAACATTAACTTTATGGAATTTGAACTCATGATCTCACACTTATTAGTGGAATGTAATAACCACTACGACATTGCTTTGTCGGTAGTCCCATTATTATTGTATGGGACCGTAGTTAAATCTCATAATCCAGTGCAATCTTTTATGTATAAAAGTATTAACTAACCTACTTTGCCCATGACTGCTCCACTAATTTCCTCGATCGCATTGTATAATATTACAGTCATGCTCACCTACATCTTAATGACCAAATTATATTTGGTCATTCAACATTAGATTTCATCCTACGACCTTATCATTAAGGAAAAATAATCTAAAATGCCCTTGAATTATAATATTTCTTAAAAATATAAAGGAAGATGAGTTCATATGAGACTATTTAGGATATAATAAAAAACAAAAATTTTTATTTAATGCTTAATGATCAAAATATAATTTGGTTTGGTAATCAAGGTGTAAGTGAGCGAGACTAATAATATTATGACTAATGAAACTTTCAGAAGATATAAATTAAAGCTATTTAACTTTGTCCTTAATCAATTAACATCATGACACTTTTGCTTCCAAATGATTATCAAAATAAAAAGTTTTACCGATGAACTAGACGTCAATGTAAGTTGTAAAATCTTGCAAAATAGCAAATGTAAGTTAAAAGAAGTTGTTGACCGACGGCTCTTCTCCGATGCTTCAGTCAGTTGATGAACTTAGAGATCGAAAGAAGACCTACTCAAGAGATTGAGTGTAGTGAACGTACCTTAGGTATACATATACCTGCCTTTATATAAGGAAAATATGATCGTAGTTGTAGTCAGTTTAGGACTGTTTACGACTACCTATGGAGCTTGATCAAGAGGGTTCTAGAAGACTTTCTCAAACTAGAGCCTTCCTATTCGAGATAGGTCATTAAATAAGTGGAATCCATGTAGGAGAGACAATCTCCTAGAAGCTTTGATTATTCAACTCGAATAACGTGAAATGTATGATTTTTTGACCAAGTTATGTAAGTCGATATGTCTTGATGAACAATTCCTATTAGTCCACGAATCAATGTAAAATATAGATTGGTAACGGATGTTCCCCACAAATATATTTGAAGCCTTTGAAGGCTGGGTCTCTGATTATGTTCATTCTTTGTGGGCTTCGTTATTTGAAAACAACTTAAAAGCATCCATGGCCCAAACATAACCCATTCTTGATCTTACTAATAAATTACTTTTTCTATAAAAAATATAAAATTGATATGCAAATATAATATAATAAGGATCAGCACTTTCATTAGACTTTCGGATATCTAATGTTAGTTGCCAATTAACGTTAGATATTGAATAGTAACTGTAGTCTGTAAGTCATAATACTTTTTATATATATGGGTTTGCTGGTCATCATGATGGAGAAAAAACTAAAATAGTTAATTAATAAATTAACTAAGATGGGCCTTCTTCTCATGGAATTGTTATTCTCAGTAATAGCTTTCTGTGCAATCCGTATTATCTATACAGTTGAGGGAAATGTTCATTACCATGATTTTATTGTAAGTACAATTATAAACGATATTTGAACTGATTTATGTTTCAATATTGCATCAAAATGAAGTATTTAGATGAAGTTTGAGCAATAATAAGAAGTTTTGTTTTGGGTTAATTATAAATTAGTTGGAAGAGAAGAATTTTACAAGATTGTGCAGTACAAAATCGGCTATGGTGGTCAACGGAAGCATTCCAGGACCAACTATTTATGTTCAAAAAGGGGACACCATGTACGTTAATGTTCAGAACAAAGGAAACTACAAGGTCACTATTCATTGGTACGTTCCTCGCAATTTTATGTTTAATTATTTATATATACTCTTTTAAAAAAATAAAATGTCACATGCACGATATATTAACATTAGGCATGGAGTGAAGCAACCAAGAAATCCATGGTCGGATGGTCCAGAATACATTACACAATGTGCAATAAAGCCGGGTACAAATTTTACTTACGAGGTTATATTTTCTGATGAAGAAGGAACCGTTTGGTGGCATGCGCATAACGAGTGGACAAGAAATACCGTCTATGGAGCTATTGTTATCAAACCTGAAGAAGGAAGTTCATATCCTTTTCCGACGCCTCATGCTGAAGAAATCCTTGTTTTGGGTATGTAATTAATATAGAATAATTAATAGGTGTAGAGTTGTAATCAGTAGCTAATTAGTGGATTAAATATTGCAGGATCATGGTTTACTTATGATGTGAATTTGGAAGTGGAAGAAGCTCTCGAAAGTGGTGGAAATATAGGAGAATCAGATGGCTATATCATCAATGGCTTGCCGGGTGATTTATACCCTTGTTCCCAAGGCATTTTCCTTACCTTTTCTTTGTTCCTTTGTTTTCTTACAGCATCTTTAAGGGAGAGTATATGATATGTGATCACACTAATCACTGAATTCATAAATATGAATTAGTCCAATATCATTTTAAATTATTTAATTTATACAGTAAACATTTAAAAAATTGACTATTCTTTGAACTTAAAATATTATTATTGAAATTATTAGTCTCTCGATAAATTTATCAATAATTTAATATTTATTATATATATACTCAAATTAAATAAATAAGTAAAGAAGAGTAAATGCAAAGAAATTTCCTAGCCTAAAGAAAATATAATATAATGGGGAATATTAAATAATAGTTCTTTTTATGTAAAAAATTAATAATTATGAAGATGCATTGTATGAAAATAATGACAATTAAGATAAAAATGATATTAACTTTCAAGTTTTTTCAAAAGAAATTCTTGCCGTAGAGACTTTGAAAAATTACTTTCTTCAAAATGAGAATAATGTGCCGAATGTGTAGTGTATGTCCTCTATTAAAGATGAAAAAGAGTCCACTTCTCATGAAAAGAAGAAACCATTGACTACGTATTCATGTGTTAGGAAAACATAAATTTGAATTAAAAATTATTTGAACAAGTGCTTTATTATAAGAATTATATATATAATAATTTTCAAAAATATTTAATGAATTATAATATTATATTTTCAGTTAGCCTTAAAGAATTTTGTAAAATTAATATATTATGCATTAACTTCGATAAGTTTGTATTGTGCACCCTTCACGTTTAAGAAGCATTAGCTATGTTTTATAAGTGTCACCAAAAAAAAGCTATGTTTTATAAGAATATAGTATTGAATTCAGAATATCCCAGTTGTATATTCTACTACTGGTTTAATAAGATGAATTGGTTTAAACCTTGCAGAATCAACAACATACCGTTTTAAAGTTGAAGATGGAAAGACATATCTTCTCCGAGTGGTGAATGGAGCCATGAATTCACAAATGTTCTTAGCAATTTCAGAGCACAACCTCACCATTGTAGGAATGGATGGATCATACCTCAAACCCTTCAATTCAAGCTATATAATCCTACATCCAGGAAACACCATGGATATTCTTGTCACAGCAGATCAGCCACACGGCCTCTTTTACATCGCGGCTAAACAGTTCTTCACAGGTTATTATACCTACACAGATTATGATAACACAACTGTTACTGCAATTATGGAATATGAAGGAAATTATAGTTCTAATTCAACAATTCCATCTTTTCCATCTGATACACTTCCTGGCAGCCTGGATTATGCTTCTGCTAACATTTTTAGGAACAATTTGAGAAGCCTTTATAATCAGACTGTCCCTACGAACATTACAACAAGGATGTACATTGCAGGAGCTATGAATAAATTTTATTATGATGGTACCAATGATTCTACAACTGAAAGTTTTGCAAGCAGCTTGAATAATATAACTTGGGTAAATCCCGAAACCGATGTGCTTCAAGCTTACTACAAGTACGCTTTTCTTATTCTTATTCTTCTTCAAAAATTATATGAGTTTTGATTGACTCGATCCGAACTTCATTAACCAAACTCTGCATACAAATTGCAATGATTTCAGTAACATGAGTGGGTTCTACACCGAAGATTTCCCGGACATGCCGCCGACATTTTATGATTTTGTGGCAGAAGAATTGCCCATAAACACTGTGACTCCGACGAGAGGGACGAAAGTGAAAGTGTTAGAATATGGAGAAGAAGTGGAGATGGTGTTTCAGACATCAAATGTGAGGAGAGGAGCCATAGAACATCCAATGCATCTCCACGGACATAGCTTTTATATAGTTGGAGAAGGAGATGGTGATTTTGATTTTGAACATGATCCCACAACTTACAATCTGATTGACCCTCCTTATGTCAACACTGCTGCTGCTCCTAAATATGGCTGGCTTGCTGTTAGATTCAAAGCAACTAATCCAGGTAATATCTATATCTATATATTGCTACAAATACACATGAAATGAATTACACTCCCTTACAAGTTTTATATTAAAAACTAACACCAACTGAAAATATTTCTCAATCTGTTTTCATGTTGGTACAAATTTTTTTATTTTTTTGGTACAAATTTTTTTATTGAAACACATTTCTTTATTTCCTATGTTAAAAAAGAAATAAAAAATTCCATCCAAATAAAGAGAAAATTTTATTGAAACACATTTCTTTATTTCCCTACTCACACATTAGTAAGTATACCAGTTGGGTTAAAGCCGATTGGTCCAAATCAAGAGAAAATGACATAATGTCAAATTAAATACATGAATAATTATAGAGCTTTTCAAATTTTAAATAGATTAAAGTGAATATTAAATTTAAGAAAAATAGTTTCTAATATAAAATAGTAATTAAAAAACTGAAGTCAATTCAGTTTCAATTCCAACAATTCAATTACATGGTTTACACCAATTTTAACTGGCATTTTACAAGTTCAAGAATCACAGATAGCTCAATCCACTTTTTAATTCATCTCAGCGCCTAGACCACTAAAATCGGCTAGTCCGTTCTGTCTCGCAACATTTACCATTAGTTAGATAGTTGGCAGCTGGAGAGGAAATAAACACATAGAATAATGAATGATCATGAAGGATTAATTAATGGATAAATATTATATGAAATTGTAGGAGTTTGGCTATGGCATTGTCATATGGATCGGCATTTTAGTTGGGGAATGGCTACAGTACTTTTAGTGAAAAATGGGGCAAAAGCTGACTCATCTATGCGTCAACCACCATCTTACATGCCTCCTTGTGATGATCATGTGCCTCAAATTCAATTTTGGTAATATCAATGTAATTCCATTATTTAAATTTTAGAGTATGACGATTTTTTTTTATTTTTTTTTAAATGTTTAGTTAAGGATAGGTCGATCCACTTGTAAGGTCAGGATAAACCAAAGAATTCGATGAGAATTTACAGTGTAATTTATAGATTTTTTGCCAATAAAAGCTAAATTTTGACAAAGCAGATACGCGAACCACAAACCTTTTAAGTAGAGAATGAAGTGCTTTATCACTTGGACTAACTCTTATTGATAGTATGACAATTAGAATATTCAATCTTTCCATGATGTAATTAAAATGATACTTAACTTCTCTTTAAAAGAAAATGAAGTTTTACTTTCCTTTTTTATTATGTATTTTTCGAAAAAGAATTCGTTGTTCCAAATTGGTGTCTTCTATCATGTCCCATTGTGACTCATCTATGCGTCAACCACCATCTTATATGCCTCCTTGTGATGATCATGATCATGTGCCTCAAATTCAATTTTGGTAATCTTAATGTAATTTCATTATTTAAATTTGGCTTAATGCATACTTTTCTTCCTAAACTTTATTGTTTTCGCCAGTTTATACCCTAAACTTTTTATACCCTTAATCTATTTTAAAGTGGAACTATTTGACTCTTTTTCGTTGACATGACAGCTTACGTGGAGGAGGTGAGAAAGTGAGGCAAGTGGAATACGAAAAAGTTTCAATTTAGTCCTTTAAATTTTTTCCTAATAATCCTTTTACTTTTTTCTCTCTCAAAAATATCATCTTTTCCAATCTTCCAACTCCTCAATCAATAAAATTAAAATCTAAAACTGAAATTAAAATCAAAATCAAACAAATATATAACTAAATTGAACTAATTAAAACTCAAATTCGGCCTAATACACATATCCATTATCCATCCAACACTTTCAACAAAATATAAACTCTAACACAAAAGTAATTAACCGAACAAAGAATAAGAAACACAGAGGTCTGACTTTGATTATCAAAGTAGACACAAAACAATGTGTCAAGATTTGCAAGATGAAAATAAAAGAACCAGAGAAGCAAATCCAACAAAAACAAAGATTAAAAGTCTTATTTTGAACAAAAACAAATCCACGGATCTGCCTCGAACTCACAAAGCCTGAAAATGACTGTCAACATCCTACACATTTCGACCACCGCAAACAGTCTCAAAGTGGCCGCCGCCAATGTGATCACAGAAACCACAAATCTTAATCTCCAAAACTGCCTGAGATGTTATTTTTTCCTTTAAATCTCGTTGATGTGCGAAGGATTAGGATAAAAAGAAAAAGAAGAAGATATGGTTTTGTTTTAAGAAGATGCAATAGAAAAGAAAGGAATATGAACTAACAGGACGTTTATTTAGAATTAGGGATGAGATGAGATTAAATTTGGAGTTGAGATGATATTGGAAAAAATGGGTTGATAAGCTCTTCTTTGTTTGGTGGGAGAGATGCAAGTTAGTAAGATGGAAATGACTAAGTAGCCCTTAGGTTTTAAAGAATAAATAAAAGAAAGAGTGGGCCATGGAGGGTAACTTGGAAACTGTTCGCGGTGGTCGACGGTGATTCAGATTATGCTCCCTATGAAGAATTGCATACTGGATCGGAATCAGACTTGGAAGATGGCGTAGTTCCTAGAGCGAAGTTTCCAGAATTTAATATAAAACAAGATTTCTATGATCCAAATTTGGAGCTAGGCATGTCGTTTAGTAATTTCACAGAATTCAAAACTGCTTGCAAGAATTGGGGAATAAAAAACAGATTTCAGATCACTTTCACAACAAATGACTCGACACGATGCATAGCAAAGTGCTATTATTACAAGGAAGAACGACCATGCAAATTCAAGATATCTGCATATCCTATCAGCGATGAAGACCCTATTGTCCAGATTAGAGGCATAAATTTGAAACATACTTGCAATAAAGTTTTCAAGAATTTCCATGCTAACTCAGAGTGGCTTGCGCGTAAATTCTACAATCAATTCAAGGCTGATATCAATTGGTCCACTAATGGGATCATGAAGGCTGTCGAGAGAGAGGTAACACTCACAATAACAAGAGAAGTAGCTTACAAGATGAGGGGTTAGGCTAGAAAATGGATTCATGGTGAAGAGAAAGACCAATACTTGAAGTTGATTAGGTATGCAAAAGATATCGAACATATGAATCCAGGGTCAACAGTTTTATTGTGGCGAGAACTAGGGGTGGTGAATGGATTTTATGTGTGTTTGAATCCATTAAAACAAGGGTTCCAAATCACCGGCAGAACATTGATTTGCATTGATCGTTGTTTCTTGAAAGGCACTTATGGAGGACAACTGTTGTCCTCTGTCACAATTGATCCTAATGATTGTATATACCCAATAGCATGGGCTGTAGTGAGGACAGAATTGACCGAATCTTGAAAATGGTTCCTTTACAATCTTGGAAGTGATCTTGATCTTTTTTATAATGCAGAAATCACATTTATGAGTGATCGTCAAAAAGTATTTTATTTAAATTTTATCACTAAACACAAGGTCTGTAATAATATATGTATAATAAGGTTTGATAAGGGTAGTTAACTTGCATAATTTTTTAACCTTTATGATTTTTTGTAGGGTTTGATAAGGGCAGTTCATGATTTGTTTCCTGAGGCAGAACATAGACATTGTGTTCGACATATTTACACTAATTTCAGAGAACGATTCAAAGGGAAGGCCCTTAAAGACATGCTATAGAATTGTGCAAGAGCTACCTATGTTCAAAAGTTCACGAGAGCACTTGAAGCATTGAAAACAGCAAACAATGATGCGTATGAGTGGCTAGCACACCCTGATAGGCCTACTGCTAGCTGGACCAGAGCATATTTTAGAACTCATACACAATGCGATATGTTGTTAAACAATCTTTGTGAGTGTTTTAATCATTATATCTTGGATGCACGTAGTCTTCCAATAATCAGTTTGAATGAGAACATAAAAGTGAAACTTATGAGAAGGATCAAGAAGAAAAAAGATCAAATGGGGAAATACAAAGGATTGATATGTCCAAAGGTGCAGAAAAAACTAAATCAAATGATCGATGTGGCTGCTTCCTATGAACCAGATTATTTAGGTGGACCGCGTGTGTCAATTTCTACTCCTGGAGGACCATACACTATTGACATGGAAAAGAAAACATGCACTTGCAGACGGTACAATTAACTGGTCTACCATGTACACATGCAATTTCAAGCATTCGTGGGAACAATGGTCGTGTGGAAGACTATGTATCTTCATGCTATTACGTGTCAGCATACATGAAAATGTATGAGTATTATATCAACCCAACAAACAACGAGGAACTGTGGCCAGAAGTTGAGAATCCTGGAAATTTGTTTCCACCACCTGAGGTAAAGAGGAAAAGAGGGAGAAAGAAAGCAGCCTAGAGAAAAGAACCAGAAGAAATGGAGAAGGCAACTGCAAATAAAAAACGAGAAAAGAAGCGACTGGTCTATGACGCGGACAGTGAGTTTGGTGTAATAAAAAAGTTATGTAGAAAGGACTTAGTAAATGCAGTTTGTGCGGAAAGCTCGGACACAACAAAAAAATATCATCACAAGGTAAAAAAATTTAGCAATTTCCTTTTAACCTTGATGTTTTAAATATACCATTTTCTTATTTCAACTTTTCGAAAATTGCACTAGATGACATTTGATTTTCTAACTAAGAGTTTGTAATCATATATATGTCAATTAGGTTCAAAAAATGTCGAGCGGGACTGATGGCGAGACTGATGGAAATTCTTCTACTTTTTATGTTCCAATTTCTATAGAAACTCAAACACAGGTGCAAATTTAAATTTTTATGACAACAATTATATGTGTTTTGCAATGATTTTAATTGTCCTTTATTACAGAGTTGTGCACATGATGAAGTTGGCGTTGAGGCCAATATACAAGTTTCAGTTGTCTCTAAACAAGTAATAATGGTAAAATGAATCGGGAAATACACAGTTCCTCAATTGTATTATGTCAAGAATTTAAGTTGTTTCTAGAATTATCTTTAAAATCTATTCATTGTACAGAATACACAGAATGGAAGCGGATTACATGAACATGGAGAGAAGAGATATATGTGATTTACTGGCAAGGTACATGGGGAAGAAGAAGAATTAACTCGATAGCCATCATCAAAGTTATCCTTAAGACGTTCTTTTTTTTTTTACTTCATATAGATGTGATATTTTATTAGAACTGTAGTGTTGTTTATCAACAACTTTCTTTTGAACCGAAAGTATACATGATTGTTTAAGATTCGAAATTTATCATTTTTAATTAGTTTAATTGAAGTGAATTTTGCCATTTAATTTAATATAATTATAACTTATAAGCTTCAGTGTTTTATTTAGTTTCAAAGTCAAAGATCACAGAACCATAATACAACCGCCTACGGAAAAGGAAAACATCGTTGGAGAAGTCTCCGATCATCATTCAGGTTTTGGGGTTTTCTTTTGGCTACAAGTCGGAAGAGAAGCCCCTTTTTTACTTTGCATCGCTGCCTTTTCTTTTTATCGCTTTCAATAAAAATCATGTTAGGGTTATTAGTTTTCTTTTTATTTGGTGTTTGTTTGCTTGTTTTTCCTATACGAGAAATATTTCTCTCTATATGGGTCGTTTTGGTTTGCCTCCTTGCATGGAGCGTTATCGTTTGTATCCCTTTATGGGTAGTTTTATGTCTTATCTCGTTGAAGATGGTAGGGAAGGGCTTTTGTTGTTATCAAATAGAATTGTTGATTGGACGGCGAACTTCGCAGGAACTTCCTTGGTCATCACGAGTGTGTTGTGCCGCCTGTAGGCCTCCAAGATCTCCTTCTAGCTGATATTTGTGGCTCAAGCTTCTCTCGCTGACTTGGTTTGTCGTAGTTTGGTTGTTTTCTATTCTTTTTCTTTTTTTGTTTTCCGGAGCTCATAACCCCTCCTTGTTACAAAAAAAAGTCAAAGATGACAGGGTAGAAGATTAATTGCACAAGACGCACAAGACCTGCTTTTTTTTTTATAAAATAATCAACCCGTTTAAAGACTTTTGTTCCAAGGGCAAAGTAGGAATTTATTTTGTTGATATTATATAATATAAAAATAAATATTTTTCCTGAAAAGCTGTATTTTTTATCATGTGGCAACCACGTGTTCAATTTTTCAAATGATTATTGTGACATAGTGTTAGATGTGGTGCTGATACTATCATTTCAGTGAAGTTGGTGGCTGGATCCGGTTATAGTGACTTTATTGGCGGATGTTGTTAATTTAGTGACTTTATTAACCTAAAATGTACTTTAGTGACCATGAAGACACATAGTATAAACTTTAGTGATCATAAATAGTTTTAACCTCATTTCAAAGTTGAAGAACTAGTTGCACAAGTTTGTTAAGTTTAAGTGTTTGGCACCAATTAAACCTTCTTGTTATTAGAGAAGAAAGTAGTAATACAGATAATCGGTTAAGTAATATCCGATAAAGTAATAATCTCGCTTAAATAATAAATTTTATCGGTCCAACTTGGGCCAATGTTGTAAAGTAATATTCATAAGATAATAAAAAATTAGAAAGTCATAAAGAACCCAATTAATATGTAAATTAATAATTTCAAAATTATATATATATATAATATAATATATATGAGTTACAAAATTAATTTTTTTAAAATATGAATCTACAGTAGATTGTTTCTTTTTTTCATCAAAGTCGAAATTAACTTCATTTTTTACTTTATGTAAAGCGTAAATAACTTCTGGTATGTTTTGCTCATGTTGTAACATGTAATTGTTCAAAGTGTTAATTGCTTAAAATGCTGACATACTTGGAATGATTTTGCTATTGTCGTTCAAAATCATTCCATTCATCAATGTTCATTTCCGATTCAATGATTTCTTCATGTTTAAGTGATTCCATTATTATTATTTGGTTTAGGATAAGTTCTTTCAGTATTCATTATCGATAAAATAAGAAATGGATATACGTAAAATCCTAAGATGTAGTGTAGAGCAAGCTTCGTTTTGAATTTGATCGAAATCTCCCGCCATATTCCGTTCCTCTATAAATATCTATACATGTATCTATCTATCACCTTCCATTCCAATTTTCATTCTCAATCTCCGAAAATCTAGAATGTCCGAACGCCCCTCCGCCTTCGTCACTCTCATGGCGGGTGCTCGTGCCGCCACGAAAAAATCTCAATCCTCACCCAACAACAAACGCAAAACCCTACATTCCCAAAACCCTGCTAAAACCCTCACTCCTCCTCAGAAACTCCCGATCGCTCAAACTAATGCTAAGAAACAGCGTCTTGAGATCGGGGAGAATCCTCTACTGGAAAACCCTAATTTCAACAATATTACAGCATTGAAGAAACCTCCTGCGGATTTTAACCCTAAAGATGTGGTGTCTTGGGGGAAGGGTGAGAAGGTTCCTTTTATATTTGTTTGTTCTGCATTACATTCTATTCGAAAAGAGCAAGGAAGGATCTTGATCACTAATGTGGTGTGTAACATGTTGAGAACTGTGATGGATACTACGCCTGACGATTTGTTGGCGCTGGTTTATCTTTTGGCGAGCAAAGTTGCACCTGCTCATGAAGGAGTCGAGCTCGGGATTGGAGACGGAATGATTATTAAGGTGCTAGGGGACGCGTTTGGGAAGAGTGAGGAGCAAGTCAAGAAGGAATATGGGGTGATTGTTATTTAGAGGGGCGTATTCAATCCAGATTTTAAAAGATTTTGACAGACTTGTTAGAATCCATGGATTCTAAAAGATTCTGCTAATTCCATGGATTGTTATAAATCTATGCAGATTCTATTAGATTGTTTTCATAAACTTTTTAAAGTTTACAGATTGTTATATACCATAAAATGCCAAATTTCCAACAAGTTTTTGTCGGTGATTAATTTCCAAAAATTACTAAAATTTATCGCATGCTTATAATTTATTTGGATTGAAGGGAACTCTTTCTCTATACAAGACCAGAATAAAACTTGGATTAAACAAGGTTCATCATGTCTTTTGTATTACATTAATTACAAGGAAGGTAATAAATATAACTAAAGTAAACAAAATCAGAAATCAACACTACCAAAATGGTTAATGTTTGACAATATTTCAAAGAATGTCATCAACAAAGATAAAAGAAAATAGATCTCGAACTGTTTCATGTTCATAATCAACTTTCCACCATATTCCTGAAAAAAAAAAAAGATAAAAGTGATTAAGAATTTGTTTCTAAAAGCATCAGTGACATATGTCAGTTAGACCAAGAACACAAACACAAGCTAGCTCCACGATTCCAACATAGACTGCAATCACAAACTCACAGAATTTATAGTCAGGTTCCTAATAGACCAAGACAAGAGGACCTCTTAGGTTTGTAGCCATTTAAGGAGTAATTATAGAGATCAATTCATAGACCACGAGTATAAATTTTTTGACCCTTGTGCTTCAATTTCAAAACAGAAGTAATAGGACCATAGTTAACTGATGAAAAAAAATAGAAACAAAGCTAGTTATCCATACATGTAAATAGATAAGGGTGAATCAGAAAGTGATAAAATAACAAAAAGGCTAGTATGTCACAAAGTGATAAACTCACTTTATCTCATAGCCTTACATTGTAATCCAGGAGGCTAAGAACATTGGTTCAGTCGCATCATTATCCAAGAACTGCCAATCCAAGCAAAAATCTATAGACGGTTGAATACGTCCATCACATTTTAAGTTTAGAAAAGTTAACTTTATATAAGATTTCTAATCAAACTAATCCATATAAGAATCCAATTACTAAATTCATCTAGAGTAATTATACTCAGAAATTGATAGCTTACTACAAACCCACACACCAAACAATTTTACATTATAGAAAAACATAACCAAAAAGTGAAAAGAGATACCACCAATCAAGTTTACATTATAGAAAAACATAGCCAAAAGTGAAAGGAGATTGAATCCAACCACAACTAAATTTGAAAGCAAGAAAATTTTAAACAAAGAACTCGGAATTGGTCTTACCAACTAAGCAATAAAAAGCAAAATAATGATTTTGTCAATGTAATGAAAGCTAGAACAACATCACGATAACATATCCAATCACATTCGTTGGATTAAGTAAGGAGTCTAACTACTGATTGCAATACAGTTCATGTTATGAAATTTCAAATGGTAATATGTCAAGCTAGGATTACCATCTCACTCAACATAGGCACATACATAAAGAAAACAATCCAAGATTAATAGGTGAGACATGATTAAAAAAAAGAGCGGATGCAAACCACCTTGAAGGTTCTATAAAGAGAAACTTCAATTTCAGCAACTTTAGGATTTGTTATGGTGGTTCTTTGATCCTGTAATAGCAGATACAATCAGCTTTAAGCAATAAACTTACAAGCTAATACTTGAAAGAATCTGCAGAGTTGCCACTTCAGAAATCCGTCATCTTAGGTTGTGTTTTCCTATATGAATCAATTTCTAGTTATTGATAACTACAATTTCTAGCATGATTAGTTACATTCAAAAGCCAGAGATGATAATTAAAAGAGAAGAAGGAACCCTAGCTTACCCGTTTGTTTTCAAATCTGTACTATGAGATTGTCGAATTTGAGCTTACTCTAGAGGCTAGGGTTGTAATATCCATCATAATCAGGCTTGAGAGACAACCACGATCTTTGTGTTGGGGATTCCTAGACCTCATCAATCTCTTTAAACAAAAACAAAAACAAGAAATTCAGATAACATCTCAACTCTATGAACTGGTTTAAGAGATAAAGTTCCAGCATCAAGGAGAAAAATCTCAGTGAATAGAAGAGCGGCGCAAAGTTTTTCTTCTCCGGTTGAAAGAGGGAAAAGAATCGGATATGAGATTGGGCGAGAGGAGCCAAAGAAGCAGATTCTTAAAATCCACGTTAAAGAGGAGAGATTTATGCATTAGTTTTCTATTTATATTAGGAAGTTAAAATACTAGAAGTCTATCAACAAGTACAATCCTTATAAATCAATGAAATATTCAATACCACTCAATTTTGATGGAATTATAAAAATCCTAATTGAATACCACCAGATTTCAAAGGACTTCTAAAAATCTATATTGAATACCCCTAGACTTTTAAAATCCAAAAAAATCCTATAAAATCCTAAATGAATACACCCTTATTTTATGAATTTAGTGTATCTTGTTGATTTTTTATTCATCAGTTTTTGCGGGCGCTAATGGTGTTATCATAGATCACCTATTTACTGAACTTTGGTATCATACGAAAATGAATGTAATGGGAAGAAAATGATTTTAAAGAAGTTATTATTTGGTTTTGATTGTTATTTAAGCACAAGTTGATCTGATTTTGGTTTTGATTGTTATTTAAGCACAAGTTTACTCTCATGTGCACCTTTGGCAGGCAAGAGGAGATTTAGGACTTGTTGCTCAAGACAGCCATAAATCACGATCTCTGATTCGCAAACCTGATCCTTTAACAGTTGCCAAAGTATTCGATACTTTTCGGTTGATTGCCAAGGTACATTTTTCCTCCAAAAGTTTAGTATATGATATTGAGAGAGTGAGTTTCGTACTCTCTCTATACACACAAAAATTTCATGAACTGGATTTGTATATGTCGAATAAGTGGCTATTTTTCTACTTTGGGCAACTCATAGTCTAACACGTGCTTTCTTATGCCTATTAATGGTTGGGGCCATGCAATTTTGATGAACTAACTATGAGTAACTGTGAGTAGTCTGGTTGAACTTCATAATTATGGCTTTGGGAGACCAATTTCTCTGAATTTGAAAGAAATATTTCATCGAAGACTGCTCTTATCTCATTTGTAAGATTCGTGAATTGTGAATCGTGATTCTTTTTATGTGAATCGTGAATTGAATCGAATCATAAGATTCAGTTCAAGTCATTAAATTATAAAAGAAATATAACATTCATTAAGATTCAGAATCAAGTGCACTAGTAGCTTCATCTAAAAGTAAAATCCTTGGATCTTTAATCATTGCTCTCTCTTTTGCAATTCGTTGCTTCTGTCCTCCGGATAGCTGAATTCCATATTCACCAACTGTATCTAGTCCCTGAGGTAGTTTATCAAAGAACTTGGCAGCATTTGCTAGATGAGCGGAAGTTTTTATCTCTTTGGTTGTTGCTTCGTCTTTCCCGTAAGCAATGTTATCGCTGATACTGCCTGTAAACAGGACAGGTTCTTGGCTCACAAGTCTGATTTTTTCCCGGATCCATTTAATTTGATATTCTTTTAGTTTGACTGCGTCAATCAGCACTTATCTGGCTTGTGGATCATAAAACCTCTCTATCAGACTAATGACTGTTGACTTTCCACTTCCACTTTGTCCAACCAAAGCTACTGTTATACCACTCGGAATAGACAGAGAGAATCCGTTGAATATTTGTTCATCCGGTCTCGCAGGATAGCTGAAATGTACATCTTTCAACTCTATATCTCCACAGATTTCATCCATAATCCAAGATGCCTGGTCGTCTTTGTTATAACTTTTTTTTTCTTTTTTTCATATTTCTCTCCGTGGTCTCATTAAATATCATGACATGGGTTGCACAGTCTTATTTAATAATCGTTTACAAGACTGCAAAGTTCAAACACAAAGAGGTATAGTTGTAGGTTATCGGTGCAAAACAAAGTGCATCAGTTACTTGGTGCTATATAGAAGTAAATACATAATTTTATTTCCTGTTCATTCATGATAGGAATCTGGGAAATGTAGTCAACCTAAGAAAAGGAACCATATCAAGGCTCTTCTGGTTGCTGCCACTGACTGTGAACCCCTATATCTAATCCGTCTACTCCAGGTTGTTGTTATTTTGACCTTTTATTGTAGATTATTTCTTTGTTCTTTTTATGTTACTTTAATTCTCCCATGGATTCATTTTATAGAGAAAGTTGCGTAACAAATTGGCAGGAAAGACACTTTTGGCTGCATTGGGACAAGCTACTGTTTATGCTGAAAAACACAACACTAAACCATTAGATTTTCAGACTCCTCTCGAAGGGGTCAGTTGGTGGTTTTTATAGATAATAAGACGACATTTCCATCAATATATATTAAAGTCTTTTCAGTTGGTGTTCTTATCACCGTGCACTTTCCCTCCATGACAGGCTGCAAAAATTGTTAAACAAGTATACTCTGTACTTCCTGTATATGACATCATAGTCCCTGCTCTTCTTGCCAATGGTGTATGGAATCTTCCGAAGACATGTGACTTTACACCTGGTGTTCCTATTGGACCTATGCTTGCTAAGCCAACTAAAAAGGTTTCAGACATAGTGGAAAAATTCCAAAATGCAGAATTTACCTGCGAATACAAGTATGATGCTGAACGTGCTCAGGTGAGGCCTACTAATAACTTTGTTTTCAGTTTCATGTTTTTCATTTCAGCATTTTTTATTCGTTTTATATTAATGGTGTTGTCACCATTACTATTGTTTCAACAAATACAGTTTCGTGTGACAGATACATTATTTGGAGAATGGTTCAGTTGAGATATACAGTCGAAATGCTGAGCGTAATACTTCAAAATATCCTGATGTTGTTGCTGCAATTACAAGGTATGCTCACAGCACATTTATCTTGAAAGAGTTCAAATTCTTGCATGATAGCTGTTGAAGTTTGAGACTTCTTAAAAGGGTTTATGACAAATAGAAAGGTAGACTAAATTATAATGTAAGGAGGAACTAGAAGTTCAAAAAATGACCATTGATAGCTTCGTAAACCACGAGTTCATCTATATTCATTAAGAGGTACATATAGACGTCTGTGTGAATAGTTATATTATCCTCCCCTCTGATCTGTAAGCTGCTACATTGAATAAATTTTCTCATCTTCCGTATGATATTATTTCCTGTCATCAAATCTTTCTTGAAGTTTTGAATAATATATCAGCATATGCTGGCTTGATGTTAAGTTCACGTATAATCAAATGTTGGTCTAAAAGTCTTCTTACAATTTGTGTTAGCACTGAAAGGACCAACCTATAATCAAATGATTTTACTCACCTTAAGATCGATGTTTGAGAAACATATATCGTGTATAGTTTTGAATTGTAGTGATATGTTGTGTAATGTTTTCTCATGTGCCATACACATTTTCTGCTTGCTTATCCTAAGTTGACCTGATCTGTGGCAATAATATTTTTTGAACTGTAGTTGCTAAGGCCCGCTTTTCAAGTGCAGATTAAAGAAGTCTTATGTAACATCATTTGTTTTGGACTGTGCTTATAACCGAGATGAAGAAAGAATTCTTCCCTTCCAGGTGATTTATTCAGTTTTTTATTATTAGTTTTACAGTAGCTCTAGATTTATATGATCAATATGTATACTTTTTCTTTAGTTCCTTACAAATGGTGATTTTTTGTGAAATATATTTTAGTCATTTCCTTGAAAATCCTCTAATATTGTAGAGCTGAATCAAAGACAAACAAAACAAAGCACAAGTACATAAACCATTTCAATATACGAATATGGAGATCTTTTGCTTAACATGATAGTTCCTTTTCTTTTCTATATTTCTTTTGTTGCTCTGAGAACGATTAATCAACATATTGTGATTATGTTTTTATGTGTTGTTTGGCAAGGTATCAAATGGGTTTTTGCAAGGCAGACTTGACTTAGCTGTGAAAACAATGGGAAGAACAATAAAATAAAATAAAATAATTCTGAAAGATGAAAGGTGAAGCGAACTTATAAAAGTTTGTGGAACCTAAGATCTTGAGTTTACCGAAGCAGCTTTCTGTATAACTATTAATATTTCAAACTCCAATAGCTTTCCAACCTACTTTAAGAAGTTGCTCAACTTCAATGCGTTGCTTCTTATGACCTGTTCATCTAGTTGCTAAAGAGAAGCTAGTTTTTCCTTGGATTAGAGAGATGCTACCATGTTGCCTCCCCTTAAAAAGGTACATAGGGGCTTGAGATACTTCTTTGAATTTACAAGGGCTGATATATCATAAGAAAGGAAGAGAGTTGTCCAATATGCTTAATATGGCTTTTTATTTGAATGGTTGGTCAATCCAAAATACAGTTAACTTCCTCTCTTAGTTGATGAAAATTTCTGTGGATTCTTGATAAATATGTATCTTGATTCAAACAGCTAAAGGATCAGTGGACGGTGAATAGGTCTCAAGGAAACCATTTCATGCATTTTTAGTGTACAAACATTGCACGAACTTGCTGAATTTGTATTAGTTTTGCGGAGAAATGCAGCCATACTGGAATCATACTGATTGGACATCACTGTACTGTGGTACAATATATTCTATTTTAACTTTTCTGGATAATGCCTTAAGTTTTGTTTACTTAAGAGCAGATCAGGCTGTATGTCTTGATTTGAACTGTACTTTTTGCTGGTTTAAGTTTATTCATTACAAACCTTCATGTCGAAAAGAATTCAAGTCAATCTTTTCTTATAGGACACTTGACTTTGGTTATTTCTAAATTTATTATTTTATGGAGTAAGTTCAAGTTTGTAAGCTAATCAGCTCACTCGGGAAGTTCAATCATAATTGTGTCAAGTTTGAGGTGATGCATAAAATGCACTTTTTTAGAACTTGTGCTTTTTGATATAAAGAAGATCCTAATTCTCTATATTTTCATGTTCTTCCTTTTGAACTGTAGTGCAACTTTTGTTTTTCTTGTTCAATCACAGGGTTTATGCCCTTTTTTGTGGAGATAATATTTTAACATATATGCTGCAGAGACTTAGTACTCGACCGCAGAAGAATGTGGTAATGAGTGATATCAAGATCAATGTCTGTATATTTGCCTTTGATATCTTGTATCTTAATGGTGAGGCACTTCTTCAAAAACAACTAGAGATTCGTAGACAAGTAAGTTCTCTATTCACTCATTCAATTATTTATAGCAGTTCCGTGCTGCGTCGCAGAAAAAGTTGTTGGATATTACAGGATACGAGTCATGTTATGTGCTTGAATGAAGACTTTAGATAACAATCTGGACTGTTGCCATTAGGTCATTATTTGTTAAATGATATTTTTTATAAGGAAAAATTACCTGAGAAAAGGATATGCGTGAATGTCAAAAGCATGCAAATTTTAGACTTTTATATATAACATGTTTGGGGTACAAGTGAATATTTTAATTTATTTATGTTTCTGTTCTTTTGTAGCTTCTTTATAATTCATTTGAGGAGGAAGTTGGATATTTCCAGTATGCAACGGCAAGAACATCAAATGACGTTGAGGAAATTCAGGAGTTCCTTGATGCTGCTGTGGATGCAAGGTATCATTACACGCTTCTGTTGTTTTTCACTAGACAACTGGCTATAATTTGGATACATTTTAAGATGTGTTATGTCTGCATGTTGAGTAACCTCTTGAGAGCTCGATTCGGAGTTAGTTTGTTACTGGTTACACACGCACACACATATATATTACGGTTTCTGACTTGAAGCTTGACTTTTTGGAGTGGAATATGCCACTGCTCATTATTGGATGAATTCATTTGGTTTATTTTGTCTGGTGTTAGGGATTTTTCTTTTATTTTTCAGTTTTTTTCTCTATAATCTGTTTTATTGAATAGGATCTATCAGATTGGCATGCAAAACCACCCTTCCTGTCGATTTTGTCGTAGTTTTCTTGATCAAAACATAAGAACTTTCTTTTCAAATTTTCAATTGGGATACGGTTCATTCAACCTTGCACCAAATAGCAGAAGACTGCTTCTGAGATAGTGAAGTAATAGCAATTTAGTTGTTTGTTTATGTGAAGTAATAACATTTATGTTGCTTGTTTGCAGTTGCGAGGGTTTGATCATCAAAACATTAAATAAGGATGCTACATATGAGCCTTCAAAGCGATCATTGAACTGGCTAAAGTTAAAGAAAGATTATATGGACAGGTAAGGGATTCAAGGAATGTGGGTCTTATTATGTCATTTGTTCAAAATTCTCTTAGGATATTGTTATTAACTATGAGAATTATGCTATGCAGTATAGGAGACTCACTAGATCTTGTACCTATAGCTGCTTTCCATGGTCGGGGGAAACGTACAGGTAGCTACTATTTTAATTGAAATAACAACCATGCAATTGCAATCATTTTCACTTTCTTTAACTGTATATTATGACAAGTTTCATGTTAATTAGGTCAATATTTGGGTCAAAGTCAAGTCTCTGCTTGAGATGTCAAACCTTTTTTATGGTCGATACCTGTTTTTGTTAATGGTTTTTTTTTTTTTTTTTTATCAGGTCGTTATGGTGCTTTCCTTCTTGCTTGTTATGACAACGACAATGATGAGTATCAAAGCATATGTAAAATAGGTGAATGAATTTTTTTTTGTTTTGCAGTTGTTTCATGGATATTCGGTTATTCATCAATTAATAATCTTTTCCTTCTTTTAAATCCTTGTACTAATGGGCAGCCACTGGGTTTTCTGATCAAATGCTAGAAGAACGTTCAAATAGTCTTCGATCTAGAGTGATTTCCAAACCAAAGGTTTGTTCTTACCTATTTACATGGTAATTGTGAAACTAATGTGCTTTAGTTCTAACTTTACTTTGGTTCCAGTCATACTATAGGTATGGAGAGAAAACTGAACCTGATGCTTGGTTTGAACCCAGTGAGGTAATTGTTACTTTCAACTCATTTTGTCTCTTTTTTTGTTTTTTTTTTTTTTTTTTTTTTTTTGTAGTACATTTTTGCTTTTAGTTTGTACTTTTGTTGATATTCCTTGTTCTTATCTTTAACTTTTGAACGTGTAATATAGATCACCAAAAATAATTGATTCTCGAGTCCTCACAAGGCAAACGTAAGACAATAATTGCCTTTCTATGGACTAGATTAATGTGGACATGTTAACATTTAGTTTTTCTGTCAAAATGCTGAAGTGCAACAATAACATCTTTGCACCTGGTAGAATATTATTTTTCCTCGTGTTTGCCTGGTTTTCATCAAGTTGGGAATGCTTGAACTTGAAATATGTCCATCAATATGTGATAAGATAACTAGCATTTAAGAATTGACAATTAAAATGCAGGTGTGGGAGGTGAAAGCTGCAGATTTGACCATTAGTGAGGCTCATCGTGCTGCAGTTGGTTTGGTGAATCCCGAAAAGGTTGTCTTTAATTAGATGAACTTTTATTTGAAAAGAACTTATTGTGGACTGGAGCTTGCACCTACAGCCCACTGTCTTCAATTTTATTTTTTATTTACAGATATAAAAGTTGCTTTGGATCACATTTTGATCTTTCGTTCTCTGCTGCTTATTGGGTTTCAGGGAATTTCTCTTCGGTTCCGACGTCTAATGCGTGTCCGAGAGGATAAGTCTCCGGAGCAGGCAACTTCATCAGAGCAGGTAATAAACAATATTGTTAGCTTCATAATTATTTGTAACTGGGAACATCAAGCACATATATAATTGTTGTGTACAATTCTCAAAAGAAGCAAGATGTGGAAATCTACAAATACATTAGATGCATTTTCTTTTCTTTTAGTTCTAAACCATCCTTTAATATCTTCCATGGAATTTTCAGGTTGCTGAAATGTTGAATACTCAACCAAATAATCAAGGTGAAAATGAAGATGATCTTTCTAACGGCACTAAAGATGATAAATAAAGATGATAATTAGACTGTAAATTTCAGTCAAATATATTACTCCCTCCATTCTTTTTGATATGACTGTCTTGGATTTTTAATTTGTTCTTTTTTATAGGACGTTTTGCATTACCAATGCATTTTTGTCACTAATTTTCCAAAAATACCCTTATTTATTGATAAGAAAGATATTAAATAATTAATGCAAATAAGACTTAAATATTAAGAAGAGAGAAAATTTATGTATAGAAAATAGTGATTTAGAAATGGTAAAGTAGTCATTTTATTACTCTAATGAATGATTTATTGGTTTTGATGAACAATTTTAGAGAACATATAAAAAAAGCAATAAAGTCTCTTGGATAGAATCTATCTAGATAAAAAAAAATATGACATAAATTACTCAAATACCCCTATTCAATGTTATTATTAATTTAACATATAAATAATTGATGTTTAGATTTTCCATATTAACAATGATTATATCAATTTCTAACATTTGACAATACTAATAGTTATTAATTAAACTAAATGAAAATAAAAAAAATATATATTTATTTAACTTTTTTTTCGTAAAGGCAAGGCTAAAAGCATTAGTAGTGTAGCCTTGGACTTTTTCTATTTCTGTGTTTACTATTTCGTTTTTTCTTTTCACTCGCTACAAAAAAAAAAGCCTAAAACAAGAGAGAAAAAGAAACAACATAAACCAACAAATGAAAATGACACAAATATATTAAATAGATTGAATTTTTATTTTCATTGTCATTACATGATTCAGTACATCATGATATTATTTTCTTCTTTCCTTAAACAACAAAATTTGATGATGAGGTTGAACTATCAATCACAATCAACGGAGAAACTTTTTACTGAAAAAAACTGAACTGAACTGAATTATTGACTGAATGTGCGAAAAATTTACTGAATTTACAGAACTGAACTGAATTATTGACTGAATGTGTGTTAAATTTACTAACTTTACTGAACTTAAATTAACATAATTTTACTGAATTTAAATAAAAAAAAGAACAGGGCTTAAGGTCATATTTTTTTCGACTTAATTTAGTAAAATTCAGTTTAATTCAAAATTCAGTAAAATCATAGGTTCAGTCAATAATTCAGTTCAGTTTAGTTTTTTTTCAGTTCAGGGTTTTTTTAGGGTTTTTTAAGTTCTTTTCAACTTAATCATAACACATTTAGTAAAATTTAGGGTTTTGTTAGGGCTTTTTAAGTTCTAAAGTACATGGATAGTCTTACATGTTACGAGAGTTGAGTGTTAATCATCCTAAGGGAATGCGTTTACTTTGCGATAGCATGTCAACCGACAATTTACATTGCTAAAAATTTTATTACACCAAATTAGGTTCCCACACATGTTCAATTGGTGGATATCTTCACAAAAACACTCGAACGTATACAGTTTGAGTTGCTAATGCTAGTTGGACATTTGTTATCTCCATACTCCAACTTAATAGTAGGAGATAATTTTTCATTAATATATATTAACATTTTAGTTTATGAAAAAAATTAAAATTAATTTTTTTATAATAATTTTAATAAGAAAACATATTATTGCTTTTAAAAAAACATATTATTGAATTGAATTAAAAAGCAAAATAAATTTAGAACTAATATGGAGAATGAGAAATTAAAACAGAATGAGGAAGAAAAAGAAATATGGATAGCAACATTTTTAAACCAACTAATTAGATTAACTATTTTTTTTTTCATTTTTATTTGCGACCTTAATTAATTTTTTGTGAAAAAATATAATGGTTAATCTAATTAGCAATTTCCAACACATGCACACATTTTAAAATCATGAATCATATCACAAAATAATGCACATTGTTAGGTGATTTTATTAGTTTATTAAATAGGTGAAAGTTTCAATAAACAAATAAAAAATAAGAAAAATGATATAAAATGCATTATATGTGACAAAAATCTAATTCTATCCATTCTATCTATGAATTCTCTATCCATTTAGCATCATCCTATTTAAAAATACATTCTTTGAGGTGGATTTGTTTGGATTGACTTTAGAATCTAAGTTTAACCACGAGTTGATTACATGAGCCCGTCAAAACTAATACCTAACCGTAACATGTTTGAATATAGCATTCATAATTGTAAACACAATGGCTAGTCCATTCTTATCAATGAATATGTCTATTGCAAATTATAGTTACATGAAACTCCTGTTTGGGTAAGAATAGAATTACAAAAACTGAAATTGAAACATTAAATCAAAGAAATTTTTCATTTGTTAATCTGCCCAAATTCATACAATCCAATTTCGTCATTCTGAATCCCTAATTTATGAAGAAGATGTTCAATCAGATTAGAAAGGTTCAAATCGGATTAGAGAGAATTGAAATAACAATTGCATAAAGGAACATAAATAAGGTGAAAGAGCTAAAGTTGGAGGTGAAGGATGGTATGGAGGAGGAGGAAGAAGAAAAAGAATGAGGCAATGGCAGCATCAAAGTAGTTTGGAATTTGACAATGGCGGCATCAAAGTAGTTTGGAATTTGTTGGAGACACAAAGCAAATTTTAAAGAAAGTCCATAAGTATTGAGAATGAATTTAAGCATAAATGATTATGATGATGAAGTTTCGTGATTGTGTAATGGAGGAGTAGAGAAAACGTTGCAGAGATTAAAGAAATTTCATTTATAATGTTTTTTTTTTATCAGTCTTCAATGTAAACGCGCCTCAATTTTTTTTAAAATTATTATTTATTTCAAGTCATTGCCATGAAGGCAAATAAAGGGTTAAAGAATACATTTTTTAAAAGTTGAGGAAATTAAAATAATGTTCTTTTCTTTTTTGAATTAAAAAGATGTAGTCAGAACTACATGTAATCCGAGGGGCAGAGTATCAGCTAAATTCGTCCTCCAGTCCGCACTTCTACTAGCCTCCCTGTAGATATGACAAACATTAATTTCCCAGCTTCTCCCTATGTACTCATGAATTTCCATAAGCAATGCAGCAACATCATTCGGGGTGCAGTAAGAACGGCCTATCAGATCAACGTAAAGTTGGTTGTCCACGGCCCAGTATCATATAAACTGGACCTTCCTCAGTGGAGGACAGTTCACTCGGTGTTTCAAGTCAGCAACTTGAAGCCCTACCATCCAGACCAATCTGACGATCAACGCAACAAATCAACTCGCCCTCCAATCACGAAGAAAGCTCCCGCAAGCAGAGAAGTAGAAGAGATCCTTGCAGAGAGAATCGCATAAACGAGTCGTCAATCCTACACCGAGTACCTCGTCAAATGGAAAGCACAATGAGAAGAAGAAACCAGCTGGGAGAAAGCAACAGACTTACAACCATTCAAGCAGAAGATTGAAGAGTTCCTCCAGTCTAATTCGACGAGGACGTCGAAGCTCTAAGTGGGGGAGAGTGTAAGGGGGGGGGGGGGGGGGGGGGGGACAAATCTTGTAATAAAAACTATGTAATGGGGGGTAGTACCCAATGGAACATTTCAAAATCTAGTCCACGTATAGCTAATTTTGTGTTAAGACATATATAGGGGGGAGTACCTGGTGACCTTCGGGACCAGGTACTAGGTTGGCTTAGGATTCCCGCATCTCTAGTAGGTTCAGCTTGAACTTTTTTGAGACCCATATCCCAAGACATTTTTAAACCCTCCAGAATACCCCATAACTCCTTTTTGAGGACTAAGCAGGACCCAATCTTCTTCGAAAAACCCCGAATCCAATTACCATTGAAATCCCGAATCAAGCCACTAGCAGAAGACCTGAACGAACTACCCTTAACAGCCCCATCAGTATTCAATTTGACCCAACCAGGTCTCGGACGCGACCAACCAATAAGGCAATCAACACGGTTCGCCTTATGAGACACCTTATACATATCCATGTTCCTATTACTCTCAATGATGTCTTTGCAACGAATTTTGATACTGTTGACAATATCTAGGATTGTACACTTTCCTCCTTGAAAAACAATAACATTTCTATTCTTCCAAAGAACCCATCAAGTAACAACGAATTAAGGATCCAGTTTTCGACAGAGATTTGAAACCTATCAGAAATACAATTTTGAACCCAATTTTCCTCATCCATAGAAATGATGTGAAGGAAGTCACAGATAGGGAGAAGTTGAAGCCAAACTGATCGAGCTTGGGGGCAGTCGCGAAAAACATACACAATGGTTTCCGTATGGAGGTTACAGACAGGGCACATGTCATTCTCGTCTAAGTGTCGATGAGTCCGCTCAGAGTTGGTCAGTAACTTGCCTTTGGTAGCTCGCCACAGAAAACTGCGGATGCGATGAGGGTCATCCCACCTCCAGAAGGCTTGATCCTTGCCTGAGGTAGGTCTACAAGCCAGGGACGCAGCTAGAGTGTAAATGCACAACTCGGGTAGAAGATGGAGAAATCTCGGCGAGCACCAGTCACCTGACTCATCCATCATATCAGCAACAGTAAGATCAATGAGATTAGAATCGACGGGGCATGTGGAAGACGAGATAATGTTCTTTAAATCGAAGGGATAAAGTTTTTTTTTTTTTTTTTGACCAAATTTAACACACTAAATATAATTTAAGCGAATATGCAGATGGATCAAATCCATAAAATCCTCATTTAAAAAATGTGATAGCAGCCAAAGTTTGGCACGTGCAAAATTGGAGCGGAAAAGAAAACGACAAAGCACAACAACTATTTCACATGAGGGAACAATAAAATGCGTGACCAGGTCAACTGATTTGTGTTGTTATTATTATCAGGGCTGGCACTGATGTAGCCTACTTTTCAGCATTCGAAATCCAAACATGGCAGCAGAAATCTCGACCGCCGATATCGACCCGAGATCCGGTTTCTCTAGATCCACTTCCATTTTCCACAGCAAACGCAAACCCATCCCTCTCCCTTCCAACCATTCCCTCGACATCACCACCTTCATCTCCTCCCAACCTCACTATGGCACAACTGCCTTCATCGACGCCGCCACCGCCCGCCACCTCACCTTCGTTCAGTTATGGAGATCTGTCGATTCCGTTGCCGCTTCTCTTTCCGATATGGGAGTCCGGAAAGGCCACGTCATCCTCATTCTTTCCCCTAACTCTATCTTCTTCCCTGTTGTTTGTCTTTCTGTTATGTCGTTAGGCGCCATTATCACTACCACCAATCCTCTCAATACTCCTCGTGAAATTGCTAAGCAAATTGCCGATTCTAAACCTCTTTTTGCTTTTACTACTCCTCAACTCGTTGCCAAACTTGCCGAGTCCAGTCCTCATCTCCCGATTATACTCATTGATGAGGATGAGGATTGTTCCGCGGTTCGAAAGGTGAAAATTAAGGCCAATTTGAGTGAGATGATGAGGAAGGAGCCGAGTGGAAGTCGGATTAAGGAGAGAATCAGTATCGACGATACAGCTAGTCTGCTGTATTCATCTGGTACTGTTACTTAATTGATTTAACTAAAAGCTCGAGCTATCTCATAATTAAACTTAACTAATATCTTTTATATTAATTTTTAACAGGTACGACGGGAGTGAGCAAGGGAGTGGTTTCGTCGCACCGGAACTTAATCGCGATGGTCCAAACCGTGATCGGACGAGTCACTGCCGGAGGCGGAGAACGCAAATTCATCTGCACCGTCCCTATGTTTCACATCTACGGTTTAGCGGCTTTCGCGACAGGAATACTAGCGTCAGGATCGACGATCGTAGTGTTGAATAAATTCGAGATGCACGAGATGCTATCTGCTATTGAGAGATTTCGTGCCACGGATCTCCCAGCTGTGCCACCAATACTAATAGCAATGATCAATGGCGCTGATCAAATTAACTCAAAGTACAATTTGAGTTCGCTGGAGATAGTCTTATCGGGCGGGGCGCCATTGAGCAAGGAAGTGATTGAGGGGTTCGTGGAAAAATATCCAACGGCGACCATTCGTCAAGGGTATGGCTTGACGGAATCTACGGCTATGGGTTCATCAACGGATACATTGGAGGAGAGTAGAAGGTATGGTACGGCGGGACTGTTGTCGCCGAACATGGAGGCTAAAATTGTCAATCCGGATACCGGAGAGGCTTTGACGGTTTACCAGACCGGCGAGCTTTTGCTTAGAGGTGACTGTGTGATGAAAGGTATGATCTCAGAGCTATGTTTTTTTCTTTTTTTTGGCAATAAAATATCTATGTGTCGCTTTCTTGTGCAATTATAAAGTATGATTGATTGTCGTTTAATGAAGAGACTATGTAGATTTATTGGATTTAATATTGATAGAAAATACTTTTTGCATTTTGTTTAACTTGGTCGTAGTGGGAGTTAGTTGACATGATATTTTAACACCATTTGGCTTGATTAGCAAAGTCTTGATTAGAAATATATTTTTAATTCTACATGTAGTGTACCACACCACACATATTTTAATTAGGAGATAGATCAATTATATTTGAATATTGTGGTGTTTTATATACTTTTTTGTTAGAAATGAGAAACCATATAGCCACTGTCGGCTATCAACAACACTAAAAAATGGACTATGATTTCAAGTTCTTACTATTATTTTTATAATCTAAAGGTTGATAAATTAGAATTGTTAGAGAGCTTATGCATAAAATTAAAGGACTTGATAGAATACATTTAGAGTTGACAGGAGCAGTAGTTCAAATATGTAGAATTAAGGGGCTTAAATTTGTAATTTTCCTGATTTTAGTGGAGATGGTGCTACTAGATTCTAAGATGTCGTGGGTGTCGTTCTTGTGGGCCATGTGAAACTTTTATTTATTTCATGTTTTGCTTGGTTAGATTTTTTCCCAGATTTTTCTAATATTCAATCACAGCCACACTTTTATATCTACGTGGAGTGATGTTCCGTCCCACCAATAAGAGATGCAATTTCAATATGTTTAATAACAAAATCAGGTGGGCTGACTAGTGATAACATTCAAACCAGTCGAGCAGATTAAATATAAAAAAAATAATAGTTGGTAACAAAATTTATTGAGTTATGGAAAACTATCTGAATATGCAGATTGCTAAATGTTGCCCATAATTTAATTATAAGATTCTCTGCTGGGATGAAGGATCCACACTAATGATATAGAGTACAAAAGAAAGCTTTTAAACATCCTTTAGCTCAAATGATATATGTTATTAACCTATAAAGCACAAGTTATCTAATTAACAGGTTGGTTTTGTAGGTTACTTCAGTAATCCTGAGGCTACATCGTCCACTCTTGATTCGGAGGGATGGCTAAGAACTGGAGATCTTTGCTACATTGATGATGATGGCTTTATTTTTGTGGTTGATCGGTTGAAAGAGCTGATTAAATACAAAGGATATCAGGTAATTAATACATTTTCTTGGCATTTTATTAAGGAGCATTGCCTTTTGTTTTTAACCATGCTAACTGCAATCCCCCTTTTTTCTTTAAAAAGTTTGTGAACATTTCCAATTAATAACAAAGAAAAATCCATCTATTGAATCAAAACCATGACCTCTAAAAGTCATAACCACCATGTCTGACGGAGATTATGATTAATATCAAAGTGCTATTCTGATATATGTATCATCTCCCCTTTATTTTTTAGGTTCCTCCAGCAGAACTAGAGGCCTTGTTACTCGGTCATGCCGAAATATCTGATGCTGCAGTAATTCCGTAAGTATATAGTATCTTCTTCCTTTTTGTATATTACAGATCGTTTTTCCACCGCTGAAATCTCAGAGCCACATTTTTATCCTTGGAGAAAACAGTTTGGTTTAGTTTCTTTTCTTCATTCTCGTTTTCGTTCACAAAACGAGTCTGAATGTAATAAAGTTATCTGTTAGAAAATTGATATAATGTTGTATGAATTAATTGAATAATTAAAAAGAACATAAAAAAAACAACACAGAATTTACATGGTTTGGACAATGTGTCTATGTCTACGGGAGAGAAGTGTTTATTAACGAAACGACCAATAACAACCTACAAGACGATTTATGAAATCCAAGAATTTTTTTAGAAATTCTATACCCAATTGTTTCCTAACTCTATTGTTTCTTTGCTCTCAATGATCATCATAAATACCCTTATATGAATTTACGTTAGCCTTAAATCCTTTAAAAGACACAATTTCAAAATAGAAGATCACTATCCAAAGAGGCAAATATATCCTGGTCAGCACTTTGAAGACTCTCAAGGTGTTGCTCCGTGATTCCAAAAACTTTGCACAATCTGAAGTGCTAATGGCCCGATACTTGTCCTAGTGCTTCATAATACCAGATTTAAGCTTTATGAATATATAATTAACAGTAGTACTATTTCAGGTTTCCTGACGAGGAGGCAGGGCAGGTTCCAATGGCTTATGTGGTGAGGAAGACCGGATCTAATTTATCTGAGGGTGGTGTAATGGATTTCATAGCAAAACAGGTGCATTTGAATTCTGAATGAAGCATCAATACCACAAAAATTATGACAATGTTCTAATAAACATGGTTTAGCAAAATTCATGTTCTAATTCTGATCTGCTAATGTCTGCAGGTGGCTCCATACAAGAGAATCCGGAGAGTTGCATTTGTTTCTGCCATACCCAAGAATCCATCCGGCAAGATTCTGAGGAAGGATCTGATTAAGTTAGCAACCTCTAAACTTTAAATGGTCAGTGCTAGTGTATCTTTTGATTTCAATAATCATTTTTCAGCCATGCCACAGCTTCTTGGCTTTGTATATCTGCATGTTTGGCACATCTTGTGAAACCAATTTGATCTAGTTCCGATACTTAATAGAATGCTAGAACTTCAGTTGATAGGAAAGAACTAAAAACTGTTTTTATTGTAATCTCCAGCACATCGTTGTAGAATTTAAATGTCCCTTTGAGCTTTAAACATGTACAATAATGGTTCGTTCTACCCTGTGTTGAACTTCTATTAATAAATGAAGTTGTTGGGATTTGTTTTTAAATATCACACTTTGTTTAATTAGAGAGCTATAGGGTCCTTATATATGTGATGTGAGATAAGGTAATCCTCCCCTTTATGGTACCCATTTATACTTGCTTCTTGTTCCAAAAGCTTGGGTGTGACAGGACATGCTAAATATCCTACACAACGTAATTGGAGAGATATATGACTTGTACTTTGAGGCAATTCCTCTCATTTGAGATACCTTATGGGGAGAATTATGCTTTTATTTATACTTTGAATCTTTGGTTACTTGGTCGAAGTGGTTTTGACGCCATGTCCAGAACCATTTGGCTCAAAAAGTTAAGGTAATAGCTTAGACCAAGAACCATATTTAGTATTATCTCTTACAGTACAAATGTTATAAGACAAAATCAAGAACAAAAAAGCTGTGATATCAACAACTTAGCTGCATTATTAATTGTCTATCACTAGGAATATCCTCTGCCTGCCTCAGAATAAAAAGAGAAGGAAACAGAGAGTTCATAACTAGTACAATCTTAAGAAGGACGTAGAGAAGATATTAGAATACCCTCACACCCATTACTGGAAACAAGATGATGACTTTCTACTTGAACAGAAGGAATATTCTTTCTCAGTAGAGTGAAAATATACTCCATGAACTCTTCTTCACAAGGCACTTGAAGCGGACCACTAGTTGCAGTTCCAAATTCTTCCTCTGCCATTTCTAGTAGAACCCGGAAAATAGGATGATTCAAATAGCACAAAGGCACAAGAAATTTCTTGCCTTCTTTAGTATAAACTGCAAAATGACCCTTCTTTCTTTTGCTCCATTTCTGAACCATCTCATTTAGTAACTTGCTCATTTTGTAGGAGTAAAAAGAGAATTGAAGTTTGAATATTTTAATTTGGTTTTTAACTTATGGTTTTTATAGGCAGTTAGAGGATTGGGTGAAAACAAGAAGTAAATTAAAATACAAGGCAAGTAGCTAGATTGCATATGTATGGGTGTAATGTAGGGGGGAGAATGGGTTTCTTGTGATATATGATAATGTTTGGGACCTAACCTTTTGTATGGTAGAAATAAAGCTATTTGTGTTTTGTTTAGTTATAACTGAAAACAGACATTCGAGTTTTGTCTATTAACTAATAATCATGACACTCACTTGAGCCTCGTTGATGGTGAGCTCCCTAGTGATGGAAGACTCATGATACTTTAAATACAACGTGATTTGGAATATTTTAGGTGGTGGGATTTGAGTTATGGGATTTCTTTTTTGGATTAAAGGCATGATTCGAACCTGAACTCTCCTCTTATACAACGGTGAATGTACCAAAATTGGACTACGACCAATTGATATTTGAATTATTGGATTAACAGTTTGATTTTGTAGCCTTTTTTTTCTTTAATGAAATTTTACTATACGTTGGGAGTACTTAGAACAATAGGCGTGTAGCATGATTAGAATAAGGCGATAATATACTAAATTATTTTAACTATTGGAGAAGAGTTAACTTGAGCCTTACGAGGAAACAATTAAAGTACCAAACATTACATAGTAACCCTTCTAGAGGGTGAAAATTAGTTAGATTGACCAAGAAGTCATTCTCAGCTCGCTAGAGGAAGATGGAAACCTTGGACCGAGAATTTATCGTTTTATTCTATAATCATTCTTTAAATAGAACAAAAGTTGTTACAAAATAAGAATTAAAACATAAATAGGAATCCTACTAAAATACTTACCTACTAACTATGAATTGACACAACTAGGAAATAACACTCTAACATGCATCTATTCTGCATTCTATGATGGTCCGATTTCTTTAGTAGAGTTGTATGAACTCGCACTTTCATTGTTTTGTTTTGGTGTTGTTCTCGTGTCCGGAGAAACTCGTAAAACTGAAACTATAAAGAGCAATTTTTTAGAGGAATCCAACAACCGAAAAGAGGTCCTATAATTGTCAATCCAACAAACATTAAGTGCTTGTGTCAACGAGTGAGATTTATATAGCACAACAGATTACTTGAGACAATCTTTCCCTAAGCGCGATAGAACATTCAGTAGACACACAAAGAAAAATTTATCAGCTGCATGATCAACCTTGTTTATGTCCAAGAAACTGGAACCTCCGCGATTTTCAGGGGACGTCTCCTGGAGGTGGTTATCTAAGGTCCAGGTATCCATACCCGCTACTCGAATTCCATATGGAAGATGATGCTTTGGAATGGTATCATTGGATTAAAGCTAATGAAGGATTTGCAATGTTTTCAGAATAAAGTAAAAAAGGGGTTTTTCCTGAAGATTTTAAGCGCAATCTATGAACTCATCCAAACTTGTTCAATGTTTGATTATCTACCCCAACTTGAAAAATTAATGAACAAAATTATGAGAATCTTTTAACTTGGAGAAAATTAATTTACATCAAATAGCAGTGTGTTGATGCCACTTCTGCCCATCTCCTACATGGTGCAAAATACCCCCCAACAAACGAACGTTTAGCCTTTTTGTAACTTTAACAAAGTAAAGTATATCAAATAAAGGAGAAGAGTTTCAAAGAAGAAAAATATAGCAAAAAAGGTTGTACTTTTTATTGAATGATTAACTGTTTAAATGCATAAACTTACAACTGAGACATTGGAAAAACTTCTTAAGTAGTACAGTAAAACCTCCATACGGCAATACATTTGGGACCAAACTATGAGTTGGGAGGTTATTCTTATATACATGTTGCTACAACAAATACTATCAGCACTTGGGATCAAACTTTTATGTAACGGAGTGTTGATATCAAACTTTTTATACAATGATTGAGATCTTATTCTTATATAGAGTTTTTCTATTTAGAGGTTTTACTGTAGCTGCCAACTTTAACAGTTAGATTGTAAAACAAACTCCTACAAACCATGTCAACGATTATTCACTAACAACCTGCTCAAGAATCGGTTGCAGAAATACAAAACGTCATACAGAAAACTAAGCTTGCGAAGTCAGCTTCCATGTCAGTAATTCTGCATTTACTGATGCACATTCAACACCCTTAATCTTTTTTACCTTATCCAGGTAGAAAATGTATCATTTTATTTTGAGCAAAGGAAGAAAAGAACAAACTATTTTGAGTGTGTCCATTCACTCAAGAACGGGCAAAGAATGATTTACTTTACTGTTTAGATCCAACATGTGCTCCATATTAAATGATAAGATTAAAATTTCACTATTTTTTAGATTTGATGTATATTTTAAGAGATTTTACTGCATGCTATGTACAAAGAACATGGTAGACTGAGACAATAAATAATATCACATAACATTTAATGAGAATGTTGGATTCTCGAGTATGACCAACATATGTAGCCACTGTTCCGCTCGCCGGAGCTAGGTCACCCAGCTTGTTCATCTCTACTAGTATTTTGATGCTCAAGGTGATAATGAGCTCTGTGGGGGAGTGTGAAGTGAGAATCCTTTTACCTTCTTTTTGTGGAGTATTTATAAGATGGAGTATTTATAAGATGATAATGAGCTTTGTTGGGCTAGTTGATACATTATTGTCACAAAACTCATATTCCTCAACTACCCTTAACCAATAAGATTGGTTTAATGCATAAAAAAAAGCTCCTCGAAAATTGGCGCAAAAAAAAAAAGATTGACTCGCTGAGCTGTTAGAGTGTTTTCCTTAATTTCCTGAACTTGTTTAAAGTGGCACAATAAGCTTATTAAAGTCCACTATCAGAGTAAGATGTATGTTAAAAGTGGATTGCTATTTAAAGCCCACTTTTTCCAAAATACCCTTGTCATAACTCATTCTTTCATTTTGAAATTTTAAATCTCAATATCTTCTTTTTCAAAATTTAACTTTCTAACTCCAAAATCACACTTTTTGCTCACGATTATGGACAAAATTACGAATAAAGTACGTAATTTTTGAAAAACACACTCGAAAACAATTAATTTTGTAAAAACTTTCAAAAAAATGCGTTTTCGGTTTCGGAGGCTGTTTCTCCATATGGAGAAACGGCCACTGTGGACGTTCCTCCCTTTTTATGGAGAAACACCCATGGAGGGCGTTTCTCCATATGTCGTTTCTCCCTATGTTGAAACGACCGTTTTCCAGAAAAAAAAATCAATTTTTAAATATTTTTAATGTTCGAGTATCTCGTCCTCTAATAATTGATCGTTATTATACCATTCCGATTTTGTTTGCTCATTCGACATCTCAAATTTCGGATTTCTAATGTTCGAGTTTCAAAAATAAGTTTTTTATTATTTGAGAGATTTCAACTTTTATCTTTTATGATTTGTTCATAATGAAAATGACAAATTTGTCAAAATAACGATACCTATGTTAAAATATATCATTTTATTACAAGTTCAAAGAGCAAATACATCGGTTTAAACAAGTTCGGGTGGCTAATAGATCATTTGGAACAAATCTAAGTAGCAAATAGACCATTATAAGCAAGTCTAGGGAGCTAACGAGACGTCTTTTAAGTTTAAGGAGTCAATCTACTTTTTTAGCCAAAATCAAGGAGCTTGTGATATATTAAGCCAATAAAATTTTGGTTCAAACATATTTTTACTTAACTATTTGTATAAAATTTTAGATATTAGAATAAGAACTATAAAGCTCTAAATTATGAAACTATATATTAATTTATAAACTATATCATTAAATTATTGGTCCGACATGAAATATGTCAAACATATTCTAAAATTTCTCGCATATGCACTCTCAAAATACTTCGCAACAAATTTATGACGTATTCCATGTACTACCAGTAGACAAGGTAAGATCAAAACAACTGAAATTTGTAAACAAGCGGCTTGAAGATTAATGCGAACATGGTTTTAGAGTTAAAATCCAGATATATTATTAGCTTATCCAAACTTTCAATAATTCCAATCATCAGCTAATTTAACATTTCTCACCAAATTTGCATTCTATCAAAGAAATAGGACAAAACCACTTTCCCCTGGCTTATGAAGCCCATCTTAATATTATCTTCTTACCCAAAAATATATTTTAATTCTCAATTATCTCATTTTCATGGGCTCACCTACAAGACAAACTATAACTACCAGTTATCTTCCAACTTTTTTATAGGCAGTTTGGAACAATGACTAACTTAGGATACTTTCAACTTATTTACTCTTCTTGGGAAATAATCCTATTGAATTTCCAAATTTTGGATTATTTCATTCACCTTGTCTGTCAATTAGGCGTACTCCATTTGAACAATTAGTAGATACATTGATTGATAACAAATCTTTTTATTTGATCCACTTATAGTTAAAGATTTTTAAGTATTGTAGCATTTTATGGTTAAAGTCGTCCGTATATAATATTTTAGGATATCTTATTGCTCACTAAGATGGAAGAAGTTCCGCTAGCTAATGATGAGAACACTCATGTATGAAAGCATTCAATTGACAAGATATTGATAAACACTATTTTTAGGTTTCTTACTTAAATTTGTTGATAAAGTAAAGTCGCTGAACTTTCTTTGAATTTAAATAAAAAAAGCAATATTTTTTCACTTTTGAAGTATTCGAATGATTGACTTAGAAGTATCAGTCACTTGGATCAAGTAGGATGACAAATGAGACAAAACGAAAATGAGGATTGTATCCCCATCTCGGTATGAATATGATACCCATTTGTAAAATGTTGAAAAAATTGTTCCCAAAGTGAGAATTTGAATTTCCATATTACTTAAATTGTATCACCAATATATTAAATGTCTACAAATTCATATCAAATATAAAGTTAAATGTCTACAAATTCATATAAATATTTTATTATAATAATAATAATAATATGTATAAATAATCTACATCCCCAATCTTGCCAAAAAAAAAATCTACATCCCCAACCTATCTCCATCTTTATGATTTTCTTTTTCTCCCCATTTTGACACAACGAGATAAAACGGATTTGTTAAAACATTGAATCACATAATTACTACTAAAAACATTCAAAATTCAAAAACAACTTTCAGAAAATCATATCTGAATGTTTTAAAAGAAACCTTTTATTACATGTGAAAATTATATCTATTTACAAACTCAACATACTCTATATTGATTCTGAAAAGGTAAAAATAAAAATATAAAATTAATTTGAGAATCACTAATTTTTATTTTTAAGTTCCTAAACGATGGAATATGGCGAAAAGCGATGTAGGCCATGGTGCAAGCAATGTGTTTAGATTGTTGGGTTGTTATCAATAATAAGGTCTAAAAATGCTTAAAAAAACGCTAGTTGAAAAATTGTTAAAATTACGGATCTAAAATCTAAGTCATATATTTTCAAGTACTTGCGAGTTATCTCCTCCACTTCATCACATTTCCAATCTACGGCAAAATAAATAGGGATTCTCACTCTCTGTTGAGCCAAAACTCGATTCAAAACGGATAATTTTTTACCGAAATTTGAACCCGTATTTGGAGAGTTGGAAGGTTGTGATGTAATGACATTAAAAGGAAAGCGAGTAGAATGAATACATGTAATTCAATTTCTGGCATTATCTGTGTGGACAACTATGTGAAAACTGTAATGATTATAATGGAATAGACCATCTATATCTATCTGCCTATAAAAGCTCAGAATTCATCTCCCTTTTCAGATAATGCGGAAAATTTACAACTCACTCCTCTCAATTCTCATTACTGCTTATTGTGTCCTCAAACTAACCACATACTTTTATTTCAAATTTCAGCCTCCAATTCTAGTACTCAGTACTGACATTTATGTACCTTGCTTGCTAGCTAGCATCATGCCCTACAAACGTCAATGTTTTTCTGGACTGGATAAGTATCATATTTTACTTAAAAATGTTTAATTTTGCTCATTTTTTCAAAGATATTTTGGTTAAATTGTACTCTTTTTTTCATTTCTCGCTAATTCAAAACAGAGAAACTATAGAATATTTTTGGTCTACTGTGCTTCTTTTAATATGAAGGGTTAATGAGTTATTGGTAAGAGCAATTAGGATATAGCAAAAATATATACAAATTATTTTTATAACTGAACACCGAAAGTATGTGCTCTCTTAGTTAATAAAAAAAGTTAGTATTTTTTTCACCCTTAAATCTCCTAGTATAGCAATTCATTAGCCCTTCGTCATATTAAAGAGCATATATACTAAGAGTATTTTATAATTTCTCCTTATATCTTTAAATGGTTTCGAATTATTAGAACCATCCATATTAGCACCATAGAAGAAAATAGGTAAGGGTAAGTTATGTAGTTAGAATTAGTAGTTGAAATATTTCATGTTTTAAATCTTGACAATGAAACAATCAGGCTCAATACTACATTACATATTGTTTTTTTTAACACAAATCCAACACCATACACGTTACGGTTTTAAAACGTGTATATATGCATTAGTCTTACAAACCGTTTTCGATATAAGATCCATTTTATTATTTCTATCATCATTCTTTCTACTTCAGGCTCTATATTGCATGAGAGAGTGTCAGAAAATAATATAAAAAAAGTCAATAGACCGAATTGATACAGTAGATACATCTTGTTTTGGTATATGCATATTACCCTGACTCGTGCACTAGTCTTGTTCATAGATTATGTCGGATATCTGAGAAACTGCTTCATTTTCACCCTGCTATCGCAATTATTAGCATTATCATTCCTATTAAATACAAGTGCAATGCTTTTATATTATTTATGTCTATTTCAATAATAAGTTAATATTCCAAAACTCCTATCCAATCAAATCAGCACACGGTTTTCCCATCATCATTATATAAGTTCGTATGAACGTGCACATGTATGCATAAATTAAAACACTAAATCAATGACAATGATGAGCTTCAAAAAAGTTCTCTCTACAATAACATTAAATCCCAAGAGAAATAAGAAGGGTCATTTTGTAGTATACTCAATGGATATGAAACGGTTTGTCGTTCCATTGTCATATTTACAAACCAACATTTTCAGAGAGTTATTAAGATTGTCTGAGGAAGTTTTTGGGCTGCCTAAAGATGGACCTATCACTCTGCCTTTTGATGCTCCTTTTTTGCAATATCTTCTTTCTCTTGATCTTGATCTTCTTCATTCTCAAGATGATCATGATCAGATTGATAAGTTACAACTTCTTTTATCTTTGCTCTCTTCTTCTAATTCCTCAAAATTTCAGTTTGCAGTTAATAAATGTGTATGAATATTAGAAAATAAGTAGAATTGTGTTACCAATTTATCATTTCATTCATGTACTTGAAAGGAGAGTTTTGTGTATTACTAATTGGTGCTGGATTGGTTCTTATTTTTGTAACTATTTTTTTTAGTTTTAGATGTGGTTTAAAGATTAATATAAAAAATGTCGTTGGGTAATTAATTATCAGTTTAAGTTTTTAGTTTAAATGGTTCCTTAACATAATCTTAAATATAAAGTTAAGCTTTTAGTTCAATTAGTTTATTAATAGATATAAGTCTTTTTAACATGATTTGTAACAGTGAAGGATCCAGGACTCCTCCATAGGGGGTGCTCCATCGAAACAACATTTTACTATGGTCTAAGTTGTTTCGATCATGACACATTAACAATTATGATAACGCGAGATGATATATATCATCTTAAAGTAGTTTAGTTCCAACTTGTGGAATTTTTTCCTATCATGATAAAAGCTAAAATAATTATGCTTAAAATCAAATATTTTTTTCCTCTAATAATGTTTAACATGATCAACAAACTATATTTTATGTATAATGAACGAAAAAAATAAACCCAAATTTTAATTAAAATCGAAACATAGGAAAATATTATATATCCCTCAAGTTTTAAATAAACCAATTGAGAATGATCATTTTAAGGGTTTTTCTATGGTTAACATAGGAAAATATTATATATTCCTCAATTTTTTTTTTTCAGAGGAATATATCCCTCAAGTTTTAAATAAACCAATTGAGAATGATCATTTTAAGGGTTTAAAGATGGAAATAGTCTTTCAAAAATAAATAAATATAATAAAAAAACATGTATTAATATTGGACTGAGCAAAAAACAAACTAATTTAAATTTTTGGGTTTTATTTTTATGTTTTAAAAGGTCACAACAAGCCCACAACAAAATAATAAAAGAATAATAAATGCTTCTTCTTCTCCAAACTATGTTCCTTTTTTCTGCAACAAAATACCCTTCCCATATGGAGAAACGCTCATGGTATACGTTTCTCCATATGGAGAAACGTCCTCCTAGGATGTACGCCCTCCTGAGATGTTTCTCTATATGGAGAAACGGCCCCGAGATCGAAAACGCTCTTCTTTAAAAAAAAAATATATAAAATTGACTATTTTCTAGCATCTTTTTCAAAAATTACGTACTTTATTCGTGATTTTGTCCATAATCGTAAGCAAAAAATGTGATTTTGTAGTTAGAAATTTCAGTTTTGAAAAAGAGTGTGTCGAGAGGTTTTAGAATTTCAAAATAAAAGATGGAATTATGGCAAGGGTATTTTGAAAGAAAATGGATTGTAGTTCGGAAAAAGTAGTATGTAAATAGCAATCCACCTTATTAATATATTTTATATTTACTACTTGTGTAATTAGGAAACCGAGTACATACCTTGGTTGCCAAGTTTTTTAGATTATGTATCTTTTAGCAATTTTAATTGAATTATTACATAATTGATTGTGAAAAAATTAATAAATGATGGTCGTTTTTAAGAAGTGAATTTTTTTATAAATGTTGATCGTTTTTGTAAGGGTTAGTATTTTGTCAATTATATTTTTATGCTTATAGAGTTTTAAGAAAACAAGTAACACAAGAGACAGAAATTAAAATGAGGATAGATTATTATTTTATATGTTATACTTAATTATATCTTAATTTCACATATTTTTACAAAACCGACTAACATTTTAAAACGAAGGGAATAATATTAAAAATATTTTAAAACAAACTTTAAATTAACTTTTAAATTGCAATATCTTCCATTCCTTCCAAAAGCAGTACTACTACACAAGGGAACCTTGGAAATGAAGGACATGAGATGCAGACCCATAATCATCACATATGACCAAAAACAAAATGAAAAGACAACTTCACAAAGACTGAAGACCCATATATACACAACTATTTAACCTTAAGACCTTCGACAGGAAATTCTCGTCGCTGTTAATACAGAATCACACGGGTTTCCAAACTGTCAGCACTTCTTGAAACATTTCCAGCATCAATTCCCTATCAGCTTGCCTGAAGAAGTTGTTTATTTCTTCTTTAACATCATATATCTTTCCAAAATCAAACAAGTATGTCAAGCATCCTTTTTTCAGTTTGTGTAGCTGGTAAAGCCACGCCTCTTGCAACCGCTCTAGGACGTTTCCCGAATTTATATCTTCTAACAAGCTTTCCTCGCAAGCATCTTTTAGGTCTGTAATATCGTATTTGTTTGCTGCCCCAAGCAGTGCTAACCGGTGCTTCCAAAAGTTATCTTGTTTGATGGTTCCATACAAGTAACTTAGGAGAGCCATGCAAGAATCTACTGACATGTCTTCGATTAAGATTGTGGACGACTCTTTTTCCTTGAGATCGTGATGAAACATGCTCTGGAAAACAGGTGAACTTGCTGAAAGAATTGCTTTATGAGCCTTTACAGTACCGTCAGCAGTGTGGATGGTTACGTCAGCATGGATTGCCTCCTCCAGCATGCGAGAGAGACACCGAAGCGTACTCTGGCTTGAAACAGTCTGCATCATTCCATCACTAGGCCATATAGAATTTGCTTCCCCACCCTGATTTTTAGACATGGAAAGACTCAAGCTTTCAGCTTTAGTGATTCAACTAAGTAGCAGATTCTTGTACACTACCTAATACTGTTAACATGTAAAAGATTACATAATTTTTCAATGTGCATGTCTCCTCCACTTTGCTTACATGAACGGGAAACATGAGAACAACAACAAAAAGCCGAGCATGGCCTGGGATCAATTGATCAGAAATTATAGGCTAGATAGAGATTTGAGTACCACAGTTGAGGCATGTGAATCAACTATGATCCTTCAACAGGTGTATTCTTAGGAATCTAATTTATATGCTGTCCTTCAAAATGCAATAAGACAAGCTCTAGAAGTGTTGTAAAAATAGAAAGTTACTGTTAGGATTTGCTTCCAATTTTCTGCTGTAGACAAAAGAAAGGATTCCAAACTTATCAAGAGATGCAGCGGTTAGTTGAAATATTATGGGTACTACCAAGTATACAACCAGCTCCACAATGTAATGTCTCCTTCCCAAATTCCCCACCTCAAAATTCAAATAGAAGATTTTGCGCAGAAAAATATGATATGAGAAATGAACTTAAAGAAACTCACATTCAAAGAATAGATCTTGAGGTCTAGAAACTCAACATCAATAATGAAGCGGCCAAGAAAGGTTGAATCAACAGGCCAGACAAAATCATCACAACTTCGAAGCAATCTCTCTTGAACTGCAGAAAGACATTATTTGAGGGTTCTGTTAATTATACTTCACTTCTACCAACAAAGGAAGACTTTAAGATCACGTAGAAAATTTTCAACTGTCAACAAAAAGCATTGAAGTGGTGAAAACAGAGAAAAAGTTCCCTTTGTAGTATGTTACTCTGCATTTCACAGTATGCTTCATGGAAAATAGGTGGTTAACAAAATCAAGCATGGCATTAACTTTCTATACACTACTATAGAAGATTGATAATCATCGACTAACATAACTCAAAGAAAAATATAATCTAAGACTTCCATCTCACAGGAAGAATAACAAATGGGTAAGTGAAGGCACAAACACTATCACCGAGAATAGCTAAAATACCAACATCAATATCAGTCCAACAGTGCAAATGATTATTCATTGAAGCACAAAGTAATTTCCATCTCAAGCTTGTTTATCAGTCTAGAATGAAGAGTGAGGTAGAAACTCGAACCCGGGAACCAAAATCAACCTAGAAACCACACCCGGAGCGCACAGGAGGTACATAATGGTTAGCTAAATGAAAGGATGAGCTGAAAAGTAAAGAAAGGAGAGAGACGTACTAGGGGAAATATAGGGTTTACGATTAGCGCCAGCATTAGAAACACGGAGGACAAAGCGAGCAATAGGAGGATGTTCTTTAGAGACACGAGATGCTTCTGGAAATAAACGTACGTATAGATATCGATTCTTCTCAACTGACAAATGCCTATCAGCGACAAAATCAACCGCCTCAATAAAAACAACAATCATATAATAAAGAAAGAAAGAAAGAGAGAAGTAAGTACCAAGTCCAGATGCCGACCTTGAAAGGATCGGATTTCTTGTAGGAGCAAGGGCCGAAGCTCTCTATTTTCCATTGAACTAGTCTCGAGATCGTTTCCACCTTTGAATCCCCCATCCTCTCCCTCAAACAAAATATACTGACTACAACAGACTATTCTTCTGTTTCACCTGCCTTTCACTTTTCGTATACGCACTTTGCGTTCCCAAGTTTTTTACCTACGCTTTTCTCTTTTCTTTATTTTAATATAACCCTACTAACCCCTAAAGTTAACAATTTTTTTCAATTTAACCTCTTATGTTCTTCGCTTCCCATTTTAACCCCTCAACTCAAGAAAACAGGTCACTTTAACACTTTTCGACACATGACCAGTTGCACCTAAGGAGAGTGTAATACACTCTCTGGTAAAATATCGTTTTGACCCTAGATACTTTTTTTCTTTTTCTTTTCGCTCCCTCATTCTTCTTCTTCTTCTTCTTTTTTTTCCAAAATCCTTCTTTCTAGAATTCTGGAAATTCTCCAGATATCTACAAATTTTCAGATTTCTGAAAAAATTCCAGAAATTTCTAGAAATCTGGAAACTTCCAGAATTCTGGAATTTTTGGAAAAATTCCAGAAATTTCCAAATTTATAGAATTCCAGAAATCTGGACATATTTCTGAAAAAATTCCAGAAATTTCCAGATTTATGGAATTCCAGAATTCTGGAATTTCTGGAAAAATCCAAAATTTTGGAATATTTTGGAAAATTTCCAGAATTTCCAGAAATCTAGAAAAATTTGGAAATGAAAAAAAAAAGAGAGAAAGGAGAAGAAGAAGAAGAAGAAGAAGAAGAAGAAGAGATGAAAAAGAAAGAAAAATAAAATTTATGAGCCATTTGGTAATTTACAAAAATGGAAAAGTTTCAAATTTGCCCTTCCACTCTCTTGCTCTTGCCACGTAGGCGTCAGGTTTTGCCACATAGGCGCCACATAGGACCAAGGGGGTTCAAGTGACCTGTTGTTTTGAGTTGAGGGGTTAAAATGGAAAGCGAAGAACATAAAAGGTTAAACTGAAAAAAGTTGCCAACTTTAGGGGTTAGCAGGGTAGTTAAGCCTTTAATATACAAAAGGTTATTTTTTCCAAAACAAAGTTTCGCGGTTTGTTCTATTTACCATTAGATTAAGTTTTAACTCATGATCTAATATGGACAAAATAAAATAAAGTAATAGTTATTTTGTGAAAAACAAAATAACCGTAGAATTTCTCTATATAAAAACATGCTTTTACTCTCAATTTCTTTTTTCTAAACAACAAACAGCTTAGACAGATTCCAGTGTATATGTAGTATAGTGTACGGGTGATTTAATATTTTAGGGTCAATTATCCTGTACTGACCATTGTAAATCGAGTATTTTGGTTGTCTAAGTTTTGTTTAGATGTTCAACATTGAATTTATATTGCTGACCGATTTGATCGTTGAGGTCTAAAGCCGTTCAAAATTCAGCTTATTTTCAAATTGTTTCTTTTAACTATTTTCAATTAATTCTTAAAAGACTTCAACTGCCTGACACATGTCCTTTACTACACTATACTATCTCAATTAACAAAAGTTTTAACTAATAAATAATATAATTTTAGTTAATTAACTTTACAAAATTATAAATCTTAAAATCAAAATTTTAGATTCTAAAAAATAACCTCAAAGCTTATAAATTTGAATAACATTTATAATACGTAATTAAATTATTTAATATGTAATTAAATCTTAATATATTGAAATTATACTAACACATCCAAGCCCAAATGCGTGTAAGTCATGCAATCAATGACCTCTACTCTTACGACTTATGCGCCAACATTAAATTTGTAGTAATATACACACATGATCATTGATAGGCCTAATATTTACGTAGTTTTCCATTCTTTTTAGCTTCTATTCTTGCATGTTTCTATCCTTGAAAGTCTTGCTCATAAAGGTTTAATGCAGATTTCGCTCACTTATGCAAACAAAAGGTGAATCTAGGCATTGAAGGCCTTGTAGGCGAATTGGAGCTGTGTAGACTGCTTTCGGACTGCAGAAGCGCAAAGGCTGTGAACAAGGCAGTGTTTGATGCAGGCTGCGGCCGTGAAGTGGAGGAGGCTGTGCAAGAAGAATTGAAGGGGTGGAATGCCACCTAGCCCTAGTGGCAATTCTGTTAATCTTATCAACAATTTGAATATTTTCATTTCAGTTTTTAAGGGTATTTGTGACCTAAACTTTTAAGGTCATTTTAGTTTTTTTGCCTTTTAGGGTTGCCACCCTTGTCTCCCTATTTAAGGCAATGTTGCTTTTGTTTTTAGTGTAATACTTTTTATGTTACATAACACTATTTTTATGTTAGTTAACTTTTAACTTTGCAACAACTACCTTATTACTTCTTTCCATATATAGTAATTTATTTTGAGTCTTTCATTATTGTTCTTACAATCTTGGGATCCGAATCTCTTCTTCTTCCTTTCAAGCTTTGTTCTTTACATTTCCATGGAGTTTACTCACTCTTTTGCCATGAGTGAGTAGTCTTTAGCATGGGCCGCAAGTGAAAGGTGAAGGATCGTGGCTTTGGGAAAGGTTTCTACTTATGGTAATGTTCTTCTAGCTTTGGTTTTCTTAGATCTATGCTTCGGGTGAGGATTGGTTGCAAACAAACCTCCTAAAACCATTAGTGGAGCTTAGACATGAGCTATCTTGTGGTTTGCTATACGGATTAGATCTAAAGATGCATGCTTTTGTGGTCTAGAGAAATCTTACCTTATTTGTATGTTGGTTATTTACTATTTAAGGAAACTTTTTAGTAAAACCCTAAGACAACACACTCCTTAGTAGATCTAGACCAAATAACTTTGCTAGGTCTACTAAGTTATCAACTCCTAGGCTTGGAAACGAGTTAGGAAGAGATATTTGTGGGAAAGGCCAAACCTTTACTGTTAGATTAGTCTTTGCTATTACCAGAAACCCAGATCCAATAGCCTATGATCCAGATCCAGCCACTTGTAGCCTGTGTGCCTTTAAATATTGTTATTACATTACCCTGCTTTAAATCTTTAGTTTTAATCACTCGAAATCAATTCTCCTGAACTTTATTAGACCTTTGAGACTGAAAGTTAGTAACTTTAGCTTCGCCCGATCCCTTGGGTACGATAATCCGAGTCTAAAATACTCACTTTATTACTTGAGCGATGGGTACACTTGCCCTAAAAAGGACGTAGGTATTACACGCCACAAGTTTTTGGCGCCGTTGCCGGGGATTGGCAATACGCTACTGTTATTAAGTTTTATTTTTAAGGGTTTAATTTGTGTGTTAAGTGTGCAGGCTTTGTTCTAGTAATATCTTTTGCAGTTTATGCCCAATAGGCGAGGCTCTCCTGACGTACCCTACAACCCAGAGATTGAAAGATCTTGCCGACGTAGGAACGCTATCAAGAAGGCTAAGCGTCGGCAGAGATTGCAAGAGAGGAGGCTGGCTCAGTCTGGAGAAACTTCAAACACACAGGCAGAACACGCTGAGCATAATACAGCTGTTTTCCCAAACCCTACGGAAGAAGAACACCCTGCGCCTGAGACTTCAGAGGTTAAAGACGTAGGAACACCACCACCACCACCCAGAAATCAAGAAGTCCCTTTTGTTGTCATGGCTGCTGCTAGGCCATGGATGGACACTGAAGCGCCACCTCAAGGACCACAATACACCTCTTGTATTGTCCTTCCGGCCAATGAAGGAGACTTTGAGCTAAAATCATCCATGCTTCACATGTTGCAGGCTACTGCTCAGTTTGATGGATTACCAAGCGGAGATCCAAATGGTCACATCCATGATTTCAAGAATATATGTGAAGCAATTCGTCCAAATAGGGAAGTTACTGATAACTACCTCCGGTTGAAGCTTTTTCCTTTCTCCATCACGGGAAAAGCAAAAGTTTGGTTCAAAAATCTAGAACCGGGTAGTATTCGAAGTTGGGAAGCTATGGAGAGGACATTTTTGAACAAGTATTACCCTCCAAAGCAGCTCATCAAAATGAGGAACTCTATTGCCTCATTTACACAAGGGGAACATGAACCTCTTGCTGAAGCGTGGGAACGATTTAAGGACTACCTACGGAAAGCTCCTAACCACTGTTTGGATATGGCACTCCAAGTGCAGACTTTTTATAATGGTCTCATCACGAGCCAAAAAAGAGTCTTTGAATCAGTTTGCGGAGGAGAACCGGATATGATGACACCAACAGATATGTACTCTATGATTGAGAAAATGGTAGCTCAAAGCTACAAATGGCATGCAAGCAGGACAGATACGCAGCCTACACAGAAGATTTCCTCGAGTTCTGACCCTATGATATCTTCTTTAGCTACTCAGGTGGCTGAACTCACCAAGCAGATTGCTAAGATGAACAAGCCGCAGCCTGTGGCATCGGTCTCTTCAGCACCTCCACAACCATCTTGTAATTTTTGTGGAGAGGCTCATAGAACCATTAATTGCCAGGCTACGGAACCTACTGTTGAAGTTGAACTTGTAGACTACGTCAACCATCAGCGCCAACAAGGAGGAGGACCATTTGCAGCTGACCCTGCGAGAGGTTACCAGAATCATCCATCCTACTCTTGGGATGCCAACATAAGACCCTACGATCAGCAACCACAGGATCAGAATCAACGTTACTTTGCACAGTCCAGCCAGCCCCAACATCAACCACAGTCACAGTTTGCTAATCCCTATTCGCAGCCTCCACACAACTACCAACAGCCTACGCAGCGGTATTCACAGCCTGCCCCGCCTTATGTACCGCCCGCAAAGAAGAGAGGACAAGAAGCCTTCAATGGAAGAGTTGATGACTCAGTTCATGCAGCAAACATCCACTTCAATCAAGAACCTGGAAACTCAAGTGCACCAACTCTCCAACATGGTTAGCCCGAAGCAAAAAGGAACTTTACCCGGGAAAACCGAGGCTAATCCAAGGGAGGATGTCAATTCCATCACCACACGAAGTGGGATTGAACTTCCTGACTCAGTACCAAGAGCCTTACTCACCAAGACAGGGCTCAAATCAGTTATTGCACCAGTAAAGGAACAGCCTGCGACTTCCACTGTTGAGGCTACATCTGTGCCATCGGAGCCTACGCCTGTTCCATCTGAGCCTGCGAAGCAACAATCTGAGGCTCCACCAAAGCCTAAAGTTGTTCCTGTGTATCAGCCTAAGCTTTCGTACCCTGGTATGGAGAAAGAAACAAAGTTGGAGAAGCAAACCAACGTGATCATTGATACACTCCGCAAGCTCACAATCAACATACCACTTCTGGATGTTGCGCTCACTATTCCATCCTACAAAAAGTTCTTGAAGGACCTGGTCACCAACAAGACAAAGATTGAAAGCGTAGCCCACATCAGTCTATCTCAGACATGCTCATCCATCCTGCAAAATAAGCAACCTTTGCCCAAAAAGCAAAAGGATCCAGGGAGTTTTACTATTCCTTGCTCTATTGGTCCTATTGATATTGACAATGCATTGTGTGACTTAGGAGCTAGCATAAATCTAATGCCTTATTATATTTATGAGAAACTAGGTCTAGGCCCTCCACAGCCTACTAGAGTAGCTTTGCAACTTGCTGATAGGTCAATTAACCTATGGGGAAAGTAGAGGATTTGCTTGTTAAGGTAGATAAATGTGTGTTGCCCGCTGATTTCATAATCATGGATATGGCTAAGGATTCTCATGTCCCCATTGTTCTTGGGAGACCCTTTTTGGCCACGGGCAAAACAATTATTGATGTGGAAAGTGAAAAATTGACACTAAGGATAAATGATGAGGATGTAACCTTCAAAATGAATAATCTTACAAAGCATCCTACTTCAAGTGATGATTCTTGCTATTTCCTAGATACAATTACCGATGTTTCCTCTGTGGAGATGCAGGATATAACAGGCAATGAAGAACTTGAAGAACTATTGCAGTCAGCCGTCATTGACATTGATTCACAGCCTGCACAAGACAGCCCTGGTTCGCAGCCTACTACTGGCAATGAAGACTGTGGGGCAGTCACATCTTGGTCTAAGCTTTGGGAATTTGAACCATTGGAAAATACTCCATCCCTCATGGCTAAACCCTCAATAGAAGAACCACCTGACCATGATCTCAAACCCTTACCCACCCACCTTGAATATGCTTTCCTACAACCCCAAATCACCTCCCCGTTATCATTTCCTCAACCCTTGAGCCTACACAAAAAGCCCAACTCATCGAGGTCTTGAAAAATAACAAAGAAGCCTTGGGATGGAAGATTGCTGACATCAAGGGGATTAATCCAGGGATTTGTGAGCATCGGATCTTCATGGAGGAGGACCACAAGACTACAAGACAGCCCCAACATAGACTAAACCCACCAATGAAAGAAGTTGTGAGAGCCGAGGTGATCAAGCTCATGGACGCGGGCATTATCTTTCCAATCTCGGATAGTGTGTGGACAAGCCCGGTCCAAGTGGTCCCCAAGAAAGGAGGTCTCACGGTGGTAGAAAATGATAAAGGCGAGCTCTTGCCTACGCGTACTGTTACTGGATGGAGGGTGTGCATTGACTATCGTAAGCTGAATGAGGCTACGAGAAAGGATCACTTCCCATTACCCTTCATTGACCAGATGTTAGAGAGGCTCGCAGGACACATGTTTTACTGTTTCTTAGATGGATTCTCTGGCTACTATCAGATTCCTATCTTTCCAAAGGATAGGGATAAGACCACATTCACCTGCCCGTATGGTACGTTTGCTTACAAGAGGATGCCCTTTGGCCTTTGCAATGCTCCGGCCACCTTTCAACGATGCATGATGTCCATTTTTCACGATATGGTGGAGAAAATTGTGGAAGTTTTCATGGATGACTTCTCTGTTTATGGAAAGTCATTTGATGATTGCCTACATAATTTGGAGATGGTGCTAGAACGGTGTAGGGAGACGAACTTAATGCTTAATTGGGAGAAGTGCCACTTCATGGTACGGGAAGGAATTGTTTTGGGTCACAAGATTTCAGAGAAAGGATTAGAAGTTGATAGAGCGAAGGTTGAGGTCATTGAGAAATTGTCAACACCGAAGACTGTGAAGGATATCCGTAGTTTCCTGGGTCATGCAGGGTTCTATCGTAGGTTCATCCAGGACTTCTCCAAGATTGCCCAACCTTTCTCTGCCCTGCTCCACAAAGACGTAGACTTTGTCTTTGATGCAGCCTGCAAGGCTGCCTTCACACAGCTCAAGGACAAACTTGTTACATCACCAGTCCTTGTAGCTCCTAACTGGGACATCCCCTTCGAGATGATGTGTGATGCAAGTGACTATTGCGTAGGAGCAGTTTTAGGACAAAGGGTGGATAAGCATTTCAAGCCTATTCACTATGCAAGCAAGACAATGAACGAGGCCCAACAGAATTACACAACCACTGAAAAAGAGTTGATAGCTGTGGTGTTTGCCTTCGACAAATTCCGGTCCTACCTACTATTGTCCAAAGTCGTAGTCTACACAGACCACTCAGCCTTGAAGTATTTGATGGCAAAGCAGGATGCTAAGCCACGTCTCATACGTTGGCTACTGCTACTTCAAGAGTTTGATGTTGAGATCCGTGACAAGAAGGGTACGGAAAATCTTGCTGCAGACCACTTGTCCAGATTACAAGACGTAGCCTGTGATTCTGAGATAGCAATCCAAGAGTTGTTTCCCGATGAAAAACTTTTCATGGTACAATCTTCAACCTTTCCTTGGTTTGCTAATTATGCTAACTACTTGTCTTGTAGTGTTATCCTCAATGACATGGATTACCATCAAAGAAAGAAATTCTTATCCGATGTCAAAAATTATATATGGGAAGATCCATACTTGTTCAAGCTTTGTGCGGATTCAATCATCCGCATGTGTGTGACAAAGGAGGAAAGTGTCTCCATCTTGGAGCATTGTCATGCTAAAGATGCTGGAGGACACTTTGGAGCACAAAGAATAGCTGCAAAGGTTTTGCAATGTGGCTTTTATTGGCCCTCTATCTTTAAAGACGCTCACCAGTTTGTCGCAGCCTGCGCACAGTGCCAACGCACAGGTAATATCTCTACGAAACATGAAATGCCTTTGACCAACATCCTTGTTTGTGAAGTCTTTGATGTCTGGGGTATTGATTTCATGGGCCCATTCCCTAGCTCATTTGGTTTCAAATACATTTTGCTTATGGTAGACTACGTGTCTAAATGGGTAGAAGCCTATGCTTGTGTAACCAATGATGCTAGGATTGTAGTGAAGCATCTCAAACAGCTTTTTGCTAGGTTTGGAGTCCCACGTGCCATTGTAAGTGATCAAGGGACCCACTTTTGCAATGCTCAGTTTGAGAAACTTTTGACTAAGTTTGGGGTAACTCATAAAGTTGCTACACCTTATCACCCCCAAACCAATGGGCAAGCTGAAATCTCTAATCGAGAAATTAAGCGTATTCTAGAGAAGACCATATGAGTTGCTAGAAAAGATTGGTCAAAATTCCTTGAGAATGCCTTGTGGGCATATCGCACAGCCTTTAAGACACCTATTGGGATGTCTCTCTTTAGACTGCTCTATGGCAAAGCCTGCCATCTCCCTGTTGAACTGGAACACAAAGCCTACTGGGCCATCAAGTTTCTTAACTTTGATGCGCAGGCTGTGGGAGAGCTTAGGCAGCTTCAACTCTGTGAGTTGGAAGAATTTAGGTTGTGTGCCTACGAGAACAGCAAGATGTACAAAGACCGAACCAAACTCTTGCATGACCAAAAGCTTGCTAGGAAAAAGTTTTTCCCAGGCCAACAAGTTCTTTTATTCAATTCCCGTTTGAGACTTTTTCCGGGAAAGTTGAAATCCAAATGGTCTGGACCCTACACTATGGTACAAGCTTTTCCACATGGTGCAGTAGAGCTCCAAGGCTCTGAGGGTGCGAGTTTTAAAGTAAACGGACATAGGGTCAAACCCTTTTATTCCTCTCCACCCCCTGCTGCCATTGCATCCTTGAGATTGTTGGAACCCCCCTGAGATGTACCCTACATCTCTGTGCCCGCTCCTTGCACCCAATGGAGCAGTAGTACCCTTTGTATATATGTTTTGTTCGTCGTAGCCTACATCTTTGCTTTACTTGATGAAATTTCACTCTGCATGTGTTTTTGTCCTTGCTAAAATCCCATCTCATCCATTATTTTCACCATCATTTCGTTCATTGAGGACAATGCACAACTTAAGTGTGGGGGAGGGAATTGCATGTCTTTATGGTATTTTAGGCAAGTCTCAGTCAACATAAACTACACCCAAATTTTCGATTTTTGAGTCTTAAATTATGAAATCTTTGTTGCCATGCTTGTTGATATTACCTTAGTTGTGTAAACCCTTTTAATTTGCTGAAAAGTATTGCATGATTTAAGCTATTGTAGTGTTAGTCTTTAATTGTTTCTGTTTTTAGTTCTAACCTTAGAATAGTTTAGGAAATATATTTTGCCTAGGTTTTGTTTCTTCTTTTGCGCAGGCCTAAATTGGGAAAGAAAGAGAAAATTCAAATTTGAATTTTGGCCCAACCGCTCAAGCCCACGCGTGGCGTAGCCGGTTAATGAGGAGAGAGGAGTTGAGGGGTATTGTTGGAATTTCTAGGGCACGGTTATTTTTCCACCTTTTCACTCCACCAATCACAACCCTTCTTTTTCTTACACACCATCATTACACTCCATCTCAACCGTCCCCTTCTCTCTCATCTTTTTACCATCCACCTTCTCCATTTTTCCCTTCACTACGCATCGAACCCAGAAACCTAACCCCCAAACTTTTCCAAAAATTTCCTAACTCCTCAAACCCCCATTTTCCAGAAAACACCATGACAAAAGCCACCGCTAAGCGCCATTCTTCACGTCTCGCTACTGTTGCCTCCGGCAGCAAGAGCAAAAAGCCCAAACTCGAGGCCGTCGAACTCGAACTCCCCGGTGCCATTACTGACTTCGTTCGCCGGATGTTTAACTTTTCTGATCCCGACCAAATCTCTCGATTCAACTTCTTCAACAAACTTCCTGTCCAGTCCGCTAGATCCATTGACTGGGAAGTGCTCGGAATGATTGGCCTAGAGGATGAAGTGAAGAAGAGGGTTGAAAACCTCGGGTTGATGAAGTTCGTGGAGATTGATGACCCGGCGTACCCTGAACTCACCATCCAGTTTATCTCCTCCTTCAAAGTCGTATCCTCCACCGATGGTGACGAGGATTTCTTCTCTTATAAGGTGCTTTCACGCTCCTCCGATGACACGCTAGGGGACTTTAATGTCAACTGTGGGTTCATCGACGAGAAGGAACTCAAGTCCCCTGGCTATTTGAGCGCTTTGACGGACAAGCACCCCGGGTTTGACCCTGTGGCATTCTGGGAAAAGATAGCAAATGACACCAAGCCCTTCGAGGCCGGGAAATCCAAATCTATCAACATCCATGTCCCGGCCTTGAAATATCTTCACAGGTATATAGCATTTTCATTGCTTGGGCGAAAGTCAAATGCTGCCCCGATTTCAAATGGGGATCTTTTCTTGCTTTGGTGCTCGGAGGAGGGATTTAGAGTGAATGTAGGCTGGTGGTTTGCCAATTACTTGTCTGGAACTTTCTCCAAGGACTCTGCGCTTCTGTTTGGCACGGTTGTAACCAGGATTGCCAAGAATCTCTCGGCATTTAAGCCTGAGGTACATGAAAGTGAAATGTCTGCCCCCATCTTTAGAACACCCTTTGATCTGAACATGTGTTCTAGGATAGGGCTGTACTATGTGGATGAAGCCACTGGTGAGTATGTGCTGATGAGGGACTGCAGTGCGCAGGCTTGGGATGAAAAGAAAATGGCAGAGACGAGGGCTGCGAAGAAACCAGTTAGTCGCCCGGAGAGTGTGCCCCGCCAATTTTCTCCCATGAGATTTGAGGCTACGGATGAGTCTGGCCCTTCGAAGGTTGAGATGTGGCGAAATATGACCCTTGAGCAGATCGGTGAGCAGTTCATGAACATGCAGGAGCAGATTGCACATCTGAGTGCACAGGTTGCAAAGTTGAACATGGTTGCTTTTGAGCAATCGCAGCCTGTGAACAGGGAGGCCCCAGCGAAGCCTGCAACTTCTGATGCCAAATCATAGTCTGATCCTACTTCTCCCCTGGCGGAGGATGTGAAAGAAGATGCCCCTGAGGACCCTGTGTTTCACTCTGCAAAGGCTGCGCTTTTCCAGTCAGACCCTACGACTGGGACATCAAAGCCTGCGCAGTCTCCTGTGCCTTCCTTGAACACTACTTTTGAGCAAGAGACCACTCCAGTTAAGCCATCCCAGGACCCCTCTCATGAGGAGGATCCTAATGCCACAACATGACTTGATTTTTGCGCAGTCTCCAATTTGGTATGTTTTCGAACTCTGTGAATATCTTTTGGAGCTGCTGAATTGTGAATGGTGATGCTGCCTTGGTTAACTGTGGTTGAAGTTTTGTGATGCAATGTTTTTGATGTTTAGACTTTGTAAATATGCTAAGTTAGAAGTTATAAATTGTTAAAAATTGCATAATGTTTAAGTTTGTCAATTTGCTTTATTCCTAGTTAGTGCACCCTGCATAGTAGGTGATAACTTTTACAGCTTTTAAATTGCTTAACTTTAGGGACCCCAAAGTAAGGACTATGTTTGCATGCTGCCTAGGCTACTATTGCCTTTTGATTAGAGAAAGCTAGTTTAGTCAAATGTTTAGTTTAGATTTGAGTAGACTTTAACAATCTAGCCCTGCTTAGTAGAATGGAGCCCAAATTGTGAAGCTTTGATGAAAATAAACTTGTAAGGAATGAAACTGTTTTGAAAAATTGGTGAAACAAAGCCAATAAATGAAATGAAATGTAAATAAAGCTAGCCAATGTGCTAAAAACTCAGTCATCCTACTCCTATGCCAATTGGTATGAGTATGCAAAGCATTTTGATAAGGTGATGAGGTGTAGGCTTGGAAGTACGTATGACCAATACGAGACAACCAAGTTGTTTGCCCTTGACTGAATCAAAAAGGAGACTAAAAATCTGAAACTAATTGGAGCTAAAGGGAAATGCAAGTGAAAGCTTAAAGTTGTAAATTTTGTAAATTATTCTAGTCGGGTTAACAAAATTAAGTTTCCATTCGAAAGCGTAGGGTGCGGTTGTTAAAGTTAGCTTAGATCTAAAGTTGTCGTTGACTATTCTAACTTCCTTAGCTCAAAACTGTATTAAGTAGGGAAGGGAGACATGGGTCGTAAGTATTGCTTTTAGGGGGATCTAAGGTCTATGTGCTTAAAGAGTTTTAATGTCTAATCTTCGTGCGTGGGGACACACACTAGCTTAGTGTGGGGGAATTGATAGGCCTAATATTTACGTAGTTTTCCACTCTTTTTAGCTTCTATTCTTGCATGTTTCTATCCTTGAAAGTCTTGCTCATAAAGGTTTAGTGCAGATTTCGCTCACTTATGCAAACAAAAGGTGAATCTAGGCATTGAAGGCCTTGTAGGCGAATTGGAGATGTGTAGACTGCTTTCGGACTGCAAAAGCGCAAAGGCTGTGAACCAGGCAGTGTTTGATGCAGGTTGCGGCCGTGAAGTGGAGGAGGCTGTGCAAGAAGAATTGAAGGGGCGGAATGCCACCTAGCCCTAGTGGCAATTCTGTTAATCTTATCAACAATTTGAATATTTTCATTTCAGTTTTTAAGGGTATTTGTGACCTAAACTTTTAAGGTCATTTTAGTCTTTTTGCCTTTTAGGGTTGCCACCCTTGTCTCCCTATTTAAAGCAATGTTTGCTTTTGCTTTTAGTGTGCTACTTTTTATGTTACATAACACTATTTTTATGTTAGTTAACTTTTAACTTTGCAACAACTTCCTTATTACTTCTTTCCATATATAGTAATTTATTTTGAGTCTTTCATTATTGTTCTTACAATCTTGGGATCCGAATCTCTTCTTCTTCCTTAAGATTTATGTTTTCAAGCTTTGTTCTTTACATTTCCATGGAGTTTACTCACTCTTTTGCCATGAGTGAGTAGTCTTTAGCATGGGCCGCGAGTGAAATGTGAAGGATCATGGCTTTGGGAAAGGTTTCTACTTATGGTAATGTTCTTCTAGCTTTGGTTTTCTTAGATCTATGCTTCGGGTGAGGATTGGTTGCAAACAAACCTCCTAAAACCATTAGTGGAGCTTAGAAATGAGCTATCTTGTGGTTTGCTATACGGATTAGATCTAAAGATGCATGCTTTTGTGGTCTAGAGAAATCTTACCTTATTTGTATGTTGGTTATTTACTATTTAAGAAAACTTTTTAGTAAAACCCTAAGACAACACACTCCTTAGTAGATCTAGACCAAATAACTTTGCTAGGTCTACTAAGTTATCAACTCCTAGGCTTGGAAACGAGCTAGGAAGAGATATTTGTGGGAAAGGCCAAACCTTTACTGTTAGATTAGTCTTTGCTATTACCAGAAACCCAGATCCAATAGCCTATGATCCAGATCCAGCCACTTGTAGCCTGTGTGCCTTTAAATATTGTTATTACATTACCCTGCTTTAAATCTTTAGTTTTAATCACTCGAAATCAATTCTCCTGAACTTTATTAGACCTTTGAGACTGAAAGTTAGTAACTTTAGCTTCGCCCGATCCCTTGGGTACGATAATCCGAGTCTAAAATACTCACTTTATTACTTGAGCGATGGGTACACTTGCCCTAAAAAGCACGTAGGTATTACACGCCACAATCATCACTGAGACCTTCCAAAAATAAAATTAAAAAAGTTCGTCTGCTCCAAAATCAAGAGCTTGTTGAAAAAAAAGAAAGTTGATGAGCAACTGACACACCCAAACGCAGGGTAATTGCACCGCCGGTACCTAAACTATACCCCTTTTCCCAAATAGGTACCTGTAAACTATTTTCTCTCATCCAAGTACCTCAACTATCAATGACCGTCTAAATTGGTACCTGGTGACCTCCTATAGCCAATTTCCCCTAAGTCAACGCCGGTCAACCCATCTTTGACCTGGTCAAACCAAAATTTAAAATACTCCTACAATGGAAATGTCCATTTTACCCTTCCACTCTATCCTTCATCTTCCTCCTTCCCTCTATCTTCACCTTCATCCTCCTTTCTTCTATAACCAAATCTTTTTTTTCTCTTTCTTCTTTTTTTTTTCCATCTTCACCAAATTTTTTTCCTTCCTCCTCCTTCCGTTCCTTCTTTTTTTTAAAAAAAAATTATGGCCGCCAGATTCCGGCCACGACTGGCCCGTGGTCGGGATCCGGAATTCCAGATCCCGGCCAGAGCTGGAAAAGGCCAGGATCTAGCTCTGGCCAAAATCTGGAATACCCAGATTCCGGAGAAGAATGAGAAAAAGAAAAAAAAGAAAAGGAGGGGAGAGAAGAAGGAAAAGAAAAAAAAAAGAAAATGGAGAAAAAAAAAAGGGGGGAGAAGAAAGAGAGGATGAAGAAGGAAAGAGAAATGAATAAGAGAGAGGAGGAAGGAGGAGGAAAAAAAATGAGAGAGGAGGAAGAATGAGGAAGTGAGAAAATTTTAAGGGTAAAAAGGTATTTTCCATTTTATGGTTTTTTTTAGTTTTGGTCTGACCAGGTCAAAGATGGATTGACCGACGTTGATCGGCGTTGACTTGGGGGAAATTGGCTATAGGAGGTCACCAGGTACCAATTTAGACGGTCATCGATAGTTGAGGTACTTGGATGAGGAAAAATAGTTTTTAGGTACCAATTTGGGAAAAGGGGTATAGTTTAGGTACCGGCGGTGCAATTAACCCCCCAAACGCACAACTTCAGTATATGTTATACAGTCGATGGTTTTTTTTTCATATAACATATTCATGCACTAAAATTGGTGTTTTATACACGCATGATCATCACTGAGTATTTATTTCGAATTCTAAGAAACAAAGAACGGACTGGGTAACTTAAAGAGTTATCTTACCCAAATCATGAAAGAGAATTTGCAAGATCTTGCGGGGGATAATGTCTGCATCTGTTTTTTAGTTGTGCATATTTCATTCCTTTTTATAATGTGTGTGCGAGTAGAAGAAGAAACATTTTTCGTGATTTTTATTGATTTTTGTTCTTGTGAGTTGTTTATAATTTCTCGTAATACACACTTAAAAAAATGGTGGAGAAGAAGGAGATTAACAAGAAGATGATGATGATGCAAATGTTAGGGTTCATGTAACAAGATGATGAGACCTAGAGAGATAATGAAATCAAATTTAAATTTGAATTATGTTTCCGAAAAGTGCAAGGGTATAAATGTCTATCCGTACAAATTTTGGACAAAAATGCCCCTAGTTGACCAAAAACGCGATCGACCAATTGCCAAATAACACGGCCCTTTATAGAAGACGATAAATGAGATGTAATAGCCAACTAATGTCACCTTAATTTTTGGGTATCACTATTTACAGCTCACTTTTTTCAAACTACAACCCATTTTGACAAATTTGCCCTTTTCATTCTGAACAAGTCACAAAAGATAAAATTGGTCAAATTTACAATCCACTTTTTAACTCAAACATTAAAAGTTCAGAATTTGAGATGTAGAATGACCAAACGAATCCGGAATGAAATAGTGACGATCAATCATTAGAGGACGATGCACTCGAACATTAAAAACACATTAAAATTATTTTTTTGGATTAAATTTTGTCGGAAAACGGCTGTCCATAGGAGGAGGCCATTGCACCTTATGGGGGAACGTCAAGGAGAAACGGCCATCAAGGCTGTTCCTCCCTATGGAGAAATGGCCGTTTCTCCATGAAAGCAGCCTCCAAGACCGACATATGTTCACTTTTTGAATTTTTTTTGATCAAATTAACTATTTTCGAGTTTGTTTTCGTACTTTATTCGTGTTTTTGTCCATAATCTAGAGCAAAAAGAGTGATTTTGAAGATAGAAAGTTCAATTTTGAAAAAGAAGTTGTCGAGAGGTTTTAGAATTTCAAAATCAAGAAGCAAATTATGGTAAGGGTATTTTGGAAAAAGGTGGGCCGTAGTTTGAAAAAAGTGGGCTGTATATAGCAATCTACTTTTTAGTTTGATGGATGTGACCTTAATTGGACTGAGCTTAGAAAAAGGCAATTACGTATGAAGCTCAATTAACCCCGGTCCAGCCCATAAACAGTTAGAGTACCGGGTCCAGCATAACAAAAATAATCTTCTCAAAAAGACAGAAAAGGGCATAAAAGTAATATCGTTATAAATGAACGAGACACGTGTTCCATAGCATCCCTCTCCTTCTTCTCCTACCTTCCTTTTCCTTTTCTACTTTACTTTCCCAGATCCGATCTTCACCACACTTTTCTCCCTTGAATTAATTAAACACAGAGCCACACCTCACCTCAATCCGACACCGTTTCCAACTTGCCTCCGTCGCCAAAACTATGTCTTCCTCATCTGGCTTTAGCGGCGATGAAACCGCTCCCTTCTTCGGCTTCCTAGGCGCCGCCGCTGCCCTCGTCTTCTCCTGTACTTATTACTCTTCTCAGATTTCAATTAGTTTTTTTAATCATTTGTAAGTGTTTTTGACCGAATTTGCAATTTGCAGGTATGGGAGCGGCCTACGGCACCGCGAAGAGTGGGGTAGGAGTGGCGTCGATGGGAGTGATGAGGCCCGAGCTGGTTATGAAATCGATAGTGCCTGTGGTTATGGCTGGAGTGTTGGGGATTTACGGGTTGATTATAGCGGTTATTATTAGTACCGGTATTAATCCTAAGGCTAAATCTTACTATCTCTTTGATGGCTATGCTCATTTGTCATCTGGTCTTTCTTGTGGTCTTGCCGGCTTATCTGCTGGTATGGCTATTGGAATTGTTGGTGATGCCGGAGTTCGGTAAGTTTCTTTTGAATTTCGGCATATCATGTTTATAATTGCCTACTATATTGCCCCGACACGGACACAAAAACTGTTATCTCTAAAACATAAGCTTCATAAAATAGACACAAGTAGGCTAGTTACGAGAAGTGTTTGTGCAATATAGATTGGCTATAATTAATCAGTGTTTGTGATTCAATGAATATGAAGTTCTATCTATTTTTACTTTTTAGTTAATTTGCCTAGTAATTAGCCAATGAGTCTGGATAACATTGTTTGGATCTTTATAATGAAATTGTTCAGTGTTGAGGTTCTAGATTACTCTTAAACAGGGTCAGCTTTAAATTCATCGTTTCGTCTGTCTTTATCCACTATTTGATGGGTTAAACTTAGTCTTTTCCTTTGGTTAGTTAAGATATGAGTATGGTTGTTATGATCTTTATTTTTCATAGACAACTGAATAGGTGTGGTGACGTTTTCACCAAAATTCAAAAGTTTTAGGTATTTATCAAACTCTTGGCTAACATGATTCATCTCATGAATCAAATCTCCATCATGTCAACCTACTACACTTTTTTCTCAAATATATACGAATTTGAATAGTTTTTTGTTTGCTGGCACAAAGGTTGCGGTGTAGTTGCTGGAGCTGAACAATACCACATAGTTCCAGCAACAACAAAGCAAAAGGGTTTAACTTTTAAAGTTTGTGGTTACATGGATTCAACTTCTTGCATAAGGTTTTCGATCGATTTTGTTCCCATGCCTTCTAAAGAGCAAATCTATAGAATACCCTGTTGTTATTCCATCTTCGAGTCCCCAATGGCTTGTTGGAAACCAAATGCAATAAAAATGTGTTTTTTGTTATTCAACTTTTTAATTGAGCAACACTTAATTTATTCTAGGTTCTAATTAGATGGTTTATGGGTATATATTAGATTAGACGATCACATTGAGTTTTTGATTCACGAATTCAATCATTGTAGCCAAGAGTAGCCAAAACTAAGATTTTAAATTATAGAAAGATATCTCTATTGCATGAAGATTTAATGGTTATTGTTTTTGTTAGACATAAAACCTACTTTTTAGAAGTTATAATATTATTTTGACATTGCACCTAGGGGTGTCTAAATGGGTTATGACTAAAAAGTAGGAACTGCATAACCTTGACAAAATCGAGATATATTTTCTTGTGGTCTGTTGCTCTGTTAGGTGCTAACCGCATAACGAGTAATGCTGTTAAATGTTAGACAAATCATTTGTTAAACATCTTGTTACACCATGTCTCTGTATATCATATTTAATGCTGAAACTTTTCTTCAGGGCTAATGCACAACAACCAAAGCTGTTTGTAGGAATGATTCTTATCCTCATTTTTGCTGAAGCACTTGCCCTGTACGGTCTTATTGTTGGAATCATCCTCTCATCCCGAGCAGGCCAGTCTCGTGCAGAGTAAAAACAGTCGAGGTGTAACTCTTAATGCCCTTTATTTCTCGGATCAACAATTAAAGTGTATGGTGTATCCAGAAGTTGCTCAAATTCCCATAAATTATTTGATTACATCCTTGCCGGCACTGCGACTCTTGTATATGTAGGATGCTGGCCAGCTAGGAGTTGTACTCATTATGAAGAGTTTATTTATCCTCTCTATTTGTGAGCTTCGGTTTATTTGCGTCCTCTAAAGTTTATCACACATGACTGTTCTTTTTCATAAATGATGAACTTTTATGGGTGAGATATTAAACTAATTGAACCAATGAAAATTTACCTAATTGTTTGTTTTGAAGGATTCTGTATATTCAGAGCCTGTTAGGTTCATCTGCTACTGTTTGTGGATTGTCGTCGTAGTTATTGTTAACCGAAAGAATTAGCTGTTTTCTTTTTTGAAATAACAATCGGACATTGTTTGTCAATCCTAACCAATCAGATATCTGTGTTTAAAAGTAAACAAAACAAGAAACAGTTACAAAAGTAGAACCAAGCGGGCATTTAAACGTTTTTAGTGGGAGTGATGAATTTTACTTCGATTGATTTTTTGCCCAGTTACGAAAGGAAAGGAGGAGAGTAATTGAAGTTACCGAAACATTTTTACACCTTCTAATGAAATAATCAATGTACTTGCTGTTTCTAATACCTTTCAACTAGAAACCTTTTGCTGGAATGAGGATCGATTTTAAATATAAAATTTGCATCTTCAATCTCGTGTTGTTTTCACCGGATTTTGGCAGTAGGGGTGATGAATGAAAGAGGGCAAGTTTAGACTTGCTCATCTGCATAACAAAATTTTGATGCTCAAGCTAGTTGACATAATGATGATGGTTCCCGTCTTTGAAAAAAACAAAACCATTTTATTGAATTAGGGGCTACATTACAACTTTAGAGATAAAAATTACCTTGCGGAGGTTACTTGGATGATTCACGGTATTAAACAATTGTATGCAAACGCAATTACTGAAGCTGTATCATATATGTAAATGCAATATGGCTATACCAATTAAGCATGAACAAGTAAACGCAATTGCTATATCATTACGTAAATGCAATACGGGTCTACTAAGCACGAACAAGTTAAGCGTGAACAAGGTAATTTAGGGTAAACGAGATCAGTTTGAACTGTTTAGTTCAAGTTGAGATTTGAAATTATGCAACTTGGTTCAAATTTTAAAGAAATGAAAAATAAAAAAATGATTCAATCTGGTTTTAGATTTTTACCCGTATATTGAATTCGATTCTGGAATTTTCAATATATTTGCTCAGTGATAATAAAAACTTAAAAATCTCTATAATTATATCTAAAGCTAACATTACAATTTAGTTCGGTACAAAACAAAGTTAACGATTCAAATCAATTCCCAATCTAAATTTACGTCAATACAGCTCAATGTTAAATCCAAACTAATTGAAGTTCAAATAAAGCAAACGTGGGGAGTAATTAGTTAAATACTACGGGTTGAGAAGTGGAATTATATTAAAATCAGAGTTGGATTAATATTAAGGAAATCACTATTTGACTTGCCCAAATAGAGTCTTAAATAATACTTGACTGACTTAATCAACGGTTCAAATTGACCCACTTGATCATAAATATTAATCCCATCCATCCAATCCCACATGGCCTGCTTGGCTTCCACATCCTATAAATATCGCTAAGCTCTCGAAACTAAAGTGGAAAAAAGAAAAGGAAGAAAAGAACATGGCAACAATAGCAGCAGCAGCAACAGCAACGAAGGAGACACCCAAAATAGTGTGGAACGAAAAGGAGAAGAAGTTCGAGACAGAAGACAAAGAAGCTTACCTTGAATATGTTGTAAGAGAAGATGGCAAAGTGATTGATATTTTGCACACTTATGTTCCTCATTCCAAGAGAGGTTTGGGGATGGCTTCTCATCTTTGTGTCGCCGCTTTTAATCACGCCAAGTCTCATTCTATCTCCATAATTCCTACCTGCTCTTACGTTTCTGTAAGTTCCTACTTTCCATTTGAAACGTCTCGAATCCTTCAATTTTGTTATCTTTCTGATTTTACTGTGAATTGAAGTTTTATTGCAGATTTGTATGGTTTATAATTTTGGGATGTTTTGTTGTTTGAACAGGATACATTTCTTCCACGAAACGCAGCGTGGAATTCAGTTGTGTATTCTGGAGATGTCAAAGCAAATCCGCAACCAACTTCGGCTATATGATATGGTAGCTTTTATGTCGCTGAATGTTTTGTTCTGTAATAAGGCATTTTGTCTGTCTCAATAAATTGGTTTATGTAATAACTAGATGCTTTCCGGTCTGTATTTCTCGTGTTATGTACTTTCATTTTTATGTCTTCATCTCTCAATTAAGGGACAGATTGGAGAAAAGCAACCTGTTTTAATACAAATTCGAGATTTATGATTCACACGGGCATATAATCACCGATTACAACTCATTGCACACTGTAACTTGTTCGCACATTCAACATATAGTTCCTTCCGACGCAAAATTGACTGACCAAAATCAATAAAAGGAGAAACCATAATAATAAAATCATTGTAAAAAATATATACATAGACAAGAAAATGATAATCCCAACACATATCAAACGTTTTTGTCACAATTCAGACTAATTATTTTCAATTGCCCAAAAGATTAGAAAGCTGAAAAAGAAAATCAAAAGAACAACATACCCTTTCATACATAATGGTACATGGATTAAGATATAAATACATATGTACAAACAAATCGATCTGCCCGGGTTTTAGACTTCTAGCCAGGAACATAGTAATCCATCTTTTCCACCGGCAGGTTCAGAATTGATGTTTCAACCTACACACAATACACATTGCAATTGTTTCTGAATCATTTTCAGTGTAAATAATGCACAAAAAAATTGATATTTAAGAATAGATGATCTAATTGGATGTCTGAGCAAATGTTGACACCAAAATGAGAGGCAGCAGTTGTGCACATGACCGGACAACACCATGAATCCAATACGACTAATATTTACTTCATTAAACAGATTACAGAACATTTATGGAATGACACGACACTGAATGACAGAACATTTAGAATTTTTATTTCATATTCTCTAATGTTTTTATATATCACTTTAACAATAGAAACAATAAAATGACAATTCTCACTCGCAAACACGACTTAAACTTCCGAACTTCCCATAGTTCTACATGCCATCCTTAATGGCATGCAAACACATCCACAAACCAAACCGAACATGATATAAGCAGGCTAGGGTTTCAGTAAATAGATTTTTGGTCGATCTTCTGAACAATAAATGAGAATATTTAGAAGTAATACTATACTTCCTATATTTTGAACTGTCACCTCCCGAACACGACAAAATAAACGACTAACTTGACATTTTGAGTTGGATTAGTGTTGAGTCGTTCGATATTGGCCTAATAAATGACACAATCAATACAAGAATTATCACCCCTAGATATGGGGTGAAGAAAGAGGATTTATGTTTAACTATATTTAGCACAGAAGACAAAACTCTAGCCTTTTTAAGTTGCAGATTAAAATATTAGAAGTTAGAAGCACCTCTACATGCATTAAAATTGTGGTCCAAGATAACAGCCCTAAGAATACATACCTCTTCAAATGGAACAAACGCAAAAGGTGCAAGACCCCTCTTATGTGATGTGCTTGAAATTTCATCTTCCTGCCAATCTTCAACCACACCAATGATGTCCTCCTGAGGCCCAATGACCCCATCACTGTCCACTTTCCTAGTTACGAGTGAAAGAATATCCATCCGATTGTTAGCCCCTGGTGTTGTTCCTCTCAACCTATACAGACAATTATCATAATGGTCATCAATTATGTTACATGGAAATGGATATGCAAACTAAAACAGACACCGATAGATGATATTTATCGAGTGAAGATAGGAAAAGGAAACTTATAAATGACGTAAATACAAGCACATGATAGAGGGGGAAAAAGAGATCTTTTCATTTTGAAAACTTGTAGAAGATAATCTAGAAATATTAGGGACTTGCTAAACATCTAGTTAAGCATTGATTTACTTCTAAAAACACATTACATCCTAGGAATCTAAGAAATGAGTTTCCTAATTTCTAAAATTACGGGCACGTAGCCTAAAAACTTCATACAAGTTTTTAGTTTCCAGGAGTTTTGGTATCCGAAACTTTTTGTAAATCAAAGTTTCCATGGAGCATAAGTAATCAACATGGATCAGAGTAAACAAGAAGCAAAATGTTAATAGAAGTTACCCGATGATAAGAACCTATTTGTGCCTAATCCAGGCTTCGAATATATTAATTCATTACCAATTCACATGAAGAACCAGACAGAAAGCAGGGAATCCGGTTCAACCACATATATTCCCATTGATTAAAATACATAAACGGACATAATTTCACCAAAATATTTGCAAAATTATTGAAATGCAGACATACTTTCATCATCAAACCAGCACAAAATTTTGAACAGAAAATTATACTCTTTGTAATGTCCGTACCTTAAAGAAACTTTCCACAGAGTAGGACGCAGACCAGGATATCGGAAAGCAGCTTCAACCTGCGACAAATGCATACAGATAAAAGCTTTTCAGATTGTGAATACACCAAAACGTAAGGAATAGGATGAGAAAGGTGCATCCGCATTCCATACCCAATTAAGCCTGAAATTAAAGAAACTCCAAATGCAAGATAAGATAAATATTTAAACTTTGAAGTACACAAACAAATCGTTACTGCCAACTAGCAAAGAACTGTACCCTGTCATCTGTCAATGTGTAGCGCCCACTAAATACATCATCATCTGCTTTAGATGCACGAAAATTCATGCATTTCACGACCTCCTTCACTGTATGAGAAGAAGTCTATATATCACAAAGTAAAAATAGAATGGTCATAAATAGACAGAAAGGAGGTCATATCATTATTTATATATATGCATTACAGATCTATAAATTCAATTTCTGTCAGAGGTAATCACCTTGTAAAGAAACCTGCCGGAAGGAAAGAATCTCATGTAACGATAATAGCAAACCTGCAAGGAGAAGGGAGGAAAATGAGGAATAGTAATTAAAAGAAGTCCAACACACACATAAATGCCACACAGGAAAACCAGTAAATATTTTTTATGCAATGCATAGTTAATTGAGATGTATGAATCAGAATAGCAATAAAGAAAATTCCGTTAAGCGTGAAATTTCTGTTTGCTGTGAATGCCACGTACCTCATTCTCATGTCTCGATATTTCCAATGACCGTATATCAAAGAGGGCTATAGAATGTTTTTGTATTCATGTGCACAAAAGTATATTTATAAGCTAAACCACTGTACTTCCACAAATAATTACTATTTAACAACAATGCTTGTTTAAACTTTTAGTTTCTTTTGCAGCAACATGAAGCCCAATGATCATATAAATAGTACTTCTAAGCAAACTCATGATGCATCAATATTTCAAATGGTAGTTACAAGTTTAGTTGAGAAACCCAATATGATTAGAACTAATTCCAGGTTACTTAGCAACCCTTAACTCAATAATGCAGCAAATCAATAATGAACTCACTAATTTCACCCTAGGGATTACGTTTGAATTTCCTGAATGCGCAATCCTACATCTACTGGATAATCCACATCACATCATTCCATCAATAACCACATAAAGAAAATACCATTATGGAATGGAAATACAAAAACACATGAAAGTTGTGCAGCAGATAAGCTAATACTAGTGAGAGAAGAAGGGGTAAGAATCCCCCTTTCATTTCAAGCATTAGAGTTCGATCCAAAGAACATGGAGAAATCAGCCAACACATGCAAGATGCAAAACTATCAAAAGAGAAACAAGGTTTCTCCATAAGATAAGCTAATACAAATCGAGAATCCGTGTTATCAAAAGAGAAACACGGTTTCTCCATAACATGAAATTACTCAAGGGAAGATGGTGATCAACAAAAGAGAAGTGCTCGACTGAGCTGTCTACTCGTAATATCACAAAATTAGATGTGCATAAGATATTTTCAATTGAAGGTAAGCAGATGAAAGATATTGAAACTCCATAAGTATGAAAAGTGGGAGATCAAAATTTTTTTGGCATTTTTATTCAGAATTGCAGCCATATTATACTTTTGCAGTTCTACATTTCAAGACTCTATGCACTTAATTACGTATTAACTGGACGTGTTATCTAAACAGACCAAAACATACCAAATGAACTGGATTCCTGACAGTCCACTCTCTCAGACCAGTGCGAATATAGGTATTCCTACTCACGTAAAGACCTGAAACATCAAAACAAAAATGCAATCCAGGGTTACTTGATGCATATTTCATAATAAAAATACAAGACATTTAAAAAGAACAAATATAGATATATCTTCCCCAACAAAAGAGCACGTCCATTTTTAATATTAGGCTACTAACGTCCTTCCCACAAATTTGAACAACCACGCACAAATTCGGTTCTGATGATTAATAGAGTTAACAGCAAGTTCCACTAGAACCCATAAAACACAATAATCCTTAATAAAAACAGATGATAACACATCAACAATATGAGGACTTTACAACTAAAACTGTCTATAGGAAGGTGGTGGGAATTCATCGTGACAATGAGAAATGGCCTTGGCGTTTCTTCTGGAAGTTCAAAGTTTATCACAGACATAGTTCTAAGGGTCTAGACGGTCCTTGCGGCCTATTTCTTGAAAGGCTCAGCACACTAAGGTGCATGGGGCGAAGTTGCAATTCAAGGAGAAAATAAGCACTTTCGCCTCTCTGATTTTTCAAGTAATATCAACTGTTTCTTAAGGGTTATTTTTAGTCCATTACTTCATCCAAACATACGAACATCCACCCTTTCTTTCTTCAATTTCCTCTACTCATTCCTAATGTACCCAAGAAGAGAGAAACAAATAACACTGGCTTGCTTGGAGCTATATTCATTCAAAGAAAAGGCTTTTATTATCACAAAGATAGAATATACCATCAGTTCGGATCCTTGGCCTTACAAGCCACATTTTCCTCCATGAGCTCTCATATGTTGATTGCAAAATTTTATAGTTTTCCACCACTCCAGACAGCTGCAAGAAGGTCGCACATATTCAATCTCGGACCAGAGGAAACATAAGTAAAAAAAGGTTCAAAAACATCCTCTGAACATATATACATACTTGCCAAGCCTTCAAGCAAGCATTACGCCAAAACACAGGGTTTCGAAGCGTATATCTCCATTTTCGACAGACACAAGCAGCTCTTCCTACATCATAAGGATTCATTCTTATAAAAATCTGCATAGGAATACAAGTTATTATGTCAGCTGTGATGCATATTTAATATAAGCATATGCAGGTTCCATTTAGCTATTTATAAAAAACTTGGTAGTTTAAACTGCAACTTATTTATAACCATATACAGATTCTGTACTTTATAGTGACCGTGAACAAGAAACTCTTTCGAATCCTACAAATTCAAATATCCTTCTCCTATTTCTTGAGGCACCATAGCCATGTGACCTGTGAGCCAACCAATGCAAACTTATCTAAAACGCTGCTGAAAAAATTGAGCATGGTGCTTGCTATCTCCCTATAAACAAAATCTAAATTTTACAAGATTATGCAATTCGGATACGAAAAAACTCATTGGCATGAATTACCTCAAAGAGCAGCTCGTCAGGCAAGGAACGGTGAAGCAGCGCAGGATCATAATACTGTCTTCTGCTTGCACTCCCAAATGGCGCAACAGGTCGAACATGAACACCATACAAATCTGTAACAGAAACCTTTCACAAAATAAGAAATTATAAAATCCGCCATGAACATGTAAACAGACGAATATAAACAAAACATCAGCATTGACATTGATGATTACCGAGCCATGGTCTCTGTGTAACAAAGTATTGAACAGTCTTCAATTGCAAAGCTGTCTCAAGCTCGGCCGGAACTTGTAACGCAAAATCTACAAATCATTACGAGACCGAAAACAACAACAAGAACGTTAACCTAAAGAATTCAATCATCATACAGTATAATTGGATAGCTAAATAAATCAGCTTGAAAATACATGAAGCTGCCTGAATCTAATCAAAAAATGAAATTGATTGATTAAGGACGCACTAGACGATGTTAATTAAACAAAAATCTGATCAGAAACTTCAAAATTACGCGGCAAAATCAATGAATTGGAACTGCAAAAAGATGAATTAGATTACCTGAAGTCATTACAGAGAGACGGAATTCCTGTTTGGTTGTATGATTATGGATTTTCTCGGGAAAATTGAACAAGAAAATACATAACCGCCATGAAGGAAAATCAATTTATCAAAGAGCGACTACCTCTCTGTGTAAGAAAATTAGAATTACCGACCTATCAAACTGTTGGATCTTTGATGAATGCAATGACGTTTTGTTATTAATAAAACGACCTTAACCTTTGCGTTTTGCTCACTGGCCACAGAAAATTGAAGGACATTTCAGTAGGTAGGTTGATTGTTGTAACAGTTCCGTCCAGTTCTATTCGGATATTGTTCGTTTTGGTTGAAATCTATATGTACCTCGCGATAAAGTTGCTTTATTGTACATCAACACGTACATATGTATTGAAAATGTATATCACTACCATAAATATAAAATTCAGCTCATTCTTGTCAGCATTGACATCCTTAACAATCAGTGTATTGAAAAGCACTAGACGCTAGTAAAGCGGTTGAGTATCTTCGGAGCATAGTCATGGTATATTTAAAAATGAGCCACTGAATGTCTGATAGTCCAGTCAAAATCTTCATTTTGAACAGCTAAGACATGGGTTAGACGGTCAAAACATCCTTCATTTAAAACGATGCTTTAAAACACTATTTGTTTAAGCTTTCTACATTATACGTAAAGAGTTGATCATGATACCAAGTATAGGTACAGAAGAGAAACTACTAGTCCTAATTATAGATGGATAAGGAAGATAACATGTGCTTTATTATGCTTTGCAAATATCAATGTTTATGATGTTCTCTTAGTTGTGCTCTTGGCATTATCGGAAGTTCTAATCAAACAACCAACCAAAGATTCGAGGAGGAGTGACGATTGATCACTGAAAACTGTATTCAAAGTTTTAAAATTTTAATGTAAAAACAACCGAAAATATCAGTTTAGCATTCATAGATCATTAGCGAGGCGTTGAAGAAATTAAACTTCAAGTAATTGTTTCATTGCCTAGAAATGTTTGTGGTGTTATTCTTCAGGCTGGCAGATTGATAAAATAGTTAAAAATATCAAAATTGAAAATGAGTAGTGCAAGTAAATTAGTGTAAAGAATCCCACATCGAGAAAGAAGCAAGAGGGAGGGTGAAGGTGGTGAATATAAAAAGGGGAAGAGTAGAGAGAAGAAGGCATGATCCTTCACGACAGTAAACGGGATGTGATGAGTGGTCAATGCTCGCAAAAGCTATGCGAGTTGGGTGTCTGCCCCTTGCCGTTACGACAATATGGGCACCCTCATTTTACCTATCTGATCCTAATTTTTATTACATTTTTCATACCCCAAAACTTCTTCCCCCAAAGTATAGCTTGAATATCTATTTAAAAGTTTCAATTATTTAATGAATTGAAATAATTTTATTTTTTTATAAAAATTACTAATCAGTTTCTAAAATTTGGCTCGGTCAATGGTTGAGTTGTGAAAATGCTAATAAACTTTTTTGATCAATAATTACATAAATTGAAACTTTTAAATAGATATTCAACAAACTTAAAACTATTCAAAAATACAAAGATTTAATTAAATAAAATATTTTCGAATAAGTAGCATGTAGTTTTGTAAATAAAGGACTCTAATTTGTCTTTGAGCAACTAAATTATTGTAGCTTGCATTGTTTGTAGAATTAGGGAAATCGTTAATTTTGTTGATGTAAACGAGGACATTTTTGGCTCGAAATGTTTTTCTAACCTTTAAGCTTAACTCAAACTTGACTCGCCAAAGGTCAAAAAAACATTTCAGTCCAAAATTGGCCTTGTTTACGTCAACAAAATTAACTATTTCCTTAATTCTGTAAACAATACAGACCATAACCTTTTTTTTTTCAAAGGCAAACCACAATCATTTATTTGCAAATCATGAAACCAAAGAATAGTTATTTGAAATTAATCCATAATAAAACTACTTCTAGAATATAAATACGACTAAATATTAAAAAAGCTTCTAATTAGAGAACGACTAAGTCGTAATCGAATTATCGAGATTGTATCATGTACCACTGGCCATGCTAATCGGCTCTTTTCGTGGAAAGTGCGGGCGTACAAGAGAACTACAGTGTTCTCAAACTTGAATTGAATTGCGTTTATGTAAACTTCTAATAATCAAAACGAATGTCAGGGAATAAAGAGACTTAATCTTTCTAAGGGTTTTGATAATTAAATATCGATCTAATAAAAATGATTGACGAATCAAATTAAAAATAAATTATGTATTGGAATTGAAGAGAAAATAGTTTACTTGTATTGAAATTGATTTGAAATAACCTGACTAAGGAAATTGAACTTATGAAAATTAGGATTTGGATGAACTAAAATTGAAATGCTAAAGACAACTGGGTTGATTTCAATAAGTGTTATGTGGTTTCGCAGTTTTGTAAATAAACGACCGTGGTTTGACTTTGAGCAAATGAAAGATTGTGTGTTGCGTTGTTTGTAAAATTAAGGAAAAACTTGATTTTGTTGACGTAAACGATAACATTTTTTGTCTAAATATTTTTTCAAACCCTTAATTGGTTATGTAAGAGTTAAGATCAAAGGTCAGAAAACGTTTTTGGACAACAACAGTCTTCTTTTACGTCAACAAAACTGACTATTTATTTGATTCTGCAAACCGCGGTCCTTTATTTGCTCAAAGGCAAACCACAGTCCTTTATTTGCAAAAACGCGAAACCACAACATTTATTTGAAATTAACCCAAAACAATTTGCTAGTGATTTGCTTTGGTTTGAGTGTTGAGTTGGTTGGCGTTCTTCCATCGATGTTTTTGGCTTTTATAGACAATGTGAGTAACCGTTTGCATATCCACTTCTCCATCAATCAGATACTACTTTGCATTTCATGGATCTCAACTTCTCACAATTTTCTTAATGGATGACTCTTTCCTCGATTCTCCTGATTTTTGATAGGCCCACGAAAATCACGTTAAATTAAAATAATAAATGGTCTCTTAATCACCCCGATGTGCACAACATTTCTAGATCTGAATGATTCCTTCTACGTGCACCACATTTTTAGATTTAGTAGTGATTCTTTCCAGAAGCACCATATTTCTAGATCTAATGGTATTCTCCCTAAGTGTACCATATTACCTTCTGATTTTCATTCAAAGAGTAAAGTTTATTTGCATAAATTTTGTGTAAATGGTGCATAAAACGAGAAAAATGCATCAAAGAAAAAAAATTGTGCATGAGAAAATTATATTAACAAAATTGCAATAATCGTTCATTTAAGAAAAGATTTCTTAAAAAGGATTTTCAAATAAAGTTTCCTTAAAAATCCTTGCCATAATAAATTTCCTATATGACTTTTTTAGGAAATATTTCCTTCAAAAATGTTTCCTCTATATATTCTCTAATGGAGAAAAGACGATGGGACAACTTTCACTAAAAAAAAAATCAATTCGAGTGAAAAATTAATTTTGTCGCAAACATGAGGATTTGAATATGTAAATATGTGGTTTTAGTTATACCTGTTGAGGATTAAACAAATCTAAGGGTAAATTACACTATTGGCCCCCAAACTATATTTTTTTCGAACTAGTATCTAAAGAAATTTTTTTCCCATCAAAGTACCTAAACTAACGATGACTTTTCATTAAGGTCCAAGGAATCGGTCACCAGCAGGTTAACTCACCTTTTTGTTGACCATATTGACCATCATATGGAAAAAACAAGGGGGTTACTATTTCCAGCCATGAATTACTAGAATTGACGTAGTAAAAGACGGTTTTGCCCTTTTAAAAAAAATTTAGAAAAAAAAAATGAGACTCACATGGTTCACGCCCCACCACACGGTGGGACTCAATGAAATTGAGTTCTGAGTCCCACCGTGTGGTGGGACGTGAACGGTTTCCGCCCCGCCATGTGGTGGGGGCGGAAACCGTGTGAATTTCGTCTCTTTTAAAAAAAAAAAAATTAACCCTAACCCTTTAACATTAAAATTAAATCAAATTAGATTAAACAACATAAATAACATATAAACATACATTGGTCTAGGGTTAATAATAATTATTATGTGGTTTTTCGGGCACAAAATTGTTAAAAATCTTTATAATTTACAGAACTCATGAATATTGAGCCTCACCAAATGGAGGGACTCATGAATATTGAGTCTCGCCATGTGGTGGGGCGCATGCTTATTGAGTCTCGCCACAAGGTTGGACTCAATATTCATGAGCCCGACCACATTGCGAGACTCAATATTCATGAATCCCTCCATTTGGTGAAACACAATATTCATGAGTTCCTTCGTTTTGTCTTCCCGACATGATTTAAAATCCCAAAATTCACTCGTCGGAAAATGTTTTCTACCGGATAATATGGTGGTCGCCGGTATAATGGTGGTGCCAGAGCCGGAAGATGGTTTGGTTAGATAAAATTTGGGTGGAATGTGGTTTGAGTTGGTTTGATTTTGTTTAATAGTGGTAGGGGTATTCTAGTATTTTACTATGTCAATTCTAGTAATTCTATGGCTGGATATAGCCATCCACAAAAACAATTATACCCTTGAAATTTTCTCCTCTTTTACACTATCTTTTTTATTTTCCTTTTCATTCTTTCTATTTTAACTCCAACCATTAAAAAACTGACACATGTCAAAAAAAAATTAAAATAATGTTGAGCTCCCTTCTCTTTCTCCTTTTTCTTTCTTTCTCTCTCCTCCCTTTCTCTTTCATCTCCACTCCGCACACTGTTCGCCGAAGACTTTCAGAAAGCGACAGTCGGTTTCTGGTGTTCCAGATCCCGGTCCCCCGGTTTTTGGAATTCAGAATCCGGCCAGTGGCTTCTGAAGTCCAGAAACGGCCGCCCGTCTGGAGTTTTAGATTCCGGTCAGCCGAATTCTGGATTCCATAAACCGGCGACCGAAAACTTGAACTTCCAGAAACTGGCTGTCGGTTTCTGGAAATTCCAGATTTCGGCCACCGGTTTCTGGAACCTCCGGATTCCGCCGGTTGTTTTTTTTTTTTAAAAAAAAGCAAAAGAAAATGAGAGAAGAGAAGCAGAAAGAAAGAAGTATAGGAAGGAGAGAAGAAAGAAAAGAAAGATGGAGAAAGATGAAGAAGAAAAGAAGAGAAGGAGAGAATTAATTTTGTTCATGGAGGTTAGAGAGGAAAAATGAGGAGAGATAATAGAGAGAGAAAGAAAAAGATGGAGGAGGAGGAAAGAGAATTAAAATGTTTCGTGGGAAAAGTTAAAAAGGGGTAAATTGGACATTTCATGTCAAGGAAAATTTTTAAATTAGGTTTGACTTGGTCAAATTAGGTCAAACAATCGTTGACCAACCTGTCATTTGAACTTTAATAGAAAGTTACCGCTAGTTTAGGTATTTGGATGGAATTTTTTTTGTTTAAATATCAATTTAAGAAAGAGGATATAGTTTGGGTACTAATGGTGTAATTTACCCTCAAATCTGACCTATTTTATAGTCCGGTTCACGGGCTTAAACCAAACCGTGTCAAATATTAAATAAGCAAGTTCAAGTCCAACTCATAAAGGACAGACATGGATGGGTGGGACAATCAACTTATGAAGATGTTTAGTTGGTTTTGGTAGAAAAGGGAAAACTAATAATTGTGTGATTTGTGAAATTACGGCCCAATAATATGTGAGAAAGGGTACTGTGTGTTTGAGCTGGGCTGGGCTTGTCCTATAAAAACTTAAAATTTAAAACCATTTAAATTAGGTTTAATACATAATTTCCCCCCTGAACTTCATTATTTTCGCCAGTTTACACCTTCAACTATTTTTGGGTTCTATTTGGCCCTTGATCTAATTTAAAGTGCAACTATTTCCCCCTTTGACGCTGAGGTGGCAGCTTTCGTGGAAGAGAGAGAAAATTGAGAGAGTAGGAGAAAAAAGTTACATTTTTAGCCCATTTTAAATTTTAATTATAGTCCTTATATTTTTTTTTATCTCAAAAATACCATCTCTTCCAATCTTTCCAAATCTTCAACCAAAACTAAAATCTAAACCTCCACCGCCATTAAAATCAAACCAGCAAAAAATCAAACAAAACTTAATTTCTAATTCAATTGTACCACATCAAAATAGAAACTCAATTAACAAAATCCAGCAAATCAATTCCAATCACCCATACAATTAAATCAAATTGTCCAAGCCAAACTTGCGTCTCCCATACAATTTAATCGATTAGTGCAAACCAAACTTTTAATTTTATTGAAATCTTAATCAAATTCCCAACAAAATTCAATCCATGCCAAAACCCATAAATCAGAAAATCCACCTTGAGCACCTGCCGTGGAAGATTTCGCCACCTGTAGAATCTCCTCCGCCGCCGGCAACTCCACCACCACCGAAAAGGAAAGCGAATTGCCGAGAGGGAGAAGGATGAGATATCGGAGGGAGAGGGAGAGAAAGAGATCGGCTGTTGAGTTCGACAATAAGGAAATCTTGCCGTGAGCTTATGAGATTATTTAGAGAGAAAGAGAGAGGAAAGACAGATCGGGAGAGAAAATGGGATGGGTTTTCGTTTATTTTTTTTCAATTATTTTGATTCTTAACTTTTTTTTTTTGTTTATTTACAAATTAATCCTTAAAGCTTCAAGTTTTTTCATTTTAATCCTAAATTAATGACGTGGCAGGCGAGTGTAATACACTCACTATCACGAGACTGGTTATTGTGCGAGGGAGGGCTTAATAGTTACACTTTAAATTAGATCAAGGGCCAAATAGAACCCAAAAATAGTTGGAGGTGTAAACTGGCGAAAATAATGAAATTCAGGGGGGAAACTAGGTATTAAGCCTTTAAATTATGACCGTTTTAAGCCTCAGACAGGCGTACAAAATTAAGAATTCGATTTGAATTTACTAAATAGGTTTATTTAGATACTCAAAATCTGACTTGATCTTTTCTAACATTCTCCTGAAAAGTTATGATCGTTAACTAGCACCTAACATCTTTTATTGCACTGTTTATACTATGTATGTAGTATGTTTGGTTATTACTAAACTATTCGTAAGTCGTAATAATTTTATGACATTGTAGGAATTTAGCTATATTGCTTACGTAGATATAGAGGTGATTTAGGAGGAGGATTAAAGAGATTGATTCTACTTAATTTGAGTTTAGTTGTTAAGCATATCTGGAATGCTTAAGAAGAAAATGATGTTAGCTAGATTGAGTAAACCAACACTATATTGGGCATTTATTATATTATAATTGACTTGAACTCTAATGGGGCCAATTTTACTCCTCCTTCATCTTTTATTTACACATATGTTGAATAAGGCAAGTGTTTGGATTAAAATACTCCAGAGAGTTGCTCATACTATCTATGGTATCTCAGCCATATATTAATGTGAAACAAACATAAAGAGTAAATGTTTTTGAGTAAAATTGATAATTTTCTTAATTTTGCAACTAATGCATTTCATAGTCTTTTTTTGCTAATATAAAAACAAACCACAAAGACTAATTTCCAAAAAAGTGAAGCAATAGCACACCAATATAAAATTAACACATATTTCAAAACATGAAAAACTATTTTGAATATTGTTAGAATATAGTTAAATAATCACTGAAGTTTACTTATTATTTTTATAACGTTTGTGCATAAAAGAAGTTACAGTTATATACAAAAGAACAAAATACATAATATATTTTAATTTAATTTTTTTAAAATTTTTTATGGTTATTTTGTTTATAAATTTTACGCTATTTTATGTATTGTTATTATTTTGTTGTAAATAATTGGAGAGACTAATTAAAAAATTATTGGCTCCACTCATGTCGTTACCACATGTTGTGGACAATCCTAAAGAAAAAAGGATTTTGAAGTTTAATTTTAAGGATTGTGATGTAAATTAATCAATAGAGGTCTTAATCATAATAACAAACACCACATGCTACGATGATGACATATAATTAATTGATGGCTAATATTTCAAGCATCTTCTTATCTTTAAACTATGTTGGAAAAATTCTTACCTTCTTCACTTAGTGGGTTCCTTACCTTTTCATCAATTGGTCCTTTCATTTATTTATAAGTATTGAATTAACCAATATGTTTTGTAATTGCATCATCCTTACACCTGAGACAGTAGTTCCATATTATATATAAAAGATATGGGTGTAGGCTATGGTCACTTTGTTTTTGAGTTACTTTGTTTGTACTTTGCTTTATTCACCATTAGATCACTTTTCACTCCATGATCTAATGGTGGACAAAACAAAGTAATGGTTACTTTGTCAAAAACAAAGTGACCATAGAATTTCCTAAAAGGATATATATGGCTTTTATTGGAGGTAGTTCAATTTATTTTTATGTTATAACCTTTTCATACAGTTTAACAAAAATAAAAATAATAAAAATAAAATTAGAAGGAAACAAAAAATGAAGAAAAAGAAAAGAAAATATAGATGGGTGTGGCTTTCTTAGGAAATGCGGGTACTTTAGTCTCTACTTCGACGGTTGAATTATTTGGGCCATCAAATGGTAGAAATTAGGTCACAAGTAGGGTTGTCAACGGGTCGGATTGGATCGGGTTTCGCAAGAACCATACTCGATCCGTCAGATATTCGGATAAACTCGAACCCGAATTCGATTATTAAACGGATTTGAAATCTCTACCGAACCCGATCCGCGGGTAATAACCAAACCCGTCGGATATCCATAAACCCGAATAATCAATCTAAAATTCTAAAAAAATATCCGACCATTATTTCAAGTTTATCGATTCAAACCAACCCCCGATTCAAACCAACCCTTTTACCTCTTAGATCTGAACCTTCGCACATGGCTTAATTTTTATGAAAGCCTTTCATTTGCTTCTCTTGGATGGAAGCATTTTTCAACTCCTCCTAGCAACCTGAGTAGCAGATCTGGCTCTAGTCTTTGGCGTGGGTTTAAAAAAGTTTGGGAGTCTACTATACTTGGTATGTTCAAAGCTGCTTTCTCTAGACAACATTGAAAAGATCACTAAGGTGCTGCGATTGAAAAAAAGGAGAAGAAGTTGAAAAGCGGCTGTGCAGCAGTACAGGAAAAAAAACATTAGCATTTTAAATAGGGGCTTGGGCATTGGGCTAGGGTTATATTCGGGTATAAACAGGTTATTCGTTCGGGTTTTATAAACGGGTTTCGCGGATTGCGGGTTCGGGTGCCCGATCGGGTATACATAGCTTACCGAACCCAATCTGAACCCGACAGTCGGGTATGAAAAAAAAACCATACCCGATCCGCAGGTATTTTAATCCGGAATTTTTCAACCCGTACGGGTAAGGGTTTATACCGATCGATTGACAACCCTAGTCACAAGGACAAGATATTACAAGTAATTTAGTAAGTATTTATAAAACTCAATACTTATAACGATCGAGATATTGGAAGTTGGCCCGGAGAATACAAATCTAAAATGTTCAACGACTTAGGATAACTGCATACTCTTATGACACTTTGACAAAGTGACAAAAGAATATATTTAGATTTCAATCATTATATAAATGAGCTAAATGCATCATCGGTCACTCAACTTTGCTTGATGTATCAAAATGGTCATTAACTTTAAATTTTGTTTCAACTAGGTCCTTTCATCAACTTAAAAATAAATTAAATATCAAAGTAGTGATGTGGTTGCCACGTTAGCATAAGTCGACCTTTGTCCGTGGACTTTGACTGACACATGGCAGCCACCTAGGTGCCACATGGTGTAAATTTATATTAGGCATCTAGGTGGCTGACACATGACGTTCAAAGTCAAAGGTCAAAAGTTGACTTATGTTGACGTGTCATCCATATCACTATTTTGGTGTTTAATTTATTTTTAAATTGATAGAGTGACCTAATCAAGACAAAACTCAAAGTTGAGTGACTTTATTGAGACAAATTGAAGTTGAGTGACCATTTTGATACAACAAGCAAAATTGAGTGACCATTAATGCATTTAACGTTATATAAATAAAGTAAATTGTTATTTGTGTGGCAAAGGCGTTGGCCTAGTGGTTAAACATTCTACCTATGATCAGGGAGGTCATAGGTTCAAATCACATAGAGTTTTTCTTTTGTAAGAATGTTTTTTTATATATGATGTCTTCACTTTTAAAAAATATTTAATTTAATTTTTTGGTTCAAATATTGAAAATATTTATCTGATTCATGTGTTTTTAATATTTTAATGTTTCTTGATAATTATTATATGAGAGAAAATTTCGTTTTAAGTTAGTTAATATAATTTATTAGTTTGAGATATATTAATTATATCTTAATTCGTCTAAAACCTCTAAAATGATATATATTAAAAAATAAAGGGAGTTTGTGTAACCCACCATCCAATTGGGATAGGAAGACGGGCGGTGATGATGACAAGCAGAACCTGCGAAGAAGCATGAATTATGTGGATGTCTACGTCATGTACCCTTTGATAGGATAGATAGATAAAATGTAGCATCCAATTGAGATTAGGCACGACCCTATAAATTTAGGGCATTTGACTAGTATTGTTGCCACTATTTAAATTATTGGTTGTGCTTCTTCCAAACAAAATTATTCTTTTTAGAGGTAAACAAAACTATTTTGGAAAGAACAAGCAATTTTGAGAGGTGTTTATAGCCTACTTGATTTTTGTTTTGCTTTTCGTTTTAATTTTAACTAGTTTTTACTGGTGTGAATAACAAAAACAAAAATCAATAAATTTAAACTAAAAACAAAATATAAATATTAAGTACACTATATAAATAATTTTATTATATTAATTAATATGAAATTTTAAATTTTTCTTTAAATAATTATATATATATTTAGAAAAGAAACGACATTCTATAGAAATAAAATATATGGAAAATGATAGTTGAGGAAGCTATATAAAAAATCGAGAGTATCGAGCTTTCATATTTTGTAGCTTATAATGCTTGTCAAGTTAGCTTATAGCTGATACTCTTTTCAAATTGTAATTTTAGGATCAATAGTCACAAATTCTAAGTTCATTCCTAAACTCACTTATTTCCATAATTTCCCTTTAATTTAAATTATTCGATTCCGAAATATTAAGTCAGTTTACAGTATAAATGAAATAAGAATATAGAGAGACAAATCAGTAATCACATTCCAATTAGATGCACATATAGAAAAAAATTAGTTAAATTTTTTTAGGCAGTCAATAATTAATTATGTCTTTATTTATAGCAATAAGTTTCATTTCCTAATTCCAATTAGAAATAATCGAAATACAAATAAATTAGCAGAATTAATGTAAAAGAAGTCGGCATCAATCATTGGTCGGCGCAATGCACAAATATATCCAAAAAGTTTGGAAGTGAAGGTTATTAAAAAATGAATTTCTTGGACATAATATGATACAATCTGCTAAAAATTAAACAAAAAAAAAAAACTCAATTCTTAAGAGAATTCAAAATAATGTATACATGAATTTCAATAATGGTTTGTTCATTAAAATGCAACAGAATCAAAATCTCAAACTCTGAAATGATTTTCATAACAAATACAGGAAAAATTGATCATTAAAATATTTCATTATACAATATTTTCTACATAAATAGAAAAATTATAATGATCTACATATATTCTTTAAGTTATCCTAAAGAATACTTATATGAACCATAAAACTAAAGTATAAAGTTCACATCAAAATCAAAATGAACATTCAATCATTACAAAGTTAAATGCTACAGCATCAATTCAGAAAGAAAATAACCTTAGAAATATAAGTTTTGCATTCGCAGTTGCATCAGAGCAAGAAATAGCCATCATAAATCATCGTAGAATCATGCAAAAGGATAAAGAAAAAAAAAAGAGGAGAATTTCTAAACAACAATTAAATAAAAGATTATGATAATGTGAATAAGGAAATAAATTAAGTACATTGAGCAAAATTAGGTGATAATTTTTTTTTTAATGGATATTAGGAAATAATGTAATATAAGTTTATAATAAAGATTTTTCTATAATTATTTTGTTTTTTTACAAAAATAACTATTATTTTGCACATTATCAGCTCATTAAAAAAAGAGTATGTAACCAATCGATGGTTGGCGCAGTGGTAGCATGGGGCTGCGCTTGGTGAGGAGGTCTGCGGATCGATCCTCCACAACCGCGACTGGGAGGGGTTTAAATAGCATAATCCTTGGACTCGCCCCGAATCCGGATTAGTCGGCCCAATGTGGTTCGGAAACCGGATGGAAAACCAAAAAAAAAAAAAATGTAAAAGTTAATCAAATTCAGACTCAAATAAAGAGGAATTCAAAGAGATTAAAGAACTTGGCAAACAAATCTATGAGCGAGGTAATGTCAAATCTTAAATCCGAAAAAATAGCGTACCTAAATCTTACCACATCCAAGATGCTTTTTGCGCACTGATAAAAAGAAAACTAAAATTCTCAAAATCCACACTCACAAAAATCAATCAAAAGATAATCAAACTCCAACTTAACCACAAACGAATCCAGTAACTGGATTCGAAATAGTTTTTTCAAACTGCAATTGATGTGAAGCCATGCATGAGATTGGAAATTAAAAATCAAAACTGAAAATTGAGAGAATATGTACCTTTCATAGGTGAGAAATCAATATTAGATGGAGGGATCTATAACAACAAAGAGATTAGAGCAAATCAATAAGAGTGCCTATAATTGAATCAAGAGAAATAAACAAAAAGAAAACATATAAGAAACCATAAAAAAAAAATAAAAATGATGGAAGTTTGGTTCTGGGATTAAATAAATCAAATCTATATGTATAAAAATCAAAAACTAAAAAAGTATAAAAATCAAAAACTAAAAAAATATAAAAATCAAACCTCGAATTACTCTAGCTATCTATTTAGCAAGTAAGTTTTTTTTGTTTATTGTTATATATAGGTTTAAGAATTAGGATGAGCAAAAAGGATATTCCAACTTTGCATTAATTAATTTCTTATGAAATCCACCATATAATTTTGAAATTGAATGTATATGGAAATTTTGTCAAAACCTTTAACTGGGTTGCTATTTACAGCTTACTTTTTCCGAACTACAGTCCACTTATGCCCAAAATACCCCTTCCATAATTTGCTTCTTAATTTTGATGTCCTCTTAACAACCTATTTTTCAAGATTAAACTTTTTAACATCAAAATCACACCTTTTGCTCTCAATTATGGACAAAACACGAATATAGTACGAAAAACAAACTCAAAAAACAGTTAATTTGATCAAAAATTCCAAAAAGTGGATTGATTAGGATTTGGAGGCCGTTTTTATGGAGAAACGGCCATGGTGGCCGTTTTACCATAAGGAGAAACGGCCACCGAGGCCGTTTCACCATATGGAGGAACGGCCTCGGTGGCCGTTGCACCTTATGGTGAAACGGCGATGGAGGCCGTTTTCTCCATATGGTGGAACGACCACCATGGACGTTTCTCCATATGGTGGAACGACCACCATAGCCGTTTCACCTTAGGGTAAACGGCTTTGATGCCGTTTTAAAAAAAAAAACAAAAAATTCAACGTTTTTTTACTGTTCGAGTACCTCGTCTTCTAATGATTGATCATTACTGTTCCATTCCGGATTCGTTGGGTCATTCAACATCTCAAACTCTGAATTTTTAATGTTAGAGTTTCAAAATTAGGTTTTTTGATTTGAGAGCTTTCTATTTTTATTTTTTCTGACTTGTTCATAATGAAAAGGGCAAATTTGTCAAAGTGGGTTGTAGTTCGAAAAAAGTGGGATGTAAATAGTGATATCCAACCTTTAATTATACGAATTTATGATAAAGAATTGAAAAACGAATTTATTCGTATAAATCATATAAATGTAGGAATATAGCTATATAGTATTTAAGAATATATGATATATAGTAAATGTATGAATATAGTAAATTTTAATTATCATAGTTATAAATATTATATTATTAATAATATATAATAGAGAGATTTTAGGAGGTAATTTATGGACAAAATACCTCATTAGTGAAAATATAATTTTTTTTATTAATTAAATCAAAAAATTGACAAAATGACATGTAAGCCATAAACTAAGGAAAGCATGACATGTAGATCCATTGATAGAGTTTTGAATATATATATATATATATATAGATTGAACTTTAATAATAATAATACATTGAATTTTCTTTATGTTTTCTCATAGATTAAAAACGTAGATTAATAATATAAATTAAAAACGTAGATTTCTCATAGATTAATAATTATGAATGGTTGAGCCTTTGAGTAATAAGGTAAATTAAAACATGAATTCTGGTAATTTGAATTTTATGAGAAAAAAAATCTAACAAAATGAATGTAATCTAATTGATTGGTTTAACTAATTGGGAAGTTGAAAGAAAATATGATAATACAATTTTAGGTAATACAAAATCATTTAGATGATAACTAAATCAATAATTAAAATGTTAACATCTTTTTTATTTCAATAACATAAAATGTTAATATTTGGTTAGAAAAATGTCAATATTTATTTAATAAAAAATTATGGTGGTAACAAATTAGTTATTCTAAGAGCAAAATAAGGGGAGCTTGGTATGTAGGATGATTGTTAGAGTCTCTTTTTTTTTTTTTTTTTTGAGCAAGAAGAAGAACATATATTAATCGTAAAGGCTGGAAGCATCGTTACAAACCGAGTTCCAAACTATACTAGGACAATCCTCTATCAACATAATAGGAGATGGTAAACTCTTAGCCCACCTAGCGAGTTCATGAGCAACCTTATTTCCCTCTCGACAAGTAAAAGTAAAATTACATGACCGAAATTGCCTCGTAAGAGACAAGACATCAAAGCAAATAAACCATAAAGAGGAATGAGGTAGAACTCCACTAATGAGGGTGTCAATTACTATCTTGGCATCTGATTCCACCCGAATGGCATGGAATCCACAATCCCGAGCAAATTTTACTCCCTCAAAAAGAGCTTGTAACTCCGCGGCTTCAATCGAAGAACAAGGATTAAGCGGCATTCCCAATGTAGCAAGGACTTGGGCATTGGAATCCCGAGCAATTATACCCGCACTCGCGGAAAGGCCATTATCCCCCCATGTGGCATCGCAATTGATTTTAACAACGTCGTCGGGAGGAGGACACCAAACCTTTTGAGTGCTCGGTATATAATTACCCGAAATACCCAAAGAATTATTAATAACCACTTTCTTCCAATCTCCAAAATAAGCTTTAGCCTTCTCAATAAGCATAATAGAATCCATCCAGGAATCATTATGGAGAAAAGAATTCCTCCTAAACCATATCCACCAAATCAGTATGAAATTCATTGCCGTCTCGTCGGAATTAGCAAGGGACATACATTCCATAATCCAATCTTTTGGATCTGCTGCTGCCCGCCAATCCCATCTCAGCATCCCCGCTGATTTCCATATCTCTTTCGTTCTCGAGCAATTAACAAAAACATGTCGCCAATCTTCACCATATGCGTTGCAAGCTTTACAAATGTTCGCCGTCGGGATTCCTCGCTTTGAGAGAGCTGTAAAACAGGGTAAAATGTTAGTCATTAGTTTCCAAACACAATGCAATATCTTGGTTGGGATTTGGAGGTGCCAAATTTTTTTCCAGAGAACTGAGTGTGTAATGGAGGAGGATGGTTGCGAGGCCTCAGACCTCCGGATATTTTCTGCTGCAAAATAGGCAGACTTCACCGTAAATTTACCATGAGCAGTCAGACCCCAATAAATATCATCCGTAGGCCGATTAGCTGAAATCTGAATTTTCCGAATCGCCACAACATCATCTGGGACAAAGCAGTCATTCAGTTTCTGAACGTTCCACCCAGGACCTGCCGGATTTAAATCTAACAGTTCATAAACCATTACAGGCCGTTGAAGCTGCAAAGACGTCAAAGGGCGTTTATAATTTAATTTCGGTATCCAATTATCTGACCAAACATGAATCGACTCGCCATTCCCAACCCTCCAAATAATGCCTCGGTTCACAACCTTACGCGCTGCCATAATACTTTTCCACAGAAAGCTCGGACTACCCCTAAGCGGAGCATCATTTAGAGAGGAATCAGGATAATATTTTGCTTTAAGGACTCGAGCACATAACGACGTGGGGTTTTCCAATAATCTCCAACACTGCTTCGCTAAAAGTCCCAAGTTAAAAGACCTCAACCATCGGAAGCCAAGACCTCCTTCACATTTTGATTTGCATATTACATCCCAAGATAACCAAAAAATTGGACGTTTGGATTCACTACCTCCCCACCAAAAACGATTCATTAAACCTTGGATTTCCGAGCATAGACTATCAGATAACAAAAATATTGACATTAAATATTGTGGAATAGCCTGTATAACCGCTTTTATAAGCACCTCTCTTCCCCCAGCAGAAAGATAACGTTCCTCCCAACCCTTAAGTCTACGCTGGATTCGCTCCTTGATGCTTGCAAACACAGCCCTCTTGCTTCGACCAATAATCGTATGCAGCCTTAGGTATTTGGGATATTCACCGGTTTCCTTTACCTGTAACATATTACACAGAGTATCACGTCTAACGTAGGGAACTCCACAACTAAAGAACATCTCAGACTTATCGAAATTGATCATCTGGCCCGAGACACTTTCATACTCCGCCAATATCCCTTTCAGGTTGTTCACATCCGAGATCGTGGCTTTACCAAAGATTAAAGAATCGTCCGCGAAAAAAAGATGAGAGATTCTTGGCCCATAACAAGACGCATTTACTCCGTGTAACTGATTATCACGCTCTGCTTTACGGATCCTAGCTGAAAGACCTTCTGCACAAAGAAGAAACAAATATGGAGAAATTGGATCCCCTTGTTTTAGACCCCTACTCGGCTTTATTGAACCCTCTACTTGACCATTAACCAGGAACGACATTGAGACGGTCGACACACACATCATAACCAGTTTAGAAAAATGACCAGGGAATTTCATCTTATCAAGTATAGATTGCAAGAAGCACCATTCAACTCTATCATAGGCTTTACTCATATCCAATTTGAGTTCAAAGTTACCTCTAACCCCTTTAATTCGCATTTTCATGCAATGAAAAGCCTCAAATGCTAAGATAGCATTGTCAGTGATCAGACGACCAGCAACAAAGGCGGTTTGGGTATCACATTGTTGGCCCTAACAAGATCAGAATCACCTAGAGGGGGGTGAATAGGTGTTCCAAATGAAAACTGATGTTTTCAAACTTTTAATGAAAATTCAATTTTCAGAGTCAATAATCCTCAGAGTCAGAGGCAAGCTTATTGAAGTAGCCTCTGAGGGATAATCTGCTTTAAGACAGGTTCTATCTTTTCAGCAACAGAAGTTCTGAGTAAAGAACTTCTGGACAGTCTTCTGAACACAGACTTGTGATTTTTAAGAGGAAATCTGTTTCAGCACTAAATATGATACAAGTACACAGAAGCAATTAACAAGTATAAAGAAGGGAGAAAGAGATTCAGGAGGTCCTGATGAACAGTTCAATTTATCCAAGTTCGCCACAGAGTTCCTGTGACTACGTCTTGTCCTCTGAGGTCGCAGCCTCCAGAGATTTTATAAATCCACTATTCAGAACTTTTATGGCAAGTTCAGAAGCTCCTTTACATCAACAGAACTTAAGCTAATTTCTCACTTAGTTCTGACTAGCCTAAAATGAGTTAAAGGATTTTCACCAGAACAACAATACTCTGTTTTCTGGATTTCTCACCCAACTCAAATCTCAACTAGATTTCTCTCTTTTAAATCTAACTGAAGATCACAACCGATCTCAGTTTACAAGATTTCTATTATGAACTTGTTTTTCTTCACTCTCTCACAATTACAAAGTCTAAACTAAGAAAAGATTGAGAATGGAAAGTGTGCTCTGTTTTCTTGAATATAACAGTGCGTTGAGATTTTTGCTCTATGATCACACACGTAGTTGATGCAGTGGAGCTTTGCTACTATTTATAGTGTTGAGTAGATAACCGTTGAGGATATTTGAATCTTCAAGGATGACAAGGATGAAAGTAGCCGTTAATCTTGTCAACTTCTTCAAACGGTCTCAAAACACTCAACTCTGTCAACTTTGTACTTTAACCTAATCCGGTATGGGATTAAAATAAAGGTGATGGAGTTGACTGAACTTGGAGATTGATTTAGAGGGAAACGATAAGAGAGCAGGTTTTGTTTGTTGTGAACAGGCGCGTCCTTCAAACAGCTTTTTGAACTTTTGGCGCCTTGCATTAAATGCAACTGACAAAGCATTAAATGCTTAACTAAACCCGTGATAACGAACTTCTGATGTTCGTATTCCTTCTTAGCGCTTCTGAACTAAAACAACCTTAGTCTTCTGTTTGCAAAAGAGAACTTCTGATAAAAGCTTTAGGCAGACAATCAAGACTTCAGAGCGGTTCATCCAGCTTCTGAGAAAGTGCTTCAGTCTTCAGCTTTTTTAATCTTCTGAGTTCAATAGGCAAGCAGGAATTCTTCATTCAGCATCTGCTGAGAAAACTTATACAATAACTTAACAAAAATTGTTAGTCAACATTGAAAAGTATATAAGTTAATTTTCATTTTCATCTTCTGAAACGTTTGGACATAACCAAAACACTTAGGGTTCATCACACATATTAAAGTAGGCAGAACTACTTTAAGTCTATTTGCAATGGTTTTAGAGATAACTTTATACAACACATTACAAAGCGCAATGGGACGTAAATCTTTCATAGAGGTGGGATTTTTCACTTTCGGGATCAATGTAATAAACGTATGGTTAAGGGATTCAGGCATCTCGGCCGAGTTTAAACAATTAAAAACTAGAGTAGTAATGTCATCGCCAACAATTTCCCAATAGGTTTGATAAAAAAAGGGAAGACATACCATCCGGCCTTGGAGCTTTCGTTGGATTAATCTGTTGGAGAGCATTGTACACCTCTTCGCGCGAAAAAGCTTGCGACAGGATGTCAATCTGATCCGGACTCAAGAAAGTGTCCATAGCCTCAAGAAACCGAGACCCATCTGACGGAGAAGAGCATGAGAAAAGATCGGTAAAATAATCAATCACCACTTGCCGAACCCCATTCTGACCGTCCACCCACATACCGTCATCTCGTTGTAATTTTTTCACTTGATTCATTCTCTTGCGCATCTTACTTAGCCCTTTGCTTCCACATCACCTCTTCTCAGTCCAACATTTCATTAAGCTGTCTAGCAATCCCATTCTCCTCCTCTTTCCTGCTACTATCAGATAACTTTTGAATGTCCTCCAGCTCTTTAGTTAATTTCCGGACCTGAGAAGTAACATGACCAAACACTTGACGATCCCAGCAGGAGAGCTTCTCGCTAACTGCTATAATTTTACCTTGCACTGATGCCCCACCAGAATTGGTCCATGCCGCTGCTACCGTTTCTTTCCATAGAGGGTGTCGAGTCCACATAGTCTCAAAACGAAAACGTTTCTTTCGCCTAAAATTACACGTTCTAGGAGTTGTTTGGATCATAATTGGATTATGGTCAGAGTCAATCCTAGGTAGTGTCACAACTTGAGTGCCTGGAAATAGATCCATCCAGTTGCTATGTGCTAAAGCTCTATCCAGCCTCTCCCATATTGCACCATCTCCCGGCCTTTTATTATACCAAGTGAATTCATCCCCTTCAAACCCGAGATCATATAAGCCACATCCCTCCACTATATCTTGGAAATCAACCATATTTCTATCATCCCGACTCACTCCTCCTTTTTTTTCCGAATTCCACAATATTTCGTTAAAATCCCCAAAGCATAAGAATGGCTCCGTGTCCAGCGAGAACAATAAGTTCATTATATCCCATGTGAAATGCTTATTTGCCTTCTCCGGCCATCCATAAATACCGGCCCCCCGCCAAACAACATTAGCATCCGTCTTCAACTTAAAATAGACACAGTGTACCGAATATCGTAGAATAGTGACATCCATCTCCTTCTTCCACCCAAAGATAATACCGCCACTTAAACCAACCGCATCAGTTATGAAAAGATTGAAATCTGAAAAATGTTGGTATAAGCCGTTACAATCGTTCTTTCTCAACCGTGTTTCCATTAGAAAGAACATGTCTGGGCAATAGCCCCTCATATGTCGCTTGAGGGTTCGGAACGTCCAGGAGTTGCCCATCCCCTGAACGTTCCAGCTTAATATTTTCATTGCTCCCTCTGGTCATTATTTCTCATTTTCTTCAATCTATCATCCCCCCCGAATATCTCCTCAGTTTCCACCATTTCTCCATTTCTTCATTTCATCCCCGCTAAAACTTTTGGCTGTATCACTTCGGTTACTTCACTGCTCGAGTTCCCATCAACACCAGCCCTTGCTAATCTTTTGATATGCACCTTCCTAGGCTGTTGTTGGAGCATGGGTTGCAACAATACTTTCTCACCAACGACATCAGACACTACCAAACTATCAACCTGATCATGTGTGCTACTGTTTTCAACTCCCTCCATAGACTGAGCTAGATTGACGACATGAGTTTCAGTCTCAATCTGTGTATTTGTATCACTGTGTGTCAATTCCTGGTTATTATTCATATCATTCTCACTAATCGGATTTGAAGTAACCCCGGTCTCCTCTGAAAATAATTTCCTGCTAACATTAGGTTTCTCACGACTTGCTTTCCAGTCTCCTAAACGGACACTGCCTGGGTACGCCTTCTTTACAACACCACTCTTCACCACTCGAAGTTTAGAAGGCGTGGCTCTAAGTGAAGCATCATAGGGCCACTCTCCATCCTCAGAAACATCACTTTCCGATTCACAATCATTATGTACATGTCCCATAATGCCACAATTGTAGCAAAAGTTTGGGAGTTTCTCATATTGCACCGGGATCATGGTTTCAGGCTTACCTTCCGTGCTCTCAGCAATAGTAACACACCTAAGAAGTTTCTTTTGAACATTCCAACGAATTCTAACGCGAACGTAAGTTGCCGTAATCTCAATACTCTCCTCATCAATATCGACCACTTCACCCACCCTCGAAGCAATCTTCTTAATGATTCCGCTTGTACGCCAGTTAAAGTGGACATCATGCAACCTAATCCAAAACTCACACAAGTTCATATCTATTTGGGATAGTTGTGAAACTCCATTCATATCTGCCAGGATTACCAAACTTCTATCGTAATACCACGGCGAATCGCGTAACACTTTCTCCTTATCTCTCAGAGATTCAAACTCAACCACAAAAAGGCCATCCCCACATTCATTCATCTTGAAGGCCTTGGATGTCTTCCATATTAGATTAAAAGCTCTCGCCATCCCTTGTAAATTTGGGGGTTTGGGGGACAACAACCTGCCCAGAATCTTTTTTGATGTGTTCATATCGGCTAACTCATCATCGTCGACCACAAACACCAACCCTTCATCGTTCGTGAGTTTTACTTTACCCCACATCCTTGTTAGATCTTCCACCGCCATCAGATAACAAACACCGGACACAGTAAATTAAACCACCTGAAAAATTAAAGAAAAACGCTACAAGGCCGGAACCCTAGCTTCGAAAAATCGCCGCAGGGGAGGTTAACCGCATATTAGGGCCTAAGAATAGTATATTTTAAAAGTTTATGATTGTTAGAGTCTTAAACATATTATATATAGATTTTAAGCTAATGGCAATGATTTCAAATTTATGGGATTTGGTCCAATTGTTTTGGAGAGATTTCAAATTTATGTGCCTTAGTACAAAAATAGTAAACTAAAAAGACAAATAAAAAAAGGAAAATAATGCAAATAATAAAGATTTTTAGAATGTTGTAGACTAAGGAGAATTAATAATGCACATAATAAGGAAATACATTACATAGGACATTACAAATTCCATTGAATAAAATTCTAAAACAATTAAGGTTTATTTAAAGGTAATAAGTTAAAAGGAATTATGAGAATTAAGGTTTGATTAATTTTTTTTCAAAGATTTTAATACAAAATAATGAATAAATAAAAATTTAATTAATGTATAATTAATGGAAAGAAATAGGTAGTCAAAACAAAAAAAAAGCAAAGAAATGAAAAGAATTATGAGAATTAAGGAGGGAATGACACATAAGATTTTTGGGAGTGAGTTAGGGAGGAGTTGACATGTAGAGACTAATGTTAGAGGCTTAAGTATATATATAGATTATATATTGTTAGCTCATAAATAAAAATTTATTATTAAATTATAGAGTACAATTTAATATATGGTTTGACTAACGAAAAAATGAAAAAAAATAAAAAATACATACAAAAATCAGAAAAAGAAAAGTGAAAAAGAAGAAGAGAAAAACAATAAAAGATGTTTTCGCTGAGTGATATTTTCACTTCAAATGCAAATTTGAGAAATTAAACAAATGTACTTTTGCACGAGACTGAAAGCATTAGAAACTAGGCATCGAATTCATGGAGCACGTATGGGTCTGAAACGGATCAGTTTTCAGCATGGTTGTCAAACCTGAACAGGTCAAAAACCCGAAAGGACTAAAAGATTAAGGATTTAAGGTTCAACCGGAGTTGAATCGAAAATTAATAAATTTAAGTAAAAAGTAAATAATTTAAATTTTATTTGATCTTCAAACACAATAAAAGTAAAATTAGCGGCATGACATATATATTGATAGCTACTAGAAATAATATATCCATATTAATAGTATATATTCATATAAGCCCAAAATTGATCCTAATTAATATTGTTCTTGTTCAAATAATTGAAAAGAAATCATAACAATAATTTAATACCTTAATCATAACCCAATTTTAGTTTAGCATACATCTACATAGATATATAAAAGTCGAGCTAAAACCAAGCTTTCACAATATTCCACCTCATCAAAAAATAAGGTGTCAACACCACAATTTTTCACAAATTTATATATATAAAAATAAAAGTTCAATCTCTCTTAATTAGTATTGATAATTCTCTAAAGTCTTTTAGACTTTTCTAACATCTTCTTTTACTCTTATTTATACAGTTGTTACAACTAATTAGGAGTAATAAGCTTTAAATAAGAGTTGAATGCATAATCAATAGGTGTTCCTATAAAAGAAATGTTTTTCACTTTTAAAACTCTCAATTGCCACAAAATGATGAAAAGAAATGAAGTGAAATGTCCTAGGAGTTCATCCTAAACCACAAAAGGATATTATTTCCTAGAAAGTTGAATATGCGTCAAAATTAAGGTATATCGTATCTAAACCCGAATTAGTTACTTTTACATGTACACTTTCTAACTACTAACAAAATTGATTTTTTTTTTCGAAAATGTGATATATGCTTTGTAGGTGAAAGTTTGACGATGAAAAAAGTCATAGAAACTAATCAATCATCAATCTGAAAATAAATGGTTCATGAAAAATAAACAAAATATGGTAGTCTAATAACCTTTTTAACCTCATTTTACATTTTTCTTTGGTTTCGAATGTGATTGATGTTAAGAACAGTTAAACAATAGTTAGGTCTTTCTTTTATTTGGATTAGTAAAATTTAGTCTTTTATTCGTTTAAGAACAAAAAGAAGTTATGTGTATTCAATGATACATATACTGTATGATTATTTTATTCATATTATTACATATATTGTAAGATGATTTCAATTAATGAGTAGACAGTTTAAAATAATTTATTTTACTTTTATCGAAAAAAATTAGTATTAAATGAATTTATTTTGAATAAGATACAAAAATTTCATATTAATATAAAGTCAAAATATACAATCACAAGAATTAGCAGAAAAATAATAATAATATAGAAATTACAATATACATTATTTTGAAACTATTAATCCTAAAAATAATTCAATGTTATTATAGATCCGCACAAAGCGTTGGTAATCGACTAGTTTGAACTAAGTAATCGAAAGCATGATGATTTCTTTTTATTCGTATTGTGCAGTTATGCTCACCTAGTCAATGACTGACCAAATACAATTTGGTCAATCAACATTAGATTAAAATCTAATGGTGGAGATTAAAACTTTCTGAAATCACTTAAAGACGACGGGTTAATACGAGACTATCTAAAGTATAATAAAAAAACAAAAAACACGTTTTATAATTAAAGTAAAATAGGTGATTTCGTTAGATTTGAATCTCCACCCTTAGATCATAATCTAATGGTGATTGACCAAATTGTATTTGGTCAATCATCGACTACGTGAGCACGGCTCAACATTGGAAAATATAAGAAAATCATTTAATGACAAAAAAACTAATTACAAATGTATTTGAAAGAATTCAATGCATTTAATAAGAAAGCGTAAAAAAATTCAAATTGGAAAGAATTCCTTTTATTAAAAGAAGCTTATTGGTATTTAATTAGTATTCGATTAGTATTAACTGATGATGTTGCCCAATCAATGTATTTGACAATTTTGTCATGTTCAACCGGTCAGTTTTTGGCATGCTATGATCTTTCAAACTTTAAGCACATGTTAAGTGCAAATGCAGGGGAAGTTAAAATGTGTAATATTACTTCCATTAACTTTGATTCGGAAGTTAAATTTTGAAATTAATGAAAATAAAATGTTAACTCTTATTAATTTCACTTAATCTGTAAAAGAATTTCTAAAGAGATTAAATGGAAATTTTATATTTCATTTATTCAAAAAAAAAATAAAGAAAATCTACATTTCATTATTCCAGTTAACTTTTGTTAACCTCTTTTCAAACAAATGCTTAAAACTACCTAATCGCTAGTGGTAGTGATACGACCCTATCTTGGGAATCGATCAAGAGGGATCGTTTTGGGGTGGAAACGACCTAAAACACCACTCGCTTTTCTCTCAATGAAAGCACCAGTTGATACGACCCTATCTTGGGAATCGATCAAGAGGGATCGTTTTGGGGTGGAAACGACCTAAAACACCACTCGCTTTTCTAGTTAGCGCAAACTGAAATATTATTAACTTCTGAATTGATTGATTCAACAATTACATGACTCGAAAGCCTTTAAATAGCAAACCAATAAACCTAATTCTACTAATAAGGAAATACTAATTCAATAAGATATTAGAGACCTAATACTTCTAAAACAATAAAACTACACTTATAGTATTAATAATAAAAAGACTCCTAATTAGATAACAATCAATCTCGAACTGTAGTATCCGGGTTGTATCATTCGACACCCCTTCAAAATCACCTTGTCCTCAAGGTGGTAGTTTGTAAAAGAAATATAGTAATAAGAACGTCAATACCCGAAGAGAACATGAATGCTTGAGAATTTTGTCGAGGTGGGCTGGAGGATCAGGATCGAGTAACTCATTGTGATCCTTGAAAAAAACAAAAAATCTGTCATGAGGTACAACATAAGGCCTAATACCATAATCTTCAATCATCTTGCAAACAACCACGGTCTCCTCAAATATTTCAAAATCAGCATAGATGGAGAGTAAATTATTATTGTTTACCCCATTCACCCCAACATTTAAACACTTGTGGTGACTATACAATTTAGCATCATTGAAGTCACTGCCGCAATTCTCCATAGTATTAAAAATCCTAATAACATTAGCGCCACATGGATCACAATAGAAAGATTGTTCCATAGCCAGCTTATCATAGGTGGAGAGAAAGCTTGGCTTATTAAAATCAATTTCAACTTCACCAACAACAAAATTATGAACAATAATAGGAGGAAAATTATGAACAATAATAGGAGGAGAGATAGTTGGAAGACATGAAGGATTTTTAACTAAGAAATCTTGCGCTATTAATTCCTTTTTAATTGTCTGCTCACAAGAAGGTAACAACTCCTCTGTGATTGGATTGAGATTCGCTGTCAGGGCCGGAACTGGATTAGAAGGATATTCCAAAATAAAAGATGAACTCGAGGAAACTTGAGACTCAGATTTCTCATGAAAATCTCCAAACTCTGAAGGGCCAAATTGTTCCTTAATTTTTTCCAAAAAATCAGTCCAATCTCGAAATTGTCCATTAGTTGTCATTTGGCGGTACCATAGATACACATCACCTGCTAAATGGAGAGCGACAATTTTCAAACGATTCTCTGAGATTACTTTATGAAAATCAAAATATTCTTCGATTTTAAAGCACCAAGCCTGCGAATCTTCGCATGTGAATCGAGGTGGATCTAAATGTAAGGAACGAACCAAAGACTTGAAGTCGGTATTGTTGGAGTTGTTGTTTGTTGATTGTTTTGGTGGTTGTGAAGTTTGTAACTCGTGAATACAAGCTTGGAGTGACTGTTGAATAGATAGTTGAAGGGAATTTTGTAGGTCGGCAAATCCAACACGAAGTATGTCACGTATTGTGGATATGTCGTTCATGGCGGAGAATTGGATATGGAAAGAAAGAATCAATGAAAGATGGGATAGAAAGCTCTCAATGAAAATAATGATGGGTACAAAACTCTCAATGAAAGCACCAGTTGATACGACCCTATCTTGGGAATCGATCAAGAGGGATCGTTTTGGGGTGGAAACGACCTAAAACACCACTCGCTTTTCTCTCAATGAAAGCACCAGTTGATACGACCCTATCTTGGGAATCGATCAAGAGGGATCGTTTTGGGGTGGAAACGACCTAAAACACCACTCGCTTTTCTAGTTAGCGCAAACTGAAATATTATTAACTTCTGAATTGATTGATTCAACAATTACATGACTCGAAAGCCTTTAAATAGCAAACCAATAAACCTAATTCTACTAATAAGGAAATACTAATTCAATAAGATATTAGAGACCTAATACTTCTAAAACAATAAAACTACACTTATAGTATTAATAATAAAAAGACTCCTAATTAGATAACAATCAATCTCGAACTGTAGTATCCGGGTTGTATCAGGTAGTATGAGGTTGCGCTTGGTAGGGAGGTCTGCGGATCGATCCCCTACAACCGCAACTGGGAGGGGTATAAATACCATAATCCTTGAATCTGTCCTGAATCCGGATTAGTCGGCCCAATGTGGTTCAGAAACCGGATGAAAAAAAAAAAACATATGTAAATAAATACAAACCTAGACAAATGTGTATACTTACTTATATAAATATTTTAACGAATATATTATTATTATTATTATTTGACATAGGCAAAATGTACTATTTGGCCACTGATCATTCAAAATTTATGCATTTAGTCACTGACTTTTTATTTGTTCACATTTAGCCATTCACCTTTGTAATTTGGTGAAATCTCACCCTTATTACGTTAATTGACATTTCTATATTTGTATTATTTAGCAATATTTTAGTTTTAGTATAAATTTCTTATTTGAAATAGTAGAATTTTAATGTTTAACATTTTTATCTCCTCTTAATTTTGATGTAAGAAGGGCGAGATTTCACTAAATTGGTTAAATTAATGGCTACATATAACCAAATTACAAAAATGAATGGTCAAATGCACAAATTTTGAAAAGGTCAGTGGCCAATTAGTGCATTTTGCCTTTGACATACTTTATTATGCGAATATCTGCTTAAATAGGTATAACATAAACTCATTTTAATGTGTTGGAATTCAATTAATAAAGAGAGTTGTGAAATCTCGACTATCTAGAATCAAGTTGGCGTTACTTTTCCAAACTCTTAATGAGTTTTCCTACATAAAAGCATCATTTGAAAAATGTAAAGTTATCTCCCTTTAAGGTAGTATTTGATTTCTATGGTAGACTCCATTTTTCATCTAGAGAGAATTAATATGTATTGGAGGAAACTTATAGAAATTTGGTGCACCCAAGGGTAAACCAAGAGACCATTTGTTATTTGAGGCGTGTGTTTTTGTTAAAGGATTGCATATCTTATGGAAAAGGATGCCGGCAATGTCAAATTCATGGCCAAATTCAAAAAGTTCCAGCAGATGAGATGTACGCCATTGTCAAACCTTGGCCTTTTAGAGCATGGGCAATCGATCTGATAGGCAAAATCTACCCTGCATCATCAAAAGGACACACCTTTATGATTGTGGCAACTGATTACTTCACAAAATGGGTAGAGGCCCTGCCAATGAAAAAAGTGGAACAGAAAGATGTGATAAATTTTATCAAAGGAAACATCATTCATAGATATGGAATCCCTCAATCGATTACTACCGATCAGGGAACCATGTTTACTGGAAATGAAATTAAGGATTTTATGGAAGTCAATGGCATCAAGTCATATCACTCCACTCCTTACCATCCACAAGCTAAAGTCAAGTTGAAGCTTCCAACAAAGTCACCATCAACATCCTTGAGAGAATGATTGAAGACAACCCTAGAGAATGACACATATAGCTTTCGAAAACTTTATGGGCGTATAGAACTTCAAAAATGAGTGCCACATGCGTCATTCCCTTCTCACTAACATATGGACAAGATGTCGTGCTTGCTATGGAGATTGTGGTGCTATCTTTGAGAGTTGCTAGACAAAATGAACTCATCCCAAATGAATACACAGAATCAATGAAGATGGAACTTGAGGAATTCGATGAGGCTAGAATGCAAGCATTTGACCGAGTGATTGCCCAAAAGAAGAAAATTGCCAAGACGTACAACAAAAGGGTTAAGAAGAAAGGTTTTGAAGAAGGGGATCTCATTTGGAAACTCATCTTGCCAATTGGAACTAAAGACAAAACATATGGAAAGTGGTCTCCGAATTGGGAAGGATAATTCAAAATCTTCAAAGTTCTTGAAGGGAACTCTTACTGGTTGTCCAGTCTGGAAGGGGAAGCACATCAGGGATTCATAAATGGAAAATACCTCAAGAAATTTTACCCCACCCTTTGGGAATTGAGGGAGCATCAACCGGAAAATTGAAGCACTCACTAAGTAGTAGATAATTTGATTTTGATGTACTACAATGCAATTTTGTTTTGAAAGTTGTAAGGCTGGCTTATAGCTGCCATTTTATTGCAATAAATAATAGCAGGCCTTGAGGCCGCATTTTACATCAAATATTCTTTCGGTTAAAACTAACAAATATCTACTTCCAAGAGGGTAATCAAAAGTCATCTAAATTTAATCTTCAATTCCATCCAAGAAGTTCAAGGAGAGGCTCAACTTTTGTGGGGACTTGATGTTCAACAATCATGCCATAGTGATTTCAACGAGTTCGTCATTGATATCCTCTGTTCGTATCTAACCTCCAGGAATTGACACAAAGTGTCGCCTCAGATTGGTGGTTTTACCTTTGGAAGATGCCCTAGGTGCAATTTTTGATATAGAGGAATTGGAGTTCAAGTGTGCACATCGTCTCACTTCACCGGAAGCTTAGCTGCACCATGATCAAAGGGAGCCCGATCAAATGATCCGCCCTTCAATACTGGATACTAGCAAGCTTTTACCTTCAAATCAGCATGCAAATGGAGATCGTTCTTCAACAACTGCAATTTGGTACATATTGGTAGCACCGTGCTTAAAAGGAGCTTGATCAAATGATCCGCCTTTTAATACTTGGATGCTACCAAGATCTTTGTTCACTCAAATCGGCCAAATGGGGGATTGTTCATCAACAAGTGTAATCTTCATTCGCTTAGTAGCATCGTGATTAAAGGGAATCTGATCAGAGGACCTGCCCTTTAATACTTTTTATACTACCAAGATCTTCATTCACGTCAAGTCAACATGGAAGCGGTGGAATGATGGGATCTTTCATCAACATGAACTGTTGGCGTAATTAGGTACATCTTGGTGGTAGCACCGTGATTAAATGGAACCCGATAAAATGATATGTCCTTTAATACTGGATACTACCAAGATCTTTGTTTTCACTTCAAGTCAGTGCGCACGTGGCCAATTGAGAAGATTTTTCATCAATATGTGTTATCTCCGGCAAGCTTGGAGTATCGTGATTAAAGGAACCCGATCAAAAGATCCGTCCTCAATACTAGATACTGACAAGCTTTTGTCAATGTATGGACTGAGTACACAACAATCCCAATGACGGCTTTCACTATGAACAAAGATCCGCCATCAAAGGACGAAAGCTAGGCGTCAATCGTCAAAAGTGAATCTACAATTAAAAAAAAAAGGAAAAGAAAGAGGAGTGATCTTCATTCGAGGATGGGAAACAACAATCCAAGATTGATAGGGGCGACTTGTGAACCTTCAGTGGTCTTTTTGATGAATATTAAGTTCAACAGCAAGAAAACTCTTCGATTAATTAATTTCTTGATGCCCCGATCGTCTGAACGTTAGAAGGAGTCAATTGAGCTGGTCATTTTCTGTTCCGGAGACTCCAAATCTCAGCTAGCCAACCGGTTGAAACTCACAGCAAAACCGTAGCTGCAAGGAGGCGTATGCATCAACATCTCAGTCCTGCAATTAAGTTGCGCAACAAGCATTAGATTGACGCAACAAAGAGGAAAATAAAAACGCAACACCGTTCATGAAGAGAAAAAGAACATTGAGTCAGAAATTAAATATGGCGCAAGCCCATGTATCAGCTTCTTCTAGTCAGACTTCCTGAAGTTTACGTACAGATAATTGGGTAATTAGGGCAAAGAATTGGTTAAGCTTTATGCAATGTATATATACATATTTTTTGCCTCGAAAGTCCAATTTCTTTCATTAGCAGATACAACGGGATTCTATGTCAAAGTAGTTTCCAGATTTTAATATTTCCTTTCAATTTTAAGTTCTTTGTTTTGTTTATAGGTTTTCTTTTTCGATTCTTTATTATTATTTTCATATTCCAGTTTTATTTTTTAGAATTTTTACATAATTTTTATAATGGTTTTTGTCTGTGGTCACCTAATCAATAATTGATCAAATATAATTTGGTCAATTATTGTTAAATCAACATTTAAGGGTGGAGATTAGAAGTGCTCACCTAATCAATGATTAACCAAATATAATTTGGTCAATCGCTATTAAATCAACATCTTAGGGTGGAGATTATATTTTGTTTTATTTCAATTATAAAGTATTTCTTTTAGTTGCCGTGCGGTAGGATAATAGCTCCAAAAAATGTTAAAATCCAAAAAATTCATGTTTAAAGAGCTTGGTTTAAAATAATTCTAAAACTAATGTCACTTTTTTTACCCTAGTTAACAGAACCCGGTGCCTCAAACACCGGGTTCAAAATTGCACAAAACCCGGTGCTCCAATCACCGGGTTCATAAAGAAAAAATGCCAAAGCCGGTGCTCCAACCGGGTTCATAAAAGGAAAAGTAAGGAGAAGGCATGTAACAATTGTTTTTGTTTTATATGCAAATATAATGACTATTTTCCTTTTTGGTACCTGTATCAAAACAACTGTTCTTTTGACGAACTCCTTAATTTCTTATTTTCATACAGTGAGTTCATCAAAAATAATCACGAGCATATACATGATTATTAAGAGCAACGAAATATCGTATAAATCTCAAACGTAATTTTAGAGCTTCTGCTTTAGAGATATATTCTAAACTGTGTTTTTGACGAACTCCTTAATTTCTTATTTTCATACAATGAGTTCATCAAAAATAATCACGAGCATATACATGATTATTAAGAGCAACGGAATATCGTATAAATCTCAAATGTAATTTTAGAGTCTAAAGCAGAAGCTCTAAAATTACGTTTGAGATTTATACGATATTCCGTTGCTCTTAATAATCATGTATATGCTCGTGATTATTTTTGATGAACTCACTGTATGAAAATAAGAAATTAAGGAGTTCGTCGAAAGAACAGTTGTTTTGATACATGTACCAAAAAGGAAAATATTCAGTATATTTTGCATATAAAACAAAAACAATTGTTTGCCTCCTCTTGACTTTTCTTTTTATGAACCCGGTGATTGGAGCACCGGGTTTTACATTTTTTCTTTATGAACCTGGTGATTGGAGCACCGGGTTTTGTGCAATTTTGAACCCGGTGTTTGAGGCACCGAGTTCTGTTAACTAGGGTCAAAAAAATGACATTAGTTTCAGAATTATTTTAAACCAAACCCTTTAAATGTGAATTTTTTGGATTTTAACATTTTTTGGAGCCATTATCCCGTGCGGTATTACTTTAGTTTTATTTTTATTTTTTTAATTATTTTGTTTGATTAAAATCATTTTTTATATTAGATTTACCTTAACAACTTTTACAATTAGAAATCGTCAGTATCCATTCTTTTTGTTTTAATTAGTTCTTTTGTGTGAATAAATTTTATTTTATTTTATGTATTTATGGAATCAAACCCTCCCTAAGTGTTTTGTTAGAAACACCGAGCATAAATTTTCATATTCTTATTAATGCTTGTGGGGGACAATTGTTTACACCACATTTTATTTTTGGCTTATTGTTTATTGTTATAATTAAATGGACTCGTTTTTTGATTTCTATTGTAGACTCCACTTTTCATCTAGAGAGAATTAATATGTATTGGAGGAAACTTATAGAAATTTGGTGCACTCAAGGGCAAACAAGAGACCATTTGTTATTTGACGCGTGTGTTTTTGTTAAGCCAATCAATGACAGGAAAATCAAAATCTGAGTCAGTCAATTATCAGAGATTGTGCTAAATCGTGATAGTGGAGAACAGCTTCTGTGAAGTGCATCATGGAGAATGTGGATCAAGCGGTTACTTCAAGCGCCTATAAATACGAGAAATCACGATGGAAGAAACCCTAACCCAATCACCATTAATCAAACCATAGCAAAACTCTAGCAATTTCTTTTTAGACTTTAAACTTAGTAAAATTTCAATTTCTTTTGTAGATCAGAATCCTTATTTTCAACGTTCAATTTCTTTAATTGTAATCATTTTCATTCAATTCAATACAAGTTCACCAATTTCCTTTCATTACCAGTTTAATTTTATTTGTTCATCAATTTTCTTTGGATCGGTATCGATTTGATTACCATAACCCATAGGAATTTTAGGTCTCTTTATTCCTTGCAATCGTTTGATTTTTAGAACTGAAGTAGCGCAATTCAGTCCATAGTTTGAGAAACTATAAATCTCTGGCACACCCGCACACCCCACTAAAAAGAGCCGAAACAAAATGTAATATTGATGTTTTTATAAGCTGAAAAACAAGTAAAGACTGTTTTTTTAGGCGAAATGCATTATTGGCCACTGACCTATTTGAAAATTGTGCATTTGGCCACTGACCTTTTATTTGGTCACATTTGGCCAATCACTTTTGTAATTTGGTGAAATTTCACCATTATTTTGTAAATTGACATTTCTAGATTTGTATTATTTTGCAATGTTTAGTTCTGATATTATTTTTCTTAGGGTAATTTCCAAAAAAAAAAACCATGTGTTTACCGATTTTGTCAAAAAGGTGTATGTGTTTATTTTTTTGACAAAATGAGGATTGTGTTTATCACCGTTACTCAAAAGGTGGAAAAATAATTAACGGTGTTAAATGTGATGATGTGGCAATGTGTTTTAAGTCTTTATCTATTGATAAATTTCTTAAACATTCATGTGTTTACAAGTTTAAAGTGTGAAAAATGAGTTTTACATATCATAACCCATAAATTAAGACCAAACTACCCCTTCCACATCATCACATTTAATACCGTTAATGATTTTTCCGCTTTTTGGTTAACGGAGATAAACACAATCCTCATTTTGTCAAAAAAAATAAACACATACACCTTTATGACAAAATTGATAAACACATGGGTTTTTTTCGAAAAATTACCCATTTCTTATTTGAAATAGAGGAAATTTCATGTTTAACATTTTTATCTCCTATCAATTTTGATCAAAGAATAGTGAAATTTCAATTTAAATATGACCAAGTTACAAAGGTAAATGGCCAAAAGTGACCAAATAAAAGATCGGTGGTCAAATGCACGAATTTAGAATATGTCAGTGGCTAAGTAGTATTTTTTGCCTTCTTTTTTTATAAGCAACAATTTGTAGTTTTTTAGGAAAATAGTTTTTTTTTTAACTCATTAGTTAAATATAGCTTTTGGCAATTACGCATTAGTTTAAGAGATTTGATACATACTAATTAATTCGTTCAACAAAATTTTTAAATTGATGTTTATTATTTATCTGTATAAAGAAGGCGAAAGGTATTATTTGGCCACTGACCTATTCGAAATTTGTGCATTTGGTCACATTTTTTGTAATTTAGTGAAATTTCACCATTATTTGTTAATTAACATTTCTATATTTGTAATATTTTGCAATGTGAGTTTTGATATTAATTTTCTTATTTGAAATAGAGGAAATTTTATGTTTAACATTTTTATCTCCTATCAATTTTAATTAAAAAATGGTGAAATTTCATTAAATTGGTTATTTAGTTGCTAAATATGACCAAATTATAAAGACAAGTGGCCAAAAGTAAGCAAATAAAAGGTCAGTGGCCTAATACACAAATTTAAAATATGTCAGTGGCTAAATAGTGCTTTTTACCTATAATTAGTGGTGTGCCATAACATCAAAGCCTCAAAGAGAAAGGTGCGTGTGGGCTTTTTGTTCTTGGCTTGCACAATGTAAATTATGAAATGGTCCACCCCTTCAATTTTCAATTTAAGGACCCGTACCCTACCCTACCCTACCCTACCCTACTATCCCTACTTTCTTGTTCAAGTAGCCTAATGTTAAATGTAGAAATTATGTTTTTGCCCAGCAAAATATGTTTTCAACATATTTAATTGTTTGTTTGGTGTAACTGTTAATTGACGATCTTTACAGTAACTATTAGTCATTGTTGTTGCAATTATTTATTTGTTGTTTGTTCTCATCCGTTTAATTATTAATATTTGATAAAATTATGATGAGATGTTATTGTTAGTATATATATGAACATATTTTATTTTAATCAATAAATAATTTGTAAATATAAAAGGACAAATTTTAAATATGAATCTCATAATTTTAAAAAAATTACAAATTAATATTTGTAGATTTTGTTGTTATAAAATTGATGCTACACTCTGAAAGTTTCTTAGGAACTCTGGAATTTTAATTAGGAAATTTATTCCTTCCATTAATTTGTTGGCACGTGTGAAGTTTTTATTTTTCATGAATAAAATAAATTTTGATATTGAAACTTGTAAATAGATGAATGGAAGGTGTTATTGTTTTCTCAAACACCTCGAGTCAACAGTAAAGTCTCCTACACTCCTACCTCCAATTTTCATTTTAGGCACCCTACCGTAACCCTACCCTACTATCCATCTCTTGTACAAATAACATAGTGAAAAATGTTAAATTTTTTGTTTTTTCCCACACAATAATTTTAACATGCCTTAAACTAAACCCTTTTAAAAGTTTTATTCCTTTGGTCAACAACTATAAGTTAATAAGTCAACGTTAGATCTTAATTTAATGGTTTAACTCTTAAATTCATATCTAACTATAACCGATCAACTTGTAGTTGACTCGTCATTGACCAATAGAATGGAACTCAACATCTTAATTTTCGGAAGAAAATCTGCTGTCTCAACTAATATATCTCCTATCTTGTCTCCCTTTCATTGTTTGACACATGACATTTTTATCTAATCATATTTAAGCCCTCTTTAACTCCGTTAACCGTTTAGATTAAAGGAAATAACACTGTATTTCTGCTAAATAAAAACGTCTTTCTCTCTTTCATCTCGTTTTTCTCTATTTCATCTCTGATAATCGATCATCTCTTCCGATTAAATATTGTCTGCAGTTCTGTTTCCTCCAATGACCGTTTTCAGTTGCAACATAACAATCTCCTCTTCTTCTACCACTAATTGCTACTTCTTTATCGTTTTGTTTTTTTTTATTATTTCTTAGATTTCTTCTCATCTATATCAGTGATTGATCAAATATGTTTGATTCCCAATCCCCATAGAGTAGAGTCAAATAGAGATGAAAAAGGGTGTCTGGAATCGGATCATTTGATGAAAAGAAAAAATAAATCTGTTGGAATTTCATGAGCAGAATGATTTTGCTTGGAGTCGGCCATGATCAAAATAGAAAAGAAAGAAGATGATCGAAAAGAATAAAATCAAATCAAAACAAAACATAGAAGAATAAGAAGAGAAACGCTGGATGGAAGAGGAAGAAAAGCAAATCCTAAATTGAACTTAGAGGTCGTTTGGTATACATGGGAATTTAATTCCTGTGGGAAGTTTCATTGCCTAGGAAATTAATTCCCTAATGTAATTCCTATGAAATAGTCCTAAGTTGTTTGGTTGACATTAAGGAATTTGCACTTCCCATGAATTGATTTCCTACATCTTGTTTGGTTTACTCTTTTACTTTCCCATGAATTTCAACAACCATAACTAATTTTTAAATTACTTTTTTCATTTCTTTATAAATTGCAGCCCGGAAAAATCTATTTACGTTTTTACATCTACTTCCTTGCAATGGGTAGCGCACATTTCATTTTTTTAACACTTTTGATGGTTTTTTTTTATTTTTTTATTTTTTTTTCTAACGTAATCCAGATCAAAGCATTCTAAACTCAATTATAAGAAGGTTGTAATACTATACTTGACAAAAAAATATCACTAAAAAGTTATAAGATTAGACTTGAAAAAAAATACTACTTGTCTTTAACAAAGTTATAATGATAAAGCATCATGTCTTAAAACAAAAAACTAATCAATCCTTCTAGAACTACATTAGCAAAGTAGTATACCAAAAAAGACAAAAAATTCTCCATGTAGTCTCTCCATAAGATTATGGTTCTACGGTTCCCTTCACCATTAATCTCAAAGCAACAAACCTTGAGCATAAGCATATTTATAGTCATCTGGAAGACTGAAAAAGAAATCAACTTCCAAAGGATTAAGAGATATCTTCTTTGCAATTGTAATAAGTTCAGTAGGAGTTAGTCCTTCAATTTTCATAACCTCAGATGTCACTTTCATCCTTCTCTCAGCGGAATCAGACTCGTGTTGAAAACAATTAGCCAAACGTCCTATGTGCCCACTTGCCATTTCCATTACGTCACTAATTTTTCCAAGTTTGGTAGAAAATTCTTGCAAAGCTTCAATAGTTTCTGTCCTTGCCTTCTTTGTTCTACTAGTATAAGGGGTTGTTGATGGTGAAGATCCCACTGGATTATTTGAAGGTGCTGAACTAATCTCATCGGTATTAGGTTGGTGAGTTTCTTGTGTTTCTTCACCCCTCTCTTCTTCATCCACCTCATCAAGCACATCAAACACATTTGTTGCTTCATTTCCAGTAGCCCTATCTTTGCCAAATATTTTCCCCAATTCGTCAAAATATGGGAAAGGCTTGTTCCTTAATCTTGTAGCATTTTTATGACTCTGCCATGACCATTGAAAAAAAGATTGTCATGCACCATAATAGTGGGAAGCTATATATATAACGAAAACAACAAATTAATCTCAAATATTACCTTAATCCATTCATCCCAAACAGATTGTGGACATGTAACAAATTTTCCATCGTCATTCCACCCAAATCCACTTGCACTAGGGCTAAGCATCTCAGCGATAACATCATAATGCTTTCTCTCAGCGATAGCATCATAATGCTTTCTCAAAAGCTTCACTCTAGACTCAATATGAGGCTTGGCTTTTTTTTTCACATTCGGGCATTTTTTTGTTTCATTAGAGCTTCCAACTTAACATAAGCACCATTTTTGAATTGACCATTGTCGGTTTTCCAACCACCAAGATCAAGAAGATCATTCATGGCACTAACAAGAGCACGATCTTCACAATTTGACCATCGTGATAAAACTCGAGTTGAGTTGGTAGCATTAACACCTTGCCTTAGAGTCCCTTGAGTGATAGATTGACTCATGTCTACAACATAGATATAGCACAATAGCAACTATAATAATTAACAAAAGGCAACGATTATATTAAGAAAACAAAGACAAAAAATTTGAACCTTCGACTTACAAGTTATAAATACTATGTTAAAAAAGAGTAAAACCTAAGCATAATACTATTTAATGAGGCCTTGTCCCCAACCATGTAGTATACATCTCAGTTGCTATTCATGTCTATACAAATTCCACGTTGTGCTAGACTCCATAATGTCAATGTTATTTTCATCAATTTCTTCTTGGAAGTTATCTTCGATCAAATACTCCATAGGGTCAACAGTCATATATGTTCGAATGAAGTTATGTGCCAGAGCACATGCCAAAATAATTATGTTAACAGTCTTTCGGCGATACCAAGTCGTGTTTCTTAGAATTCCCCACCTCATTTTTAGCAATCCAAAACATCTCTCTATGACATTCCTTGCTTGAGAGTGTTTCATGTTAAAATACTCCTCGGCTGATAATGGGTGAGCACCTCTTTTCCAAACACTTAGATGATACCTTTGACCCCTAAAAGGCGTTAAAAATCCCTCACAATTCATATATCCAGCGTCACATAAGTAGTAGTTACCTAAAAGAAAAAAAACTAATCATTTAATTAATTTTCCTAAGATATTTATTTAGCTATTACAAAAAAAATGATGTTTCCATTACCTCGGGGAACTTTAAATGGATTTTTCCTAGAAAGTGCATCACGAAGTACTCTATTGTCATGTTCTGAACCCTCCCAACCAGGCAACACATATATGAAATGCATATCTCGTGTGCACGCAGCTAAGACATTAGTAGTGAGTTCTCCTTTTCTATTTCTGAATCTAACCTTGTCATTATCCCCAACCCGAACCTTGATGTGAGTACCATCTAAAGCACCTAAGCAAATTCTACATAAAGGGAACAAAACCTTGTCATTTATGAATTGACCCTTTTTATTTTTCTAAGAAATGTAATCCAATATCAATATAAAATTAGAAATTTAATTTACCTTAAACCATCTCCACCTGTCATCTTGACAATTTTCAGACACCGGCTGAGGTTTTTTGAATAATAGATGGTGACATCTAAGAAGTGCCTCTAAAACTAAATAAAAGTGTCTTGATACCGTCTCTCCACTTCTTCTGAAATGAAGTTGAGTTCTTTGGTTTTTGGTGTCGTGCGAAACTATAAAAAGAAACAAAGCAACTATCTCCTCCAAACTACTATTCTTGTTTCCTTGCAGCTTACCAACATCCCTAAGCATCTCACAAAACTTATAAAAGCAAGCTCTATCCATTCTAAGATTATCCAAACATGCTACGTCGCTCTCTTTGATAATTGGCCTAAGATTTAAAAACCTAGCATAACACTCTCCTCAATAGAGTTATCAAATGTATAAGTCATGGGTTTTGGAATTTGAATGTTCATATTAGTTAGAACAAACATGAGGTCAACTATTATCTCTATAACCATGACCATCATCTGCCAATATATTGCAATACATGTTGTTGCGATCTTCTTCCGTTTACTTAATGGAATGCGAGCCATAACTGTATAACATTTACAAGACACACACAAGTAGATTATAATCAGTAAAATTTAGTTTAGTTCAATTCAATTTAGTTAAATTCAGTTCAGTTCAATTCGGTTCAGTTAAATTCGATTTATAGTTCAGTAAATTCAATAATAACACATTCGGTCAATAATTCAGTCATAAAGAAACTTTTACTCAAGGATGAATTGTTGTCTCTTACATCTTAACAAAAAAATGAGAATCTGGAAGAAGAATATGTGGTTAAGATGGTACAAAATAATTTATTTTTTGGTGAAGTCAGTTTTTCCAGTAATTGATGTAGGCATAATTGAAATTGAAGACAAAGATAGAGAAACAAATTGAAATTTCCAAGACTTAATCCTTATCATTCTAATGATAGTGGTATACGCAGAGAAGCAAATTCAGGTTTCTATCCTTTTCATCCTCATAATCGTGTAAATAGAATTTTAGAAGCAAATTGGAATTTTCAAGACTTATTCCTCCATTAAATTAACAATCAAAAGCATCTGATTCACATTCACCGTAACCCTAACTTGATATATACAAGAATAATTACAATCGAAAGCATAATTCACTCGCACAACAAAAAAAAAATTCCAGACCTAACAATCAAATATGTAAAGAAAGATGCCAATAGATAAGGGAGAGAAAACTAAAAACATACCTCAGTCTACAGAAGTGGCGCTTGATATGGAGAAGGAGGTGAATTTCAGAGTGACCCTATTTTAAACGATGGAAGACAGAATGTGAGAAGTTGGAGGGAACTATGGTGCCAATATTTTATTTTTCAAGGATAATATGGTCATTTTGTGTGGGAAGCTATTGTAGGCATTATGAATGACCAAGGGGGGGGGGGGGGGGGGGGGTTAGGTGATTAATTTCTCATGTTATGTGGGAATTTCAATTGCCCAAGGAATTTTGAGTTCCCCCATTTTCTTAAGTGCATGTCAACCAAACAACTAGCTAAATCTCAAAATCATGGAAATTTCTATTGCCCACATAAATTCTTGTCTACCAAACAACCACTTAATTGGGATTCTAATTCATTGGAGTTAACGGAGTTAAATTGGGGTTAAATATGATTAGATAAAAATGCCATGTGTCAAACAATGAAAGGGAGACAAGATAGGAGATATATTAGTTGGGACAAGAGATTTTCTTCCCTAATTTTCAATAGATTTTTGTGATTATAACTTTCGAATAACTTCTTGAAATTATGTACCAATTATTTTACGAGACACTGGCATCTCTTAGAATTATTTAAACATTTTTAAATTTATTGACCTTTTTAAATTGGAAATTAATAACTTGCATAAAATTTTCTTTCTTAATACTGCCAAAAACCTACAAAATAAATTTGGTGAGGTGATCGCCGGTAGACTATTCGACGTTCAAATCAGTAAACAAAAGACTTAGAACATAAGAATTACTAGAATCGTGAATGTACTTTTAGGGTTCACCTGTGGATGTATATAAAGATATATTAGTCTGTATCCTGATAGATTTGGTTCCCTCAAAGTCGACTAGAAGAGATATTCTTCTAGTTCGACTAGGATTCTGTTTACCTTATTCGGGAAGGTATTCTAGAAGGAATCTAGTGCCTAAATAGCATTGGAGACCGACATAAGAGCTCATTCCTAAACATGATACGCTATATGCGGTTTACACCTTCTGGGAGGCTTTCCTCTTATGGAGGATACGAGCCATGTTCGGATAACAACAGAGAACCCAATAGGCTTTGCCTAATGCGCTTAAATGGTTATGGGCCATCCAAGGTCATGCATACAATTCTCACTGTTATTAAACCCCCCCCCCCCCATAAGCGAAAACGAGCTCTTAAATGCTTAACCGTTCAGCTTCCACACGCGCCATTTTATATAATAAATGCTTTGACAAGCGTGGGAGCGCTTCACCTCTACCGAGCCAGGCGTTCCGTTTCACGTGATATAAATACCCTTACCATTGCCTCTATTTCTCCTACATTCCTCTCATTTCTTCGTGATTTCAAACTCTTGGTATTTTTCATTCCTTTCTCCGTCGTACTGTTCTGTAGTCATCGTTCACTTCTCAAATGTAAGTTGAATTCTTTGCTAATTTTAAACTCGTTTCTCGACCATTAATTTATCATTTCAACTTGCTCTCCATTTCCCCGTCTCTTGTAAACCCTAATCGCCCATCACCGTCATAACGATATCAAAATCGTCCCGAGACTATTCAATGGGATCAGACCATCAATATTCTTGGGAACTTTTCGAGGATATGAGTATGATGGTTGACAAAGTGACAGAAAGCTTAATTAGAGAAGCAATTGCTACATCTCAACCAGGAACCTCTGGATATACTCCGTCGGCCACTAGGGAGATAGTTGCATGTCGGCGCCCATGCTCATGTCTTCGTTGGAGAAATCGCGAATGGTGGGATCATGGGTCACGAATGAGAGGATCTAGGAATTGAAGGGGTGTTATGGATGAATGCCTGATGCGCAAAACTTGTGATAGTCCCAAATGTATTCTTATATAGTCCCAAATGTATTCTTATATAGAGATTTTAGATATTTGTTTAATTACAAAAATATAGGTATAAAAGTTTTCAATAAGATGTTTGATTAATATCATGAATCTATTGCATTTTATATAGAATTTAACAATCTCATTAACCTTATCTATTTGCTTTGTTCATGATTTGATGGGGTTCCTAATCCACTTATATAGTTTACTTGTCAACTTGGATTTTAATTACGCAACCATGTCTTGTCTACAATTATTTGACAAATATTGATTGATTTGTAGTCTTTTCTTTCTTATTAAAGTAAAACTCTTCATGTGTGCTTGAACAAAAACTTCTAGTTAGGCCATGTACTATGCATTTAGCTCTTTTAGCCCTCATTCATATTTCTTTTGGAGAGGGTATGTTCCTACATGTTTTAGTTTTATCGTTTTACTCTCAATACTAGAAATGCAAGCTATTAATTCATGGGAGTTTTGGTATAAAATTAGAGAGTTGAATAACTTTGACTAGTTTGACTAACTAAACTTTTTTTATTTTTTTGATAGAGACTAATTAAACTTTTAATTCACATGTTTGGTGAAAAATACTTAGGAAAATCATTTTTTTAACCAGCAAAAAGAACAAAAAAGAAAAACTAAAAAACACAAACACCCGCTAAATCATCTTTAACAATTTCTAAAGGCAGTCTCATTCAAGTGGTGAGTGACTCTTCAAATTAATTTGGAGTGCCACCATTAGATCAAAGATATTTTTAATCTAATGGTGATTTCTCCTTAATTATAAACCACTAGATTGAAAATATCCTTGATTTAATGGTGACTCTCCAAATTAATTTAGAGAATCACTCACCACTTGAATGAGACTGTTTCTAAAGGGGAGCTTTGCAAATTAGTAACACCAACAAGAGCACAACAAACCATTTTGGTGATTGGGGCGGCTCCAGCATTTTAAAGACTCTATGTGATGTCTGTTTCAGAACTAATAAATTTAATAGAGTTAAATATCCAATTACTACAAAGTCATTCCGTAAAAAAATGAACTACAATTAATAATTAAATATAAGTCTTTGATGAAACAAATAAAAACAAATAATAAAGTTAAGAATTTATTACTTGTTTTTTTTTTTCAACAAAATCTCTAATTAAATTATATAATCTAATCTAGCCACAATTTTCTTCTCAATTAGCTCTCAATTGGCAACATAGCTAAGTTGTTTAATTTCTCTTATGACATACTCTCTTCGTTTTTATATGTTAGTCATTTTTTGGTAATAAATATTTTATAAATGTTAGTTTTTTTTTCATTTTTGGGAACAAGAGTTATGGTTTTGTCAATTTTACCCTTATACTTACATAGTTTTAAGGAAATGAGCAAGACTCAAGAAATTAAAGGGGAAACAAATCAATATTTTGCATGATATAATTAATGATATTTTAATACTTCACATTTTTACAAAAAACGACTAATATTTAAAAACAAAAGTTGATATGAGATAATATTTTATCAGTTTTAGCTTGGAAAAACTTCGTTTAGCAATATCTACTATGACTGAAATAGTTAATATAATCGTATAATCAACTTAGACATTGGGAAAAACAAGATGCAAAATATTGTAATGCGAAGAAAAAAGACAAAACTTCTTTTATTATTTTTTTAACTAATGCATGTTTGAAATATATAGTTATTTTTAGGAATAGTTGAAATACATAGAATTTTGAGGAAATTACGTGTAGAAGCACATAAATTTAAATGAAATGGAGGACTCTATTTTGGGCCCTAACCCCACGCCTAAGTAAACTCTCCTAAAATTAGGAGTGACAACGAGTCGAATTTGGGGTGAGTTTATGTCTCTTATTCTCCACTCAAAATTTTCGGATGCAGGTTTGGAGAATCTCCAAAAAGAGTTCGAGGTTGTTTTTGTATCCACACCCGTCCGGAACAGGTACCCACAAGTTTCGAATATTCCGCATAACCCAAAATATTAAAAAATATTAATATTTTCTAATTTAAATAATAAAATTGCTGGTTAATACATACATATTAATAATAAAACTGGTACAAACGAATAATTTTACTTATAGAAATAAGATATAAATTTAGTACAAAACAAACAAATAAAATTACAAAATCTAAAATAATCTAAACGACTAATAATTCAAAAAGTAAAATATTATTCAAAATAATTTAAATTGACACAAAAAATAATCTTGTTATAAAAATATCGTATATTGTATTTTTATACATATATTTGATATGCATATCATTATATATGGATTCGAGGATTTTTGGGAGATTTCCATCGAATTTATTTAGGGTCGAATGTAGTATCCATACAATTCGGTATAACAACACCCGCACCCGTTCAAAATTAGCTTTCAAACCCACGTCCATCTCCACACCTAAAAGTTCGAAATCTCCTACCCATTGAATCAAATGCTCGCAAGTTTGGAATTTGGGTGGCCTCATTGCCACCTCTACCTAAAACACACCTATGCATAGAGAGAGTCATCAGCACATGATTTTTAATATCACTCGGAAATCAATTGAAGGCGTGTATCCCATGAGTTTGAATTCCGGAGAAGTAATATAATTTGCATTTGACGTCCATATTCTCCCACGTGCCCTATTATTTCCCCTATCTCCCTCTCTCTTTATTACCCACGAGCTCTAATTCATCTTTCATCTCATCCCTCTCTTCTTTTCTCACTCTTCACTCACACCTTTTTCATTCTCTCTCTCTCTCTCTCTCTCTCTCTCTCTCTCTCCCTCACACTCTATATCTTCATCTTCTTCCCTAGAAATGAATAATATTATTTCAAATCAAGAATTACTCTTAATCTCACTAATTTTCGCTAATCTAATCTCATTTTCCGCAACTTCAACCTCCGATAACGACTGCTCATCCTTGTTTGATACTGTAAATCCCTTCAATTCTAAATCAATATTTTATCAAACCAATCAATCTGCATCCAGAACACGGAAGACATCAACCGGATGTGAGATATGGACTAAGGAATGTTCGGATGCAGTTCTAGCCCTAGCGAGGCGGCCCGAGACTGTAAATTGGTTGAAAAGCTTGAGAAGGAAGATTCATGAGCATCCTGAACTAGCTTTTGAAGAGGTTAAAACGAGTGAGTTGGTTAGGAAGGAGTTGCTTAAAATGGATATCGGTTATAAATATCCTTTAGCTAAAACGGGTATTCGGGCTTCCATCGGTACCGGTGGGCCTCCGTTTGTTGCTATTCGAGCCGACATGGATGCTCTTCCTATTCAGGTATGTTACGTATGTTTTTATGACCATGTCGTACATATATGGCTTTTATGGTCAAATTTTTCGGATCATTTATCTGACTTTCGGTTCAAATATTTTCGTAACACTTTTTGACAAGATCTGCTTTTCAATTAAAAATATTCTCATATGTTACGGGAATCCGAAATTTTATTTGGACGACTTTAAACATTTAAGTTTAACCATTCAAATTAGCTTTAATTGATTTTGGATAATTTGTTAATAAGTATGGAAAGATGACTTTTGAAACATGAAAATTTGAAAAATCCTACTTCAAATTTGGATTTAGTTTCTTGACTTTTTGAAGTTGTGCATAGAAATTGAAAAACAGAAAGGAAAATAAAGATGGCTCTCTAATTAGTATTTGAAACAATAAACTAATTATATTCTAAATTTTATATACAAATTTTACATTTCACATTTATCAAGACAACAAATATCTAATTCAACATGTGATAAATTACAAGAACATATCTGATCTGACGTAACACATGATAGATGACGAGAATATCATTTTTTTTTTTGATATGCAACGAGAATATCTTTTTTCTTGGTAGATTAAGACGACACATGATTATAATATTCCAGATCTAATTAAACATGTGATAAATTATGAGAATATTTATAAAGATCTGGCCTGACATGTCAGACATACACATAATAAATGATGTGAATATATGTATTTGAGTATCAAAATAATTGTCCTTTGTATAAAATAAGGACAAAATTTTGAGAAGTTTCTCTAAAGATGCTTTAGATAATAGCCTCATTTATTACAATTATGTTGGATCTAGAGGGTAATAGTTTTACATTGTGTAGGTCACACTGAAAAAAAAAAGATAAGCCCGGTGAAAAAAGTAAACTAAAGAGGTAATTTGTAATTTGTTTTATCTAGGAAGGGGTAGAATGGGAATACAAAAGCAAAGTTGCCGGCAAAATGCATGCTTGTGGCCATGATGCTCATGTTGCAATGCTCCTGGGCGCTGCCAAGATTTTGAAGAGCCGTGAGCATCTTTTAAAGGTTTGTCCTTAATCTTTTGTTCATTTTGTTTTCTTTGTTTCTTTTACTTTACCCGAGCTTTCGACTAAATAGTTTTATGTACATGAGGTCTCGAATTCACTGATTTAACAACTTATGTTTTCGAAAACACCCTTAATTATTTGATTTATTATTTTATAAATTCTAAATAGGTAAATTTAAATTGTTTGTTTGTTTCCTAATCTTTGTTATATATTATTAAATGTTCTAATTTTGGTCCCTAATCTTGGGTTATCTTATTATATATATTCTAATTAGTTAAATTGGTTGCTCCCTAATCTTGGTTTAGGATTATCATATTAGTTAATTAAGGTTTGTTCGTTAGTCCTGGTTTATAGTAATTTAATATTCTAATTAAGCACGTAAAGAGATTAATTAGATTCAACTGCATCATAACGTGAGACAACTTTTTCAGATTCAATTAAATTAATTTTCTGAGAAAGTGAAAGTATAATTATACTATTTATCGGGTAGCTAGGGGTATAAATTATTCAATCCTATGGGGTCACGTTGTGTGGATAATATTTGATCTAGAGAAAAAAGTAGTATATTAAATAAAAAAATCTTATTCGTCCATAAATGAGCCTGCAAGAGCCCTATTTTTTATTTTTTTTTTCCTGTAGAGCCCAACAACAAGCATATTTTCACATGTCTTTTGTTTTTGGATTTTCCATATTTATACGGAAAAAACTTTGCACTAGTAATAAATAATATTGGGTGATATGCCATTATTATTGCATAAGATTATTACATCCACATTCACATATGTACAAACAGGTAGGAGATTGGACTATTTCAAATGCTGATATCATATCCTCATTTTTTGAAATAACATTATTTCCTTCCATTAAATGAAACAAATTCTCATCTTCATATATGTCGGTGACATGACAATCTTACTTTGACCTCACATGTAATTCATTTTGTTTTCACAAATTTTGAATTTTTAGCTATTTACTATAAATATTTGACAACAATATCAAAGTAACTTTGTTATAAGCTAAAAACTAGTGTTAATAATTATTTTGGAAAACTAATTGATTATCGGTCAATTAATATATCTATTAGGAGAAGTTTTATACAGGAATCATATTTCATACAAATTAATTTATATAAGAAAAAAACTTCAATTGTTAGACATTTCCAACCATCTACTTTATTTAATATACTTTAACTTTATTTTCTTATACTCTATCTCTTCAAATATAGAATTACTACAACAAATTTTCTCCGACCATTCTATTCTATTTTTAAAAATTATGTTCTTTTCAACAAAAAATATTTTATTATTATTTTTCAAGAAATTTCATTCTTAAACTAATAAGAAACAAATATATTATTTTAATAATAATAATAATAAATAATTTCACTCCATTTTAGGGTAAGGAGTTTGATAGTTTGTATTTAGAGTAGCAATTACCTTACTTCAAAAATAGAGTAAAATTTTTCTAACATCGTTGGAGATGCAATTTTCAAGGGTACTTCATTTTTTGAGTACCTTTAGATATGCTCTTAATAACAAGTAGATCTACAAATTTTTTTTGCATTTTGTTCTGTTGTTGTTTATTATTACTAGTAACTACAATTTTATTTTTTTGAGAGAACTGATATTATTTAAAATCTAAACATTTTATATCCGTTAAATTGGATTTACACAAAAAAATTTCTTTTTTAATTTTCATCATCATGGGCAAAATTTTTATTTTATATATATCTTTGAAGATGTGGAAAATTAACTATTTTAGAGTTTCACTATTGTTACTTTTAGAATTCGAATTTAAGATTTTACGCTTTCTTTTGAAGCGCAATAATCATTAAACTATTATTTAGTGGTAAAGGTGAAAAATTAATGAAGTCATACCAAAGTTAAATACCAATTACATGCTACAGTAGATTTTTTTATTATTATTTTTAGGTTTTAGACATTCTATAAAAGATGAAAACTTATATTGTGAAAAAAAAACCTAACATCTAATTAGTAGTTGGGCACTATCGATAATGACGAGTTCTTTCTAATAAACTTATTACTTATAATGGATTGCTTATTGTCAAAGCACTTATTATCCTTCATGCATTATTATTATTTTTATAGCAATCTACTTAATAAAAATAGAAAATATTCTTTGATAATATTATATAATATAATCCAAAGAATCGTTTGCTTTAGAAGAAGGGAATACTCCCTATATGTAATGCATTATTATATAATAATTATAATATACGACAACAATAATTAAGTTAATTAGAGTCTCCATATACTAGAGAGTAAGTACATCTACATTCCAACCTCTAATGTCTATAGAAGCTGCATGTAAGACAAATGAAAAATTAAATTTTATATCGCTATTTTAAAACTCGGTGCTCGTGACTCTTACTTTAACCAAATAATATTAATAAAAATAGTTTGAATCTTTTGTCCTTTTACTAAATAAAGCATGTGCTGAAATAGGTCTTCTTAGTTTTCTCAAAGTTCAATTAAACTTTTAGATTGAAATTTGAATATAGTCTTCTCAGCTGTTTAATTACTTAAATAATGCCCTAAGATAATATTTGTTTTATGTTACCGAATGGTTCTGTGGACTATAGTTAAAAATTGGGCGCATTTGATTTATATTTTATGTAGCTGGTCTATATTTTTAGTAGGACAATTTTATTCTAGATCACATTATCTCAAACGTTTAATTTGTATTTAATTGAACTGAATTTTAATTATTTTTTAAATAAAATTTGAACTCATCTAGTTCGTAATTTATGTTTTTCTCTTCCGGCAAGAACAACAATATGTTATTTTAGGGTTTCTTCTTGAATTTTTGACACTTCAATTTTGTTTTTGATTTGAACTATTAAAAAAAAGTTGTCATCTGCCGTGAAAAAATCACTTTCTCCAATTACATAAAATTATGCATGTCTTTCAAAATTATTAATCAATAGTTAGAATTAAAGAAACTTTTTTAACTTATTTAGAAGTGCATATATAGTTCCTTAAATTTTAAAGCGATTATTGTTCATGAATTTACCATTTAGAATTTATGAAGTTAATCATGTTATTTTAAGCCAACTTAAAAAGCTTACTAGACACTTAATCAAATTCTTTTGATATGTCAATTTAAAATGAATAAAACATAAAACTATGTCCAAACTAAATAATGAGAATTATTAGGATCCAACTCTCTCTAGTTTTAGTTTCTTTTTACATGTGTAAAGTGGTCCCTCAGTAAAGAACATAAAATGGTCCACTCTATACTTATCAATAAAAGAACGGGTCCTTATAATAGTTACCGTCCAAGTGATTTTTTAAAAAAATATGTTATCGTGATATATATATTGTACAATAGATTCCACTATTTAATGAAAACCCTTGTGTGAAATTTCTATCGTGACCGTTCTGATGATATGGCGTCGACGTTTGTCCTAATGTGACTATATCAAAGCGATCCTAAATTAGTCCGTCAAAAACCACTATATAGTTATAGATGTTTACTTGTGGATGACTAATCTTAGGAGTTTTGGTGTACGTCCAGGGAACGGTAATAGTGTTATTTCAGCCAGCAGAGGAAGCAGGAAATGGAGCAAAAAGAATGATAGGAGATGGAGCTTTAGAAGATGTTGAAGCTATTTTTGCAGTTCATGTTTCACATGAACATGCTACCGGAATCATAGGTTCCAGGCCTGGTCCTTTGTTAGCTGGCTGTGGCTTCTTCAGGGCTGTCATTAGTGGCAAAAAAGGCAGAGCCGGAAATCCACACCGTTCTGTTGACCCCGTTTTGGCTGCCTCCGCCGCTGTTATAAGTTTACAAGGCATTGTGTCTCGTGAATCCAATCCCCTCGACTCGCAGGTAAATTTCTATATTGGCTTAGTGTTCTAGGTTACTACAAATGTGGCGGAATTTTTTTACGTGGGAACTTAAGTGAGTTTGGACCGGACTGAACCATACCAAAATCAAGTGTGCATATTCAAGCCCAACCTATATGGGACGGTTTTGAGTGGACTGAACGGACCAATAGGCTTACGAACATGTCTATTCTACATCACATTAGCCTTTTAATTCTGTATATACTCCTATTTTAACTTAAATTTACCAATTTGGCAATGCAGGTAGTGTCTGTTACGACAATGGACGGAGGAAATAATCTGGACATGATACCAGAGAGTGTAGTGCTTGGTGGTACTTTCAGAGCTTTCTCCAACTCTAGCTTCCATCTACTTCTACGTCGAATTAAAGAGGTTTGGCCACTCACTCTCGTTATCAACTTTCGGTATCAAAGTTAATATCAAATGACATTTTCTCGATAATCTTGAGACCATTTCTGTACATTATCCGTGAAACAACTACCAATTACATTCCAAACAATATTATTTTTAGTTGATTTGACTCTGTATGCCAAGTTGAAAAGCTAAATCGATACCCAAACTTGATTTTGAACTAAACCGATCATACCAGTCGTGAGTTAACAAGGAGGGTCTTGATATTCAGGTGATAGTGGAACAAGCAAGTGTTTTCAGATGCTCAGCAACAGTAGATTTCTTTGAGCAAGAGTACACAATTTACCCTCCAACCGTGAATGATGAAAAAATGTATGAACATGTGAAGAAAGTAGCCGTTGATTTATTCGGCGAAACCAATTTTAGAGTGGTACCTCCTATGATGGGTGCTGAAGATTTCTCATTTTACTCGCAAGTAATTCCTGCTGCATTTTACTACGTTGGCATAAGAAATGAGACTTTAGGGTCAACTCATACAGGCCACTCTCCTTATTTTATGATTGATGAAGACGTTCTCCCTTTTGGTGCTGCTACTCATGCTGCTATTGCTGAAAGATACCTTATTGACCATGCTTAAAAATACGGGTCGTGGCTCAGTTGGTAAACTACACAGGCAGGGTTTGTGGGAAGAGATATCAGACTCGGTTCCTATCAAAACAAATCCATGCACGGAACGGGACTATTTCAATAAGGATAGTTGTAGTTCGTACAGAAAAATGTGACAGAGTGGGGGTTGTAAGAGAGAAAGAGAGCTTGCTTTGTTAATGTTATTCTCTCTCTCTCTCTCTCTCTCTCTCTCTCTCTCTCTCTCTCTCTCTCTCATTGATGTAAAGGAAGGGAGAGAAAAGAAGCTGATGTGTTTTTTGATGCAGTTGAAAATAAAAACTGCATTTTGATGTTCATCTAGTTTTAGTATTATCGTCTATCCAATCGGTTACTGTAAACAACTAATAACAATAGCAAACAACTGAACCGAACAAATACACGAACTTTGAGTAATGGCAAATGCAATGTTTGTATGAAGGTAATTAACATAATGATTAATTAGAATGTATTACAACTTCATGTTCAACAATACTTTACTCATTTTGAGGGTGCACACATTCATTTCTCTAGCTTTGTAGCAGCAGCATAAATAAAAATTTGCCAATTACATTAACGCAAGACTCTAACTTCACCCCCTCGTGCTAATATAAATTAGGAACAAAACACACACTCACCAAGGGTTTTCTACAGATATATATGTCGTGATCCAACATATACAACTCACCTCTTTTCACCACATAAACATCTAGCAGCTTGCAGAGCAAAATATGTTAGGATGATGTCAGCACCAGCTCGTCGGAGACACATCAGGGACTCCATCATAACCCTTTCTTCATCAATCATTTTGAGAACTCCACCAGCCTTGATCATTGAGTACTCGCCTGATACCTGCATTAGGTCATGCATTACAAGATAAACCCTTTGAAGAAATAAAAAAAAAAGATGTGAAGCAAATGCATCTTTTGATTTTACATAGTTAAGATGTGAAGTAAATGCATCTAGTTAAGATGAGTTGTATAAATCCTTTTCAAGCATCTAGCTATTCTTTTAAGGTTTCTGGCAGAGAGTAACTAAGCTATCCTTCTTCACTTCTTCAGAACTCGGTAAGGATTCTAGATCATGATGCCATATAGCGTATATTCAATCTCAACTTCTTTTAGAATTTTGACATTTTAGAGGCTGGTCACTATGGAGTGAGCATCACGGTAGGGCATCTCTCCCTATATTGGAGGTTCAGGGTTCAATTATCTTTGAAACCAGATCTACACACTAGTAAAGCATAATAGTTATCACCCAAAAGAAAAAATAGATCTTCACAACAGCTACTAATAGCTATTTAGGAAGGAAATTCAGTTATCTACCAATAACAACAAACAGTAAATAACAAGAGACCATTAATACAAGACAGACACAGAAGATGTTAAAAAGCCTCTAGGGAATAATGGAAAAGCAACAGTAACTATCGATTGCATAAGTTGGTTGTCGAATGAAAATGTAATGAGAATACCTGATAGGCAGCAATAGGCAAAGGTGATTTATCCCGCAGAAGCCTTATAATATCCAGATAGGGAAGACCGGGTTTTACCTGTGATACAAATCACACTAACTTCAGCATAATAGAACCATCATATATTAATTATTAATCTCCAAAGCACGCAATACCAACCAGAAGGATATCAGCACCCTCACTCTCATCAGCCTGGGCTTCAATCAGAGCCTCTCTATAGTTTGCTGGATTCATCTGATAACTTTTGTTGGAATGAGAACATAAGAATGAGCACCAAAGCTCATCATTTAATTGTAGTTTTACTATATACTTCAATTTTTAACTACTTACGTCTTTTTGTCTCCGAATCGCGGGTTGGAGTCCAATGCTTCCCTAAATGGACCATAAAAGGAACTAGCATACCTGAATCAACATACCAGGAATAGTAATGCCATTAGCTTGGGCTCATGTGACCAAAAAAACTCAAAAGGCATCCACAAAAACAAATGAAAAAAAATACCAAGTATGAGAGACTATATCACATTACTTTGCGGTATAAGACATGATTGAAACATGCTCAAAGCCTTCAGCATCAAGAGCTGCACGAAGTGCTCCTACACGGCCATCCATCATGTCACTGGGACTAACAACATCTGCTCCAGCACGGGCCTGTTTAACAGAGTAACAGCACAAATATTACAAAAGGCACAGACAACAGAAGAACACTATGGCATATGAGATGACGAATTTTAGCAGCACCAAAGGAAAATGGACTATCAGAAACCTGCTTAATTTAGGTACCCAAAGGAGTTTTAGGCAATTTTAAGCATCGAAAATATCAGTTGAAGCCATTTTAGGTAAGCTGATAGTATTTTTTTAAGAATGTACAACACATGAGCTATTATTGACAATCCTTGGAACCCCTAAAATGGATTATTTAACAGAAACGAAAATCATGAATTCAACAGCGTACATTACCTGAGAAACAGCTTGTTTACACAGCTGATGCACAGTTTCATCGTTCATTATGACACCTGTAAAATATCAAGGTCAGCAATCTATAACTGAGAGTTGATATCCATAAAAAAAAGTGCACTGCAATCCAGAAAGCATGATCGGAGACTATATAACAACTCAAATTTCAAAGTCCTGGCTCTCGAAACAGCTAACTATAACAATTTGCTAATAAGATCTTCATAGTTCTTTCAATAGAATATCTAGTTAGCTACAACCAAAATACTCTCTCTATCTTACCATCTTCTCTGACAATACCATCATGTCCATCAGAGGAATATGGATCTAGAGCAACATCAGTGTAAATGACCTAAGAAAAGGCAGATCATCAGGCATTCAGATCCTTATTCTATGCAACGAACCCAACGAGAAATTTCAATTCTTTAAATCGTAAAATTATTCCACTCACAAGGTCAGGGTATTTGTCCTTCAGTAGTCGTATTGTTCGAGGGACAAGACCGTTGTCATTGTATGCTTCATCTCCAGTTGGAGTCTAGAATGGAAGAACAAATTGCATTACATGATTCTGGAAAAACTGAGTGCAAAATTCAAAACTGCAACTAAACAAGAGAAAACTGTATGGAGAACAAATAACCTTCAGAGCATCTGGAACTTTGGGAAAGAGTACAATACTATTGACACCAACATCTCGAGCCTTTGCTACCTATATCAGAAGAAATGATTCTTTGATGAGATATGCAAATGTTATCCTTTTTCAGACCGTATATTCGGGAGGAAATAGGCAGGACTGAATTACCTCTTCCACTAGTCCATGTCTCCATCCAAGCCTGTAGCATCCAGGCATTGCTCCAATAGGAGTGTCCTCTATGCCTGCAAATATTGAAAAGACTAAATCAAGCAAAGCAAGGGAAAGATATTTGATGAAGCAAGATCAGGCAAGTGATAAACAAACTTCTGCATCAAGTGCTAACCTTCATGAATAAAAAGTGGATATACAAAATTTGCAGGTGATATACTAGTTTCCTGGAATGACGCTCTCATGGCAGGTGACTTACGATTGCGCCGCGGCCGCCTACTGAGTGGCTGAAAGAAACCATGAGTATCAATTAAGCTAAGTATAACGTCTATTATTTGTATAATAAGTGTTAAACCAGGAGAAAATGTAATAACACCAATTATTGTTCATATCCCTGTACAGGAGGCCATATCACACATTCAAAGCTATAATATCTAACTGCTTTATTTTGGCAGGTCATAAAACATTAAGCAAAAGGTAATAGGGTATAAAATTGGTCGTATAGTTATTAGGAGAGAACAAATATAAACTTCAGGTATAAAACCGTGCAATGTCCAACACCAACATTTTGTATAAAGAGCAATTCACAACCCTTTAACAGCAAATCCAGTAAAAGCTCATTTCCCGTTAATTTGTTCCATGTCTGCACCACCCATTGGCATCCAAGTGGAACCAAATGGCAATGCTAACATTGCATGGTTTTATATGCCGAGTCCAAATTTGTTTTCTCCCAATAACTATAGGGCTAAATATATAGCCAAACACAGACCCAAATGAATGGAAAATAAGCTTTAGTTGAATTGTAGTTAACAGAATCTTAAAATTCCGTTATCTACCAAACGTAAGGGCTAACATCAGTTTCATAGTGGAGTCTAAATTTGTTATCCTCAACAACCGTAGCCCCAAACTCATACCTTATCCTAAGTAACACAAGATACCAGAAACAACTTACTTCGCCGCATATTCCAAATTGATAACACTAAAAGGAATAATGCATCCACAGAAAATAGAAGAACCCAAACTCATAACACTCAATATGATGAACTCAAACCCCTAATGCCATCAAAGGACGAAAATTTTGCAATAAACAAAATGTAGGATAAGAACATAAACTCAAATTGTTACTTAACCGATTGAACTAAAAGCTTGATTTGATAGTTAAGGCTCAGTTATGGTTTAAATATTAGTCTCTCACACACCCATCACACGATCGACAATAAATGGGGTTGCCAGGACCCTAACTCTAGAGCTTTCCGATCGCAGAGACTCTAATACCATATTACTCAACGGACTGAATGAAAAGCTCAAAACTTTAAATAGAAACTCACGAGTAAAGGAACCACAGGAGTTCCAACTGGTGCAGCAGGCTTAGGCGGCACGGGAGGTGCCTCGGGCACGTTTCCGGCGACAACAGCAGCTTCGCATTCAGCATCAGTCAATCCTAATTTCTTGGTATCGCTATCTTGCGCCCTTACAATGAAAACCCTCTTCGAACATAGCTCCGGGAACGTCTTAACGCCGCTTAATCTCAAATTGTTAACAGTTGGCTTTAAATTAACAAAGTTTTTGCAATCAATTGGGAAAGTGCATGCAGAATTGAAGATCGTTGACGCCATTAATTGACTGTTTCAAGCAAAATCAACAGAATTGATATTGAAAGTCAACGGTTTTGAAATTTGAATTGAAGATATGGGATTTGATTTTGTTTGAAGAAAAACATACCTTGAATGGAGAAGGAAGAATTAGAAAAGAGCCTTATCTGATGCAGACAGACAAAAAACAGAGTAAGGTAAGATGACAGAAGAAGGTGCAGGGAGTGGACTGCTGAGGTCGTTTACATACGATCATTATTGCTTATCTTTGACTTTGACAACTCGGGGTTCGGTAGTTTAGTTAGGTAAGTATGAAGCAAGCACACCTAATACTTAGATGTATAATTTGATTAATGTCTAGCACTAATTGTGCTAAAAATTAGAACTAATATGAAGTTTTCATCCTGGTTTAGAGTTGGTTTGAAAGAAGGGTGTAGACGTCTTGTTGTGAAGATGGATTCTCGATCAATGTTTCATTTTATGACTTTTCAAGTCAGTATGCATCACCTTTAATTTAGTAGATTGATCAATTCTTATTGTTAAAATGAGTATCACGCGATGACTTATTAAAATCATGTGATTTCAATTAATAAAACGGTGTAGTTTTACTCTTAGCTGTGATGAGGCACAATAAGTGTTGTTTTTTTAGTCATTTTAAGGTTGCACTTTATCCATTTTTATGCAAATAAGATTAAATTTAAGCTTATTATGTTTAATTATCTAAAATAGGCTCAAGAAGTGATTTTTGAAGTGGATATGAGTTGAAAAGAACAATTTTGGAGCATAATGGAGTCATTTTGAGAACCTATGGAAAAAAAATATGTTTTTTGCAACTGTGCAGGGTGATTGGAGTAAGTTGTGCATGACATGGAGTTGTGTCAGCACTAAAAGAAGAAATGGCAAGCTTTGTAACGTGAGTGACATCATAGTGGGCAAAGTTACATGTTGCTTCAGAATATTTGCTTTTGCGTTGGGATATTTTACGAATTATTCCCTTTAGGGTTTAGCTTTTGTCATACTATGGCCTATAAAAGAACCACTAGTTTCATTCCGTAAAAAAATCTTTTTTCTCTCTCTTGTAACAACATTTGGTGGCTGAAATTCATCTTCTTGATCGGCAAATTTTTGCCATGGGCGAGTTGAAGCTTCTCCCTCCACTTTTAATATAACTTTCTATGTTTTTTTCTACATTTCTTCGTTTATGCTTTGTGGTATGAAATTTGAGTAGTATTTTATGCGTAAAATGAGCTAAAAAACTGTATAATCGGGTTTATATTTCTGTATTTGATAATGTGGTTTTTAGTTGTTTTTAGATATGTGCTAAATCTGCCCGCAAATGTCCTATGCATTATATGCTAGATCTACTTTACTTTGAAAGAAAATAAGTAGATCTTAGAGCTAGTCTAAGGAATTAAGCTTTTAATCGACTAGAGATGGTGATTAAGTTTTTTAATGGAGTAAGTTGATTTAAGAGAAATCTTTATTAGCTCTCTTGTGCTTGATTGATGAATTATGGTTGAAATACGTAAATATATTATTTCGATTCATTATAATATTGTTTTGGCCATAGAGATGTGGGAAAAGGTGTACGAGGACCTCCAATCTTCAAGAACACATGATTCAAATATAGATCTATAGACCTGTGCCATACTTGAATGATAACTTGTTCCATGTGTCTTTCTTTCTGATTAAAATTTACTTGTTCTAATCTGCCCGGTGCTCCTCCCCTATTCCGATTCGCTCGATTTTATGTTTTATTGCTTTTACTCTTTAGTTTAGTTTTATTTTCATTAAAATCAACTTAGTTACTCTTTACTATTTTATATTTGAACTTTAGTAATAGTCTAACTCTTTTCCCTATTGATCGATACTCGGTTCTTACCATTTTATATATTATTGATGACCTATGAGTAGCAAAAACTACGTTGTGCTATTTACGCATCAAGCTGTTAGGAATTAGTTTTGTGTGGCAGGTTAGTTGAAGCTGTTAAACTGTTAGTAACAGCTGAAACAAATCAACAGCCGATTCTTCCGATTGTATAAATATGTGTAATAATCTCTTTGTTAGTCAATGAAATTGGGGAATCTTTTCTTGTTAATCTATGTACAAAGTTTAATATGATATAAGAGCAAATGTGGTAGAGATTCACAATCATTCCGCATGAAAAATCATTTTTGATGAGTGAAGTGGTTCGATCAAGAGAAATCACAGAGACTAATTCAGAATCTGCAGAGGTTAACATCAATTCAGAAGATTCATCATCAACAATCGAGTGATATGGAGTTACAGACATGAGCGCTCATCAAAATTCTCCAAATGGAGAAAATTCAAGTTTAATTCTTGTCTCAAATGTTCTTGATAACAATAATTACTTACTTTGGTTTAAATCGATGCTTTTAGCCATAGTAAGAGTCCGTTATATGATATATACGAGCTTTAGGCCTCTAAGCTCGCCTTTGACGATTTGGCCCAAATACAATAGAACTTCTAAGTAATGGGCCTCTATGTAAAGAGTAGTGTAATTTCCTAAATGCACAAATAGTCAAATATTAAATACATGATACCATTATTTGAAAAAAAATAAAAATCTTGAGTTCTTATTAACTCAAATTAACATCCTTCAAAAAGAAAAAAACAACTCAAATTTACAAATTCTTAGTGATCCCGTTTAAAATTTCATGTCAAATGTACCGTCAATAATAATATAAAAGGAAGAACATATTGGTTAAATCAAAGATGCTCTCCTTTCATAAAAAAAAATCAAAGATGCTCTAATCTTGAGAAAAGTCATAAAATTATTCATTTTTCTTAAAGAAAACAAGGATGAAAATGAAAGATTTGGACAATCAAAGGAAGGGTTAAAAATCATTGGATCCAAATTCTACTGTTTAGCCCAAATTAGAAAGTCTAGTTTTGGGAGATGGGCCTAGTTTAGCTCAGTAATAAAGATATATCCCTATTATTTGTTTTTTTTACCTCAAATAAATAAATGAAAATTTTAAAAATAAAATCACGTCACATGTGATTGATGGGTAACCCAATTAGCGGAGCATTTAACAAATTTTAAGGAGCAACTAACAAACTCGTTAAGAAATTAGAAAGATATAAATCTCTCATTTCGACAATTTGGCAAAATAAAACATCTAAACACTTGCTAACCTAATTAGCGGAGTGTTTAACAAACACTTTGGAGCAACTAACAAACTTGTTAAGAAATAAATAACCAACAACGTTTGACTATGACGTTAAAAAGTGAAAGAATCGTTAATGAGCGGGTCTTTTGTTACACCACAATTAATATATATGAATTAACTTGTACTTTTTGCCAACCATTATCTTTAAGCCAACTCAAAACTTCTCGAAATGACAAACTTTCCTCCTGTATCGTATCCGCATAAAAAACATATTTTATCCAACAAGGTTTTTAGAGTTTTACAAATAAAAGATTGGACATCTTTTTTTCCCTTACAACTGTAAAAAGTAATTTTATGGTCTCGAGGTGAAAACAGATTTACACACGATGTAATTTGGTTTATTGCTGCATTAGAGTAGTCACATACCTACAAACTTTTACCGTTTTCTGCCTCTTAAGTGTATATATGAAGTTTCTGTAAAACTGTGTGGAATAAATTAGGCTTAATTCCTCTTGGAACCCTTAAAGTTAGCAATTATTTTCACTTAGACCCATGAAATTTGTGGTTTTTCATATAACTCATTCAACTCTATAAAAGCATGTCACTTAGCCACAAAAATCCTATGTGGCGCTGATGTGAAAAATATATATTAAAATAAGAGAGTGAGAGAGATAAAGTGGAGACAAAAAGAATTTGGAAAATTTCAAAACCATCCCTTAATTTCTCTTGTTCTTCTTCTTCTTCTTTTTTTTAAATATCATTTCTCTAAAAAAAATTTCAAAATTCTGGAAAAAAAAATTTCAGAAATTTTTGATTTTTTTTTCGGAAATTTGGAAAAAATTGCAAATTTTCGAAAAAATTTGAAATTTTTCGGACTACTCGTTGTTTTCCAAAATTTTGGATTTTTTCAAGTTTAGATTTTCTGAAAAAAATTTAAAAATCTAGAAAATTCAAGATTGGGAGAAAAGAAAAGTGAGTAAAAGAGAAGAGAAAAAAATGTAGGCTTAATACATTCGCACCCCATTGAACTTATTTATTTTCGTCACTCGAGCCCCTAATCTAATTTTGGGTTCTTTTTGGCCCTTAACGTTTTTCAAAGTGGAACTATTGGACCCTTCTTCGTACAACAACCAGTCTCATTAAAGTGTGTGGCATTCGCTCGCCTGCCACGTCAGATGCTATGTGTAAAAAAAAAAAATTAAAAAAATTGAAATAGAAAATAAAATTACAATTTTTGGGTTCTTCTCCTTCGTTCATGGTGAGAAACCCCACCACGCCGTCGGTCACCACCACTCCTCTGCCGCCGTCCAAACGTCCTTAAATCTCCGGTCACTTTATCCTTTAACTTTCTAAGTGAAAATAAGTGCCAACTTTAAAGGTCTCAAGAGGGTTAAGCCAATAAATTAATATATGTACTTTATATTTATTACATAAAGAGCGATAAATCACTCGGTCAGTACGAGAGCCGGACACTACAACAAGACGAACCAGATCACTAACTCAATGAACCAAAATACTTGCAAGTATATGTAGAAAGCTATACAAGATCTGCTAATAAAATACAAGGATCCAAACATAGAACTAAAAATAACAAATAACCCATTTGAATTCATAGTACAACAGATCTTGAAAAATATCAAACCCTTCAACCAAAAGAGGCGCATATGAAAATCTGTTAAGTTGGCGAAACATCCGAGATAAACTCGAAGACCAACCAGAAGAACTAGCATACACCCCGAATAACACACCCAAAAGGTGGAGGTGACTGAAGGAAGGGAGAAAGGCTGAAAATAGCTTGAGAATCGAAATAAAAGCCGAAATATGAACAAGAACAGTGGCTGGAACATTAATACCCCTCAGAAAATGAAGTGTAGCCAAGGATGAGAGGGATAAAGCAAGTAGATGGCAGAGGGCTCAAATTTGTGAACCTACAAACAAACCCCAACTGGGCAAAGAAATCCACTGTATCCGAACCCATATTGAACCGACTAATTCGGATTCAAAGTGGGTCCAAAAATTATGGTATTTAAACTCTTTCCGATCGCTGTTGTGGGAGATCGATCCATAGACCGTCCTACCAAGTGCAACTCCATATTATCACTGCGTCAACCAACAATTAGTCTCTATCTAAAAGTTCTTTACTTATAAGAAGATTTCAAAAAAGAAAAGAAAAAGAAGAAGTTATATACGTACTTTTTAAAAGAAATGGTAAGTTTTCCTTTCAAAAAAAAGAAAGAAATGGCAAGTTACGCATGAAAATGTTGATAATAATGACAATCATGGTTGGACCGAAGAGGTGAAAGGAAGCATATAAACATTTCACAAAAGAAGTATCTTAATATGAACCAACTACTATTTCTCTCTTTTCCCTTTTGCTTCCCCTTTCTTTCTTTACTTTCTTTTTCTTTTCACATCTAAAAGAATATACAAAATTTTAGCAACATAAAAAAGGGGCAAGAAATATATAGACAGAAACTTAATGGTAAATATTATAAAAAAGAAGAAATTTAATGGTAAATAATTTGAAAATATCCAAGTTTTACATAATACATTATTTAGTTCAATTATTTGAAAATAGACATTACGTGTTTTGACATAATTAACTTTTCCGTTCTAAGATCTACTTTTTTGAGATTTATAACTGTTGTAGTTCGGCATTAACATGCAAACATGACATAACAAAATCATAAAATCATTTTGTGTGACATTGTAGATGTTCTGAAAGTTAAAATATGTTAAGCTCAAAATATAAAAACCAGGCAAAATGACCAAAAAGTTAATTATTTCAAAAGATGTGGTCCTAATAATGTGTTTCTGCAAATAGGAGGACTCAACATATGGATGACGTGTATGTTGAACCAATACCTTGAAGCCATGCATTCAACCGTAAGAATTTAACACTATGTAATTTATTAATTACATATTTTTTAGCCAAATAATTATAGAAAAATCTAAATACTAAAAACTAAATTCTATACCGTAAGAAATAAATCCTAAACTTCAAATTATGAACTCCAACCACTATTAATTTGGCATACAAATGACAGAACATGTACTAAATTTTAATTTTTTTTTCAAATGCGGGTTTAGATAATTTCAGAAGTAAATTTAGCACTTGTAGCATCAAGATTGAAAAAGAAACATAGATTTATGTAACGACTCGGTCCAGAAAGGGTGACGCCTATGTAGGAAGACATGTGTATGGAGCGGCCATAAGGGATGGCGATGGGTATAAGAATGAACTGAATCTCACATCGAAAATAGAGAGGAGAGAGTTGAGGCTTATAGGTGATATGTGAACCCAATACATGCGTGACGCGGCCTAATGGTGATGGATTTGGGCAAGAGCGGACAATATTTGCATGGTATTGGGCCTGTGTGTTACAAGTGGTATCAGAGCCGACTCTCTCCGTACGATGTGTGGTTTAGGGACGAAGCAGATGGAAGCTGATGGGCATGTAATGACTCGGTCCAGAAATGGCGGCGCCGGGGTAGGAAGACCTGTACAAGGAGCGGCCTTAAAGGATGACGATGGAGACAAAAATGAACTGAACCCCACATTGAAAATAGATAGAAGAGAGCAGGGGCTTATAAGTGATATGCGGACTCAATATGCATGACGCGTTTTAAAAGCTGTGCGGTCCAATAATAACGAATTTGGATCACAGCGGATAATATTTGCATAGTATTAAACCTGAATTTTACATTTATGAGTGTAAGTTTGTCCATTTTTAATTATATATAAAAAATTGTTTTTATTTAGCCGTCGATAGATTCGAATATGACAGACCACATATATATTTTATCTATTGTTAGTACCCATCATTAATTATTCATATGGTGACAGGGAGTATTTTATACAATGAATAAAAATACATATTCTTACAAAAAAACCTAGAAGAGTAAAGTTTATATCCGGAAGAGATTATTTAATTTTCGCAAAATAATTACTCCGTCTGATTTCGAATAAATATTGTTTCATAATATCTTACACAATTTCAAAAAACTCAATAATGTGAAATTGAATTGTACAAATTTATATAGATATACTAAACAAAAAATCTCTCTTTTTTAATGATTGGAAAATAAATCTTAAGTCGTATAAAAACACATGAATCAATACTAAGATGAAGTCATATAATTAGCAATAACATAAATCAGAATAAATAAATAAAACAAATCCAAATCAAATTAGTGGCTTTGGATGCTTTTCTTGCCTTAATGGTATGCAATTTGAATTGAAGCATAGATGACTTCAAAATTCAAAGTCATGTATATATAAGGAAAGGTTGAGTCAACTTTATAATATATGGTAATAAATTATGAATGTACATGTTGTATAATAATAATAATAATAATAATAACAATAATAATAATAATAATAATAATTATTATTATAGTAAAATGTGGTCCAAAAAATATGAGTGGCCCAACTCTAAGCTAATTTTCTATCTAAGAGACAAGATCATCAATGGGCACAAAATGTGCCCTTCAAACCTTCCAATTAATACATTTTCTTAGAAATTACTATCAATAAATAAATTATATTGAAAAGGGACCATGTCATTGTCCTAAATTTATGCCTTGTCTACCACTATAACCTTATTTTATGCTTATCTATATATTGCAAATTAGGTTCTACAATGTCGAAATTTTTTTAATTCAATGTTAGGACTTATTAGTGTAAGATAATGTTTTTTTTATCTATCTCCTTCATTAAAAGATTAAATAATTTCTTCAAATGGACATTACAATTGTTAATGAATTAAGGAAAAAAAAAAATAACATATAGGCTTTTGGTTTGTAAAATCTTATTAAGTAAATCCTTAATTTTTTCAATCACTTAATTGTATCACAAATATTGGATAGTTAGTTTTTTTTAGTATTATTGGATAGTTAGTTAACAAGACAAATATAGAGTTTGGTTAAAGTTTACGGATTAAATCAGCGTGAATGTAACCCTATAATAATTTAGGTGTATTTAGACCCGAACTGGCATATAAATATATGAAAGATTGATGTTTTATATGATTACTTTGTTTTTTTACAAATTAATCATTGCTTTATGTGTTCTTACCATGAGATTGACTTGTATGAAATCAATTCAATGATGATAAAGATAAAGTAATCATAACCTACACCTTTAATATCAATACGTAACCAAATTCATTATGTATCTCAAGTTCATTCATGATCAAATCAGTTGATTTAGATAGATGAGTTAAAGCTTGATTATCTTCATACAAATTGAGTCTATATTGTTGTTGAAGTAGTGAAGGAATCAGAGGAGTAGATCAGAGATCGATTGGAGGATTCAACAGAGGAATCCGTCAGGCAAAGAAGAGAAGCTGTAGAGAATCAATTAAAATGACGAATCATCAAAGCAACAATGATAATTCGAGTCTTATACTAGTGAATACAACACTAAGTGGTAAGAGTTTCATTCTATTGCGTAGATCTATGATGTAGCTTTGAATGTTGAGCGAAAATTGAAATTTGTGGAGCATAATGATAAGTTAGAGGATATAGAATTAGATGAGTAACTCAAACAGAAAGAGTTAGATGATTTAGTTTTTTCTTGGATCATAAACTCAATTGATAGTAATTTGGTTGAGGTTTTCATGTATGCAAATTCATCTTATGATCTATGGCGAGAGATAAAGCATAGATATGGACAGAGTAATGGTCCTTTGATTTCCAATTGAGGAGAGAAATTTGCAATAGGACTCAGGGCAATGGAAGTTTGGAATGAGTTTTTTAACAAAATTAAACGAAAATGTGATGAGTATAAAAACATTAAGCTAATGGAACGTTAAATTGTCTCGAAAAAAGAACTAAAGCTAAAGAGTAGGTGAAACAAAAGCATCTGATGCAATTGTTATCAGGAGTCGATCTTGAGTTTAATCATATTCGTGATAAGCTCTTGATTACAGATCCACTACCTTCAGTAGACAAAGCATATTCTATGTTGATAGTCATAGAAATTCAGAAATATGGAGGTAATATTGACAATTTACAGATGTGGAATGATTTTTTCAACTTGAGTAATGGAGGACAAATATAAGGACAAAATTCGAGATTAGGAAACAATCAAAGGCAATAGAATACGAGAGGCAACAAGAATCAAACAAGAAGATCCAATAGTAGCAACAGTAGAGGGAAAAACTACTTTCATGGATCTAATTTCAACTCAGGAGATAAGAGTTATACAAGAAACAAGGAAGATAAGTATTGTGTCTATTGTGAAAGGACATGCCATGAGAAGAATGATTGTTTTAAGCTGGTTGGATATCCATAGTGATATAAGGGTAAGAGGCACAACTCAAAGCAATATCAGGCATAGTTGAGCAAAGAGCAAGCAAGTCCTCTTGAAGATTCTGAGTCAGAATGGGAAGATCGCAGTCAACAAGACTTGGTTCAAGCTTTGACGCAAAAGGAAGTTCAAAGAGTATTCAAAAGCAAAGCAATTGCATATAACAATGGAAGACACATGACTTTTCAGTATTTATAGGAGTTTGTGCAGCAAGTATGGATACTAAAACTTTCCAAAGTATGACCTATAACCTTTATAGGATGAGATGTAGAAGAATTTCCTAATGTAAGGATAGTGTATTTACCAACTAGAGAAGCACATAAGATACATTGTAGAGGAGAAGTTAGTTTTGAACCTTATTTTGGGTTGAACAATGTTCTCCATGTGCCAAATTTTCAGTTCAATTTGTTGTTTGTTGGTAAATTATTGCAAGATCAGAGAATCTGTTAGGATCTAACGCTATTACGATAAACATAAAACAAATAAACACACAAGAACTATTTACCTTGTTCCCCACTCAATGTGAATAACTACGTCTGGGGGCACTACCAAATCAGGATATTTTACTATAATTTTATGGATAATACAAATTACATAGAATATGGCAATATTTATACTACTTTGAAACTCTAAAATGACAAAAAAATATTCGATGAAGTAGATAAGGCCTATTACTATTAGTCTCCATAGCCCTACAAAATCAATATTAGTTTTCTTACTAAAATATAAATTTTCCAGGGCTTGGATTTTAAGGAGACCATTGCAGTGGGATGGATGAAAGAGGGCCTGTATTATTTGAAAGGTAGATCCTTTGATCATGCAGTTATATACAACAGGTTAGAGAGAAATGGTTTGATGTCAGTAGTATGAATAAGACATCGAATATAAATATATGGCATAAGAGGTTAGGTTATTTGTTTGTGGGAAGAATGACACGTTTGGAGTTTATAGATAATAAGAAAGTACAAGCATATATGTTTGCTCATTGTGATGTATGTTTAAGAAGTAAACAGACAAGGTTATCATTTTGTAACAATAATTCAAGATCAATGAATGTGTTTGATATAGTTCATATGGATGTTTAGGGGCCCTACAAGCAGTCTTCAGTTACATGGGAAATATTCTTGGTGACTATAGTTGATGATCATTCCATATCAAGTGCCCTACTCAAATGTCTGAGGTCAGACAATGGCATTAAGTTTACAGGCCAGAAGACTCAGCATGTGATTATTCAGTTTGGAATAATACATCAAATAACCTGCATTCATACTCCACAAAAAAAATGGAGTAGTTGAACGCATGAATAGAACATTGACTAATGTTGCTAGAGCTTTGTTAAAGCTCTGGCTTACCTATGAAATTCTAAGGAGAAGCCATTTTACATATAGCTACTTTGATCAATATGCATCCTATAAAGTTGTATTAGAAGACACCTCATGAAGTCTTGTTTTAGGTTCCACCAGTTTGTGATCAGTTGAGGGTGTTTAGTTGTATAACTTTTTCCATCAATTTTTAATGTTCATAGAGTGAAATTTTTATGATAGGTCCAAGAAGTGTGTTTATTTAGGTGGTTCACCAGGGTAGAAAGGCTGAAAGCTCTCTGATTTAAAATCTAATTTTTTTTGTGTTTCCAGAGATGTTCATTGTAATGAACAACAGTTTGGCTTTACTTCTACTGTTTCATCTACATATTATCATAGGAGGATTCTTTGGAATCAGGGGGAGATATACATCATGATTCCACAAAATTTGACACAAAAGAAGCAGATCCTAATATAGTGTCTGGTACCACTATAGCTGACATTATTCTAGACGAAGAAGTTAGAGGCAACAACACTAAAACATAAAGATTGAGAAGATCTAGACGAAATATGAAGGCTCCATCATGGTCAAATGTTTTTGTTATTAATAATCCCTATCCTTGGCAGATACTACATGTGTCAAATCTTATACATATGTTTATACAACTTTTATTAGCAATGTGAGCAAAATAATTGAACTAGTTACTTATTAGGAGGATGTAAGGATCAAAACTAGTTAAAGGTAGTGGATATGGAGATTATTGCTTTAGAGAACAATAGAACCTGAGAATTGACCATTTTGCCAAAGGGAAGAAAGTAATAACTTCAAAATGGTTGTTTAAAGTGAAGTATATGCCAGATGGAAGTGTTGAGAAATATAAGGCAAGGTTGGTAGCTAGAGGGTATAATCAAAGATAGGGCATTGATTATTAGGGTAATTTTTCTCCTGTTGCAAAAGTAGTGACATTGAGGTTGTTGTTAGCTATAACAGCATACAATAAGTGGGAGGTATACCAGGTGGATGTTAATAATGCTTATTGCATGGATTTACTGAGGAAGAATTGTACATGAAGCCACCAAAGGGTTATAGTAAAGCAGAGGAAGGTCAAGTGTGTGGACTTATTAAGTTAATATATGGTCTAAAATAAGAAGGGCACCAGTGGAATAAGAAGGTTAGCATACTTTGTTGAAGTTAGGATTTTCTAGGCCCATATATGACTATTGCTTATATACCTAAAGCTGTAAGGAAAAGTTCATTGTATTGCTAGTTTATGTGGATGATATATTGTTAACAAGATCCTCAATGGAGATGATAGAAGAGGTTAAAAAGGCATTAGATTTATTTAGGGTTTAACATACCTAAAGTCCTATAGCAGATGGGGTTGATTTGTTGATGGCTAGCCCACCATCTAGAAATGTAGATTTGTACAAGAATCTGGTAGGGAAATTGATTTATTTGGGGTTTATCATACCTAACATATGTTATGCTACCCAACAGTTGAGTCAGCATTTGGTGCAGCCAACAAAAGTTCAATTTGATGTTGTACTTAATTTGTTGAAGTACTTAAAAGGTACTACAAACTTTGGTTTGGTGTATCCTTGTCAAGAAGGAGAGTTGTAGTTAAAGGCATATTGTCACGATGATTTTTACAGAGCAAGAGAAGAAAGATAAAAAGAATCTAGTGACTTTTAGTGTTGTTGATTGGGCTAAGTGCAAATAAAAAAGAAGATCATGAATAGGTGGTTATTGTGTGTTTCTAGGGAATGCATTGATATAATGAAAGGTGAATAAGTAAGCTAATGTGAACAAGTCATCAGTAGAGGCGCTAAGTACATGCATGATGCGTCTTAAAGTTGCACGGCTTAGTTTGTTGGATTTCGACCAAAATGGTCATTATACATGATATTAGGCATGCATGCGAGTTATAATTGGTATCAACTCTGACACTCTATTTACGATGTGTGGTTTGTTTAATGAACCGTATAGAAATTGGTAGACCTATATGTTGATCCCTAACAAGATAGACTTTATGTCCTAGAGGGTGATTAAGACTAATGGCCTAATAAAAGTTTCTAAGTCCAATTTATTCTTATCGGAATCTAAACTCTACATTTTTAGAAGATGACTTGGTTTCTGATAAGAATTTATGCTTCAGTCAGGAGTAGACTTCAACACAGAGCACAGTCTCATTTCGGAGACTCCAAATTACTAGCTTCTTATAGATATGTACTTCTTTCAGCGGACAAATTATAACACAGATATGAATATGAAATTTAAATAATCAACAACAATATAAGGTAGAGTAAGGAGTTTTAGCATAATATAATACACAAACAATTTATCAAAGTTCACCACTCTTGTAATGACTATTTTTGTCCTAAAGGTATATTCCCTTGATATTTCAAATCCAGTAGTGTATTTCATTCGGAGGCAGAAACAAGCTTTTATAAGAACTCAACCTAGTTGTACAAAAGTACATTTGTTATTACACACTCAAATTTATTTTATTCCCATACTAATTACACCAATCAGTATCACTAGAACTAACTCCTAGAAATGGATTTCTCAACACCTGAACTAACACCTAGAACATGATTTCTCAACACTTGAACTTATCTCGAGGAACAAGATTTTCTCTACCATAGAATATCAACACTGATATCTATTTACAAGTTCTACTATAAATACGTTGATCTTTTAAGAGATTGAAAATGAAGTTCTATTCTCTCAATTCCAATAGATAGAAAGATGAAGAACTCTCATAAGTATTTCTCTATTTTTGTTTTAGTTTGCTTTAGCTAAGTACGCACGTTGTCTCGTGTCTTACCTTCTTCAATCTTCTTCTATTTATAGGTTGGAAGATGATTGTTGCTTTAATTTGAATATTCTAGCTGTTGTGACTAAGAATGAATCCTTCTTTTTCCACAAAGTGCTTAGTTCTTCTTGTACGAATCTTTAATCTTCGTGAAATCTTGTCAATTTAGGCAAAATTAGTTCCATTAATTTTATCTCATTATCAATCTCATATGTAGAGTTGATAACAACCAATTCCTTTTGTTAGAAATAATTTGAATTTGATTTGTAAAGTCAAATCAATTGTTTCTAAAATCGGCAACTATAAGTATGAATTTTTGGCACTGCAACCACTTGTGTACTTTTGGAACTTTTATTAAATGCCTTGACAAACCATTGACCTACTTCATTTAAAGCTCCATGACAAGGCTTCTTTTCTCTTCTGAACCTTTCTTTCTGATGTCTTGCGAATCTTCTTATCTTCAACATTGACGTTGCTTCTTTCATTCTTCGTCTTTCTTTAGCAAGTCGTTGGAAAGTCAACATTTAAGTTCTTCAACAGAGCTCTTGATATAGTGTCCTCCTGATCATCTCCGTTAGCTTCTTCTCATTGATCTTCTAAAGAACTTTCATCTTCCGGTCTTCATAATTATCTTCTAATTTTACTATCCTCTAAATATATTCTTTCTAATGATCAACAATGATATCTTGTAATTGATGATCCTCTAAGGTCTTCTTCATTTTGATCAGCAACTAAGTTGCTCTTGTTGAGCTACAAGCTATGCTTAGAAAAAATATTACACCCAGCTTTATTCTCGAATATAAATCGTTCACGCTAAAAAGCTGAAAATTAAGAATCTTGTGTAAAATATTAATGTACCATTAATATCTCCATAAATGCATTTCTTTTTTCCCCATATACTCCTCAATTAAGGTTTATATATATGGTAATTGTATTGTCAAATTAAATTAGCACACATTTCTCTCTTCTTTGTTACCTTTTTTTTAAGAGACTCTTCTTTGTACCTTATTTCTTAATATTAATTCTTTGAGTAAAATTCTGAATGGTTAACGTGAGAGGGAAAGTAGACAACAACAAAATTAACAAGGAAAGAAATGAGGAAGCACCATATATTTGTGAATTTCTCAACTTTCTTAAATGACATATATTGAAAAACGGAGGGAATAGTGGATTAAGTATGCATATTAGCCTCTGATCTTTATTTCTTCTGAAATAGTTTTGGTCATTGTCGAAACATAAGAGTTCATCATTATAATGTCGGGGTAAGGCGACCTGAGTTGGAAGCGGTCTTAAGGAATGGCGATGAGGAGATGGAAATGAATCCAACATCTGAAATATAGAAACATAAACTAAGACTTATACGTAAGATGTGGATTCAATACATGCATAGTACGTTTTAAAGCTGTATGACTCCAACAAACAATATTGGCAATAATGTTGGAAATGAGTATTACAACATGACTAGACACACGAGAGTGACTCCAATAACAAGTTTCCAAACATTGAATATACTCTAATATCATCTCAACTATGCCTAATTCATCCCTAAAAAAACACCTTGAGAGAATCATCTCATAATCAATGGTGTCTCTAGGAATTGGGTACAAGGGCCAATTTTACATGTAAAAGAAATTATTTTTATCTTTATTTTATTTTTCCAAGGAAGGGGAGTACAACTACAAGCCCTCGTGCCCCTAAGATCCGCCTCTAATCACAATTACAAAATTTTCCATTCATTTTAAGTTAGAACTAAACTAACCAAAGCGTAATACTTAATATCTCGTAGTTATAAACTTATAGAAATCAATACAAATTGATTTAAGTGGTAAGATATTTATTTTCTTATTAAAAGATATGAGGTCTTTCGCCAAAATAGATCAAGGATATTTGGAGAGTCACCATTAGATCAAAGATATTTTTAATCTAATGATTTATAATTAAGGAGAAATCACCATTAGATTGAAAATTAATATGAAGAGACACTCACAACTTGAATGAAACTCTGAATACATAATATCCTTATCAAAATAGTTACCAAAAAAATCCTAAACCTCGTGCGTGCAAAGCAATTAGGAAAACTGAAAATTCTCATAAAATGGGACCTGCAAATCTGAAATTGATTTTGGGTCACCTTAATTAAGGCAAATATTTAGTCAAAAAAAAAATCTTTATCATCGGAAGGATGGACCCCACTTTGATTTCTAAATCAAAATAACTAAATAAACTGCATTAACCATAACTCGTGTGATAAAATATGATTAACAAAAAAAGGAAGCCATTCGAATCCAGTCCGTGGTCCACTGCTGGATTTTGGTATCATTTAATTAGTTTTCTTTTTTCCCTGATTTCATGGATTATTGAGGGCTAAATTCTACAACATATCTTACTTATTCTAGCAATTAGGCAATTATTAGTGAATTATTAAGCATTATTTAGTTTAACCTTAATATTTTTTTCCCAATATTTGACCTACAATGCTATATGTTTTCCTATAATTACATAATATTTTGTTTGCAAGGTCTCCGTTCTTGAATATATATTTTTTCAGTGAAATCATGCAACGAAAACATTTATAATACTTTTCAAAGACAAAAGTATTCATAATATGACATTATTGCATATAATATTGTTTTTTTATTATACTAATCATAAACATATTTTCTATTGTTTTCAATTCTTTTTATGATTAAGAGTTCATATAACTAATAATAAATGTAGCAATAAAAATGACAATAAAAATTTAAAATAATTAATATCTTACCATATTAGTGTTAGACGACATATAAAAAGAAAAAGTTAGGCCCCGTTTGATAAAGCGTTTCGTGGGAGCATATAGCGTTTCGTGGGAGCATATAGCGTTTCGTAGGAGCATATTGCATTTTTGTTCCAATATGCTCACAAATAGGTGTTTGGTTATATTTTTGGAACTACAGCATTTAGAGTTTTGGAACCAAAACGGAGCGTTTCGTGAAAAGCTCCAATTTGGAGCTTTTCGTGAAACGCTAGTTTGTATTTTAAACCACAAGTAGACTTTGACAAAACTACCCCAACTTATTTTTTTAATTTATATTATTATTAATTTATATTGGTAAATAGTATACCCGTATAAGGCTCCGTTTGGTGTTGCGGTTGCTGTTAGCTGTTGCGGTTAGCAGTTGTTGTTAGCTGTTGCGGTTAGCTGTTGCTGTTTGCTAATAGTTGTTGGATAATTAGTGTTTGGAAGAATTATAAAAAACAGTTGTTGTTGACATGTGAAAAAACTTATACGGGTATACTATTTATCAATATAAATTAATAATAATATAAATTAAAATAATAAGTTGGGGTAGTTTTGTCAAAGTCTACTTGTGGTTTAAAATATAAACTAGCGTTTCACGAAAAGCTCCAAATTGAAGCTTTTCACAAAACGCTCCGTTTTGGTTTCAAAACTCTAAATGCTGTAGTTCAAAAAATATAACCAAACACCTATTTGTGAGCATATTGGAACAAAAATGCAATATGCTCCTACGAAACGCTATATGCTTCCCCGAAACGCTTTACCAAACGGCGCCTAAGTCTTTTCACATGTCAACAGCAACTGTTTTTATAATTCTTCCAAACACTAATTATCCAACAACTATTAGCAAACAGCAACAACAAACAGCAACAGCTAACCGCAACAGCTAACAGCAACAGCTAACCGCAACATCTAACCGCAACAGCTAACAGCAACCGCAACACCAAACGGAGCCTTAATCTTCTTAAAACGACATATATTCGAGAATAAAATGAGTATTATTTATTCAATAATAAAATTACACAAATTAGTTGTTGTTTTATATTTTAGAAAACTAAATAACCCTTCTAGAAGACTTTTTAGCATCTAGAACCCTCTATGTATTTCTGTAACATTACAAAAAATACGTATCAATGTATGGCTCAATTGTTACTCATTACATGGTTATACACGTTTGGATGGTTTTGGTCGACGTTATGAACATTTTGATGTTCATTATTTGAGACCGGTCATGTGGAGTCTTAGTTCTACCAATGTACATTGATAGCAATTACGTCAACATACAGAGAATGCAAAAGAAAATATACAGGTATAAAAACTCACTCTACAAATCCTGACACAGAATAAGATTCCTTTGCAAGAGCATGGGCGGCTTAATTCGCAGAATTGAACAACGAAAACCTTATGTTTGATGGCTTCCAAGATTTGAATTAATGTATTTAATTATCAAAATGCACTTTTAGTTTTGTTTTTTCCAATAAAATTATTAGAGCGTTTAGTTAAATTGAGAATTATTTATGGCTGTTTTAAAATGAAAATTGGCTAATTTACCACCTAAAATGGTAATAATATATATGAATGTTAACTACCATCCAGATTAAAATATGAATAGGTTCTAGAGTTAGCTAATATCGACAAAATAATACTCTCTCCGTTCTTTAATATAAAGCCTTTTGGCTTTTTTACTTTTTTCAAAATATAAGGCCTTTTGGCCATAAAAGGAATGATTATTAGAGGAATTTCCATCTCTACCCTTTTTCATTTAAGGAATAGTATATTATTAGAGAGAATGATGGAAATATTTTCAGCATATTAATTAGGGGTAAATTAGTATTTGCACTGACATTCTTATTCTGACTCTAAATGGAAAAAAAGCCTTATATTAGGGAACGGAGGGAGTAATATTTTTATTAATTCCTCAATATTTCAGTTCGGTTTGGCTTTTTCAGTTCAGTTCAGCAAATTCAGCAAAATTCATTAGACATGTAGTCAATTATTCATCTCAGCTTAACTCATTTCAGTTTAGTTTAGTTTAGTTTATTTCAGCCAAAAAGAACAGAGCCTAAAAGCTTATAAATTAATTGAGTTAGAAAATGAATTTTTCAGTTTCTCAGTTAGGATTTTGTTTGCCAACTTCTTATGGAGACAGTCTTTTGATGTAACAAACAATATGAATAGATTTTTCCCTTTCAAAAAAAATGTGAATAGATTTTGATTTATTCAGGTTATTTCTATTAATTTTTACATTACATTTATAAAATTTTATTTGTTGATTAAGCATCATTATCATTGTATGTAGTGTACACTACCATATTGTTCACGATTTGCAGCTCATAGCTGAACCAAACAAATAAACTTCAACCACACTGTTGTAATAGGTCCTTGGCCATGGGACCTTGTATAGACGCTCAAAAGTAAGCATATAATTCGGAGCGACTCGAACACTTGGACCGCCTAGTGCTCCAAATTCGATTTATCTCTAAATAGTTTCCCGACTAGCGCCTAATATCTTTTACCACACTGGATTTAACCATAAGAGTAGAAAAATGAATTATAAATTGATGGCGGCTGCAGAATGTTTGTGATTTGATTATATTCTTATGTTCTTTCCAAAAAAAAAAATCTAATGTAATAACTAGTAATATTTTTTATATGTTGAAAAATTAACAATGACAACAATGACAGTAAGAAAATTTACAAGATAAAGAAAAATGTCGTTGTTAAATTAATACTTCACGAGTAAAAAATTACTATAGAAAGATGCTCACAAATTTCTTTTACAAGGTAGATGCGTAGACTTTTCTTATTTTTTTTCTGTTTCACTGTTCTTAAAAAATCGAGACAAAGATTATTGAGTTAGTATAATTTATGACCAAGCATGGTGAACATCAAAACAAAAATGAAACATGCATGCATGCTTCAACAAAAGCATTATTATATGTATAATTTTTTTTTGGTAACTTGTATGTATAATTATTAATCGTCTACTTTCTTTATTTACAATTTGCAATAAAAAATCACTTGCAAGTCTCACAAAAATCATTTAGATTGATTCATTTTGACAATTAAATAGGGATACAATATATTCCTAGTTACTAAATTATAGATCTCTTAATATTACATAAATTATAAGCAAATCATATTTAAAATTATATTATTATTTTACCAATTATGTTATAATTTTATTAAACATCTAAGTCACATATACTTATCCCAAAGAATGTACTAAAATTCCCAAAAACTAATTCAAAGAACTCAAATGTTTCATAGCAAATTCAGAGTGAAGCTTCGATAAGAAAGATGCTCGGAGAGAATCAGAGGAAGTTGCGAAACCTATATCATCAACATACAAAAGCAGGTAAGCAATATCATGACCACGATGATAAACAAAAAGAGAATGATTTGACCTACTATGTGAAAATCTCAGAGTAGAGAGAGAGAGAGACAACAAAACGATAGTACCAAGTCCGTGATGAACCCTATGAATTTTGGTTAGTCCAAAGTGTTTCAGAAGATATTTAAACAAAATTGAGTGACAGGGCACTGAAATGTGTTTTCATTAGTTATCAGATTGACACTAAGGGTTATAAACTCTTAGATTTTAAAACTAATGTTGTTTTTCTTTCCAGAAATGTCATTTTCCATGAAGATATCTATCCTTTATCTGAGACATCACTAGCTCGAAATTGCAGTTGTAGTGATGAAGAGCTGGACATCCTTCATTTTGTTATTCCAGAAGATGAGGATGAAGATCTTATTGATGATGAGGAGCAGACAGATCCCATCATTGTGTCTACTCCACATGTTGAAGAAGAACATGATCATGATTCTTCTTCTTATGATGAAAATAATACTACTCCTATTGACACAAACACCAGAAGATCTACAAAGAGCAAAACAAGTGCATTGTTATTTACAGGATTATCACACTTCATTGCTCTTTCTCAAATCACCTCCTCCTTTACCAAATACACCTCATTCCCTTCACAAAATATTATCCTACAAACACTTATCTACTTCTAAACAAGCCTTTTCTATTGCCATCACATGTCAATCAGAACCCAAAAACTACTTTCAGGCATCTAAGGATCCAAAATGGCAAGCAACTATGCAGCAGGAGTTACAAGCACTTGATTCAAATGCCACATGGGAGATAGTTGACTTACCTTAGGAGACAAGTGCATTGGTTGCAAGTAGACGTGGGCACGGGTCGGGCTTGGTGTTAGGAAATGGACGTTTACAGGATCGTTGATGGGACACCGGATAGAGCGAAAAAAAAAAATACCGCAACAAGAATTTGAGTAGAAAAAATTAACACACAGATTTTACGTGGAAAACCCCAAATAAATTAGGGAAAAACCACGGGCAAGGATAGAAGATTCACTATGAGAATAAATCAGGAGTTACACCAGCTCTCTATCTATAAGGAGAATAACAATATTTTCTAACCAATTCTCTCTTATAATAAGAGCACACCAACAATAACAAAACTCTCTAATTTTTTTCTAGCTCCCACTCACTCAATACTTCAATGACTCAAACAAACACATATCCTCACCAATGCAGTGTCAACTCGAAATGACCTGCCTTCCAGCGGGATATCTCACAGCTCCCTCACTCTTTAGGAATTCTGTGTTATTCATTTCAAAACATCTAACCCCTATTTATACTACATATATGGCGGTAATTCATGGGGTTTTAGCCATAAAAATATTAAGTCGGTGGCATCTTCAATTAACACCACAAAACAAAACAAAAATATCATCCTAGTCTAGAGTTTTCCACAACCAGCAAAAAATCTAGAGCTGTCTACATATTTTATTTTTTTTCATTTTTTTCTTTTTCTTCATATAATAATAATAATAATAAAATCTTAACAATTCCCACTTGAAGATTTAATTGAGGAGTCAATTATATCTTCACACCATCCTTGCTTCCACGTCACCGTATATCGATCTACACGGCATCGTCATCATCGAATAGATGAACTTCGTTCCCTTGAGACTTGGAATTCTTCAATTCCCAACAATCCTTCCTCATATGACCTTGCTTGCCACAATGGTGACATCTAAAACTCTTCGTTCCCCTACCACAATTACGACTCCCACTTGCGTGATTGTCCGTCGATCTTCCCTTTGTCATCGCTACAACTTCTCCTTCATGAGGAATTATCTGTCTATCTTCTCTGCTTTTGCGTCGATTTTCTTCTTCTAAAACAGCAGCTGCAACTTCATCAAAGACTAGATAATCCGTCAAATTAGTATTATTTGTCAGATTGATGACAACTTGATCGTACGAATCTGGTAGACTTTGAAGTAGTATTTCAGCACGTTCTTGTGATTCTACTTTATATCCCAACGCTGTGAGTTGAGAAAATAAAGTATTCAACACATTTAGGTGCTCGATCATCGAGGTGGATTCAGTCATACGCAACGTGTACAACTTTCTCTTCAGGAAAATCTTGTTATGGAGTGACTTCGTTTCATACATATTTGAGAGGTGGTCCCAAATCTCTTTGGCCGTCTTCTTTTCCTCTATGCTTGACAACACATTATCTCCTAGCCCGAGATGGAGATTCGCCATAGCATTCCCGTCCATATCATTCCACGCCTTATCTGTGATTTCCGCTGGCCTTCCGGTGATGGCTGCCAAACAATTTTCTTTTCTCAAGATAGCTTTAATTTTCAACTTCCAGAGCGAGAAATTGCTCCCGTTGAATTTTTCTATCTCAAATCGTGCCGCCATTGCTTCTATCACGAACAACTCCAATAGTCCCACTATTCACAGATAATAAATACCCGTGAGATAATGGCTCTGACCCGACCTTGACCCTGACCTTAGCTCTGATACCACTGTTAGGAAATGGACGTTTACAGGATCGTTGACGGGACACCGGATAGAGTGAAAAAAAAAATACCGCAACAAGAATTTGAGTAGAAAAAATTAACACACAGATTTTACGTGGAAAACCCCAAATAAATTAGGGAAAAACCACGGGCAAGGATAGAAGATTCACTATGAGAATAAATCAGGAGTTACACCAGCTCTCTATCTATAAGGAGAATAACAATATTTTCTGACCAATTCTCTCTTATAATAGGAGCACACCAACAATAACAAAACTCTCTAATTTTTCTCTAGCTCCCACTCACTCAATACTTCAATGACTCAAACAAACACATATCCTCACCAATGCAGTGTCAACTCGAAATGACCTGCCTTCCAGCGGGATATCTCACGGCTCCCTCACTCTTTAGGAATTCTGTGTTATTCATTTCAAAACATCTAACCCTATTTATACTACATATATGGCGGTAATTCATGGGGTTTTAGCCATAAAAATATTAAGTCGGTGGCATCTTCAATTAACACCACAAAACAAAACAAAAATATCATCCTAGTCTAGAGTTTTCCACAACCAGCAAAAAATCTAGAGTTGTCTACATATTTTATTTTTTTTCATTTTTTTCTTTTTCTTCATATAATAATAATAATAATAAAATCTTAACACTTGGGCGGGCCTAGGCCGGGCCTAACGGGCTTTTGCTAAAATTTACTAAGCCCAAGCCCGTAGTAAATTTAGACGGGTCGGGCTTGGGTCGGGCCCGGGCTTAAAATTGAAATCCCAAGCCCGCCCGCCTAAGCCCGTATCTCTATTAAAAAATGTGCAAATACAAAAAATTTCACTAATAAATTTACTTAAAGTGCATAACATCAACATTAAATAAAGTCACTTTGACAAATTTAGAGTGCATATTTAAAAAAAAAAAATTGATTCCAAAATATTAAAACATAAAATACAAAAAAGTAATAATTTTGTAGAAACATATAATATTTTAATATGTTAAAAATAATATAATATAAACGGGCCGGGCCGGGCCGACCCGTGCTAAATTATCCTAAACCCAAACCCGTCCCAATTATAAACGGGCTTTCACGGGCTTGGGCCGGGTCGGGCCTAACAAAAATTTTGTGTGTCCAAGCCCGGCTAAATGGGTATGGGCCTGGGCGGGCCGGGCGGGTCAGGCGACCCATGCCCACGTCTAGTTGCAAGTGGGTGTACAAGATCAAGTATCACTCATATGGGAGTATTGATAAGTACAAAGAGATTAGTGGTTATGGGCTTCACACAAAGGGAGTGAGTTGATTTTAAGGAGACTTTTGCTCCTGTTGCCAAAATTTACCACAATCAGGGTTCTATGGGCTCTAGCAGCAATTCAAAATTGGGAAGTATAGCAATTAGACATTAACAATGCTTACTTACATGGAGATTTGGATGAAGAGGTTTACATGTCTCTTCCACCAGGCACACAAGATTTGTATCCAGGCAAAGTCTGCAGATTAAGAAAATCTCTATATGGGTTGAGGCAGACAGGCAGACAGTGGAATTTCAAATTGACCACATCAATCAAACACTTTGGTTATGCTCAAGCACCATCAGATCCATCTTTGTTTGTCAAAAGGGATGCAAGTACCTTCACAGCCTTACTGGTTTATGTTGATGATGTTATTCTTGTTGGCAATTGTCCACAGGCTATCCATGAAAAATTATCTTCATGTCAACTTCAGCATCAAGGATCTAGGATGCTTGAAGTAGTTTCTTGGTTTTGAGTTTGCTCGTACTCAAACTGGCATTCATATGTGTCAAAGGAAATATATCCTTGAGCTTTTAGCAGAACATGATCTTCTTGGCTGCAAACCTGCTTCTACACCAGATGTCCCTAATGCCAAAGCATCTGCAAATCTTACACAGCTATCTGACATCACCTCTTATCTCTAGTTGATTGGCAAGCTTCTTTATGTTACTCATACTCTCGACCTGAAATAGCCAACATAGTCAACCATTTGTCTCAAAAGCTTAGTGCTCCTACTTCTGATGACCTGACTAAAGCTTACAAAGTCTTGAGGTATCTTAAAAGGGCACCAGGTCTTGGTCTTCTCTTCTTTCATGATAGTGCTTTCTAGATTCAAGCTTTTTCTAATTCTGATTGGGCTAACTGCCCTGAAACTCGACGTTCTATCACTGGTTATGTTGTTTTCATAGGAAAATCCCTCATCTCTTGGCGTTCTAAGAAACAAAGTACTGTCTCTCGTTCTTCATCAGAGGCAGAGTATCGAGCTATGGCTTCTGTTTCTTGTGAGCTCCAATGGATTTCTTATATTTTTCGTGATCTTCATATCACTCCTCCTCAATCTATGCTCCTTTTCTGTGATAATTCTTCTGCAATGCATATTGCTCAAAACCCTATTTTTCACGAGCATACGAAACACATTGACATTGATTGTCATGTGATTCGTGAATGCGTCATCTCTGGTCTCATTCGCCTTATGCCTATTACATCCGCTCTTCAAATTGCCGACCTTTTCACAAAACCTCAACACAATCCCCAATTTGCCTATCTTATTTCCAAGCTCAGCCTTTCCAATCCATACTCTGCTTTGCTTGATGGAGAGTCATAAGTTCACATTCTCCTAGCCGTTATCTTCTTTTCCTTTCTATCCCAAACTAGCCGTTATTGTACTCTTTTCCCCAGTTTTCCTTTTTTGTCCTTCCTTTTCTCTTTTACAGCTCACATCATTAAATAGACAATCACACCTCAACATCCGAATTGATCTTGTATACCGCTAATTGAATTACGGGATCAACTATCAAGATTAGATCATCAACAACATTCTCTCTCCTGGTAGTTATTTTCTGTTACAAATAGGTATCTGACTCTTTCTTCTTCTTCTTCTTCAAAGAGAATAAGAAACTCTTTGAATTGATTTGTATTCATTAGTAACCCTTCATTAAATATAATCCAATTCAATTTAATTCTCATTGCGTTGGAGAGTAATTTATTTGTGATGTGAGTTCATTGAATTCAAAAGAAATAAAAAGAAAGGAAAAGTAAAATCATTCGAAGTTGACAGCGACGTCATCTGACGGTTCATGTGCACCCACGTCAGTTGAACACTGCAGTCTGTTCAGTAACACATGGAGAGATTAACACGTGGCAGACATAAACAGGGACCCACGATCTAGTGTGAAATAAGCGAAAGAAAATAAAAATGGAATAGTATTGTGGAAAGGGACAGATTCGAAATTTAGGTGAAGATTTGAGGGCAGAGTGGTAATGGTCCCACAGAAGATTTCACAAACAAATAAGATTTTCAAATTAGAATGGTCCCACATCCTAATCCGACCCTCTATTTATTTTATGTCTGCTTCGCTATAATTCCATGCTGACGTAATTATTTTTCTGAAAAAACAAAATTAATATCAATTTTTTAGATGAATTTTTTTTAAAAAAACTGTGGTTATAAAATTCTCCGATAATGATTGTGGATTATTTAAAAGAAAAAGTGATTGTAATTTTTTGTTTATTAAAAAATATATTTTATTTGAATAAATTATGACGATTTAAGATAAAAAAAATTGGAAGAATTAAAACTGTTTTAAAATACTATTTATTGTAGAATAATATTTATTTGAATGAATGAGCCTTAATCTTTCATTTTTTATAACTAATTCCTCTGACTAACCATTTTAAAGGAAGTCATGTGCAAAAATATGAACCGTTTTCAAAATCAATAATTAATCGGCACTTGAATGAGAAAAAATAATCAAGTATCACATTGTTGGACAACTACCCTATATCGTTATATCTTTGAGACTTCTTCTCCACAGATTTCTTCTACTTTCTTAGACATAAAAAAAAAAAGGAACCATGAAATTATAAAATTTGAGGCACATAGAAGAGGCAAAAGGCTTCCTACCCAACATCAATTTGATGTTAAAAAGTAAATTTAATGTTATTTTCTTCTCCGACTCATCATCAAATTGTATGCATTATTTTGATGCAATACCAAAAATATTAAAATTTCATCAAGTTTGGTATTGTATCACACCATTTAATAAAATAACATTATTTTGTACTTTATTCTTTATTTATTATTAACATATCAAAACATTTAAATATTAGTTTAATATTGATAAAGTAGTAATATTTTAATGAAATCTTTTAATTTAAGGGAATAAATGATGAAATTGGTTGGAGTAAAAATACTGTAGCAACATTAAAAAATGATGCAAAATGATACAATTTCATGTTATAAATTCGGTGTAATGGGTTGGAGATGGTCTAAAGACCAAAAGACACCATCTGTTTCAAGTTTTTTAACTTCCACTTGTCAAAGTATAATTAGCTTTAAACAATTTAACGGAACTTCCGTTAAAAATAGTTAGTCGAAGCAATTAATACTATAAAAAAATAAAAGATCAAAGACTGCATCCATCTAAATGAAAGATCAACAGCCTCATTTATTCAAATAGAAGATTAGAAACCTAATAAATTGAGATATGAAAGATCAAGAGTTTTAATATTTTGTTTGCCATACAAAATTTCAAAGTATTTTCTTTTCAAAAAATGATGATTGTAATGTTTTTATTAATTAATGAGTGATGTTAAATGTCTCAAATTGAGAGCTCACGTATAATTTAATAAAAATCCGAGTAACTGAATATGCTTATATGACCTATGACGAAATAGAATAAAATGAGGTCAATTATACTTGATGAATTTAAGTTTCAAAGAAATATTTGTCCTTGATTTGTCCAAAACATTTGTTTAGTCCTAGAGCTTACTAATATTTGGTATATGCATTATCCAAAATGACGACCCTTTTTTCTTAAACAAGGAGGGACCCTTTATTTCTTAAACTTACAAGTCCTAAAAGAACTGAAAAAAATAGCAAAATATAATAGACAAAAAAAAAACAACATAAGGGGGAAATTTTGAGATATTCCTGGAGTATGGATACGTGGTACTCCGGACTAATAAATTTGATAACACGTCACATATGTTAGTATTTAGGGTTGATGATTTAGGGTCTAGGGTTTTTATTTTAGGGTTAGAATTTTATATAAATTATTAACTAAAAAATAAATTTTTAATTAATTACACATTGTCAAACTCTTATTGGTTGATATAACATATGTCAACCATTTATTAGTTTGGAGTACCACGTCATCGTGCTCCAGGAGTACATATACTAAAATCTCTCCGACATATGGACACGACGAAAGATGCTTGAACTACATGTATCGGCTGGAAATAAAACTTGAAGGCCTAAATGCGACAACACACTTATGATGACCTAAAGGGTTCATGCAAAGTACGCCATCTAAACAGCCGCTCAATGTGAAAGCAGCAAAAAAGCCTTATGTCTATCCACAAAATAAAACATAAAACACTGTTGGGCGATTTCCACAAGTGTACGGAGTCATGTAGTAATAGAAGATTGAACCCACCGGGAAACCTAATCACTCATTTACATTCGTTATCCAAGTAAAGACAACAATTCATTTAAGCACAATAATTGTTATGACAATCTATTTCATTTATATTCAACCAATTCTAGAAGATAACTTAATTTGATCTCTCGATACATACAACTAAGTTATCCTTACATGATTTCATTTAAACAAGATTGATAGAACTATCCTAAACAACCTTATTAGATTAATGATTGTCACACAAGTTAGATTGATTATGATTTACTAACTGGACTTATCCTAACAAAACATAAGTAATGAACAGTCCAACACTATCTTGATAGCATTCTCTCGATCATACTAACAATCATAAACGTTAAAACACTCAATCACATAAAAACATATAAAACTTATTAATTTTGATATTGCAATTTGTCATAACATTCATACAAATGTAAATGAAAATTTAGAGCATATAAGAACTATAATTAAGAAGGGAAAAAGGGTCATCAATCTTTTTTACTCTTCCTCGTAAGATGTGTCAAGCCTCGGGGCGTTCTTACTCGTCGTCTCCTCATGAATCGATGAAAGAAGTGTATCTCTCTATCATCACAACAATGCCATGGAATCTAGAATGAATGTGTAAGGTGTTTATGGAGGCACAAACGAGCGTAACTTAGGCGTATTGCACTAAGAAAAACGACGCACTTAATGAATCAACTCTTTTGATATACACCTAAAATCTGTAGAGAATGGAGATATTTATAGGCATCTAGGAGTTGTGTTGAAATGGTTATAACCTTTAGAAGTCAGACATGACTCTTGTAAACATACACGACCGTTGGGAAAAGTAGTTTCGATAAGATTGATCGAGAAAATCCAATTCTGCCCAAAACTGTAGTGTGTCGCGCCAGAGATGGTCTTCATCGTGCCAGAGATAGGCTGGATTCAATCCTTGTCGCGCCTAAGATGTGTCTAGTCATGCCAGAGACATGCTTCTGACTTTGAACCCCGTCTTAACCACCTTCCTCTTAAAAGGTGTCAAGGCTGTCAAAGTTCAACTCTAAACAACGTAAACTTGTATGATTCTTGTTAAGGTCAAAGTTAAGAAAAATATTTCGGGCAAAAAATGTCCTCGTTTACATCAACAAAATCGACAATTTCTTTAATTCTGCAAACAATGCAAACTACAATCTTTTATTGGTCAAAGGCAAACCATAATCCTTTATTTGCAAAACCGCGAAACCACAAAATAAAGCTAGGCATCTATATTTGTATTTTATTTTATTTTATTTTTATCTTTTCATATTTGGCAATAAATACCAATCATAGGTTGGCACAATGGTAGCATGGAGTTGCGCTTGTTATGGAAATCTACGGATCGATCCCTCACAACGGCAACTAGAAGGAGTTTAAATACCACGATCCTTAAATCTGCCCCAAATCTAAATTAATCGTCCCAAGTTTTTGTTGTTCGGACGGAAAAAAATAATATTTGGCAATAAATAATTATATGAAAGAATGGAGAGAGGGTAGCTATACTTTTTTTTTTTTTTGGTAACGAGCTATACTAGCACCTATGAAAACCATTCATCTATTTCTTAATTTCTCACCTATTTAATAGAACCCACAGAATAATCTCTCTTCACACCCACATTCTTATCTCTTTTCTTCCTCTGCAACTTTCCTAGGGTTTCTTTTTTGTCTGTCTGAAAATCTTTCCTTAATTTCTCCTTCTGCTGTTGTAGCTAGTAATAATGGAAATTAAATCATCTGCTGAAGATCATACAAAACAAGACCAACATTTTCATGTCTTGGCTGTTGATGATAGCATTCTCGACAGGAAATTACTAGAGAGGTTGCTTAGATTTTCTCCTTATCAAGGTACTAATTTTATTTTTTTATTTATTTATCCAAGTTTATTACATTTTCTTCAGTAATTTATGGGTATAATGTTGTTATTATTGCAGTTACTTTTGTGGATTCTGGGGATAAAGCTTTAGAGTATTTGGGATTGATGGATAAATTTGATGATAATAATTCTACTGTTCCTTCTTCTTCCTCTTCACACTCAACCCATGAGGTAAGTTAATTTCAATCCTCCTTGTCTCTCATAATCGTGTTAAACAGATCGCATTTTCGTGTCAAAAACTGTAACTGAGAAGTTTTTTAGTATTTGTATAGTTTCATTTCTTCTCACTTGGATTTGAACATCTACACCATTTTTTCAGAATTATGGTGCTTGATCATGTCAAATTTCTCTTGTGCTTCTTGTAAGAATTATTTTGGATTAGTATATTATATAAATAAATATGATACTTTTTCTAGTGAAAATGGAAGAAATTAAATGTGTATTAGAAAGATTAATTGCATGAATTCATGAATTTAACTCTGATTATGAGTAAGGATTAAGGACCACAGTTTTCATCATTAGTTTGAGGAGATTTATAAGCTGAATCTTGGATCGTATGCCTAATCAAAATTAATTCAAAGATCCAATGCATATGCATATACAGTATTATCATTTGCAATTAATATGCGAGATAAATTTTTGAAAAGTACCATATTTATATGTGAAAAGGCACATTTTTAATGTTAATCATAATTTTGTCCTGTATATTTTATTTTGTCTTCAAAAATATAAACACAATCTGATATAAAGATCCTTGATGGACCACCTCTTTTTCATTCAAAAGTACTGTACATCCTCTTCATGATTTTATGTATATACATTTATTTGATGATTATAGGGCAAACCTAGAAAAAAAATTCAATTAAATACCAACTGAAAATTCGGTTTTTAATTATATTTAAATATGAAGGACCCTATATGGGGGTTTTTTTTTTTTTTTTTTAAATAAACAAGGACCCTATATGGTTGATCAAATGTTTATGAGGATTTTATTTGAAATATTACTTTCTTTACACTAGATGATTTTTTAGTTGAATTTTTTTACCTCTTTTTTGTCTTAAGCTTGCTTTCTTATCCATTAATGTACGTAATAATCTTGATTAAGAAGCTAATTAGACCTTAAATAATGATCTTTGAGCTCAAATTTCAACATCCCACAGTAATTTTTCCTGAATGTTCCTTTCATTTTGGTGGCATTGGTTTGTTACTCCCTAAATTCTTCTTTATATAATATAAAATGAAATTCTTAATAAAGATAAATAGTTTGTTCATTAAGTTATTTCATATATGATTATTAGGGTAAATTACACATATGGTGTACTACCTTTAGTACCTTGTTAATTTCTATGGTTTAGTACCTTTCTATAATGTCACAATAAAGTATATAAACACTAAAAAATACCGGTTAAAATTGTTCTAAGTGTAGGATCATCCATTTTCTCCATTTCTCTATAAATTTGCGGTTACTGCCTCACCATTTTTCTCTTTTTTCATTAAAAAATGAGGTCAAGTAATCGGCGAATTTTAGTGCTTGTATACTTTATTGTGAGATTATAAAAAGCTCGTATAAATTAGAGTAATAAATAAAATGTGGTTTACCATAGTGTGAGTTAACCCAAAGATGATACACCACATGTGTAATTTATCCATGATTAGTGGAACACAGTTTGTGATAGAAGTGTAATTAGTTTTAAACAAGTTATGGTATTTAACCATATACATTATTTAGGTTCATGTAATTTTGGGTTATATGCATAAAATATGAGATTTTGCAACTAATCAATTGATTAATACTTACAGGGGATAAAAGTTAATATGATTATGACCGATTATTGTATGCCCGGGATGACGGGATATGACCTATTGAAAAAAGTGAAGGTACTTAATTACCAATTGTTTCTGCTTTGTTCATAGTTATATACACTTTGTTATTTTTGTTCTAACATGATAGTTAATAATGCTTTGATTTTTAAACGTATTTTCTTAATATTAGCCATGAGTTAAGCTTGAAATGTGTCGTGACAAATGACAAAAAATAGAATATTTTTGAAGGGAAAAGGAAAAAGTATTTTTGAAGGGACCATAAGACAAGTTTGTCAGAAAGAAAAGGAAAGAAAAACGTGAGGCAATCTAACACAAAAAAAATATAATCCTTCTTTTCTTTTCTTTCTGAAAGTATTTATTTTTATCATTATTATGAAGGAGAGAATCTTGCTACTTTGTTTACAAATTACCATCTCACAGCAAAAAATAGAACAATGAAAAAGTTCGATTGTTTTTTTTAATACATGTATGGTCCTTAAAGTATAGTTTTACAAATTTCTTTGCTTTCAAATTTCATTTCATCGACATAAAAATGAACTTCTCATCAAGTATACAAATATACTTTCAAAAATCAAGCATACAAATATTAAAAGGTTTAATTGTATCAACAGCCACAAAAAATTCCTATCTTCCATGAACGATTATAAAACTTTAATTTGATTCCGTAAATTTATAAAACTTCAATTTTATCTCAATAAATTCATAACAGTTATTTTCCGTCCAATAACTCAGCAGAGATAATGACATGATACTATTTTTATGACACATACCATATCATTGTCAAAGTCACAATGTATTTCACCCATTATTTTTGTTTTATATATAAATTATGTCGCCAAATCATCATATAATGCATATGTTTGCAATTCAGGATTCTTCGTGGAAAGATGTACCAGTTGTAGTTATGTCATCAGAAAATATACCTTCTAGAATTAGCAAGTAATTTTCTTTCCCATCATTAAATTCTCTCCTAATTTCTTTTTCTTTTCATTGGAATAAAATATTTAACGAAAATAATAATATTTATACAAAAATAGGTGCTTAGAAGAAGGAGCTGAAGAATTCTTCTTGAAGCCTCTACAATTATCAGATGTTGAAAAGCTTCAGTGTCACCTCTTAAAAACACTTGGCAGTACTAATTCCTCATCTAAACAAGAAAGAATGGAGAATATTAACATTAACAACAACAACAAGAGGAAGACAATTATTTCTCCAGACTCCCCACAAAAAAGACTTAACATCAATGGACTTGCTGTTGTATAAACTTCCCGACCACGGAGCTGTGGTAGAGTGGTATAAGGGCTCTTACTTCTTTGACCAAAGTTTCAGGGTTCGATCAACACCTTTATGTATAGAAGGACCTTTTGTGGCCAATAGTCCCACCCATAGAGGTGCAAACTATCTTCGAAAGGGAATAGTCACCTTTGGGGATAGACACCGGACAAAGAAAAAAAAAACTTTCCTAGCTGTACCTCTATTAATTAATTGCTGTTTTTTTCTGGCGGTTTAATTAGTTTGTTAATGTATTGATCTTTCTAATTTAGTATTTATTTATCGAACTTGCTGGGCTTCCGAGAGAAAATCAAATTAAAGAAAGTTGATCTTAGAGAAACTCAAGAGGAAAAAGTTGAGGGCAAAATCCATGATTTCTTGTTGTGATGATAAAATTAATTCATTAGGTAAAGAGAATTACACCACCATATTATGGAGATATGATATGTTTGTTTTTGTTGTGATATTTACCTGATCTTGTTCATGATATTTAGATTTTTTTTTTAAGCTAATAGTAGACCTACCTACTCACAAAGTCAGGGCAAATCACAAATCTCGATGAGGGTTTACAGTGGAATTTACAGATTGTTGATCAATAAGAGCTAAATTTTGACGAAATTGAGACTCGAACCGCAAACCCTTCAAACATAAAATGGTGTGTCTTACCACTTGGACCAACTCTTATTAGTTCATAGTATTTAGATTCAGTGAGGTAGGTAGTTTGTTGAGGGTTTGAATATTTCTCTATATATTCAAATTCCAGTTGTGATCGCTATTATGTAAAAGTCACTTGAAATCTCAACTGCTTAAGATGAACCGAGAGAGTTTAACTCATAGACAGTCAGGATGAGAGCCAATGCACCATCCAATTCTCTTACTGTACAAAAAAAGATACTTTGTAGCATCCGTTCAAGTAAATTTGTAAACACCGTATAAAATTTCAACAATAGATGCAACATAAATGGTGTGATAAAAATCATGAACACAAGATATGAAATCTATTGGGAAGCAGAATCTCATCCTAATTCAGACGCATGAGCCACTGGGGAGCTTCTTGAACTTCATGGGCACTTGATGGCGTGATACAACGAGCAAGTATCTTGATAGTGCTTGGTGTATACTAAAATCTCTCACACATAATTCAGTGGAAGAAACCACTTGAGGGACTCTTTCAAAAGAGAAGCAGGAGACGATTTTTTTTTTATTTTTAATTAGCTTCGAACTTCAACGTGAAAGATCTGTATCATACTGCAATCAACCATTAATTTACTAGATATCATACATGATCACTAGGGTTAGGAGTTGAATGGAAAGGAAGGGGAAACAATAACGAAGAGATATGTACCAGTTCTAAAGTCTTTTCAAACCAAAACTCCACACCCTCGTGCAATCTTTCCTCCTAAACAAGGATTTCTATATCTAAATAAAATACTAAATGCTGAGATAAGAAGAGTGAGGTGGGAGATCATTTTAGAGGTTTTGGTTGATTTGTCAATTTCTAATTCGCGAAAAATAATGATAATTTTAGTGCTAATCTATCTTCGCAACACGGACAGAACCTTATATGAGTTGCAGACCTAAAATTCCCGTCGGAAACAATCCAAATTTCCGACGGGAATTTCAGTTTTCGACAAAAATCTGGATTTTTTTTCCAGATTTCCGACGGAAACTGGATTCTTTCCGATGAAATTTGGAAAATTCAGATTTTTCAAGTTTTCCGACGGAAAGTGAAATTTTTCGATAGAAAAACACGAGAAAATTTGAAGGAGAAAAACACGAGAACATGGTAGAAAGAAACGAAAAAAGAAGACGAAATAAAAATAAGATGGAAAATGGAGGAAGAAGAATAGGAAAAGAGAGGAAGATGAAGATAAAAAAAATAATAAGAAGAAAAGATGAGGAAAAATAGAGGGGAGTGAAATAAAAAATGAGAAAATAAATGAGAGTGAAAGATTTGGAGAAGAATAAGGGTGAGACGATAATTTTAGAATAGTGTGTTTAATATTATTAAAAAAATTTGAAAAATGCTGAGGTGGTGCATTGACACGAGTTGACCGGTTATATACACTTTAGTTGGAGGTCACCTCAAGTTCATATACTTTAGTGTGCAAAAATGAAGTTCATACACCATACTGTGAACTACCCATAAGTTCATACATCATAGATCCCATTTGTTGTTTTATTTTGCCCAAATGAGAGTGGGAAACGATGTCATTTCATTTAACTGAAATGATGTAGTTCATTTAGTGTGTCAAGCCAAAATAACATTGCAGATATATTAAATATAGATTAAAGTTAAAAAAAAGTCTGGTAGTTTCATGAATTTAAAAAAAAACAAAAAAAAAACTCTTTGGTTTTTCAACAAAAGAAAACACGTGTACCAATTGGTTGTAGTCCAATTGGTACACTCACTAATGCGTGAGTAGAGAGATCAGGGTTCGAATCTTACTTTTTGCAATTTATCAAAAAAAAGAATGTAGTCACAAATTTTAATAAAATAGTGACTTGCCAAATTTAAAACGCTCAAAATAACCATTTAATCACACCAAAGTGAAAACTTTTAAAAATTAAAGTTATTTAGTATCACATTTGTTATTTGAAGATATATTCTACTATATTGGATTAGCATCTTACTATTAAGCTTCAATCATTTCATCTCTATTTTTGATGAAACTAGTTCATTCATGTTCTTAATTTCATTCCTTAGGACGCTTCTTGCTAGAAAAGAAGTTCAGACTTTCCTATCCTGATGCCACCCACTGAAAATATAAGGTAAAAAGCATTATTTAGTCACTGACAAGTTTAAAATTTGTGTATTTGGCCACCGATCTTTTATTTGGTCACATTTAGTTACTCACCTTTATAATTTGGTCATATTTGGCCATTTAATTACCAATTTAGTGAATTTTCACCATTATTTGATCAAAATTGAATGGAGATAAATATGTTAAACAATAAATTTCCTCTATTCCAGATAAGAAAATTAGTTCTAACACTAAAATTGCAAAACAATACAAATGTATGAATCTCATTAAACATAATAAGGGTGAGATTTTACCAAATTACAAAAGTGAGTGGCCAAATGTGAGTCAGTTTTCAAATGCACAAATTTTAAATAAGTAAGCGGCTAAATAGTAATTTTTGCCGAAATAAAATAATATGTCAATTTGAGCAAGTCTAATAAATCAGAACACCTCTAAAGCATGTGAGATATTCAACCTAGAATCTTCGCTTTAAATATGTGGCAATGAAAACTCATTGTGTCTTTTCTTCATCTTCTTCCTTAATCAACACCATCCTGATTAGATGTATAAGTTATCTCATGTTCGCCACACTTTGTGATTACATCCAGTTCTCAAAGTTTCCTCCATTTAGATTTAAGGAATAATTTTTGCCAAATAGGCAAAGATCTCCCTTTCTCTCCGAGAGGGCTTATTTATGTTATTTGAAAACCCATGTCATCATATTGACGCAGCAGGAAAAACGATAGAGTTAAAAACGTTGATTCGACACAACGTTGATTTGAACACGAATACCCGCTAATTAACAAGAATATGTTAGATAACGTTGATTCAACACACGAATGCCACTAAATAACCTTCAAATGTCATTGATTCAAAGAATACCGACAATTGAAAAAGAAAATCAAATCTGATTTATTAATATATCAAATGTTATTTATTACATATGAAAATAATGCTTTAACCTAAACTAAAAACATAAATAAATAGGTGGCTAAAGCCATGAGTTTTTATCACTGTAAAAATAGACACATGAATCACCAAAATCTGAGAACCCTTACATGACAGCATCACAAATCTGACAACCGATTACGAAACCTCCATTGTTTCGAATCTCTCTTCATCACATATCCATGGGTAAATTAACAGAAAGCCAAAAGTCTTATATCTTTACAAAGACAGTCTACTATATTGTTGTATTGTAGATATAGCCTATATGGGCTGTAAACGAGCCGAGCCGAGCTTTGGCTTGCTCGGTCTCGGCTCGGTAGTAATTTATCAAGCTCGAGCCTCGGTTCGAGCTCAAAATTCTGTTCAAGCTCGGCTCGTTTAGCAGCTCGTTTGTTCACGAGCTGCTCACGATTAGCTCATTTACGTTGTTCGCGACCAGCTTATTTGTTGTGCTCGCAAGCTTTGCTCATTAGAAGCTCATTAATTTTAATATGAGAAGCTCATTTCCTATGCTCGTGAGCTTTGATCACAAGCAACTCGTTTCTTTTGCTCACGATACGAGCTCGTTTATAATGATCACGAACAAAATAATATCAAATTTATCGCAGCAAATAATATTATGTATTATATATATAATATGTATTACTAATTTTTAAATATTAAAAGCTATAACCGAGCTATTTAACGAGCTTTTATCGAGCATGTTCATGAACATATTCACGAGTCTATAAACGAGTTTGCTCGCGAGCTATCGAGCCGAGTTTTGACTTGCTCAAGCTCGGCTCGTTTACAATTCGAGCTTGAAAATCGTGCTCAAGCTCGGCAAATCGAACCGAGCCGAGCCGAGCTTTTATCAAGCCGAACGCCGAGCCGCTCGGCTCATTTACAGCCCTAGATATAGGCCATGCTTGTGACTTAGTGGTTAGCTTATTACATGAATGTTAGCTGATTTGATGAGCTAATTTGATTAGTTGTTTGTATAAACTTGTTTAGTCAAATTTAGCTGATCGTAATAGCTGTTTGTGCAAAATGACAAATAAGAACATTTATTTTTTATAAATATTATTTTCAATTTTGATAATTCATATGCTTGTCACAAATATCGCCTCCAACTTTCTAAATGTTAATAAATAAAATGGCTTAAATGACAGCAAATGTGTGAGTCAAACTCTCATATACACGTGAATGACTTTAAAAAGTAGAAAAATCAATTAAAATGAAAATGTCAAAGTAGATTGAAAATCCAAACTGACGGTTTGGATTGATTTTGGGACATCTTAACTTTAGGTATTTTTATTTGTTGAGATTGAGGTTTTGGATTGATTTTGAGTTTTCTAATTATTGGTTAAAGAGATCAAAGGTAGAAGAAGATGATATTTTTGAGAGAAAAAAAGTGGGATCTTTTACATAATTTTTTAAGGACCAAACTTAAACTTTTTGTAATCCACTTGCCTCATTTTCTCTCTCTTCCACATCATCTGCCACATTAGCCAAAAAAAGCCGAAAAGTAGCACTTTTAATTACTTCAAGGGGCAAACACCAAAAAAAAATTAGGGTGAAACTAGCGAAAAGAATTAAGTTCATGGAGTGCGAATTCATTAAGCAAAAAAAAAAAACCTTACATCTCTTGCTCCTGTCCCAATTCAAAACTCAAATTCATCACTGGAATCAAATTCTCAATTCAAAAAATAAAATTAAAGTTTCGTAAACGCTAAAATTTTGAGTAAAATAAAAACTCCATAGTAAGTTCTTACTCGGAAAAATTTGGAGTTTTGTATTTTATTTTTTATTTAGGTTATTTAATATGTCTATTATTTCATTTTTAATTGATTGTTCTTCTTTATAAAAGTCATGTACACAACTATGAGAGTTTGAGTCATAATTTGCTGCCATTACAACAATTCGGGGTTATTTGTTAGCATTTAGAAAGTCGAAGGGAATATTTATTACAATTGAAAGTTGGGGGGATCAGAAGCCAAGTTCAGAGGGTTATTTGTTAGTATTTAAAAAATTAGAGGAGGTATTTGTTAGCATTTAAAAAGTTGGAGGGGTTTCTGTTACAATCGAAAGTTGGAGGGGTCAGTAACAACATTGAGCCAAGTTCAGGGTTGTGTATTCGGCGAAGAAAAAATAAACAAAAATAACATATGTCTATACATATTAATAAGATAAATGTTTTAAAGATGTACGTTAACATCGTCTACTTCTCATCAAACTAGTAGTCGTGTCATTACATGTTTTATCAAATTAAAAATACATGTTTATTTATCCTACTAAAACAAATGATTTAAAAATACGTTGACAGTATATGCTTCTCGTCAAACTAGCAGTAACACATTACTGACTTTATCATTTTAGTAGGGTTCATATATTGAACATTTTGCTTAAAAAACTCACTATTATTTTTTAATATCTTCTTTAATATTTATTTAGTTTACATTTAACTTATTTGTGCAAAATTGAATCGTCTAACAAGATACAACAAGATATCTATATGTAATTTTGAAGAAATCAAAAAAGAAAATTTATTTATAAAAATTGGAGGATTAATATTAAAGAAAAAAGGGTAAAGGAAAGGTAAAAACATGAAAAATCATGCCAATAAAATGTGGATGCATTCGTCCATCTTTCAATCAAAGCGTATATATATCATTTGAAATAATTTACTAAATCGCTTTGAGGCCCTATTAACTTGCTTTCAAAACCTCTAATTTCATCCCAAACCTCTAATTACCAAAACAGGGCCATAAAAAAATCCATAACAAAATGATGAAGCTTAATAGTCCAGCAATACCAATGAATTTTGCGTTGAAAAACTTGGAAATTTTCTCCGCAATACAAGCAAAGCATTTTGTCAAATCAACCAACCAAGAATCTACAGTTGTGTAAAAAACACTTGAAATGCAGTCTTGTGTAAAAAACACTTGAAATTTTCTCACTCATCTAAGGGCATGGCATATAGATCTCAAATGGTTTATCAACTCATAGTATGAACTAAATAAGCGAAAAACTCGGTTATTTTTTTTTTCTTCCTACACATAAAATTGTCACAGTAAATTAACCACCTGATTATTCTCAACATGATAAACATTATAACTTTGTGCTACACTAGGTCCAAAATTGCTACAATAAGATCTAGAGCTCATCCTTTGATTCAGATGATGATGATTCTTCTTGTTGGGGAGATGAAGTTTTTTTGTCTCTGTTCTTTTCAATGAAGTTAATAATATCGTCTTTGGTTCTGTCTCCATCATAATACTCCATCTTTCCACTTGCTGACCTGAAGAAAATTGTTGGGTATCCCTTCACATCAAAGGTATCACTTGGGATATCATTTGCAGTTGCATCCTATAAAATACAAAATGTCAGCAATCCAACGACTAAAAGTTTAAGCTTATAGATTAAAAAGAATGATAAATATTATTATGACTCTAATACACCGTTTGAAAATGACTTGAGTTTGAAGGGTACATATACAACAAAGGGTGTTAAAATTCTATAAACAGATGGTGGTGTCGGAATTTGAAATCTCAACTACATGGTATAGGAGGCTGTGTCACCATGTGAACAAAGCCAAACTCGCAAAGAACCTCAAATAAGGATGATTGCCTTGCATATAGAAAAGACATAGTCCCTAGTTAAACTTACCCCCTCACTCCAGAACCGTTTAGAGGATGAAGCAAATATTCAGTAGTGACCCAACATTGAAACAAGGGTCTAAGAACATCGTTAAGATAACTTAAATTGATAGGTAAACCCCAATAATAACTTTTATTTATTATTATCTCTCGTACTCTGGTGGTATGAGATTATATTATAACTTCTATTCCCCTCTACCCACCATCCTAAAAATCTAAACCTCGCCTAGACAAAGAAAACAAAGGAACCTCAGCCCCATCGTATTTATTCCAGATAAATACATTCATTAAATGATGAAAAGTCAAATGAGTGACTTTAAAACCTCAAAGAGAAGCAACAACTCGGTACATTTTGATATAGATATTAGAATCTACAATAACACCACTAAAAGGTCCAATCTTAGGGCCACGTCAACGAACTAAACTCCTAGAATCATTAAACTCATATTGTTAGTAACATATTCTACCAAATTCCCAATTCAAATAAATAATTTCAAACAGTTCTATCTTTTTCATCTTTTTAATGTATTCTTCATCTATTTACTATCATATCATTATTGACTATCAACAATTAGGCAGAAAGATGGTACTTACGAGCTTAGCTATGAGAACATCAGAATCACTTTCATAAGAGACAGCAACTTCATCCAAGACTGGAGCTAATTTTTTGCAGTGTCCACACCATGGAGCATAAAACTCAAGAAGAACTGCATATCAAAGAAAACAGAATACTATATAAAGATCTAAAATATAACAAAAAAAACTTAACAAAAGGGAAAGACAAAAATGTGTCACCTAACTGAATAAAATGTCTACAGACTTGATTGAGATAATCATCAAGTTGTTACTCTTTAATCGATTTCATAATATATATCTAGTTCGATTATTTAGCCTTCCTTTTAAAAAAAATACAATTATTAAGAGAGCTAGTTATCTAAAGCAAGTTGAATGATAAATAATGAACCATATAAAATACTCATACTGACATCATTATAATCATTAAAAAAGATTAGAATACTCTAAATTTTAAAGATATAGTAAATTATAACATATTAGGTGGGCAGCTTATACAAACCATTTTTCCCTGAGGTGAAAACCATGTCCTGAAGAGTATCGGCGACCACAATCTTCACAGGCTCGTCATTAACTTCCGGAATAGGTTCAGATTTCTTGAATGGTGACACTTTGCCCTCCTGCATGCGTTTAAGTTTAAATTAAAGTGTGCCAACTGATCAAAAATTAGAAACAAAAAGGTAAAATTATCAAAATATTTTTCCGTACCTTGTAATCTTTCACCCAAGGAGCAATTTGATCAGCATCCAAGTTTGGCTTTAGATACTTTTGTCCATCCTCAGTTTGTACAATAATAAGAGGCACCTGATCTTCCTTGAGTCCAAAGTACTGCTCATCCACATCATATTTACATGTTCAAATAAATATCAAATAAGGGACATAAAAAACATAAGCTACTAAACAGAGACCAACTGACCTGGAAAGCACCTTGACTAGCCTCTATATCTCCCAACAAAAAGACTATGCCCTGCCCTTTGTATTGTTGGGCAACTTGTTGATAGTTAGTTTTGAAAGCATCAATTGCATCACTGCTGAAGTTGATAAACAACATGGCCTACAGATACGAGAAGTATGCCAGCATACTAATGAGTGGAAAACCAAGACAAGCAGTTTTGCATTTGGTAGTAATATTAATGAGATTAAAAACAAAATTTTATTTAAAATGACATAAGTTTAGCAATAACAATTAATATCTATTTAGAATTTGTACCTTTGCATCAGGACTATTGAAAAATTTGATAACAAAAGGATGGTTGTTGGGATCATTGTTAAAGACAGTCACAATAGGGATGCTAGACTCTTCAATGAACTTCTCAAGCGCATCCACGCTAAAATCCTACAAGCATATAAAATTGTTAAGTAACCATGCAAGAAAGAAACAGACAATCAATCATAACTAAAATACAATACCTTAAAGTCAACTACGAGTTCATCAAATGGCTTGAACAACCTGACAAGGGGTCCAGACACAGATGACTCCCCACGTGGAAGGTGTTTAGCATCCGAAGTGTGACCAAACTCATAATCTGAGCGCAATTTTTCTGCTACGGCAATGAAGTTCTCATACTCCGACCCAGACAACTTAGGAAACACCCCAACCTGAAAGAAGACACAAATATGTTATCTGAGTACAAATTTCCAGGAACCAATATGAAAGGTTAAAGATTTCAAAGTTCTACTCACAATAACAATCTTCTTGTCGCCAACAAAAGTGCTAGCATCTTCATTTGATTTTATTTCAACCGAAGCAGGACCACTTTGTTTCTTCAAATACTCAACAATACCATCAGCTTCACGAGGACCTTTGTATTCTTGAATTGACTTCCCTCCATTTCTTAAAATTTTGATAGTTGGGAATCCCTTGATATCATACTGGCTAGCGATGTCCTTGTTAACCTCTTCATTGGCATCAACTTTAGCGAGAACTACTGGTGAACCATGACTATTCAACACAGATGCTGCTTTCTCATACTACAGAGAGAATATATGTTTTTGTCAGCTAAACATGATGAATTACAGAAACTACAAACGCAGACAACATAATGGTAAAGATAAGTACCTCAGGAGCAAGCTTCTTACAGTGTCCACACCTGCAAACAAAAACACAAAAGTTCCACATTCAATCCAAGTGAGGACAGTAAAATACTATTTGCATAAGTGCTATAATTTCTTAGTTCATGCATTAGTATTTCCTTAACATTGAAATCAACATGGTTTTTGCATAGAGATATATACATTTTTAATCTAAAGCTAGATAGAGATCCTTTCACGACGTCCCTTACCAAACACCATGCCAAATTAATTTCAACCGACTCTCAAATGGGTGCAAAATCAGTAATCAAGTAAGGGGAGGAAATAGAGCATGTCCCAGTGACAATTCAGCCGCATTAATAGAATAAATAGAGCTAGGCGCAGATTTAACACAAGCAGAGGTGGAGATTACCTAATACTGGCCATGTCTGATGGAGAGGGCTTAATTACAATTGTAGTGTTGTTTAAATTTAGGATTGAAAACAAATTCAATCTTATTCAAAATCAATCATAGCACAAAAGCCGCGAGGAGCCAGCACAACTCTGTTTTAACATACTCAAGCAGTTGATTAAAAAACCAAACCTAAAGCTAGTTAATACACCATCTCCAATTCTAGATCACAGTTTCGAAACCCATCGACCGATAAACAAACATATTTCAGTTTTAGTTCAACAATTTACATACTCGAGCAGTCGATTAAATAATCAAACCTAAATCTAGTTCATACACCAGCTCCAATTCTAGATCACAGTTTCAAAAAAACATTCAGTTCCATGCAACAAAATAACTTCAGCGGTTACAATTTCAATTCTGAAATCAAATCCCAAAAACACACATCGCATCGCAGATCAAAATCATAAAACAAAGTTCAAAATAACGGAGCGATCTCAAATAACAATAAACAAAACGGAACTAAAAAAAGATCGAATTACATACCAAGGAGCATAAAATTCAACAACAATAAAGTCGTGTTTGGTAATCGTTTCAGTAAAATTGGACTGATCTAGCGTCAACACGAACTCCTTTTCAGTCTCTCCCACTGCAATCGCTACAATAAGAGACGAAATAAAAAGGTTAAACCAAATCGAAGACCTCGACGCCATTGTTATCAGCTTCAAAGCTCGATTTGAAGGTTTTAAAAAGTTTAAACTATGCGTTTTGATTCAGAGCTAAGGAAGGCTTTTATGGAGATATGTGAGTCTAGTAGAGGGAGAACGAGACAGACATGGTTTCTTCGCACGTGACGGCGATATTTTTTTAATTCTTATCTGCGAGAGTACGTTATGCCCTTGTACTCGCCCTTCTGAGGTATTTTATCTACGTGGAGTGGTTTTATTGGTTGTGTCGCGTCACGTCACGTGACACGTTTTGTATTTGCAAGTGAAACGTTATACATGGAACGTAGATCTTGGTGGTATTATTTTTTTGGTATTTTTGAAATACGTGTATTTCAGCATTTATTTTTTAGATACAGTATTTTAGTCTTTGAGATACTGTGTGTGCAATATCGTGTTATTAATTTATTACCGAAATTGGATCACATAATTCTGATATTGGGATTTACATTCTTTATATTCTGTTAGGAGGACCGGTATGGCATAAGGTTGAGGTGGATCTTGGAGATTTTTAAATCGAATCGAATTCTTAAGAAAAAAAATTTTAAAACTGAATTGAATTTTTAACTTTTTTAACGGAATCATATTGAACTGAATCGTTGATTTTGTTTCGGTAAAATTTTGAGTATTTAATAATACTCGTATCGGAAATCCGAAAGAACCGAACCGTATTGTATTCAACTGAAATATTTCTTAACTATTTCATTATTTAATTGTTTTATTTTTTAATATTGTGTATAAATAAGTTTTAATGATATGTATATGTTAGTTAGTGATACAATGCATATATAAATTAAGTGATTTCCAAAAAAAAAATTAATATTTTTAAATCAATTTAATTAATTTTAGATCTCCAAATTCCCGTCCCGAAATTCCTCGAAAATTTGGGACAATCCAATCCGGAGATTTTTATGTTCGGGTACGGTTCTGAGATTAGATTTTACAAATCTCCGGTTCCAGAGATTTTTAAATCTACGACACTAGTAGACACGTACTCACCCCTAGTATGGAATTCAACATATAGAATTTAGGGTAAAGTACCAAAAAAAAGCCTATGTGGTTTCATGTTTTTTTTTCCAAAAAAACACTTGTGATTTGTTTCTTGGAAAAAATTCCCGTGGTTTCAGATTTTAATTAAGAAAAAAGGTCTGAGGTTCCACAAATTCAAAAAATAACCGTTAAAGACCTAGAAGTTGAATTCTTTATGGAACCAAGCATATTCTAAGCAACTTTACTTCTTCAATTTTTTAATTTACAGATCATTTAGGCGATGTTTGGTTAAGAGAAAAAAAAAGTAAACTTTAGAGAACGAAAAAAATTAAAAGGATGATTTTGAAAACTAAAAAATGTAGTTGAATAGAAAATGTGATTCTAAACAACTTTAATGTTTTGAATTTTTCACTTTGAAGTCGTTAAATGGTTATCTTGTACGGTTTAAATTAACAAGTCACCATTTTGTTAAATTTTGTAACCACATGAGTCTTATTTGCAAAAACTTGAAACCATATAGGTCTTTTTTATACTTTACCCTAAAATTTATTTATTTTAAATTATTTTGATTAGCTCGTTTATATATTTTTTTTAATGAGTTCTCTTCTAATTAAAATTGTGTCAATTAGAGATTCTTACTATTCAAATCATTGATAAAAAAAATTATTAAGAGTATTGAGCTTTTGAATGATATAGAGCTTCTCCAATTTAGTAATTGACATCTATATGCGTCGCATTAATTTTATTTTATAGGTGCCCAAAAATATTATCCATTTGTGATAGTAAAATAAACAATTTCTTCTTCTTAAAGAAAAATCAACAATATAATATTTCCTTCGTTGAGTCAAGTTTAGGTGAGACACCCCCTTATGGTGTGACAAGCTTTTATGGTGAGACAGGTACCAATAGTGTAATTAATTAAGTATGTAAAATGTAATTTTTCTAATTTTGAAGGCAAACTTCTCCCTTTTACCTCTGCTTTCTCCAATCTTTTTGTTGCCGCCCACGACAGCGCCGTGCAATCATCACCAAACCTCCACCGCCGACGCCGTCGTCCGCCGCCACTTTCCCTTCCTTCTCCATGGAAATCTGACGCCGCCGTCCGCCACCACTTCTCCATGGAAGTCCGCCGTTTGCCGTCCGCCATCTCTGCTTTCTCCTATGCTTTTTGCTGCCAAAATTGAATAGCAAAACCTGGAAAATCATATTTAATTGAAAAGATGAAGCTGTTGTCTTTTTTTCTTTCCTTTTAGCCTATGATTTTGGGTATTGCATTTTTTCTTCCTTGTAGTTGAATGCATCATCAAAACCAAGCTTCTCTTTTAGCATAGACACGTTACAAAACGCAGTATTCTATTTCATTTTTTTAAATGCATAATAAAAAGGTGAGAGTGGCAGTAAAGATGAGATGAGATAATCATATGATAATAGTTGGAACAACCGAGTATTATTTTGAAACAACTGAGTAATAATTTGAAACAACCGAGTCTTAATTTGGAACAACCGAGTATTTTGTTGAAACAATATAGCATATGGAACAACTGAATATTTCGTTCGAAACAACGGAATATTATTTTGAAACAACACAGTATTAATTTGAAACAACCGAATATTAATTTGAAACAATCATAAAAAAATTAAAAAAATTAAAAATCGTTTATAAATAACAAAAATGGATCTCAAAATGACAACCTAATTAATACGAGTTCAGTGATATAATATTTTTTTGAAAAACGAGTTCGGGAAGAGCGGGAAAATGCATTTTAAAGAAAATAATTAAAACTTTTTCTCTCTCCAGGGGTGACTTCAGCGCTGACATCACCCCCTTCCTTCCCTCCATTTTCCACGCATAAACACTTTTCATTTAATTACAAATTTGACACTTTTCCCTGTTCAATTACAAAAATACCTCCACCTCTTTCCTTTGTCACGCCATAAGTGGGTTGTCACACCTGAGCCTTTCTCTTCCTTCATTTTGAAATAATAGTCTTTTTAGACAAAAAGAATTCTGAAATAAGAGATGCATAAAAGTATCATTATATCTCTGTTAATTACACATTTTATATTTAATGTACCAATTATTCTTTCCATTATTACTAATTACAAAATATATTTACCATATTTCAAGATTCTCACTTCCTTAATTGAAAATTGAAGAGAAAATAGGCAAGACATTATTTAATTCAACTAAGGTTAAAATGGAGAAAAATGAGAAAAAATAGCCAAAACGACTTTAATTTCATAATCTTTTTCATTGTTTAGATAGACTTTTACTTCAGAATGGAGGGAGTATATCACATCTTTGCTTTTAGAAAATATATTACATGAACAAAAATATTACACATTATGAAATATTAGTATCAAGTTAAATTTGTTTTTTCTTTTTTTTTTAAAAAATATTTGTTCTTTACTTAATAATGCAAAATTACAAAACCACTTTTATTTTACTTTTAGCTTACTTAACAATAACTAAAATCTTTTCCAAAAAAATTAAAATTGTAAAAACGTTTCTTTGACTTTTCATTATAAAATTGCTCCTCTCAAAAAAAGAAAAAAACTTTTCCTTATAAAATCGCTAAGTTCCATGATTTTCGAGATCATGGTTGAGCCCAGGGATGTCATACATAGGCCAGCCCGTACCTAAATAGGCCATCTTGAAGAAAGAAAAAACTTTCGAGATCATTGTTGAGCCCATAGATGTTCACTTTTTTTTTATCATGCGAAAGTTTGAAGAAAGAAAAAAAAATCTACAATACCAAAAGAAATTGTTTCTCCCCTATTGTCCTTACGAAAGTTGAGAAGTTCTTATTAGATTTCAAATAAGAAATTGGCTCAAGTATGACTAGTTCTCAGCCTCGTACTTCCCCGAGGCACTTGGATCTCGATCCTAAAACACGTAGCATCCTCCCCCAGTGGTGTGAAAGTTGATTCTGATGCCTTTTTAAGGGATTGGTCTAGTTGTGAGGAATGACAAAATTCTAGTTCTAGCCTCTACAAGAATTCCAATCAATCTTAACTTTTCTGTGAAAGAGGTTCAAGTTTCAAGCTATCATTAGGAGTTTGACGGCTGCTTTTGATTGTTCTACATCTATCGTCGTTGACGTTTAAATGGTGACAGATACAATAAGTCAGACGACATTATTGATCTCAGTTTGAGATTTGGTTCTTATCCTTCCCAGTTTGGTTTTAGGAACAAAAATGTTGGTTCAAGTTGCCATTTACTATTTGTTATAATTGTTGCTTCATTAACAAATTTTAGTTAATGTATTCAAATTTAGGCTTTACAAAATAGTACCAATAGGCCTCATTGTCCGTTACATTGTTTATTGTGCAAAAATAGCCAAATTATCGTCATAAATTGAATATACATGACATTTTTTACGTCGAGCCAAAATTGAAAACACTATGTTTATTTTGGTTGTCTAGTCTTTGTATTATACTATAGTATTCTGTGTTTTTTTTATTTTTTTATCCAAACACTAGAAGTAGAAGATAGTTTTTTAAGAAAATTAACTATCAATAACTCTACTAATTAGTAGACAATGAAATACACACGGACTCATCAAACTATAAAATTCTTAACAGCAGCTAGTAAAGAAGGTCAATCATCTATCTAAAATGACTTGTACTTAATTCCAACTCTAAATATTTCATTAAAAATTACAATGCTGAAATAAAGAATTGAAGTAAGCACATAACTGAAAGTTGATTAAAAGGGACTACTCAAGTTTGGAAAAATCAATCAATAAATAAATATTATGAATACATGAGGATCAATCTACATGAATCTTTAAAAACCAGATAAAAGAAGAATCTCTTACCTCAATGATCTCTCAAATTGGCTATCAAAATTTTTCATTTTTTTTTCTAGACTACATAGATAAAACCTATCTAAAATCCTCCTCCATACACTATCCAGGACAACCATCACTAACCAATTAACCAATTAATGAATTTTATGTACATAATTCCTACTCTTTTTACCTACTTAATCAGATCAGGGGTTAATACAGTACAACAACACAACTTCATCTCATTTTACCAAAATTCTGTACTCTCATTCACCTCCGTTTCCCCTGAGACGGATCAAGGGGATCTGGAGTGGGATTGAGCACAAGCCCCACTGGTCATTGGAAAATGCACTGGATCCATCACTAGGCCAATGACTGTACATACGTTTCTTCCAACGACACACTCAAATGAAGCAGAGAGACGATGAGAGAGATTTATGTTTGATTTTCAACTCTAACCTGCTCATGGCCTTTCACAACCTCTGAAGTGAAGCTTCCCAGAGCCTCGAAAATCGGAGCTAAACCAGCTTGTAAACTGTCTGATGCTGCAGCGTGTACTAGTATAGTAGCTTCCTTGTGCCTTGTTCTCTCTTCTTCTAATTTCTTCCTCATAGAATCCAAATCCACCTTCAAATCATCAAGGGGAGAGACCCCACTATCCGAAGGAACCTTCGACATTGCTTTATCGGATAATGCATCTTGTTCTTGAGCGAGCTTTCCTTTCTCGGTTCGCAAGGTCCTCATACGTTTTTCAAAATCTTTAGTAAGGTACTCTGCTTTGATCCTCTGCCGCTGCTCCTCATCCTGCCGTTCCCACAATTGATGTAAACTTGAAGCAAAATCAAGCATCGCATTTTGCACGGCTTGCTCAGAAATCATATCCATTGCTTGATACCAGTCATTGCAAAGCACGAAAATAGGTGGAGCCCCTATTCTACCAGGAGAGAAGGGTGCAGTTCCATCTGCAGTTTCTTCGGGCTCGACGATAAGGCACCTTAAAAGCCACCCATTTAATGACTTGATATAAGTTTTTTGAGTGTTAATCCAATTAATAAAGCATGTGCACCAATGGATGAGCTCCGATTCAAGTTCAAGTGTAGCTCTCAGACCAGAATCTTTGTTCGCACCGGTATTTGCTCGAAGTGAACAAATTTTGCTCTCCATGACAGCTCGGAACTGTTTCTGGTGGCATCCAAGAATAGATTTCCACATTCTAATCATCCTGCAAATAAAGAAGAATCCATGGGAGCCTTCAGATAACTAATTTATGGCATAAGTTAAACTAAACAAATTGAAAAGATAAAAGGAAACAAAAATGCTTCGTCATGTGTTCAATTAAACATCAGCTCAAGCGTAAAGAAAATATTATGTTCCCCAACTCAATAAAACAGGTGGGTTACTATAAAATCACCTGTTTCCCTGTATAGGTTGAACTGAAGGTGGACACAGAAACTGCTTGACTAAGCGAACAAATAGAAAGTCAATGTAACAGCCGGTTTTTCTGGACTTAAAGGACAGGATAGGGAAGGCAGGAAGTGAATCTCACATCAAAAACAGAAAACTATACTAGTAAGGTGTGTCCAACACATCAAGAAGCGTTTTAAAGTTGTGCAGCTCAAAGAATGGAATTTGGACAAAAGCAGACAGAATAAACATGTTACTGAACCACATTGTTACCATGTTAAAATCAGGCTTTAGCGTATGTGAGAGCGATGCAGTTCTTTCTCAATTCTCAGCCACTGTTAATGCAATCTTGCAGGCAAATCCCTCTAACAAATACTAATACTGTAAAGCAAAAATTGGCACGGGACCATAAACTATGTACATCCTTCAAGTACAATGATACCAAACCATTCACGACTCACGTAGGACTTGGGGGATTAATCATGTTACTTTTAACAAGACATCTCAAAAGTCCAGGGGGTCAATCAGATTATTTGTACAAGGACCCTTGATGTATTATGCCCAGGTATGTTGTCACTTGTCAATGTAAAAAAAAGGGAGATGAGAAGTAATGTACCCGTGAACCAATTCAGTGACTCGAGGCTGCAATTCTTTGTCCCTCAACATGTGTATCTTGCTTGAGATAGCATCAATAGCTCTGATGCTAACTTTAAGTTTTGTCAGCAATTTTCTTATTAAAGCTTGGGTAGCCTCAATTTTACTAGTCTCAGCTCCATGTTCATCTAAACTTCTTAATCTCCTGCACTCTTTTTCATACGTAACACGCAGCGTTTCTTCATCCTAAAATCAGCAGAAACACCTAGACATAGTAAGAAAGATTTTACAGTAATCAACAATACATAGAAGCATTTGAAAACACCAAATATAAGGCTAATAGTTGCCTTAATCTATATCGATAGATAGAATTCTAAGAAAACATGACATAATTACAACTTATGATAAGCATAAAAAAGGAATTCCAAGTCAAAGAGTAAGTGCAGAAGTACATCCATTGCCTAAACTATAGGGCTGCTAACATTATTGTCCATAAAGTTTGTTTCTTGGTATAAAAATCCTTAATCATTCCATTAAAGTCTAAATCACAAAAATCCATAAGAAAAACAAATTAATAAAAAAATAATCTAGATAAATTTGACTATGTCATTTGATTTTTTATCCATGTCGACTGTCATCGTTTCATTGATTTTTTTTACGGATATTTGTTGATTTGGACTTTATACTAATATAAAGTTTAAGGATTTTTATGTCAAGAAATTAAATTTATTCGAGAGCCCTCAATGTAAGTTGCCTGGCATTGACTTTCAACATAAAATTGCTAATATAGGCTATCAACGCAAAAGAAAAAGACATAAAACAAGTTAGGGTAGGTTCCATGCTCCTATACCTTGACATGTTTGTATAGTTTCTTCTCCCACGCATAAATTTCATCGAGGGTAGATGAAAGATTTCTAGGCATTCGGTCAAAATCATCTCCAGAATCCCCAGAGTATGCTTTTGCTATTTTCATTGTCTTGGATGAGATATGAACTGAAGATCTTGGAGGAGGATGTGATGACACCATATATAAGATCCGGGAAAAGATCACTGCAAGGAAGCAAGTTTCAGATAAGCAGCAAAATAAATTTAATTCTCATAAAAGACCAGACTTAATAAAGGGATTAATTTGACAATCAGGTTCCTCCTGAAACAGTTGGGAGAAGTAAAATACCTCTTAGCAAAGTGGTTCTTCGTTGGTAAGGCAATCTTCCCACCTCGAGCAATGAGGCAACTTCTTTTCCATGACTAGAAGCAGTCTCAAACTCATCCTTGATTTCCTTCACAACTTCTTGGAGATCTCTAGTACCATGAACAGACAATGTAGTTAAACTACTCGCCTTTGAAGAATCAAAATCCATCACAGATGCCTCTTCAACCCCAAAGCTCACTCCTTTCTTCCTCACAGATTCCTCACCTGGACTTTTAGAAGAAAGTATACTTTCAGGACTCCTGTATGTATCAGGACTAGCACTGCTGATTTCTTTTCCCTTCATAGATTCCATACTTCCACTGCTTGTTTGAACCGGCGGTACGGATTTTGAAGAACCCTCCCCATAATTCTTATGAATTTGTTCATCAATTTTTCCATTTCCATTCATATTCATCTCCTCTTTCGCTTTCCTCTTCTCCCTGTGAACTTCTTTTATCACTTCATTCTCTGTTTCATCTTCCAAATCAGGAATACCTTCCCTTTCTCTAACTTCTTTCGAATCTGGACTACTTGTGGTCGTAGATGCATACCCGCGTTTCCCCCCTGAATAAATAGCCGGATAAGCATCAGTACCAGTACCATTATCATATGATTCAAATACATTCAGAAAGTCCCACGCGGAAACTCTCGGTGGAGATGGCGGCGCTGGTGGTGGCCTCTGTGGACTCGGTTCCGATGGAGGAGAACCCATCATGGGATACCCACCAAAATATCCACCATTCCCGTAAAAACTTGAATACCCATTCACCACTGGATCTTCATACACCACAGTCTTGGCAGGAGTAGCAGACTTCTTCATATAATACATGTTAGAATTAGGATTAGAGTATGAGTACTGATTCGGGTTAGGATACTGAAACGGATACGGATTATATCCAGCATCGTTGTAACCCCAACTCCCCTGAGGTTGGGGGTAACCATTGAAATTATAAGAACTGGATGGAGCTTCTTGTTCCGGGGGATAACCATTGAAGTTGTAAGAACTAGATGGAGCTCCTTGTTCAGGGGGATAACCATTGAAGTTATAAGAACTAGATGGAGCTTCTTGTTGAGGGGGATAACCATTGAAATTGTAAGAAGATGACGGGGTTTCTAGTCCCCGTCCCCGTCCCTGTCCTCGTTTCTCCCCTTCTTCCTCTTCATCAGAATCATGAATGTGGATATGACCCGAATCAGAGTCCAAATCCGACCCGGACGACAAATGCAAATGTGAATCTTCAATGTCCTCCTCCACCCCTTTGTGTCTTCCCTTCTTATGATTATGCCCACTACTATCAGCAGAATGTGAAATCGAAGTCGAAGTCGACGAATTTCTAGGTTTCCCCTTCGATTTCCCTTCCCGGGAAGGCAAAGTAAGAACAGGAGAACCCGGAGAAGACGCAATCACAAGCTCCTCATCAACAAATTTCCGAATTGCCTCCCCAACATCCCTCAACGAATGAAAATACAACACATGAGCAGCAGCGAGGGCATACCGATGATCGGAAGCCGCCTTAATCAACTCTTTCCGCTCCCTACAACGAACCACCAACGGCAAATCATCAACCTTGGATCCTCCACAGCCCATAGCAAAAAAACAAGACAAATTCAAATTTCATGGTGAAGAAGAAGAAGAAGATGATGATGCTTCTGCAAACGCCTGATGGTAAAAATAGAGCATTGTAAGAAACAGATCCATGAACAAGATTTATGAAACCCTAGAATTTTTGAAAAGGGGGAAAACAGAAATAATAAAACAGAGCTAGTAGCTAGTAGAGAGTAGAAAATTGGAAGAAAATAAAGAAATAGAAAAGGGGAGAAATGAAATGTAACCGTTGATGATGATGAGGAGGATGAAAAGAGACCGTCCATGCAAGAGTGAGAGTAAACAGACAGAACTGCAAAATTGATGAAACTGAGATATGTAAGATAGGAGATTTTGTAGTTTAGTAATAAAATAATGGAGGGTGCATCGAGATGCGTGAAGAGGGTTTAGGGATCTGAAATTAAAATTAGGGGGAGATTAGATTAAATTAAATAAGGAACGGGGGTTTAGGGGGGTTCTTCTATCTTCTTCTGCTCTTCTGTAATTCAGAATTGCAGAGGAAGAAGAAGACTCGTGGAACCCGCAATGTGTAACGGACTCTGTCGCTGTTATTCTTCTTTGCTAAAATCGTATTCCCTATTCTATTTTATTTACTTTTTCCTAATTTGTCTTGCCTTCATTAAACAATTGCACTTTTTTGTAATTTAGTTTTCATATACACTTTCCCATGTCAATTCTTTTCCTACGTATTAAATAGTAACTTTTGTAGTTACCAAAAAAAATAGTAACTCTTGTAATATGAGATTTAATTTAGGCAAATGATATATACAACTCTTGTATATAAGCATTTATTATTTCCATAAATGTGTATGTTTTCAATAAAAAAGAGAATTATAATTAAAGTTCAACATTAATTTGTATTGAAAATATAATTTTATATTAATGATTGTATTTATCTTTATAAAAATTATTGTATGCATCAATTATATTTTATCAAAAACAATTTGCGGCCAACTATCTATTCATATACATGTACAACGGGTACACCCTTGTGCTATTTAGAGTATAGTAAAAAAATAAAAAAAATTGTTGTATTTTAGCGAGTATGTTATTCAAAAATATAATGGACACAATCTATTAATTGAATTTTTCCGGTGATGCAAAATGGGCACAATCTATTAATTTTGTCTTTTTTTGTTTAATTGTACTTTTTATTTTCATTTACAAATTGTTTATTAAATTATTAGTTTATGTTGGTTCAATAACCAACGCAAGAATTTACTTTTCTTTTTATTTGTATAGAAAATATCAAAAGATTTTTAATTATTAATTAAAAAATACTTTAGAAAGCTAAATTTACAATCATTGTATGCAAACACAAGTTTTTATGTACAGCCCGGGCAGTACATATCAGAACCCTTTAATTTATACTTTAAAATATAGTGCTTTGTTTTTTGGAATTTTTTAGGGAGCACTCGTTGGAAAATATTTCCTCTTGACATTATACCATGTGGCACAAAAGTAAGTTTTTTTTTTATAATTTTATCAATAATTTTTTGTTAAATCATTAATTTTCTTCTCTTAATTTTATTAACTCTACCTCATTTTTATATACATAAAAAAAAAAAAATATTACGGTAGGGTCAAAATTAGCCCCCCAATCTTCAAATCATGGGTCCACCCCTATCATTCATGATACCGAAGGGAATTGGCGTGTCGGTTTAAGTAACCACATTGGCTCAGGTTATATTCGACATCGAAATATAGAAAATCTTTTCAGGTTTAAACTTGGCCACTCAGAACAACTTGAAGAATCTTAGAGTGAAATCTGATTGAAGGGGCTATTAATTGCATCAACAACAAATGTTCTCTTCATCATCCTTCAAAGTCTCTTATTAGAGGTATTCAGCTTCTTCTCCCCAAGTTTGATAAAATCTGTAATGTGCACATTTACCGCGAAAGTAATCAATGTGCGGACCTCTTGTCAAAAATGGCTTACTCTCTTCCCTGTCGGTGTTACTGTCCATATTAATGCTCCTGCTGATTTAAAACAGCTTATTTGAGAAGACCTGTTCGGACCCCTATTTCCACAAGAACCTTGTCTAAAAAAACAAAAAAATATACTAAATATTCATCGCCAAATCCCTTTTTTTACTTTAATAAAAGTAATAAAATGAAATATAAGAAAATAGCCTAAAAAATTATTACGACTATACTTTAGAAACAGTGGTAGAATTGAAATAAAAAAATCAATGAACATCTTGGACAAATAGCATCACAAGGTCCCATATATGATTTTATTTTACAAATATATAAAAATAAAAAAAAGGAAAAAACAAAAAAGAAAAAAGAAATAGTTTTTTATTTAAAAGGGATAGAAAGAGAAAGGGGTTTATAGAATACATGATGACCTATGGTAATTAGGGTGTAAATAAAATCAGTTAGGTAGGCAGGCAGCATGCAGTTATGATGGTTCCCACAGCCGCAGCAAACATGCCATGTTTGAGTCAGACACACGTAGCCTAACACCTACATCCACCCCTCATTTTCATCTAATATTTACTTTTTGCAATTTTCTTTGAATGAGTAGATGTAGGGATGGCAATGGGTACTCAACCCGTGGGTATCCGGTACTACCCGTCTCTAATGGGTTTATCCATATCCGGTCTAAAAGAGTATGGGACGGGAATGGAATTTAAAACACTACCCGTGACGGGTACGGGACGAGTATGAGATTAATCCATAGGGTACCCGATACCCGTTACTCGTGATATATTTGAGGGTAATGGGTACCCGTACTCGTCCCGTCTCATTAAAAAGTATACATAATATATAAATATATATATATATAACTCAATAAAATTTGTTTAGGTTTATAATAATGGCCCATTATTTGGTTCAGCCCATTGCAAATAAATTCATTATTAAATGATTTGGAATTATTTTTAAATTTATGTATGGATTAGATGTTTTTTTTTAAAAAAAAATATGGTTATCTATATTATGCATGAACGGATATGGATACCCGTGGATACCCGTGGGTACCCGCTATTTACACGGGTAAGGGTATGGAATTCAAAAGTGTACCCGTTAGAGTATGGGACGGGTACGGGAAATGCCAAAATTAATGGGTACGGGTATAGGAAGGGCACTACCCGCAGGTACCCTACCCGTTGCCATCCCTAAGTAGATGAAAGACAAAGCCATATTTTTTTTATTAAATTGAATTGAATGGAATGGAATGGAATGAATTGAATTGAACTGAATTTACTGAATTGAATTTACTGGACTGAATTTACTGAAAGTTTATAATTTAATATTGTATTATATATAAGACTGAATAATTTTTGTGCTGACATAGTCAAGATAATAAAAAGTCAATTAAATTTGCATTGGAAAAAAAAAACAACGAAATTAATAAATCCAACCATAACCCAAATACTCTTGGATATTTGTCTCAATTAGAGATGTGGGAACTAGATATCATATGCCGGAATTTAGGTGTGGAAGACCTAGAGGAATGGAAGAACATTACAATTATTTACATTCGTCATTGAGAATGAAAGTAGAATTGTCATTTGGACAATTGAAGAAAAGGTGGAAGGTGCTCTACGATGTGCCTCAAATGTCAACAAAGTATCAAATGTCAATCATTGTTTCTACATTTACGCTTCATAATTTATAAGATTGTGCACACTTGGAATACCAATTAGACAATATGGTCCAAATGTTAATGAAAGAGTAGATTCAGATGTATTTAGTACAAACCGAAAAAATGTCATGTTAGTAGTACGGAATGGTATAGCGCAACATATTTGGCAATCACGACGGCTAGCGGAAAATGAAAAGCAATCAGATGATGAAGATATTGAAGAGGATGGTTAAAAAAATTATAATATAGGTAAGCTACTTAAATTGTAAAATATTTTAATGTATTTCATATAATGATACTAAATTAAACTGAATTTATTGAATGTTACTAAATTGTGAATATATTTATGGAATTTACTGAACTTAATTGAATTATTGAAAACTATTGAATTGAATTGAACTGAACTGAATTGAATTGAACGGTATTGAATTGAACTGAATTGAATTGAACGATATTGAATTGAACTGAATTGAATTGAATTGAAATATGTTGAAATTAAATCAAAAAGAACAGGGCCAAATAAGAGGGGTAAATGACATTAGTGTATCCTAAACTATACCCACTTTTTTTAAATTGATACTTAAAAAATTATTTTACACATTTAAGTACTCAAATTAATACCTTCTAAACTGGTATCAAATGACCTGATATAGCATGTTAACCCCAAGTTAACACCCGATCAACGTTGGTCAACTCAAATTTGTTAATTTTCTAAAACAAATTACCGAATTAACCATCCACCTTCTTCTTCCTCTTTCCTTTCTCTCTCGCTCTCTTTCACCATAACTTTTTTTTCTTCTTCCTTCAAATTTTTTTCTTCTACCTCTTTTCTTCCCCTCTCTTTCACTATTTTCATTCTCTCTTCCACCATTTCTCTTCTCTTTCATCATTTTCTCTCACCCACCTCATTCTTCTCACTCCTTTTTCTTTTTTTTCTTCTTCTCTCGCTTTTTAACACCCGGAACCGTTAGGAATCTGGAAATTTCCAGATTCCGGCCGGTTCCGCCCCCGGGCCGGAATCTGGATTCTGAAATTCCAAAATCCGACAGTGGAGTTACCGGCCGGAATATGGAATTCTAGAATCCAGCGGTGGCGTTACCGGCCGGAATCTGGAATTCCAAAATTTGGCGAGGCACTACCTGCCGGATATGGAATTTCCCAGATTTCGGTGGATAATTGGACGAAATCTGAAAAATTCTAGTTTCGGTCCAGCCCCCTGGTCGAATCTAGGAAATTCTAGTTCTGGTCGGGAACCCTTTGGAATCTCAATAATGAAAAAATAAAAGAAAGAAAAAGGAGAGAAGAAGAAGAGGAAGAAGAGGAAGAAAAAAAAAAGGAGAGAAAAGAGTGAGGTGGAAGAATGTGAGAGAATGTGAATGGTGGAAGTGAGATGAAGAAAATGATGAAAAAGAAGATAAATGGGGATAAATTATGGTGAAAGAAAGGAAGAGAAAAAGATGAGAGAGAAATGAAAAAGGAAGAGGGAGGGTTAATTTGGTAATTTATTTTAGAAAGTCAACAAATTTGAGTTGATCAATGTTGACCGAGCGTTGACTTGGGCTAAACCTGCTATATCATGTCACTAGGTGCTAGTTTAGGAAGTCATCAATAGTTTGGATACTTAGATGTGCAAAATAATTTTTTATGTACTAGTTTGGGAAAGCGAGTATAGTTTGGGTACATGTGGTGTAATTTACCCCAAATAGTAGTAAACACTATGGCTGTGAATGAGTTGAATCGCGCTCATGAGCAGTTTAGTGGCTAGCCCAACAATAATCGAGCCATGAGCACAATGTTGATGTTTGATTCTTAATCGAGCCGAGCTTGAGCATGCAAAAGCTCGCCTCGAAACTTGCAAGCAAACTTATACCGTTGCAATCTTATAGCCTTATCCGTGTAGATAGCGGATATTTGCGGAAACCTTTACACGTTTATGTTTAATATGCTCTAATCACAACCCATGTGTTTCTAATATCATACATGTCTCATGCTTTTAGACCAAGTACAAGCAGTCTCATTAGCGACGAATAATAACGAATATCCGTATGTAGGGTACTCATTGTCACCCCTCATTAGAAAGTTCATGAACAAATATATTTAATTTGGTAGGGTGCAAAATTAAAAGCATATAATGATAATATTATATTTAGGGATAAGTTCAAAAATAATGCTCGTGGTTTACTCAATTTTCAAATAAGGGTCTGTGGTTTAATAGTTCGCAAACAGAGGTACGTGGTATGATTTGTTTTGCAAATAGAGGTATGTAGTATGAATATTTTTACAAAACAGAGTATCTGAAATCACATTATTAAGTTTTGATGATATTTTTATCTTTTAATCAACTTATATCTCGACATTGACAAAATATTGATCATTCAAATCGAATTACAAGCTGTAAAATGGACTTAAACGTCTAATTAGTCTATAAATTGTCAAATTATAAAAGAACGTAAAACGTCCATAATATGATTTATGATTTCGATTTGAGAGTGAGAAATGTCATTAAATGATATGTTTTATCAATATGTAAATGGACATTTTCTTAAAAAAATACGAAATATACTTCAATGGAATTGAAACGTAAAGTTGTAATTTAGGGTACCTTATTTTGCAAAAAAACTTCATACCACATACCTTTATATGCAAACTGTTAAACCACAGACCTCTAATTGCAAATTCTCGAAATCACAAGCATTATTTTTAAACTTATCCCTTATATTTATTATTATGTTTGAATATATTAAATGAGCGGTTTATTTAAACACGAACTTTGCTTGTGGGCTTAGAAATACAATTATGAGATATTCAAAAGAAAAATAATTATTAACATAATTAACGACTAGATAATAAACATCACAAAGATCTTGAAGTTGAAGGGAGGGACTGAATTAGATCACTTAGATGCTGAAGTTTTGTGTGCATAAAATACTAAGGAAAAAAATGAAAGCTGCTCTATGGAGCATTAATGAGTCTAACGCTCTTGGTGTGGATGGATAGATAAGCTTCTTTTTTAGGCATTGATGGGATATTGTGGAGGGAAATTTTTGTGAGGTGACACATGATTTTTACATACTTGCAAACTACGTATAAATGTCATTGTTTTGGTTGTCATTCCTAAGGTTCAATGCCTCAGGGTTTGAGAAGTTACAGACCAATAACCTGTTGCACAGTCATTTATAAGACTATTACAAAGATTCTTACTAGAAGGTTGAATCTGATTATCAACAAATTAGTCTCCCTAACCAATATGCTTTTGTTCTAGGAAGGCGTGTAGCAGATAACATTCTATTAGCTCATGAGCTAATTCATAATTACCATCGTAATTATTATGGCTGCAATTGTGCAATGAAAATTGATTTTAGGAAAACTTATGGTACAATTGATTGGGATTTCACTAAGGAACTTATTTTACAGCTAAGGTTTCCGGATAAGTTCATTAAGTGGATTATGATGTGCATTCAAAGTTCTTGTTACTCCAATGTTATAAATGGAGAAATTAAAGGATTGTTTCATAGTGTTAGAGGCGTTCAACAAGTGTAAGCACCGATTTTCGTACCCTATGATGTAAGCATTTTGGCTCCTCGAATTGCCAATCGAAGTAAGAGACAACACTCACAAGAGAATGGAACGACTCTCCGGAGTCATAACTCACTTATTCCGCATCTTTGGGACATGAGATCAACACCCTCAGTCTCGTGTCAAAGAGCCTTCCACAAGAGTCTCATACGATTTTGGCCAAACCGATACGGTTCAATAAAAAACTATACGGGTTTGGCCATGAACCATATGACTCTGGCCATAAACCTTATGGTCTCCCCCAACTTGTCGGTGGATTTCTGAGGTTTCCATCCTTATCTACCTACGTGTCAAAAAGATCCAACGACCTCAAATCCGTAGATAAGGCCCATACGACCCTTCTTCAACCATACGACCTTAGTCTAGCCTCGTATGACCCTTCCAAAAACCATGTATCAGATCTAGATCTAGATCTGATATGGGATATGAAATACACTATACAAGCTTATACTTAGGCTTGAAGCGTACGACTCTATACAAGCCTTTCTAAAATTTATAAATGCAACCTAGAAATCCCTCATTTGACACCAACCACCATTCTCTCTTGAATCCTCGATTTTCTAAGTCCCAAATTTTCTCAAAAGAAGTCTCGATCAAGTCAAGCTTCGAGATCCCAAAATACCTAGCCCAAACACGCCCCACTAAAGTCCTCATGATGTCACCATCGACTCGAACATCCTGACTCGCCTAAAATCCTCGACATCCAAATTATTGCCTCAAGTATCCCTTTTACCTTCGTCCTCTATGAGGATAAGTTCATCAAATCCTCATACGAGGAACTCGAGTCATCCAATCTATATTCCCTAGAATTGTCCAACGTCAAAGTCTCGCCCGTAAAAAGAATGTCCTAATGCTTCCTTTGCCCCGAAGTTCTGTCCCCCCCCCCCCCCGCTCCGTTCTCAACGAGTGCTAGCTTGCAAAGATCCCACTGTCACGTTACAAGGGTAAGATTCTAGAGTTTTTACCGTGCTCACCCTACAGTTTAATGTATAAGTCTTTCATTATTTACTACTTTTTGCGTGATCACCTAAAATAAATATAAAATAAAAACAAATCTAGGTTGCATCAAGATTTTCTAGGGTTTCTGTAAAAAAAAAGATTCTTTAGGGTTAGGATGTCATAACTAGTAAGTTGTATCCACGAACGTATAAGAATCTCTAGTTTTCAAAGGAAATCAGTCCATAAGCCATCTCGCACATTTTTCCAGTCGGACGGGTGGTGACTCTAGTCATAAAGTCTCGTCACTCTGAACGTCCCTTTTCGCTCACAACAGGGGAATCCCCATGTCTCCCAAGTTTTTTGTTTTATGCATGGAGTATTTGTCTAGGTTATTCACTCACACTATTTCTCCTTGTTTTAAATTTTACAAACGCTGCTCTAAGATCAGGTTGAATCATTTGAGTTTTTCCGATGATTTTATCCTATTTTTGCAAAGGGGATCTTAGCTCCTAACAGATTTAATGATTTATTTAGAAAACACTTCTAGTGTTTTGGGGTTACAAGTTAATCTCCATAAGAGCAATGTCTTCCTTAGTTCTATAATTCCTAACAGTATTGGGTGTTCTATTCTTGTTGTTACTAGTTTTTCCGATGGCTCTTTTCCGGTTCAACAAAATTAAGTAAAGAGGGATTATGTTGTTTTGGTAGACAATGTAACAAGAAGGATTGACTCATGGGGAGCAAAGCATTTAACCTACAGTAAAACCTCTATAAACTAATACTCGATAAATTAATAACTCGATAAAACTAATAATTTGTCCAGTCCCAACTTGGGACCAGTGTAAAATTCGACATCAATCGATAAAATAATAAGATAATAACTATTTTGAAACCCCAGTGTATATATATTGGTACCAACGAAACTATAAATTAATAATTGCTATAAACTTCTATATATATCTGTGATACACTTTAAAATTCTAAGATTATCTAGTTAAAAATGAATTAATATTCATTTGTTTTTTCTTGAACTTCAAATCCTTAATGATTTCATCTTTAAATCTCCTCACTGCACTTAAGAGTTGGGGCATTGTGTTCTCATATAGCAACAAAAAGTTGTGAAGAGTTGTTGCCGCTTACAATGAACTTGACAAATTCAATTAATTTGTAAATGTAAATTCGTCTAACTAATATATATTGTAATTTAGTTTTTCATTTCTAACTAATATACATTGTAACTAGTATATTGGACTTGAAAATTTAAAAGTCATACGTAAAATATCTTTAAATTAATAAATTATTAATTTATTAATATAATAATATCTCGCTAAATTAATGAAATATCTCGGTCCCGACATTATTAATTTATAGAGGTTTTACTGTATACTGATAGAATACTGTTAATTCATTATGTGTTAAGGAGCCTTCAAGTCTATTGGCCTCGATTTTTATTCTTTCTATAAATATCATTATTGCTATTGATCACAAGTACAAGAATTTTTTGTGGTCATGTTCGAGATTAAACTCTAAAAGAGCCTTAATGGCGTGTGGGAAAATGTTTGTCACCCTAAAAGAGAATGGAGTGATATAATTTTTAGTTCATTGATTAAAATAAGATTCGATGTTTATTATTAATATAGTAATTCATATTTGATTAATATAACATTTTGATATCTCTAGTTTAAATAGAGTGATGCTCACCTAGTCGATAACTGACCAAATGCAATTTGGTCAGTGACCATTAAATTAAAATCTAATGGTGGAGATTAAAACTTAATGAAATCACATATTTTACTTTAATTATAGATAATATTTTTTGTTTTTTTTATTATACTCTAGATAGTCTCGTATCAACTCGCAGTTTTTAAATGATTTCATTAGGTTTTAATTTCCACCCTTGAATTCTAATCAAATGGTGAATGACCATATTAGAGTTGGTTAGTTATTGATTAGATAAGCACAATTAAATTTAAATAATACAAAACTCTTAAAAATTGAGTATTTCTTTTTTTATTAAGAAAAGAATATACTATTTCATGCATGTGGAAGCTAAATTAAAGTGACGGTACTAATTCCTATGGAAATCAACTTATAAAAGGGAAATTTGGCAAGTGGTTAAGTGAAAGGGACATCATCAAGATACACAAATAAAAGACGAGGTTTGTGTTTGATGGGCACACCTCACTTTATTTTTAGATAACCAAATCCTTGTATTTTCTTCGTCATATAAATAGGAGATTTACAATATAAAACCTTTTTTCAAATAGAGCTTTAATATTTTAATGTTTGAATTTGAATAATTATGAGTTGGGGCTAATTGACCAACCAGTTTCAACTAATCATACTTTATTTCCAACAAATGCTAAATTGTCATTATTAATACACATATATTTTTTAAGTGTTTTTGTTACAATATATTTTTTAAGTTAAAAAGCAGTTTTTCTTTACTTTTCAACCAGAAAAATAGTGTTTAAAATCAAAAAGTCCAATTTGTACGTATTTGGGAGAGTAATATCTATAATTTATTACGAAAGAAATTTTGATTTACCTTTTTAAGTAACACGAACTTTTAGTCCATTTGGGTTTTCAATCTACATTGATTAAATGGATCATATATTGTGTGTTATTTTTGTTCATCAAATTCAGTCGCCTTGACTATTTTTTGTTTATCTATGTTGCTCGGAAACAAAAACGATACAAAAACGAAAACAGCGAAATACGATTTTTAAAAAAACATAGGAAACTGGAACGTGCAAATATTGAAATATAAGGGTATATTTATAAATAATAAAAGTATACCAACAAAAATAAAAATAATTTAAAACAATGATAATGACAGATTCATAAGTTTCAAAATGTAATTAAAATAGTCTAAAACAATAATCACTAAATGACATAATAACTAATATAAGCATGTAACTTTTATTCTAAGATAAATTCACCATATCAAAACCTCTTCCTTCAACATTTTCACTTCTATCCTCATTAAAATGTACAGATTCCAACTCCGGTACATCTAACGTGAGGTCATCAACCTCGAGAATGCTTACTTCATCCATGCTTCCAAAATCATCACCACCAATATCCTACATCTTTGAATTTGACTTCCCATCATAATACTCATGGTGACTCCTTGATAAAAGGTGGAGATTGTTGGGAGCAAACCCAAATCCCACATTGTTAAAGTAAATAAGTTATAAGATTTATAAGGAGTATTCACCACTCTAATTAGTATGAGTTCTTTTGAGAATATGGATGCCCAAAGAGAAAAACCGTGCGAGCAAGGCCCAAAGCGGACAATATCATACTAATGAGACGCGGTGGTGGGGGACACAGTCTTGACAGTCGGTATCAAAGCCATTAGGCTGTAGTGGACTGTGTTTGCAATGTGCGTAGAAAGCCCACTCGGCGTGACCTCGATCGCGATGGAGACCCGTGGTTCCTTGTGTTGAAAGTCTTCATGACATTAACACTCAGGCGTCGGGTCCTGTTGAGTAATAACAGCGATACAAGATGAGCAGATTATTGTTGGAGGGGAGGACAAATGTGGTCCTTGTGTTTGAGGGGAGGATTATTGGGAGCAAACTCAAATCCCACATTGGTAAAGTAAATAAGTCTTATAAGGTCTATAAGGAGTATCCACCACCCTAATTAGTATGAGGCCTTTTGGGAAGATGGATTCCCAAAGAGAAAAATCGTGCGGGCTAGACCCAAAGCGGACAATATCATGCTAATGAGACGCGGTGGTGGAGGACACAGTCTTAACAGAGATTGTTATGGATATAGACCAAATCTTTTGCACTATGTGGAGCCAATCTGTTCCTTTTATAAGAATGAATAAATGAATATGTACTCCAATTTCTTTCGCACAAAAGGAGGAACTAGGTTGTCTAAGCAATTTAAACCCCAACTTTTGGAAATGGGCATTTGAATAACATGCCCACCACTTCCTACAATCTCGCTCATACCTACTAGTAATTGAATCCAAATCAAACCAGCAAATGACCCAATTTTAAGAGAAAAACTAGCACACTCATCAAAGACTTTGGCGCGCTCATCGTCATCAGGAAACATTCTTCTAAGCATTTTCTTCTTTCATCAGATACTTTTGGATCCACATGAAAGAGCCATTCTACCTTCTCCTTCTGTAAGCCATCTTTCACTATAATACCGTCAAAATGAAAGTTCAAATAAATAAGTATATTATGAAAAAAATATTCGAAGCATCTTATGAAATCATATCAGCAAATGAAATAAATTTAATCACCTTGGATTTAATGAGTGCGCTAAACAATAAAGAGGAGTATTGTTTTTTGCCCAACGATCACAAGAATGGAGTAAACTTTGCAATAGAAACTAGATTGCTCATTAAGCCGCTTCTTCTCAGCTAAAAATAATGATCAACTTCACCTTTTCAATCATAGAATCCCACATCTCATATCCCAAGTGAAGACATGGCTTGTCTGTCTCACAAACTCTAATACTAGGTCACGAACAAATGTAGCTCTTTCTTTATCATCATCTTGATCGATATTGTAACCCCTCACTGGGATCACATTATGTGTCACGTAACAACAACTCCACGTATACATTCAAGTCTCAGTCAATTTTCATGTAAAATAATGATCTCAAATTTACATTGAAATCTTAATTTAATCTCATATTCAATAAATGAAATCACGTAGATAATTAATATCATATAAATACACATCATTCTTTACATATCAAACTATATACATCACTTGTCATTTACAATACATATTTCAGTCATTCGTTTATACATGAAATATACAAAACAAAATACACTCAAAATGCTCCAAAATACATAGGTGAGAACGGATTATCGCTGCCGGTGCGATCCTAACAAAAAGAACTCCACTATCCTGAAAAATGGTGGCAAGAGGTGAGCTGCCTACTCAATAAACATATAGCCATATATGTATACAAATATAACGTGAAAGAATACAAGTAGAGTTATATCATCAATATCAATTTAATTGCATATAAATCACTACACAGTCACACGCACAATTCATTTATTATGCTCATCATTATTTAATCAATTAGGGCCCTGTTATACTTAATTGACATATGTAAAATGGTCCGTGAGCCCACTCTGTATTCCGTCTCACATATCGGAATACAATCACTTGTGGAGGAGTAAAACTCAACTCACGCAGTCCGCTACGGATATATCTCAACACCGTGCTTCCGGCTCCAAATTTCGGATAACACTCTCAACAACAAGGACCACTTCACATATTCACTTAAGCATGCTCACATTCCTTTCTCATTACTCATTATCCCATCCACACATCAATCATACAGCTCAACATACTGCATATCAACTCACGATATCACCAATAGTTCTATCTCCACATTATTACTACCATCACAACATTTCATAACCAATACAACATTTCACAAACCAACACATATCATATATCACGTATTCACATCAGAATCAATCATGTTCCATACTCAACAAGTTCCAATCACACTACATTTATACACACATATAAGCACTATGCTTACCGTTCACTCGACGAGATCTATTCAACACGCTCGGGTGCTCTATCACTTGCACCTTGCCCTCCTAATATCAAATAACATCATATAATTAGACTCAATTAAACTATATGAAAATTTATGCTTATGCATGACATATGATTCTCACAACTCATTAGCTTCACATTATAGACTAAACTTCATTCTTTGGTCTTAAGTGTTCATATGACCTATGTGCCTAGATTCTGCCATAACTCTCTCAATACTTATACAAATACCCTGATTCTTGTTGCTACGGAAACTAGAGATATATATGTTAAAAATATCCAAACTGTACATTGATAGCATCTCTGGATCATAAATGGCAAGCAAAAATATTAGATTCTATTTCTGGCAAGAAAACAGACTACCCAGGTTTCCATTGCACATGGTAATGTCCATTTTTCTCTCAAACCACTAACCTTCTACACAAATCCTTTTACAGAGATATACTTCCATATGTTATAAACAACTTTGTAAGAACATGTGGTCCCTAAATATGAGCTTAAGAGCCTCAAATGACCATCACAAGATTTCTGCCTCACATACAATTTCATTTTGAGGCAGTCCTGTTCACACCCAGATAACGTCTTCCACACAATGAATTAGAGACCCATATTTTGCAAGGATCTAGCCAAAATATAGGGCTAAATGGTTTCTTCTTTGTGTTTTTTCCAATTCAATCTCTATCATGATGAAAACGAGTCCATAAGCTGAATGAAAACAGCTGCCTATAATTCAGCTTAAGACACCTTATGCACACCTTTCACTAAAACAACATATAACCAACTCAAACAACACCAAACCACCACAAACATCATCATAACTCATTTATAATCAATCTCATCACTATTCTTAGGGTTTTCAGAACTTCAAATCCATGGAAACTATGCTAAAACTACTTACAAACCTTAACTTGATGCCTTTCCTTTGCTGTGCTACCTATCTCCACTTGTTTGCCTTGGAAATGGTTGGAATTGAATGAGACTTCATTTGGGGTTCTTAGGGTCTGAAAATGGAAGGTTAAGGGAGGTTTTTGGTTGCTGAAGAAAACGAGATTAAGGTTATAAATGAAGGAGGTGATTTTGTCTTATAAAGGGTGACACCTCGTGCTTAAGTGAGGTGCTTGCTTCCAAACTTCACAATCAATCCTCCATAATTCTAATTCAACCAATTAGGTCCATGTTTCTTCAATTGATATGTGTAATAATTCAACTCACTCTCACTAACCATTCATTACGGCTTAACACATCGCTAATCGCCTACTAATCGCACCTTAATCGCGGTTTGTGTGTAAAACTTCTTTGTAACTGAAATGAATCTGAATGTAGTCTTATGGAGAAGTGTAAATATATATCTAATATATCTATATCTTAAGGTTTAGGGATGTTACAGATATTGTATCCAATCCTCACTTAAAATAATTGTTTCTAATGCACGTCTAATAAGTTTAAACCTTTTAAGCATAATAACATTAGAAGCAAATCGAGTATCAACAATTGCAAGCAACTTTATATATAGAGCAAAATTTGTTAAGCATGGCCAATCTCATCGAATGATCATAATGAAATTCTTAATTTGCATAGCATCTCCATGAACCTTAGTTATCAATGCAACTCTTGATATGCGTCTTCATTACTTTACACATTTTTAGCAGCACATATATTCTTCAAAGCAAGATTAAGTGTGTGCACCACCATGGAGTCCAAGATTAAGCGTGTACCACCATGCACATACATTTAATGATTTCCCTAGGAGCTTTACAATTTCTAGCACTATCAGTTAACAAAACGAGGAAGCGAGAATGGATTCACAAAGAAGATGCTTGTGGAAATAATAATAAAAAATGCGAGGGAAGATGGTAAAAGGATAAAATATTGGTGGTCTAGTTTCTTTTATAGGAATACCTCGAGAAGATAAGGAGGATATGCTTGCAAATGGCTAGAAAAGGAGAGCATTTACTTTCTGTCCTTTAAATAAAGATGCACCTCCTTAAAATAATTGTTATCATCTTTGACATCTTGAACAGTTTCTTGCCGCATATAATGCCTTTTGTTCGGTCAATTTGAAAAGGGGTTCGTGAAACACGATCATTTTGCAAGAACACACATATATAGAGGGTCCATTACTCATTGGAGCGAGGATGTATACAAATTTCTACCTATTTTTCATGATAGGACATGGATGGGGATTATCCATTACAAATGGAGATGATAATAGGGATGGAATAACTCGCCTCATCCCCAGTTTTCCCCATTAACAAGCCTATCTTTAGGCTCAACATAGGCATAGAAATAAGGAATACGAAATGTTCGATCGCATAAGGCCCTTAATTTTAGAAGCCTTCCTAATTGTTTTACACATTATTTTTTTAGATATATAATATTCAATTAAAAATTAATGTTTTTATATGAGAGCTCCTATGATTTTCTTTCGAAATAAATATTTGTCGTTGTTATACAATTCATATATTTGTAATGGCTATATCAAAATATTAAGATAAGCCTTTTAATAATTATGGTCTAATTTATATATTTAACATAGGGCCTCCAAATTGTTTAAGACGATCTTGTACTTTGTTATATATCTCGGTTCTCCACTCTTTCACATTCAGAAAAACCCTAAAGAGTTTCAGACATGCACTAAAGGGGGATATCAGATGTCCGACATAATGGATCATAACAGGTGGTGTGATCCTAGTCTTAGTGTTGTTCCACGTTATAAGACTAGATCCCTTCCAGATTAAGTGAAACCTTCCTACTTAGATTATAGCTCTAAGTAGGCAAGTAGATCATGAGGATCCAGTTTGCATCTAGAAGTTAATATCGTGCTTCCACGTAACTTTCTTTTTATAATTCTTGAATAAGAAGACTCATAATTAATCTATAAACCAACGTTATTAAAACCGAACCGGCCGGTTCGACCGATCAAACTGCGAACCGGTTAGGTATCTGGTCTGGTTCTATACTCAAAGGTTTATTCACATAAAACCGAACAGAATCGGGGTCGAATCGGAAATCGGGTTAAACCATTAAATAAGATTGACCCCGATTTTTCATCAAAAATTCAAATTAAAAAAGTAGATAATGAAGAGGAAGAAGTAGAGATACCCAGGGACGAATTTACAGTGGGGCCACGGGGGGCACTTGCCTCCACTGAGTTCAATAATTTTTTTTTACCCCCATTAGTGTAGTTTAAAGTTTGATAGGTGTGCCCCCATTCTTTTGCAGGTTGGCGATGGACAAGAAGCTGTAAATGTATAAGGATGAAGGTAGAAGAAATGTTGGTTTTAGGGTTTAGTTTAAACTTTTAAACGACACAGTTTTAATCAATGTTATTAAAACCGGACCAGACCGTCCGTATCGCGAACCAGTTAGGTGTTCGGTCTGGTTCTATACTAAAAGGTTTATTCACTTAAAACCGGATAGAACCATTAAACCGGCCGGTTCGACCAGTAAATCGGGTTAAACCAGTAAATTGGGTCGACCTGGGTTTTCATTAAAAAAAATCAAATTAAAAAGCTAAAAAAAAAAGTAGGAATCACTTAAATAAAACAGAGGCCCTAAATCTCCATCTCCAACTTAAACACAAATGGGTCTTCATCAATTTCATCGATAGAACTTCCCAACACCAAAACCGGATTGGTCTTGGTTAATTTTAATTTTAATCTTGAGTATTTTGTTAAACTAAGTAAAAATTTAATTTTAAATATGTGAATTTGTGTTATATTTAACTATGTGTTATTTGATGTATAAATTTTTATTTTATGTTTAATTGAAATAGAACTTTATTATATATTATATATGCATCCAGTTGAACCTATTAAACCTTGAACTTTTTGTTACGCCGGTTCCATGTCTGGTCCGATTTTTAAAAGATTGCTATTATTCCTACACTTGCTAGAGTTCATGTCCCCCCTAGAAATAGAAAAGCCCCGAAGAGACTTGACTTATCCAAACTAAATAATCAAGTTCTGCTAGTTCATGATAAACGTCCTACTTCACCATATAAACGGATCATCTAGCATCATCCAACGTACGACTAAATTCCATATATATTGTCTTTTTTATTACTTATCATTTGAGGTTTATTAATTGATTTAGACATAAAGAAAGATCCCAATTCAGTGGCTCTGATCTAATTGTTTCTTGGTTTGCAGATTACATGAAATTCTCTTATCGAAATAAGCTCAAATTAATTCAAAGAGTATTAGATTGCATAGTTTTAGTTAAATGCACAATTATTTGATAATAACTAAGAATTGAATATTATTGCTTGTCATTGTCAATTAATAGAAAGCATTAACTTATGTTCCAGCTTGAGGATACAAAAACATAGGTTTGTGTGGTTGCTTCTACTCACAAAATTAATTATATCATGATAGGACAAAAATGAATCCATATGAATATAATGTAATTAGCCTTCAACCACAAAAATTTGGACTTCAAGAGCAAATATTTTTTTTTTCTTTTCCCTTCATGCCAATTAGTTAACAAAACCAATATGATAAATCGTTTATTCCCCACCCTTTTTTTCTTTTGTTATAGTTTTTACGCTAAATTTTCAGTTATTATAGTTTAACTATAAAATAATATATGTTAATACTGAATATCTAAAGAGGTTATAGACAATTAGAAGGTGTTTTGAAAAAATGGCAATGATATACAAAAATTTGAGAAGATATTATGATGTGGATAAAATTGTGTTCGACTTATTGGTTTCGACCTGAGATAAGTAATAAAATAAGGTGATTTAAAAGGTATAGTTGATCGATGATCTTATTCTAATTATTAAATTAGAAAATGTGTCTCGAGATGAAATAAGAAAAGTGATGAAGTTAAATTACCGTTATTATGTAGGATACCGCTTTTTCATATATAGTTGATTGATATGTGTGCCTTAGATACATGTCTTATTCGTTCTCGCCAAATGAGGCAGTTGTAATCAACCGAACACCACCTCGGGAGATCTAAGTTATTGTGGCAATCTTCTTCAATCAGAGGGGATCCTCTAAAGTTGAGGAGAACTCCACAAAATTGAGTTGGAAAAATGTAGACCATTCATTCAAATTAAGAGACAAAATTAAACAAATTAAAAAATTTACATTAAATTTTTATTTTTTTTAAAAGGAATTACATTAATTTTTTATTTCTTCATTTTCTCCTCTTTTAACATGGTTCGAAATCATCTTCCCCTCTTCCATTCCCATCCACTTTTCAGTCGCCGAACTCCGGCCATCATCACACTGGAAGTTATTGGCGAACACCGCATGTTAGTTAAATGCTTCTTTTTGAGGGTTTAGGATTAAAATTAGAGTTTAAGGTTTAGGATTAGGGTTTAGGGTTTAGAGCTTGGGTTTAGGGTTATACCTCCGACCACCGCAAGTTAGTTAAATGCTTCCTTTTGTTATTGATTACTTACGGCGTGGTGGTGGTTGGAGATAAGACTAAATCAAATTGAGGTTTCAATTGAAGAAATCAAATTTATTAGGGATTTCAATTTCAAGTGAGTAGTCAAGAAAAAATAAAATAAACAATGGAAGTATCTAACATGTGCAGTGGTTGGACATAATTTTCTGCGTGCGTGTGGTGGTTAGAGTTGAAATCTGACGGCCATTGTATTGGGAGAATGAAGAGAGAGAAAGTCCATATAATTAATTTTTTAATTTAGTTTATCTCATCTCTTGTTTTAAATGGAAGGCTTATATTTTTCCAACTCTACCTTGTAGAATTTTGCTCAAATCCACGGGATCCGGACACACTAACACCATATCTCCAAAGGGATACATAAAGTGGGTACTGAGTATGTGACCTCTCATCAAATGCCACCAGACGAGGCCACTTGTGTAGCTATTATTTCCTTTCGTATTCTGATATTATATATATTTACAGTTGTGCTCACCTAGTCAATAACTGACCAAATACAATTTGGTCAATCACCATTAGATTAATCTAAGGGTAAAGATTAAAACATAATGAAATCACCTAAAGACGACGAGTTGATACGAGACTATCTAGGGTATTGTAAAAAAACAAAAAACATTATTTTATGATGGCTTAAACATCTATTTGCCCCTTGTGCTATCCAAAATGTTGTCATTTGCCCCCTGTGGTATTATTTCGTTACATTTGCCCCCTGTGGTATCCTAATTCGTCACATTTAGCCCCTGAATTGATGAAAAGATAAAAAATGTATTATCTATTGTCACACGTCACTGTTTGACATTTGGACATACCACATAACAACTCAATTTGATTGTTTTTTTGATAATTTGCAATGCATCTCCAACAAATAGAGATGTCAATTGAAGATACAGTTAGACTTTTGTTAGAATTAAACAGGTTAAGTGACATGTTTATATGTCAAAATAGTGGCACGTGACAATACGTGTCAAAATTGCTATATTTTCATTTGATGAAAGACCAAAAATGACAAATTAGAATACCATAGGGGGTAAATATTACGAATTGAGATACCACAGGGGGCAAATGTGACAAAATAATACCACAGGAGCAAATGACAACATTTTGGATACCACAGGGGGCAAAAAGGTGTTTAATCCTTTTATGATCAAAGTAAAGTATGTGATTTCATTAATTTTTAATCTCCATCCTTAAATTCTAATCTAATGGTGATTGACCAAATTTTATTTGGTCTAAACATTACTCTGTATATTTATCCTCCTTAAGTTTTTTAACAATTAAGAAAAGATTTCTGGAATTAAAGTTAATGCCCTAAGCTAAACTAATATGTGATAAATAAAGAGATATTACTGTTATTTTCAGTAGGGCCTTTAGAAAACGTTTTGAAAGCGGCTTTATCAAAAGTTGGTGACATTTTTGGTTTCTTTAGTCTTGCTTAAAAACAAATAAGACATAAAGCCACTTTTCAGAATGTTAAAGGGTTTTGATCTTCTTAGTTTATCCTTTAAAGAACTATCACTTATTCCACTATTGTTTTATAGCATGATTTCATTGATAATTATGATTAACTTTCAAGCAAAAATGTAATAATTAAAGCATAATTAGTCACCCTGGTAATTGCTATTCTCCTTATCGAACAATTTAGACATTCATTAATTTTGCAATTTAGTAGCTCATCAAGTACTGGTAACGTATTTTTTTTTTCTAATGAGATACTACTCTTTTAGTTATTATTATGATTACACTGAACTGAATTTATCAAAACTTAGCTGATCTAAATTTGTTGAAATGAATTGTTGAATGACTAAATGTTTTTATTCAATTTAACTAAATTGATCTGAAATAAACTAAATTTTGTTAGAAATAAGTAAAAAATCTATCAGCTTTAACAACTCAAGTGAGATATAAACTATGAAAATAGATGCAATCTTAATTAAAATATTTATTTGGAAGCTACTAGAGATGAATCTACCATCTAATAACTCTATTAACTTCTTAGTCTGTTTAGAATGTTGGTTTTTATTGCATGGGGTAAACTAAAAAATTATTTCACCTGGTTGCGGGAATTTGAAGACAATATGTGATTATTATTTTTTCTAAAATTAGTGCATCTGGTTATAGAATTTTTCAAAGAAGAACTTTCAAAGTTTGAGAAATTTTGAACAAAACAGCACAAGTATGTTTTTTTATAAGAAACTCTAGAAGATTTTTTTAATTATATTTTATATAGTTTACCCTATATTATTTGCTAATATTTATCTCCATCACGTTCAAAGTATTGGTTTCATTTTTTACTTATTATTGGGCAAATTTGACCATGATTTATCCAAATTGGTGACATCTCAAAAAAAAAAAGAGTATTAATTAATAATATACCGTTTTGTTCACAGATAATTTACATTAATATAAAAATTTACATTTTTATTAGATCACAAATGTTTCTATAATAGTCAAATTCATGACCATAAGATATTATTGCTTTGGTCCAAATTTGTTACCATTAAACTACACAGCTTTAAACTATGTAATGATTTATTGGATTCACATCTTATTTATAAGCTTTCAACTCTCTCATCTTTATTTTTGATGTGAGAATCAATTCATTTATACCCCTTTCCTCATCCATTGCGGCCGTTTAGAAGTCTTTCTACCTCGACGTCACGCACTCAAAATTGGGTCGTTACAGTTTCCAAACAATTAATGGGATATACTGATTCTTTTTAAGGACATTATAAATTGAGCAAGGCTTGCTTGGCTTATTAATGATAAAGTGAAGGAGAAGGTGGTAAAGAAAGGCTGATAAAGAAAAAAGTAAGAAAGAGTATCCTACAGAGAGTATATATAAGTTGGGGGATTTCCATATATACGAACAAAGGTATGATGAGAACATGAAGCCATTATTACGTGCTTCAGGACTTGTTATCATTACTTTCTTTATTGCTTTTCAGTTTCTAGCATTTCTGCTTTCTCATTCCAAACTTTTCAATTCAAAAAAGTTGCACATTTTGACCACTAAAGTCTAAGGCCCAATCCTCCTTTTCCACACACGAATCATTTTCAATGTTATGGGTATGTATTGCAAATTTCTATTTTCCAAATTGACTAATAAAAAAATAACAATTTCGAATGATAATAATGAGAACATGAATGAATTGTAGCGTAAATCAAATATAGAGAAAAATGACTATAAAATGTTATTAGAGATGTAAATTCAAGATACAAACTGAATATAGAGAAAGATGACTACAAAATGTTATTAGAAAGATGTAAATTCAATACACACACGACGTATTTTCAAAATAGCACATGCATGATGCATTTTCATAGTCGTGAAGCTCAATATTATTGCACGGTATTGAACTCGAATACTACAATTAGTATCAAAACTCTCTACAGTGTATGGACAAACCAAGTGGCAGTTTGGTTTACCGTGCTATGAAGGCCTAAGCATATAGCGACCTCAAGAGATGACGATAGTACAATATGGATCTAACACATATATAATGCGTTTTAAAAATGTGTGAGCCAAAATAGATGTTGGATTTTCACAAGAGCGAATAATATCCACATGATATTGTAACTATGTCTTACGTAATCTCGTTCATTAGGAAAAATGAGTATTTGAATTAAGGAAATAAATGAAACAGTGTAAGAGTTGAAGTTAAGGTGATAAGCAAATAAAAAATAAATATCTATTTGTGATTTTTTGCGGGGATTTGAACCCAAAAATAGATTATTACAACAAATTATATCATGTAATGCTCTCGAGCAACTCCAACACTACTAACTAAATAACTATTGAGTTAAATTTAACTAGTTGAATAGCTAGGATGTCACTCCAACAAAGTGACATGACTCTCCAAATTTTTTAAAGAGGCAACTTCACTAGCTAAATTTGATTTAGCCAATTTGGTTAGCTATTTATATTTTTTAATCATTCTTTCTCTTTATTCTTTATTTGTTTGCTTTCATTTTTCTTTTTTACTTTTCTCTTTCATTTATTTTAATAATAAAATAATCATATAGAGAGTCAAATGGTTAGCATGGTTGGAGCAAAACACAAATTTAGCTAGCCAAATTTTAGCTAGCTAATATTTTATAGTAATTTAACGAGCCAAATAGCTAGTAGTGTTGGAGTTGCTCTATGTAATAGAATAAAAATTTAGAAAATACTCAATAGTAATACATTATTCTAAAAAGCATATTGACTCATTGAATTTATATGAAGACTCATTAACTTCCTCAAGTTGCTAAAAGTGATCTTTTTGTTAAATTAATTTGTTTAAAACAACATATTGTCTTTTCAAACGTTATTACATCAATCTACTTGTTTCTTGAACTTGCATAAAGTAGTATGTTTTACAATTTGTCAACATTCACTCTTAATCTGTCACGTCAATTTTATTTTATTTTTGATAAATTTGTAAGGAGCAAGATTCGAACCTTGAACTCCCCACTCACACATTGGTGAGCGTACCAGTTGGGCTAAAGCCAATTGGTAACTTAAGGAGTTAATAATTTAATTTTTAGCAAGTTTAAAAAATTAACCTAAGCCAATATGTATTTTAGGCTAGAAGCAAGTGCCGCTTTGAGCCACAGCTGTTTTGGAAAAGGAATGAGTGCTAAAAAAGCCCCTTGCTACGTTTACAAAAAGAATAGAAGGTATGCACTCAACCCTTCATATTAAGCTTCCTTAGGTGGGAATGAAAAGCCAGTACCCCTATCCACCGCAGAATGCCTTACTTAATCTTCTGTAAAAAGTCGTTTTCACGACGATTGTGGCTCTGCATATATAGATTGTTACACATTCTGTTGCTGCTTTTTTTAGTGTCAAATTCTACCAGATGGAAGGCAACATGTTCGCACTAACATGAACCTTATCATGTTAGATTACATGACAATCCTATTTAATTATGCTTCAGTTCTGTAGAAACTGCTACTAATGCAATCTAGTACATTGGATCTTCATTTTAATTCACAGCAAGGAATCCATCCTAATACACAATTCTCCACTGTATTTTTTTCCATCATAGTATAAGAAAAACACATTGATACAGTAAATAATCCTTGGTGAATGCCAAATTAAGACTGTTTACTTGGTGATTTACATGCAAGTAAAATTCCATGTGATAATCAATCACATAAACCAACACATGCATCTCACTCAACAACCAAAAAAAAATGCATTAAAATAAGGCATCACCTGTAAAGAAACAGATACAAAATTTTGAAATACACTCCTGGCCAAATGAATATACAGTCATCCAGATTTGACAAACTGTAAAAGAAAATTTTGGGAATGGTATCGCCTTTCGTAGATCATACACCAAGACCTGTATGCTAGCTTTGTCCACAATTATATTAAACTTCAAGCTGTTAAAACATAAACTCTAATCGAACTTAACTAGGAAAGAAAAAGCAAATTCCATGTGCCAATGATTCAACTCAACAGTTTGCATTAAACTTACAACTGCTAAAACTACAAGCAAAAGCAATATGATTTAGACATTCCACGAGTTCATCAAACCAAAGAACCCCATTCTCAGATAAGGCATGTGAAATCAACGAGTTCTTGAGTAAAGCAGCAGAATTAAAACACATTCTTATGAGACTACCGGTGTTGAGAGACTAATTGTAGAAGATAATTTGTGCATCACATTTCTATGGTAATAAGAATGTATGGATTCTGAGACTTTTCACTCAATCAATAATTCTTGAAGTATCATTAATTCGCCATATTAACATATACATTTCAGAAAATACCGCTCATCTTTTAAAAACAAAAACTCAATTTCCAAGAAGGGATGTCAAAAGTGCTAAAACAGCTATGAAAATCATGATATTCAGAAAGTAGTTAGACTGAAGAGGCTTATCTGGGCTTCCACCAACTGCTTGATATTCAGCTCGTATCTTCTGCTTCATAGCATCTGACAATTCTCTCTGCAATTCAAATAGGTAATTCTTATTGAATTTTATTCCTTTCTCCCTCAGTTAGACTTCTATATTTAGAGTGATTTCATAGCATTGCGATTAGCTTGATCTTGTATTATTAAAACACACGGTAGTAGAAAACAAGAAACTTGATTCTTAATCCTGCAGGGAATCATGGAAAGTAAAACAAAATGAAAAATGTGTGGAAATTCAATCTCCTCCACAGAAGTCTTCCATCCAACCAAGATAAAGCATTTTATACGAGAAATTAATGAAAATGCTTTAAATCACAACCTTTCCAGAGGAATACTTGGCTGCAACAAACTTCTCTCCAACAACACCGTCTAACACAATGCCCTGATCATCAAAGTAATCAATCAGTTTCTCAAGTTACGGACTTTGTCACATTCTATCACATCCAAAGTAACTAAGATTTCTGAGAGTCAATTAAACGGGAAAAGAATACAATAGACTTGTGTTGCATGTGTATAAAGCTAAATTGAGCCTATTGACTATTTAGGCTGAACGTGATTCACTAGATGCATACGAAGAGTAAATTTAAAACTTCCAGAACTCCCATTTAAGAATGGAAGGGATTCTCTGTATCAAGCCATCAAATATCCACAATTCTTTTATGCAATACATTCGATTATACATCCTTGGGTTGCACAAGATACATTGAAAATCCTCGTGGCAACAATAAACAGGTGAAGTAGAATTATGAAGTTCGCGGAGGATTAAAAATCTACTGGTTAGTGATAAGTTATAAATAACAAACCTCAGGAGGATCGAACTTAGCCCCAGCATTGCTGAGCTTGGCATGAGATTCAGCATAATCCTTGAAGAATGCCTCTTGATCTGCAGCATATTTCTCAGCATAGACCTGCAAGCATCGCTTAAGGTTAGCTTAAAATTATCTTACTATGTTAGCCATTTAAAAAAAACAAAACTAGCATACTTTGAATGAAGGGTCTTCAAAAAGAGCAGCATCAGTAGGCAATACAAGTAGGTCTTCGTCCCTCTTTTCTTTAATATCCTGTGCAGTTTGATCAAATTAGTAAACACAGATGATCACTCACCCTAATATAATTCCCTTTCACTGTAGAACATCTGGTTACAAACCTTGAAGTAGGAGTTGTCAAACTTCAGCCACTCTGCTGTCCAAGATTGTCCTCCTGGTGCTCCTGGCCCATTTTGCTGCCATTCAATAGACAGTATATATTCTTAACTTATGTTGTTCCTGGTCTTACAATAAACCAATATCTAAATATGCGTAATCAAACACATAAAGACCATATATATCCATATATAAGTTTATACAACTGATAAATCAGATTAGTATGTCAAAACTACATGTTCTGACACTCTTCCTTCTCAAGTTATTCATTAGCAGTTGTGCATGAGAATGATATTTAAGAAGCTAGAAACACATAATACTGTAAGAGAATAACCAATTCATAATTACAATATAAGCATTTAAAAAACCCCCATACATCAAATGAGTATGAGGATGGTTGTTTAGCCAAAACAAATATTGACTTTGAACTTCTTAAGCTAGGTACATTACCCAGTAATCTTTGACCACCCAAAATCCTAATTGTGCTTTCAAGTTTTGCAAAGTTTTGTTCTCGTTGACACAGTGGGCAGAGTAAAAATATGAGGAACAAAACTAAGCAAACAAGTGGATGGAGAAGAAACTGAAGTATTCTAGAGACCTCTAATAGAACTGTAAGGGTGCACCGGTGCAGTTGAATGTGTGAAATGGCTAAAGGTATTTATGGCATATTTATCAACTAATTATTGTTTCATACCGTATATTTTGTCTCTGGTTTTCCCCAGCCACTACGTTCTGGTCTGGACCTTCCCAAAGTGTGTGCACCAGATAATGCAACAATGTCCTGCGTACAAAAGTATTCAGTAAGAACCTGGAAGCACATGGCATACAACATCACTAGTAAAGTGCATCGATATTTAATGTTACCTTGTCATCTAATCCCATTCTATAGAAGATTTCTCGTAAATGGTCAGCAGGTTTAGGAGGCCCAGCACCTACGTATTGAGTAAATATTTCAAATTATTCACTAAGCGAAAGCGAATGTAGTACCCAATGGTGAAAACAATTCTACAATTTGAGCCAAATTTCAAAATAGATGCTATAGAAAATGAACAAGCATCTTCTGTTAAGAATATGACAAATTTAAATCTTCTGTTTCAAAATTGGTTGCATCCGTGCAAGACAAATTTTAGGGCATAACGCCCTTACAAGTTTGTGCTGAGGCTTTTATACAGTAATTTATTATTGCTTTACTAGAATAATGAAGATGCTTCTAGTTCATACCTATATCAGGATCCCCACAAATTCAAAATCAGGCAAGTAAAATAAAACACGTTAACATGGCCCCTCAATGGTATTGCAGTATGCAAATGTAACTCCTAAGGTGACTCTTAAATCATGAAAAGAAAAAAAGACAAACAAACAAGTATCATTGTTCTAATGCTTTTTGATTTAGGTCATCAAAGCAGCAGGACAGTTTACATGAATCTGCATTTTTCAGTAATGCTAAAAACAGGAGTACAACTTCAATACTGAAACAATAATATAAAAACCATGTACTTACTAGGAAGCCTTCCTTCTTCAGGACATTCCTCAGGTGCTGAAACATCCACGCGACCGTACTTCATTGGAATTTTAGGGCCCCCAGCTTCCTGAAATTAGAAAGTTTAGGACCATAGCATCTTTTAACAAGGAAACATCCATATGGGAGAAAGCAAGACCTCTATAGCAGTAGCACTAGCCAACTGGAACAAATCAGCATATGTCACACCAGAGTACTTTTCCTTGATAGGTTGAAGAAGCTTCAATGCATTCAACAAACCTGAAATTCCATCTCATAAGGCACAAAACAAATAATAGACAGCCAACCATGTCAACATATACTGTTAAATAGTAACCTGCATTGGCTCCATGTTTCAGTTCAGCGTCAAATCTAAGACTGCCGTTGGCTCCACCCCTTTTTGGCCACTCCTGTATGTTCTTGTTATAAGTGCCAGCATCATGCCATCCTAATCGGACCTGTAGGAGGGAAAAATAAATCAATTAAACATGCAACGGAAATTACTAATGTGCTCAAGTAGTGAAGCATCGGCATTCTGTTGCAACAACATATAAAAGTTTTAAGAGGTTCAAACTCAAAATGTATGTCATAGTCAAGATTTCATAGTTCAATCATGAAAATGGAGAAGAAAAAACAAAGAAAACCAATACGACTTATTTCTCTAAAATAAACCGTCAATAGCAACTAAGCAATTAGCTTGTTTCAGAGATCCTGGCTGCTGTGTTTTGTGACCATCAGTGCTAACTATCCAAGATTTTATAGTTCAATTTTGAAAATGGAGATTAAAAAAGCAAGTCATTTTGTGGTTCAGAGATCCTGGCAACTATCTTTTATCTGGATGCTGTCACTAAAAATACAAATTCCTATTTATACATTCCAGTATTCTTCAATGAAACAACAAGAACATATACAGAGATCCCGGCTGTTGCGTTTTGAGATCATCGGTGCTAATTATCAAAGATTTTATAGTTAAATTTTGAAAATGGAGAGAAAAAAGCAAGTCATTTCGTGCATTAAGCAACAAGATCTATCTCTATAAAATAAAGCATCCATAGCAACTAAGCAATTAGCTTCAGAGAACCTGGCTGCTGTGTTTTGTGGCCATCAGTGCTAACTATCCAAGATTTTATAGTTCAATTTTGAAAATGAAGATAAAAAAAGCAAGTAATTTCCTGAATTAAGCAGCACGATCTATGCGTCAATAGTAACTAAGCAATTAGGTTTAGAGATCCTAGCAACTATCTGTTATCCGGATGCTGTCAATAAAAACATGATTCCTATTTATGCATTTGAGCATTCTTCAATGAAACAACAATCTCTGATTGAACATACAGATAAGAAATGCAATTACTAAGAGAGTGTAAAAACGAGTGTACTCGAAACTACGACATATATGAATACATTTAAATACCAGAATAGGATGACAAAACGTCGATTTAAGAAGCTCTTTGATATCCTCTTTCGCGCTCTTCAGCTGAGCAGGATCCGAGGCAGCAGCCACCGTGCTCATCGACGAACCAAACTACATTCCATTAAAATAAACAGATAAACAATCGCAGCTATCAAAATTAAAACGCCTAAAACAAACGAGCGTTGGACGGTGGAGATTGATAGATACCTGATTAGAGAAAACACGAGGAACAAGAGGAGAAGAGCGCAGACATCTGAGACTAGGAGAAAAAGAGTAAGAGGAAGATGAAGAGAGTGAAAGAAGAGGAGAAGAAGGTGAGAGAGCAGAAATCCGAGCACGAGAGGAGGGGAGGAGACGAGCGGAGGCTGCGGCGGCGCCGGTGAGTGATGTCATTGGCGATTGTGAAAATGTGAGTTGTGAAAAACAATCTGCCATTTGTTCGAATTTAATTTGTTCTCCTCTTGTTTCGGATTAGTGGCACGCGAATTATTTGTTTGGCAACTGGGTTGGGTTTATAAGTTTCCGGTTCGTTCATGTACCTATCCCAATTTTCAACACAAATACACTTTTATTTTATTTTATTTTATTTTGGGTTTTACGACTTTGACTGCTTGAGCTTACCAGAAATGAACATAGAATTGACAGATTCCTTTCACATACCTCAGTTATTTTTTGATAATTTTGTATTTTGTTGGGCTGTTATCTTTTCTTTTCTTTTTTATAGATTTGTAATGTATAGGATTCAAACTCTTATATTTTCTAATTCGCGCATTGATGAGTGTACCAATTAAGCTATAGCTAATTAGTTGGATTGTTATCATTTAAAATGTATTTAATTATATATATTTATAATATATTAATACAGTTACATAACATGTTAATCTATTTTAGATAGAGAGTCGGCTCCAACATTTTAGAAATCCTAGGCGCTAAACGAAAAACATTAGGTAAAAACCAAATTTTTGGAACAATTTGTAAAGAATGAAATAGTTATTGACTAAATTATTGGTAGAATTAAGTACCAAAATCATGTCTGTTTAGCTCTTTCACAAATACAATCACGTAACTTAAAAACATGCAAATAGAAGTCTTTGATATCTTTCATTGGATTTTCTGGATACATCACATTTAGCAGGACGGTAATCGAGTGGCATATGCTCTGGAGTGGAGTGATTATGTATAGTAAATTATATTCCCTCCATTCTTTTTTATATGTCTTTTTAGAGTTTTCACACATATTAAGAAACACAATTAATACATCTCAAACTAATAAATTTGAATTGGTTAACTTAAAAAGAAACCCTCTCTCATACTATGGTTGGTCAATAAACATTGAAATATTAAAAAACACATGAATCAAGATAAATATTCAATATTTGGACCAAAAAACTAAATTAAACATTCTTGAAAAGCGAAAACATCATATATAAAAGAATATTTCAATTTTTTAAAACGTCATATATTTAAGAATGGAGGGAATAATTTTTATCTATCAAGATGGATGAAATCTAGTGTATTATGATATAGTCAACAATTACACTCTAATCTATGTTGTATGGAAAGCTAAACGAAAACAGGACACCTTAGACGCTCGCTATTGTAAATCAATTTTATTAAAATGGAAAATAAATTGAAATAGATGCTAAGGAACTTGCCACCATTGCTAATGCTATATGTGTAAAAGGAATAAAAAAAAAAGGAGGAAATGTATATAGATTGAAGACAATGAGAATAGAATGAAAGGATTTATAGATTCTTTTGTTTTTTTCTGGTTTTACATATGTCGCCTCCAATGTTAAAAGTTTGTCAATTCATAGTTTTTTTTTTTTTTGAAAAGGTCAATTCATAGTTTTAAATCTGTAGATTTTAGCTATTTTCTCCTAAAATAAAGATAAAGGATAGTGATTCATAGCAAATTTAAGAAATTCATTCATCCTTTTCTATTAGCAGCCCTAAACCCATAATTAGTAAATTTAAATACTATGTTAAGAAAGTGGGTCAAAACAAAAAAGCCCATAAAGCCCAATTAAATAAAAATAAAATAAACTAAGAATGGTGTATTGTATTTAGATTTTAATGGAATTTTATAGACTTTAAAAGTCTGGATGTATTCAATTTAGATTTTAAGAGACTCTTTACAAGTCTAGATGTATTGAATAAGGTTATAAAAAGTCTATAGAAATCTAAATGTATTCAATCACAACTTTTACAAAATTATTAAAAGTCATCATGGCTAAAAAATTTAAAAGACTTTTGTCAACTTTGAGTGACATTTTCTATTATTTTTGGAAAAAAACTCCACCTCCCACTCCAAAAATTTCGATGAACTTTTGTCTATTACTCATTTGCGACAGACTTTTGCCTATTATAAAAATACTCCATCCAATTTCGTTACTCTACAATATTCATTTGTTTTACGATCTTCTATGCAACCGAAATGATTATCCTTCATAAAATCAAACTTTTGTCCAGTTTCATTTTGTAAGGAAGTATCTTGATATTGCAATTTTCATTTCAATTTTAATTTACACTTATTGAAATTATTTTAATGGTTTTTGGTTATATTTTTATTTTTCATAATTTCTACAAACATTTTGTTTTATATTATTAAAAATTTAATAACTAATGATCAAACTCGCTCCTAATTAGGGATGGCAACGGGTAGGGTACCCGCAGGTAGTGCCCTTCCCATACCCGTACTCATTAATTTTGGCATTTTTCGTACCCGTCCCATACTCTAACGGGTACACTTTTGCAATCTCATACCCTTACCCGTGTTAATAGCGGGTATCCACGGGTATCCATATCCGTTCATGCATAATATAGCTAACCATATTTTATTTTTTTTAAAAAACATCTAATCCATACATAAATTTAAAAATAATCCCAAATCATTTAATAATGGATTTATTTGCAATGGGCTGAACCAAATAATGGGCGATTATTATAAACCTAAACAAATTTTATTGAGTTATATATATATTTATATATTATGTATATTTTTTAATGAGACGGGACGGGTACGGGTACCTATTACCCTCAAATATATCACGGGTACCGGGTACCCTAGGCGGTAATCTCATACCCGTCTCGTACCCGTCACGGGTAGTGTTTTAAATTCCATCCCCGTCCCATACCCTTCTAGACCGGGTATGGGTAAACCCATTAGAGGCGGGTAGTGCCGGGTACCCACGGGTTGGGTACCCATTGCCATCCCTATTCCTAATGTGTCAAAAGAGATGAAAACATAACTACAGTATTACGAAGTGATGAGAATAAATTTGTAGTTATGGAAGTCAATAAAAGTCATTTATACTCCATAGAAATCTATAAAAGTCATTTAAAAGGAATTTCATAAGAATCTTTCATTGTCTATAGAATTCTTTAAAAATCCATTAAAAAATTTAAAAGTCATTAACTTTTAAAACTCCATAAAAGTCTCTTGAAATCTCAATTCAATACATCCCCCTAAGTCGCTATACATTTTTAGATTGGTATACGTGTAAGAGGTTGATTGGATTGAGGATTTGTAAGAGCTAGTAAGGGAATGGTTAGCAAGGGTTGGAAGAAACCCTTATTTGGGAAAGAAAAAAAAAAGAAGTGTGAGGGTTAAGAAGGGGTTGAGAAAGAGTAAACATTCCAAAAACCAACCCACCAAATTAGAGGTTTTGGAAGAATTAAGAAAAATGTTTTGCAAAGGGAAGTAATTTGCATCCCATAAATTATTTACATATGTTATTCATAAATATAACATATATGGTTAGTAAGTAATTTACTCACTCTTTAATCATTACTTGCTTGTCATTACTATCAAGCAAGGGGAAGATTCAAACCACTATACATTCATTCCCTCCTCCCAAGTAAAAGTAAGGTTAAACCCTTACTCTCCTTTCTATTCTCTTACTTTCCATTGCATTCTCTTCACTACCCTCCATCCAATCAAGTTCGGGATCTTCTCGTTCTCTCTATCTATCTACTTTTATCTCTTTGCTTTTCATTTTTTTACCAACTCTTACATATGCCATCAACCATTAAAGACGAAGTAAATGTTGTTGCCTTCCCAAGCGATGAGTCTGAGACCGTGGAACCTTCCTTTACTGTTTAGCAATCTACTAGAAGTAGGAAAGTGCCTTGATGCAAAGATTCAAAGAGTAATGGGATGAATGATTGTTAATTAATAAAGCTTTTAATTGCTCTTGTTAGAAAAGAGTTAGGTGTTCTTGATTGTCTTCATGCAAGACGATTCTAATTGATCGATTTCCAAATAGAAATTAGAACCTATCAACAAATACTTTCATCCTCACATGTTTTCCGTCAGTCATTTTCTCACATCATGTCTGAACAACCAATCGACATGCCAAAAGCCAATAGATATTAAATGTACAACTTATACAAACCATTTTTTCCTGAGGTGAATATCGTATCTTGAAGAGTATCAGTGACCACGACCTTCACATGCTCGTCATTTGTTGGGTTCAGAAAGATTGATCAAAGCCCGCAGCGGAAGCAGCGATAATTATAAATTGTCATTACAATCTTTCCTAAACCAGTTAATTAAGTGATCTTAATCTGTAACAATTAATCGAATTAAACTAGGTGATTTCTAATTGAAGTAAAATTCCAGTCAACCTTATCTTTGATTTCAAATCACTTACCGGATTAAGTTAAAGAACAAGGTTAACGGAATCAAAGTGTTTTGAAGACCGTTTGAAGAAATGACAGATTAACGACTACAAAGATGTCATCATCAAATTGAAGATTCATACTTCAAGCAACGGTCATCTCAAGTCACTATAAATAGTAGCCAAGCTCCTTTGTGCTTACACACGCGATTATTGAGCAAAAATCTCAACGCACTGTTTTAACAAGCAAAATAGAGCATATTTTCCATTCTCAATCTTTCTTAGTTTAGTCTTTGTAAAAGTGAGAGAGTGAAGAAACACAAGTTCATAATAGGAATCTTGTAAACTGATATCGTTTGTGATATTCAGTTAGATTTTGAGAAAAATCTAGTTAAGGTTAGAGTTGGGTGAGAATTCCAGAAAACAGGATTGTTGTTGTTCTGGTGGAAATCCTTTAACTCTTTCTAGGCTAGTCAGAACTAAGTGAGAAATTAGCTTAAGTTTTGTTGATGTAAAGGAGCTTCTGAACTTGCCATAAAAGTTCTGAATATTGGATTTAAAATCTCTGCTGACTGCAATCACAGGGGACAGGACGTAGTCACAGGACTTCTATGGCGAACCTGGATAAATCGAACTGTTCATCAAGACCTCCTGAATCTCTTTCTCCCTTCCTTAACTTGTTATTATTGCTTTTGTGTACTTGCCTTGTATTTAGTGCTGAAAGAGATTTTACTCTTTATCTCTTTGTCTTTGTTCAGAAGACTGTCCAGAAGTTCTGTTTAATACAACTTCTGTTGCTTTGAGGCAGAATCTGCTTAAAGGCAGAATTTCCCTCAGAGGCTGCTTCATTAAGCTTGCCTCTGACTCTGAGGAAATTTGACTCTGAAAACTGAGTTTCTCTAAAAACTCTAAGATTTTCAGTTTCCGAATTTGACACCTATTCACCCCCCCCCCCCCTCTAGGTGATTCTGATCTTGTTAGGGCCAACAAGTGGTATCAGAGCGAAGGTCACTTCGTAATTTTACTAAGATCTAACAATCTAAGTGTAAGATCCAATCAGAATCAATAGAGATGGTTGGTAGACACCTACCTGAGAACTCCTCTCATCTTATGATTCCAGAGGGCTCCTCCACAACTAGACCACCACAGTTTAATGGTGATAACTATTCCTACTGGAATAAGAGAATGATGTACTTCATCCAAGCTCAGAGCATGAGTGCTTGGATAGTTGTCACTGATGGTGACTTCATCCCAACAAGGGAAGAAGCTGGTCTAGGGAGTGTTATAATTCCTCCTAGGGAATACAATGATGAAATCCTCAAGAAACTCCAAACTAATGCTTCAGCAATAAATATGTTGCATTGTGCACTCACTGCTTCTGAATATAACAAAATTTCTGCTTGTGAAACAACCATGGATATTTGGGACAAGCTTGAAGTAACTTATGAAGGCACAGGAAAAGTGAAGCAATCCAAAGTCAATCAACTCATGAGAAGTTATGAGTTATTCGAAATGGCTGACAAAGAATCTATTTCAGAAATGAATTCAAGATTCACTAAGATTGTCAATGACTTGAAGAATTTGGGAAAGGACATTGAAGAAGCTGAAAGAGTAATGAAGATTCTCAGAAGCTTACCAAGGTCTTAGTCATGGTGGGCGGCTGAAAAAAAAAATAAGGTTTGTGGAGGTGGATCGTTTACGGCTCTTATACCATAAAGAAATTGCAATTCTTCCTAAGCTTTCATTAAACATATCAGCAGTATATATACAAGAGTATATTACCAAACCCTAGTGACTCAACACTAATTACACTTATGTCACTAAACATATTTACTATTCTATCAATAGGTTCATTGATAACTCATGAAATGTCAATGAAGAACCATGACTTAAGAGAAAAGTTAGAAGGTAAAAGAGGAGTTGTCATGAGAGCAGAATCTTCAGAAGAGTTCTCAGAAGATGAGGAACTGGCAATGCTGACCAGGAAGTTCAAGAAGGCCTTTAGAAAAGGCAGAGGTGGAAACTACAAGAAGCCTTTCAGGAGCTTTGATAAGAAGACTCCTGGTTCTGGTGAAAAATCCAAGAGAGATCATAGCAAGCCAATTGTGTGCTATGGATGTCAGCAACCAGGACATATTAAGCTTAACTGTCCTGAGCTGAAAAGGATAAGAGAAAGTTCAAGAAAGCAATGCTGGCTGCTTGGTCAGACTTTAAGACCAGCAGTGATCCTGAAGAGAAGGAAGAGCAAGCTCAGATATGTTTCATGGCTATTGATGAGCCAACCTCTGAAGATATCACAAGAGAGACTTCCGCACTTCCTGAAGCTACATATGACTCTGAGGTAAACATATCTCCTGAACAAGATATCCTTGATTCGCTTGAAGAACTATATAGTATGTTCAAGTACCTGAAAAGGAAGTTGGACAAGAGTGAGGCTGACAAATTTCTTAGGTTTACCCGAGTTTATGCTGATATGAAAATATTGGAAGAAAAACTAAGTAAACAGTTCAGTTCTCCTTCTGATGGCCCAAAAGCCAAAAGTAAGGAAAAACTGCCTCTGAGGAATGATAAATCTCAGAAGAAGAAATTTGTCACTCCCTCTCTTCTCCTCCTGATGTGGGTACCTCTGAGACTGCTATTGCCTCTGAAGAAGTTACACCTTCCCAGAAGAAGAAGAAAGCTCCCAAGAAGCAAAGGGAAAGATCCAAAAACCCTCCTTTTTGCAAATTGTGCAAGAGTGATGGACATTGGTTAAAGGATTGCAAGTATCACATCAAAAACATCTTGCAATCTGAATTATCAGTAAAACATGCTGAAGACAAAGCTAACTCTGAAGGACCCAATAAGGATTGGGTACCTGTCACTAATTGATTGTGTTGCAGGTGGCTTTGAGTGCTCCATCAATGTCAAAGTTGTGGTATATTGACAGTGGGTGCTCAAGGCATATGACAGGTGATGAAAAGGCATTCATCAGATTTGATCCTAAAAGAGGTGGAAAAGTCAGCTTTGGAGATGCTCAGAAGGGAAGGATCCTTGGTTCTGGATCTATTGGAACCAGTCCTCCTATTGAAGATGTCTCCCTAGTCAGAGGCCTGAAGTTCAACCTCCTGAGTGTTGCACAACTGTGTGACAAAGGTAGAGATGTTGTATTCAGCTCCTCTGGATGTAAAATCTTGGACACTAAGTCAAGGGAAGTTATTCTAAGTGCTCCTAGAATAAAAAATGTTTTCATTCTGAATCTTGAGAATCTCTTTAAAAATATATGTTTGATGTCCAAAGAGGATACCTCCTGGCTCTGGCATAGAAGACTTGCTCATGTGAGCATTGACCTTCTGGCCAAAGTAGCTAGATATCAATTGGTTGAGAGTCTGCCAAAAATTAGTTTTAAAAAGAACCATTTGTGTACTGCTTGTCAATCTGGAAAACAATCCAGAAGCTCTTTTAAAACTAAGAAAACCATTTCAACTAAAAGACCTTTAGAATTACTTCATATGGATCTCTTTGGTCCTGTTCAACCAATGAGCATGGGTGGAAAGAAGTATGCCTTTGTCATAGTAGATGACTATTCAAGATTCAGTTGGGTTATCTTGCTTGCTAGCAAAGATGAGTCATTTGAATGTTTCTCAGTTCTTGTAAAAAAACTTGAGAATGAAAGGAATGAAAAGGTAATCCATATCAGAAGTGATAATGGTGGAGAATTCAAAAACTTTCAGTTTGAAGAATTCTGTGAAACCAAGGGCATTGATCATAACTTTTCTGCTCCCAGAACTCCTCAACAAAATGGGGTAGTTGAAAGGAAGAATAGGACTCTGGTTGAAATTGCCAGAACCATGATCAATGACAGAAGGCTTCCAAAGTACTTTTGGGGAGAAGCTGTTAACACAGCTTGTTATGTTCTGAATAGAGTACTCATTAGAAGTATCTTAAACAAAACCCCCTATGAACTCTAGAAAGATAGAAAGCCTAAGATAGGTTATTTCAGAACCTTTGGTTGCAAGTGTTATGTTTTGAATACAAAAGAATATCTTTCAAAGTTTGATTCAAAGGCAGATGAGGCCATTTTTCTTGGTTACTCAACACATAGTAAATCATATAGGGTTTTTAATCAGAGGACTCAAACTTTAGATGAATCTATTCATGTTCAGTTTGATGAGACTAACCCTGCAAATAGTAGAGCTCCTGAAGAAGATGTTGTTCAAGCTCCTGAAGTAACATCTCCTGCTTATGCTGAAGATGCTTCTCCTAGAGCTGTTGAAGTTATTTCTCTTGTTGCTGCTAATCCAGTTCTAGAAGATAATCCAACTCCATAAGTTAACTTCATTCTAGAAGATGCTCCTATATATGATTCAATAAATGATGAACAAGTTTCAGAAGATACATTGGATGTACCAAGAGAAGTTAGAGCTCATAGGAATCACCCCTTGGAGAATATCATTAACTATGTTCATAATCCTGTCATGACCAGAGCTCAGCTCAGAAGATACATGGGGAATGTGGCCTTTGTCTCACTTCTGGAGCCTAAGGACTTCTATGAAGATGAGGATGATGAATCCTGGTTAATGGCAATGCAAGAAGAACTTGACCAGTTTAAAAGGTCAGAAGTTTGGATTTTGGTTCCCAAACCCAAGAGCAAGAAGGTTGTTGGTACTAGATGGGTTCTGAAAAACAAGCTTGATGAATTTGGAAATGTAGTGAGGAACAAGGCAAGACTTGTTGCTCAAGGTTACAGTCAGCAAGAAGGCATAGATTATGGTGAAACTTTTGCTCCTGTTGCAAGTGTTGGCCCAAAAATGACTATATAAATGCTAGAGGGGGGGGGGGGGGGGGGTGAATAGGATTTATTGATTTTAAAAATAATTATTATACTCTTAGAAATATTTGCCTATTTGTTTAAACAACAACTCAAATAGTTTTGCGGAAGAAGAAGTTGTTTAAAGGAATTAAGAGTATAAATGATATAGGCACGATTTAATCACGAACAGTTTATAATAACTAATTAAATGCAAAGTAAGGGGGGGGGTGAATAGGATTTATTGATTTTAAAAATAATTATTATACTCTTAGAAATATTTGCCTATTTGTTTAAACAACAACTCAAATAGTTTTGCGGAAGAAGAAGTTGTTTAAAGGAATTAAGAGTATAAATGATATAGGCACGATTTAATCACGAACAGTTTATAATAACTAATTAAATGCAAAGTAAGTGATTAAATAGCAATAATGAAAAGAGTAGGGATAGAAGAATTTGACACAGAGTATTTATCCAGGTTCGGTCTCCTTGTGAGCCTAGTCCTGTCCCCGAGAGAACCTCTCGAGATTTTCCACTAATGATTTCTTTACGGGCAGAAATCAAGCCTGAGACAGTTCTCACAATCCGAGACACTGTCAGCAAAATACCTCTACCAGTATTTACTCTCTCGAACTTCAAGCGTCGAGTGACTTCTCTTAGTTTTTCTCAAGCTCAACTAAGAAACTTATGGCACTTTTCAAGGCTCAGTGATAACCTCTCCTAAGCTTGCGGGTGCCTAAGAACCTTTTACACTTTTATAGGGAACTAGTGTTAAACCCAGATTAAGCCCCACCGCTCAATCTTTACAGTATCTTTTTGAATGAAGTAAATTACACTCAAACTCTCGAGATACAGTTGAAGGAAAATATAATCAAAGCTTACTTGAATACTCAGTTGATAGCTTTAATTCTCAGTGTGTTTTTCCCTTGTCTTCAACCATTGCTCCTTCATCCTTTTTATAGCTCAATATATTCTGCCCGTTGATCTTCAATTTTAAACAACAAGCAAGTTGAAGCCGTTTGATGATGATAATAGAGCACATGTACTTAGATACAAACAAGTACATCTCCAATCCCATTTCGTATTCTATGACAACTTTACAAACTCTCCTTTGGAAGCCAACTCCTTGCTTTTGTACGGTTGAAGTATAAACCCTTGAATCAAGCTAGATTCATCCAAGTTCAATTCGTTTGAGAGTATGGCAAAGGACAAAAGAAAGCTCAATTAGTAATCCTTTCATTTACGAAACCTTTTTGTCATTTGTAAAGTGGTTTGCATTTTATGATGGGATTCATTTCATTTGATCACAATTTCATACGAATGCAGCAGCTATATGTACTTTCATTTACATGATATGAAAGTTTATTTATGTTCCAATAATCATAGAGTTAATGTATGATATGATCAACATATTTTAGCATGATTTAACTCATTCACTTATGCTAGTATTTATCAAAGAGTTATAACAGTTTGTATGGCATAAATACATGGCATTTTTGTTTGTGAAAGAGGTAAGAATACTTTGTTTAATGTAATCGAGACTACTAAGCATGTTATCAATCTTTTAAGCACAACTTAAGAAGATCATAGTTATTTATTCGAGTAGCCTTAAAAGATATTGCTAAGAGATTTGGAGAGCTTTGATATAAAAGTCCATGTTAAGATTAATTATTGAGAGTTATGATCAAGTCATCAAAACTAATGAGGTTGAATCAACAGCAAGGTTGGAAGCCATTAGAATTCTGTGTGCTTTTGCATCATACAAAGGTTTTAAGCTCTTTCAAATGGATGTGAAAAGTGCATTCTTGAATGGATACATTGATGAAGAACTTTATGTGTCTCAACCTCCTGGTTTTGAAGATCCAAAGTTTTCTAATCATGTGTACAAGCTTAAGAAGGCCTTGTATGGACTGAAACAAGCTCCCAAAGCTTGGTATGAGAGACTGACAAAGTTCCTTCTGTCTAAGGGATTTGTCAGAGGCTGTGATGATACAACTCTGTTCACTCTGAGAAAGAACAAAGATATCCTTTTAGCTCAGGTATATGTTGATGATATTATATTTGGTACTACTAATGAATCTTTGTGCAGGGAGTTCAGCAACCACATGAAAGCTGAGTTTGAAATGTCTATGATGAGAGAATTAACCTTCTTCTTAGGACTTCAGTTTAAGCAAAGTAATGATGGTGTGTTTATTAATCAAGCCAAGTATACTATAGAAGTGCTGAAGAAATTTGGCATGTCAGACTCTAATGCAGTTGACATTCCTATGGATGTCAGCAAGGACTTTGATGATGAAGACAAAGCTGGTAAACCTGTAGACATAAAAACCTACAGAGGTATGATTGATTCTCTTTTATATCTAACAGCCATCAGGCCAGATATACATTTTGCTGTGTGCTTCTGTGCTAGATATCAGGCTAAACCAATGGAGATTCATGACACTGCTGTCAAAAGAATTCTGAGATATCTTAAAGGCACTTCAGAAGCTGGTTTGTGGTATCCATGTAGTACAAATTTTACTCATGTTGGATACACAGACTCTGACTATGGTAGAGATAAATTGAAGAGAGTCAGCACTTCTGGTGGTTGTCATTTTCTGGGGGAATGCTTAGTCTCCTGGCATAGTAAGAAGCAAACTTCTGTGGCTCTCTCAACTGTTGAAGCTAAGTATGTTGCTGCTGGAAGTTGTGTTTCTCAGATGCTCTGGATAAAGCAACAAATTGCTGACTATGGAATCACTCTTGGAACAATTACAATTAACTGTGATAACAAAAGTACTATTGACCTTTCAAAGAATCCCATTCAACACAGCAGGATGAAGCATGTTCATATTAGGCATCATTTTCTGAGAGATCATGTTCTGAAAAAAGATATTATTCTTACTTATCTTCCCTCTGAAGACAATCTTGCTGATATGTTTACTAAGCCTCTGGCTAGTACTCCTTTCAGAAGCTTGAGAGAAGGCATAAGTATGACTAATCCTCTTCAGTAATTTTCATTAAGTTCTGACTTTTAGCTAGCCGTTTTTAGTTGTTAATCGTGCTTGATGCTAATCATGATGTTTTATTCTCTCTCTTTAAAACGTGCCTACATTAAATGCTATTACTGCGCTTTACTGTTGTTAACGGTAACTGGTTTCCTATTTTAACGGTGGTTATCCACTTTTTGAATTGGAACGGTTTAATCGTTGGGTATAAATAAGGGATTTTCATACTTAACTAATTAGAATTTACATATCAATTTGCAGTAGAGAGAAAGTAGGAATTACAGAAATTGCAGAAATAAGGTGAAAATTAGCTAAGTATGGAAATCCCTTATTTATACTTAGCTAATTTTCACCTGAGTTCATTTGCAATTAGAATTTACAAAATCTTCATATTTTGTTATAATTAACTTTTAGGCATATGTGCAATATGAAAGTTTATAATGCGTTTCTTAGGCACATGGTAGAAAAACTCTTATTGATTGAGTACTTAATTTATCATATTAAAGTAATAAAAGTTTAATCAATAGAAAATAAATAACTACTCTTCCAGCCACCTTTTCAACAACAAACAAAATAATAACCTTCCAGCCAATTTTAAGATATATTTTTTCATATTAAATAGTAGATTCTTTGAGACTTGAGAGTCAGTTGCCATATTGCATGGAAACGTGCGAGCAGCAGTTGAGTTTGTTGCACAGATGTTGAAAATAAAATAAAATAAAATTACTAGAAAATGAAATGTTTGTTTACCTATTTGTGTGGCCTCCCAACAAAAATAGTACCTACTTTCATATGTAATAGGACATTAGAATTTGGTTTGAATTAATTTTCGAGTTCCTATGAAAAAGTGAATGCCAGCAATATGAGCTATTATTTTTTCTGGTAATAGAAAGACAAGCTATTATTCAGCCGACTATTATCGGAGTAATATTATGTCTTATAATATCAAATTACTTGAGTTACCGATTCATTTTAACTCAATTAATATACTCACCAATACGTGAGGGAGATCTAAGGTTCGAATTATATATATAAAAAAAACTAGTTAAGTTAGTTATGGTTTTTAGTCGTAATGATTACTATGTATTAATAGTAATCTTAAAAAATGTAGAATATTTCGTTTTGGATTAGAATCGTAATATTAGAAAAATATTATAATTAATAGGGTGAATAATTTAAAAGTCCCTAAAGTTTTGCAAAACACACTGTTTAGTCCCATCATTTTCAAAACACACGAATATGTCCCTAACGATTTAGTCTATCAACTATTTAGTCATTCTGTCTGTTTTTGGTGGCCAGTCTGTTAGTAAAAAAGAACTCCAATCAACATCCAATTTAAAATATAATGGAATGTTGACTGTCTAGTCCCTAACGATGTTGACTGAAATTCTTTTTGACTAACAGATTGGCCACCAGAAACAGACGAAATGACTAAACAGTTGACGAAGTAAATTGTTATGGACCTATTCGTGTATTTTTGAAAATGATGAGACTAAACAGTGTGTTTTGTAAAACGTTAGGGACCTTTAAATTATTCACCCCAATTAATATAATGTACGGTACCAAATTAGTGTTATTCACTGAAAAGAATGTGTTAAGGACATTGTATTAAAACTTGCTAGGCATTTGCATGGTGGTTGAAGACTTTCGTAGTCTAATTGGGGTATACTCAAGGGTTCGTCGAATTTTGAGCATTTAGGCAATCTGATCAATCTAGTTAGAATCTGTTAACTTTAGCACCTAGACGGTCGAGTAGTCCATCATTCAAAATAATGGTTAAGAATTTCCTGACATCCTTTGGGGTTGGTGGTAGAAAGGACCACAAATATTGTCCTTAAAGTGTTCTCTAAGAATCCAAAGGAGATCCAATCTTGAAAGCTAGTCCTGGCACATCAACGCTCCCTTCAATATACATACTGCATACACTTTTTTATTTCATTTTAAATTCTCACATGATACCCCCTAATACTGAATAACATTACTGAATAACATTGAATCCATCTTCTACATCGGCAAGAAAAAGAAAAAAAAAATCAATAAACATGAGAATCTTTCAGATAACAACTAAGGGTTTGTTTGGCTTACCTACGATTTGTTGTTGTTGTTTACTGTTACGGTTTGCTGTTTGTTGATTGTTGTTACGGTTTGCTGGTTGCTGTTTGGTAAAACTATGATTGACTATTACTGTTAGTATGTAAAATGACCTATGCGGACATGTTTTAATTTAATATACAAAAAAAAACTCCCCCATTTCGGGTGCAGTTCAAATGCACGACTTTCTATAGAAATAGGTGGAGTTTACAGATCGCCTAAGAATAAGAGCTAAATTTCAACGAAGCGAGGACTCGAACCTCAAACCTTTCAAGTAGAAGATGAAGTGTTTTACCACTTGGACCAACTCTTATTAGACACTTATAAGATCATGTCTAGCGCATTCAAAATAATTCTTAAAACTTTAAAAAACATATGAAATAATAATAGTAATTGCAAAAAATATTTATTCTAGCAAGCCAACTACACCTACAAGTCCAAAACCATATATTTTTAATTTTTATGATTAAGTTATTTCTTTGGAATTTTGAAAGGATAAATATGAAATATAGATAGTTAATGAAAAGGCAAAGTCAAAAAGTTGCTCTTTGCTGCTGTTTCAAACGGGAGCGGTTTATACTCCTAACAGCAACTAGCGGGTCTTATTTTTTCTTACCAAACATATAGAGATCTCCTTTTATATACTAAACATCAAAAAGTACTTTGAAAAGTAAAAGACAAATAGGCTCTATTAAAAGAACAATATTTTGACCGCATAAACGAGCACTAAAGATAAACTAAACAATCAAATATTGACCCCACTTTTCTACAAATCCCCAAACTAAACTAATTTCTCAATTGGGTACTAATTTCTGTATAAACTAATTCTTGTATTCATAGCATATTTTAACC